>OY744540.1:22534460-22576960 GCA_963556195.1 Sepiola atlantica | reverse complement strand
AGTATTCCATGATAATGCAAAAACATGGTGCCTGAGTGCATACTCCCCTGAAGAATTAAAAGAAAAAAGGCAGATATTATTAAAGTGTGACAAAGTAAAACAAATAAGGAAAGATTCAAAAACTGGTTGAGGTCTGTATTTGTTCGAGAGAGAAATAAAATAATATATCGTTTTTTTTTTCTTTCTTTTAGATGATAACCAGTTTGTGTGCAAGAAGTGTAAGACAATAGAGATGGATGAGAACTCAGATGTGGAGAAAGTATATTTGGATGGCAAGGTTATTGAGGTTGTTCAGAAGTTTTGTTACCTGGCTGATACCATCGGAGCCCAAGGAGTATAAGATTAAATAAAGAGAATCTCAGGGAAGAATGTATTTAAAAAAAGGTTTATACATTTAAATGATTATTTTTATTGGCATAACATCAAGAATAATTATTTGTATTGGTATAATATCAAGAATAATTACTTTTATTGGCATATCAATTTTATTGGTATAATATCAAGAAAATTATTTTTATTGGTATAATAATTTTATTAATATAATATCAAAAATAATTATTTTTATTGGTATAATAATTTTATAAATATAATATCAAGAATAATTATTTTTATTGGCATATCAATTTTATTGGTATAATATAAAGAATAATTATTTTTATTGGCATATCAATTTTATTGGTATAATATCAAGAATAATTATTTTTATTGGTATAATAATTTTATTAATATCAAAAATAATTATTTTTATTGGTATAATAATTTTATAAATATAATATCAAGAATAATTATTTTTATTGGCATATCAATTTTATTGGTATAATATCAAGAAAATTATTTTTATTGGTATAATATAAAGAATAATTATTTTTATTGGCATATCAATTTTATTGGTATAATACTAAGGATAATTATTTTTATTGGTATAATAATTTCATTGGTATAATACTAAGAATAATTATTTTTATTGGTATAATAATTTTATTGGTATAATATATAGAATAATTATTTTTATTGGCATATCAATTTTATTGGTATAATATCAAGAATAAATATTTTTATTAGCATATCAATTTTATTGGTATAATATCAAGAATAAATATTTTAAAGATTTTAAGTGACTAATAATGAATTTGCTTCGATGCATTGAAACTATTTGCCGTTTTACAGAAATGCAGCATCAATAAGAAAACATCACAACACTCAGTTTTTTTTTATTACTTGACCTCATATTCCAAATGCTATTTGTAACTTGTCTTTCGAGGCAAAAATTGTAAACATGACTATATTCTAAATAATTTCCAACCAGCAATATATCTCCACACGGGCAACACCGGTGGGAGGGGGGGGATACCGCTAATAAATAATTAAAACCAGTGGAATATTTAATCCTGTTCACAGATGATGAATGCAAGTCAAGTACACAATGGAACACACAACCCTTATCCTCGAGTGGCTTTTGCCCATGATAAGTGGTGACCCATCTCGTTAAAAAAAAAAACCCAAAAAAAAACAAAAAAAAAAAACAACCAGCTTACTTGAATGATATTATATTAGGATGATTTAATTTGCGAAGATTTTTGATATCGGTTTCTTTGACATCTCTGACTTTTTTCACTGCGACTTCCTCTGAATTAAGTTTTCCCAGAAAGACAGCGCCTTGTGCTCCGCTGCCTAACCACTGAAGGTCTGTAATGTTCTCAAAAGGAGTTTCCCAGTCATCTGCAATACAAGAATATGTACAACATTAGTGATTATTATTCTAAAGCTGAGTTAATCAACGTTTGTTTTCCCCTCAAGGCTTCTCCCCCCCCCTATTTATTTTAATCACACAAAATACATGCTAAAATATTCCTCAGTTTTGCGATTGAATTATGTTTGATAAAACTTCTATTTTAATTGTTTTAATTAGCCGTAATTTGCAATTAACTCACTAAGTGATCCCCTTCTCTTAGTTAACTTCTATCTATCACTCTCACCCTCTTTCACTTTATGTTGTTTGAATCCCCACTTGCTCCTATTTCGTATAATATCTATCAATCTCGCTTCTGTCCATCTCTCTCTCTCTCTCTCTTTATTAACAGTTGAAGGTAATAAAGATTTGAATAGTCCATGATAAACAAAAGTGAATATCACCACAGGTAGTAATACTATTTAAACCATAGCTGGAGAGCGAGGGGGAGAGGTAAGATGTAACAAGCAGAAAGAGACTTATTTTGAATCTTGTATTTATATTTTTATATTTAACTGGCTTTTTTCTAAATAGGTGATTCAAACGGGTCACTTTTTTTTCTAGTATGAGTGAATCAAAATTTATTTAGCAAAGGCTTTTTTTCCAATATACTCTAGTGACACAAAATACATGCTAAAATATTCCTTAGTTCTGAGATTGAGTTATATTTTTAAAAATCCATTATATTTTTCTCATTAGCCATAATTTGTAATTAACTGAACAAGTCACCCCTCTCTCACTTAGCTATATGTATTTATCTTGCTCTCTCTCACTATATGTGGATTCAACCACTTTCTAATATTTCTTAACATCTCATTAAGGTTTGGTTTGGTTTACGGCATATCAACCATCTGTGGGTTATTTAATGCCGAGTAAAGGTGTCAAATATAATTCTATAGGTAGGATAATTATTTATATTCTGTTATATCGTAAGAATAACAATAAGTAAATAAGAAACCCAAGACAGGGATTAAAAGGAATAGGAATTGTATTAAGAATACTTGATTACAATAAGTTAGTCGCCATTACCGGCTCTAGGCAGACGTGCTAAGCGGTTCTCTTGGTAAGGGAAAAGGTGTCGACTTCATAGTGACCTGACGAATCCATCCTGTCACTATGGGTGAATCTGGATCAGTTGACAACAGAATACATTGAATACATTGCTCTTAGAATATATTTCATTACTCTTAGAAAGGAAATTTTACAGCGAGGGTACCATCATTACTTTCAAAAGAAAACACCACCCTCATAATACATTGCTCGTAGAAGAAAATTTCATAGTGAGAGGGAGAAAATTAATCTTATAAAACATTACTCTCAGAAAACATTACTCTTTAAAAGAAATTACTCCTTTGTTCAGTATCTATTTGGAGAGAAAATTTAAAAAAAGAGAAATAAGATTTTGATTCTTTGAAGAATCATATTGAATAATACGGCTGGAATGAACTTATAGATACCATGACATGACCAGCCGATTTATCAGATCGGGCCTCTCCGTCTCGTGTCTAGTTGAAGTAATCGCCAAAGTGGAAGAATGGCTCAGCCACCAGGAACCCGTTCTAAAGCATCACAGGTAGCCACCCATGGCCTACAGGACGATCTCTTTAAGGATTTAGAGAAAGAGTGACTGCTTTCTTTCAGTTGCTTTTTGATTGCTTTATTTTCCCATCTAATTTACATAATGTGTTCATAAACACGTATCTAAATTGGATAGCAAACTAATAATTCTCTTTTCTTCTATATTATCTATAATTATATCATAACAAGTCATGTGTAAAAATAAGCGTTTTTAAATTTCATGTGGGAAAATTGCATGTTTTAAAAATAAAAACACTTATTAACGCTGTGAGAATACTATTAGCATATGAAGAGGATTCTTATAAAGGTTGCATATAAAGAAAAGTATTATGATCGTCGACCATAGGTAAGAGGGGTCTAATGATAGCTGCAGGTAGGAAAGGTGTCGACGATGGTCTCACATATGGGGGTCCTATCCTATGATGGTCGAATGTAGAGGGATCGTATGATAGTCAAACATAGGAAGGATGGTCGCACATAGGAAAGGGGTCCTACAACGGTCGCACATAGGAAAGGAGTCCTACGACGGTTGCATATAGGAAAGGGGTCCTACGACGGTTGCATATAGGAAAGGGGTCCTACGACGGGCGCATGTCAGGAGGGGTCCTACGACGGGCGCATGTCAGGAGGGGTCCTACGACGGGCGCATGTCAGGAGGGGTCCTACGACGGGCGCATGTCAGGAGGGGTCCTACGACGGGCGCATGTCAGGAGGGGTCCTACGACAGTCACATGTAAGGAGGGGTCTTACGACAGTCACATGTAAGGAGGGGTCCTACGACAGTCACATGTAAGGAGGGGTCCTACGACAGTCACATGTAAGGAGGAGGGTTCTATGGTCACATGTAGTGAGGGTCTTATAATAGTCGAACGTAGAGGGATCTTATCATGGTTGGATGTAAGGATGAGTTCTATAATGGTTGAACATAGAGCGGTACTATGATGATCAAACGTACAGGGTTACTATGATGGCTGAAGCTAGGATGGGGTCGTATGATGGTCGAAGCTAGGATGTGATCCTATGAGGGTCAAAGCTAGGATGTAGTCCTATGAGGGCCGAAGCTAGGATGTGGTCCTATGAGGGCCGAAGCTAGGATGTGGTCCTATGAGGGTCGAAGCTAGGATGGGATCCTATGATTGTCGAATACATGGAGTAGTCCTATGATGGTTATATGTAAGGAGAAGGTTTTATGATAGTCGGACAAGAATAGAAAATGTAGTGAAAAGTTGTAAATAAGAATCGAATTCTCACAAACCTTGTTGTTTAAGTTCCGCAGCAGCTGTCTTGCCAATAATTGTCCAAACAGGGCGCAGACACCCCAGCAAGCCCTCAAAAAAGCTGCGCTGACTGCCATCTCTGTAACCTACATCTACACCATTGGTGGTGTCGTGAGTTGGCGTAACTGGTGCCGACTTTGGTGATGCTGTAGGTGTACTGCTGGAGGAGGACTTGTCGGTAAGGCTGAGGTGCTCCAGCTGTAGCATACTACAATAAAAGAAAAACACGCAAGAATAAAAACACAATTCCAAACATCGTAAATGCTCGGAGAATTAAAAATTTGGTGTTTTCACAGATTAGAACATACGCTAACTTTGACCCCGTCGTGGCCATAATGATGCGTCATTAGGGTCAGGGCAGGGGGTAGGGTTAGCGTTAGGGTCAAAGTTAGCGTGAGTCCTACCAAAGATTTTATGAACGCCAACAATATGTTTGAGGCAACACAATCTTATTAAGACAGAATTGAAGTTTTGCTACCCAGTCTAAACAAACTAGATAATGTCTTTGGCAAGACGATACCTATACAAGGCCTGGTAGCCATGCAGTTAGTTTCTATGAACAGGGAACCTTAATTATTACTAACACTTACCGAGAACATTTTTAGAAAGGGATTTGTTAGTAATACAGTAATTAGAGACTTTTAATTTATTTTGTAACATGTAATAAAATTTTAAAAAGTGTTTTTTACATTCATTTATTATATACTAGCATGGCTACCCGGCACAAAAGTGTAACATATTTCTATTAAAACTTCTAGCTCTCTCTGTATCCATCCTTCTATCTTTTCCACTTTCCCCTTCCCATGTTTTCTCCTCCCTTTCCCCAGCCTCTCTAGCTGGACATACACACATATACAACTCTCCTTTATATAGACTCCTTGAGGAATGAGTCAGCATAAGGGAAGTAACTCCTTGATAAAAAATCAGAGTTACTTCCCTTTAGTACATAAAATGGCTGAATAAAATTACTGGAAAACCAAACCCCCCGAACGAAACTTGGGTCAGTTTATCCCTAAAAATGATTGATTTTAATTTTAGATATTATTCTACCCGGGCAACGCCGATTACGAAAATACCAACTTTGTGCGTGTTTGTTTAGTAGTTTTTTTTTTTTACTTTTAGGTGGACACACACATACACACAGACAACTGCCCTTTATATAATAGATATGTAGAATTTGGAATATTCAGACTACTGTTCTCATCTTGAGTGTTTTTATCACAACGTTTCGGCCGATGTAACCTCCGGCCTTCTTCAGGTGTACTTTGTCGAACTTGGGAATCTTTCTGTCGAACTCTGAAAGATTCCCAAGTTTATCTTTATTGTTTCATATATATATATATATATATATATATATATCTTTAATAAATATATATATATATATATCTTTAATAAATATATATATATATATATATATATATATTTATTAAAGATAGCTTTTTTAATTAATAAAAAAGAAACTCATAGCAAAATTCCTTTTGCAATTGTTCCCAAACCCATTATTATAAAGAATTCTGATTTATCACTTTAATGGAACACCCGGATATCTATATATCTCATTTAGAGATCAAGTGTTAGGCCCAGGAAGAGGCCCCTTGATTTCTGAGAACTTACACTGAAGTAAAATGAAAAGAAAATATACGAGTCTGATGAGTCGTAAACGACGAAACAAGTGTCTGTGGATGATTAAATTTTAAAAATATATAAGTCGCTCCCCATCTGTGGGCATCACATTGGTGAAGGGAAAATTATTCCCAACTAGAATTGAGGTAAAACATTCTTCCATATAAATAACTGAATTCGTTCAAAAGTACTGAAACCAAAATAAACAAATGAATGACATCCATAAAAAGCAATATATTCCAGCCCTAGTGGGGATTGACTCAGTGGTAGAGCTTCAGACTCGGGGGGGGGGGGGGGTCCTGGTTTTGGAATTTCGTTAGGTTTAAGCCACGCTGGTGCGTCGTAAACACATGTCCGTGGATAATTAAATTTTAAAAATGTATATATATACACATAGCAATAATAAATATTTACAAGGGATTTATCTTAACACTTTACTGCAGTTTCACGGTAAGTCCTATCTCAAATATGCATTTCTATCAAACATGTCTGTATTTCATGTTCAGATTCTGGCTAGTTTGAGCTCACTTCTAAATGTATAGGCATGTTGGTTAGAAATTCACTTCTGACATTCGGATTTACCGTGAAACTACAGTGTTACGTCCCTTGTAAATATCTATTATTGCTGTGTCTATATATTTTTTAAATTTAATAATCCACGGCGACGATATATATATATATATATATATATATATATATATATATATATATATATATATATATATATGCATGCATACATACATACATACAACACACATGTTTTGTTTTCATTAAAAGCTTAAATGAGATTATTGATTAAATTAAGAGGTACCCAAAGAGGCTTGATAAATAAATTATTGATGGTTCAGGGAATACGAGCCAAAAAAAAAAAAAAAAAAAAAAAAGGAAAAAAAAAGGTCAAGGTTCATATTTGCGGATATAACTAAAGAACTGATTGTATCGATAAAAGGTGAACTATACAAAAATGATGAGATTGTGAACCCCAAGGGGAAAATAGACGACACAGTGATTTCACTCCGATTTTCATAGATCAGACATGAAAGAAACAAGTCATTTCGGTTTTGTCACTGATACATGATGGCAGAGGAAGGCGCTCAGGCGTCGGGGAGTAACGAGATGAAACATTGGGAACGCATCTCAGCTTAATGAAATAGGAGTAGTATTTAGTGGAGGAGAAGAAAGGAAAGCAAGAGAATTATTGATTGGACGAGCCAAGTCGTGATCAATAAAAAGGTCAGTGCTTTGCAGCTTCCATGGAAACGGAAAGTTAGCATGAACTCAGTGGCTGATATTTACTGGTCGCAAGGTGATACCTACTCTAGGCCTGTCAACCGTGCAGCGATTGTCCATGACCAGGAAGCGGGCATCACGTGGGAAACTAAACCATAATCCCTGGTTCCTCCTTGTAATACATTCACAGCAAGAACTCTTTTTGCTACCACAACTGCAAAGAACTTTCCTTTCTTCTTCTGTGGACAGAGTTTTCCATGAACAGAGTTTCTTTCAAAAATTTTTAGCTACGGAACACGTTACCACCGGTCTGCTTCCCTGCAGGCTACAACATGGTCGTCTTCAAATCCAATGTCAACAAATACGTAATCATAAAACTTTCACATAAATAATCAAACTTTGTTCATTCTATTAATAATTTTCAATCCTCTCATAATATTCTTCATCATCCAAGTGACAATACATCCATCTCATTAACCCTCATCCTTGAGTGGCTCCCAGGTCTTGATAAGTGTTGACCCATTGGTAAAAATTAAAAAAAAAAAAATACTTGTCATAAACCGTCCTCATAAGTTCAAATTTTGTCCATTCATCATTTTCAATCCTCTCATAATATTTTTCATCATCCAAGTGACAATACACCCATCTCATTAACCCTTATCCCCAAGTGTCTTTTGGCCTTGATAAGTGGTGACTCATCAGTATATATAAAAATAGCAATTAAAACTAGTGCTACCTACCTATGCCCAAACAGTTTGAAAATCTTAAGAAACACATACCAAATTTTGACACGTGCCATTTGAAGGTTAGTACTCTATTATTGACACCCTGTATATGTCAGGCCTGGGACTTATTGAGTGATGTGCTAATGAATCTCAGATAAACAATCATTTGTAGGTTGCTAAGAGTTTCTTTCTAAGAACTTCCCATCTGTGGAACATGTTATTACTCACAAGCCCTTTCCTTTAAAATGTTCACAGTAAGGCAGGGGCGGCCAACCTCCGGCCCGCGGGCCACATCAGGCCTGCGAAGGCTTAGTGTCCGGCCCGCCACCCGGCTAGGCTTTATTATTGCAATCCGGCCCGCGGACCTCCCAGTAAAACTCATATCATTTTGAAAATGAAGTACACAAAGTCTCACCTTCGCTCCCAACTCTCGGACCGCCACCTTAATGACATTCTTCTGTTGTCTACCTCAACCATCGAGCCAGACATGGACATACTTTTTCATGGCAAACGGCACCAGCAGTCTCATTGATTTGTAGAGTGTTTAATGCAATTTTTGTACATGTAAACAAAATATAGTAATTCTGAGATTTCGTTTTTCACTCCGGCCCGCGATCTCCTTCCAAAAGTCTCATCTGGCCCTCACTCTGAAAAGGTTGTCTGCCCCTGCAGTAAGGGTTATGTAATGGTAGTAATAATTTAGGTCTCCCACGTATGCATTCAAAGTTGTGGAACCGAGTTTCATGACTGCTGGGCCTGTTATAAGTATCACCTTGGTAAGTTAAGCGACGTTGAGCCTGGTCAGTACTAGATGGGTGACTAATTGGGAATATCAAGCGCCTTAAGTGCTCTCCGCTTATCCCGGCATCGTTTCCAGTCGTCCTGGACTTCTCCTTGCGACTGGAATCAAACGCTCCCAATTCAGAAGAGATGTGATTGGGATTGCGCAACCCTTGCTTCACAATTACACATGCAGACAGCCCCTTACAGGGCGTATCCATTGTCTCTCAAGACTGAACGGAGGTCATGATGATAAACCGTCGTCATAAATCATCAAATTTTATTCATTTCATTCATTATTTTCAATCCTCTCATAATATTCTTCACCATGCAACTGACAATCTTTCCATCTCGAGTGGCTTTTATCTTTGATAAGTGTTGACTAATTCTGGTGGATTTAATTTCCTAATCAAATTTTTTTAATAGGATTTTTTAAATCTCATTTTATTTTACGTAATTGCATTCTTTATTTCAATAAATATTCGATTAATAGTAAAAAAATAAATAAATATCAAAGTTATGTTGACGCAACACACTCATAATATGAGGAATGGTGCACCTTCTCCAAGTAATGTTACTTCAAGTAACAACACTTAGCTGGATACTCCACCAGACTAGATGAATTCTTGTCCTGGAATCCGGCAAGACCAAGAGACCACAAGAAAGATATACTATAACATAACTAACTGGTCGATTATTGTTCTTCACTTCATTACTAGCTTAACATTTGAAAGAACTCTATTTATCTCATATAGAGATCAAGTGAAAGGGACCCTTGATTTCTGAGAACTTCCACTGAAGTAAAATGAAAAAAAAAATGAAAATAAGACCATCTGTGTAAAAAATTGAATATTCAGTGTCGCAGCAAGTCCTGGGAACATATACCAGAAAGAACTGTTGAAAATAAGTCATACACGACCCACTATTACTATGCAATCTCTACAGATATGGACAAGAGGGAGAAAGTAGCAACCCTAGTTGAAGTCAGTGTCCCTAATGATGATATAGTATTATACTACACACACCCTACAGCTACATACTTAGAAAACGGAGCTGTTAAACCTGACATAGTGATATGGGAGAAAAGGGAGAAAGTAGCAACCCTAGTTGAAGTCAGTGTCCCTAATGGTGATATAGTATTATACTACACACACCCTACAGCTACATACTTAGAAAACGGAGCTGTTAAACCTGACATAGTGATATGGGACAAGAGGGAGAAAGTAGCAACCCTAGTCGAGGGGAAAAAGTTTCAGTTATTTTTTAATCTCGACCAAACGTTTGATAACTTGCCATCAATTCATCAGACAAACATAGAGGGGACTATATCGTCTGTTTTATATTATTATTTAAGATTATCCTAGAAAACTTATACTAATTAATTAGCTAACATATATATATATATTTTTTTTCTATTTTTCTATTTTTTCTATTTTTTAATTTTTTTTATTTAAAATTATTTATTTATTTATTTATTTTTAGTGAATGTGTCTTCATGTATGTGTGATAGTGCACCTTAAACTTTTCATGAAAATGAGAGAAACACTACCCCTTTGACAGGATCACAGGTAAACTAAGCCTGGGACTGGTGTTGCTAAAAACAGCAAACCATGACAAATGTCTACAAATACACATAAACGCCGTGGGACTCAGAAGGAAGATCAGAAGTATTTGCATCAATGTTGTTACACATTTCTTGGTAGATTGTTCCAGGTAAACATTCACGTCAAGATTTCAGTGTTAAAAGTCATAATAAAAAAAACATGCCCTTTCTTACCCTTACCATTAACCCTAAGTCCGGGTCACAATACGAATAATAATAAAAAACTGTCTGCATTATGTTTTTTGTGACACAATGTTTATTTCATGAGACGGTATGTTTTTTCGTCAAATACTGAAAAAAAAAAAAAAAAATCATGTGACCTATTATTTTGGGGAGCCAGCAATTTGATACCGCAATCTGTGCTAGAAGTACCCTATTAAGATTAATATATACTACTTGTTTCTAAAAATAAAATAAATATTCTTCGCTGCCAACATAATTTCCTTTTGGCTATGAGCAAAGTGAAGTATCTGTTCTGATACTACACTTCTTATTTTCTGTCCTCGGTCAGTGAAGAAGACATCCTTCCAGACTGAGGCAATTTTTATTTTTATTTTTGTCCCAATCCAGATTTCTCCCATATTGAGGAGATGGATTTTCTCCACATTAAAAACCGACCTTGTGTCTAACTCTGCCCTCGTGGGGAGACAAGTAAACAGGAACTCATATTTATTATTTTCTTTTTTCTTTAAATCACAAAAAAAACAAAACAGTTTTTCTGCTGACAGCTAACATATTTTTCTATAAACACAATGGAAAAGTAATCGTCTGCTTTGTGTGAAAGTTAGTATCTACACGCCCCCCCCCCCATTCAACGCGGGAACATGTGACACAAGGTCGGAAGGTGGGGATTGAAAAGCCAGCGCTCAAAAACGGAGAGCACTCCGACCTACAAAAAATGCCTGAGCAGCCCCATCGATATTCCCCGGTAGGGACACCTCACGTGATCAGCAATAAACTAACCCTCTTCTTAAAGAGAGAGGGTAAAGCTTGGGAAGGTGGACTTCCTAGAACTGCACAGAACCATAACCTCAGCCAAGCACAAAAAGGCCATCAAACTCAAATGGCCCACACTCTGTCGAAACTGATTGTCGAAGACGTATCCTCGACTTGGTATTAAAAGGTCAGGTTAGACAGTTACTTAACGATATTCATCCGCCGTTTCCCCGGGTGGGGATAAAAATTAATTATATATTTTCATTTAATTTTACTTACTATTCTATCTGTTTTATATTTTATTTGATCGATATGCCATAAATACCGCTAGTTACGAATTAAGCAAAACATCACATTTCCTTTTTATGGATATCAAATGTCAGATATTCCGGAAATTATTGTACTACCTTCGAGTCAAATGAAACACACTTATCCAAATACTCTGGAGAATGTACACTATCATGGGGGTCTATCTCCACTTAAGTGACAAAGTTATAAATACAATAATTTAAAGTTGTCCGTGCGAACGCATTTTCTCAAGTCAATTCTCGTTTTTATTTGATTCATATAAAAATCGAATAGATCATTTATTTCATGTTATACTTAAATGCGAGTGGCCAATGGCAAGAAAATCCGAAATCGAGTTGAATTTCTCAACTTGAGCCCCTCCCACCAACCACCACCAACCTAGAGGGTCAGGGTGTTCACTCATAATCACCTAAAAATAGGAGAATCTCATTTTTTTAGGGGGGAGGGGGTTAGTAATACCTTCTTTTTTTTTCATATTTAAAGTATCGACTGATATGTTTTAAAGGCGACAGGAAAACATTGCTTGATGAAATAAAAGTCTTCTACCTCCCCATCTCATGAATCGTTCGAAGTATGGCAAAATTAACACTTTCGGAGAAGGAGAGATGGAGGCGAAGCAAATCAAGGCAAAACGTGACGGAGAGAGGAGGAAGAAGAGAGAAGACACAGGAAAAGTCGAAGAAAGATAAAATGAGAAAGAGGAAGAAAGAGAAAAAAAATCGAGTCAAATGGGGAGAAGATAAGGACATAAAGCTCTAGCGATTTGGCCTTTTCGTATTTAAAAAGGTGGGATTCTGAATTACAAAAAAAAAGCGAAATTTCGCTAGAGAACGAAGAACTCACATTCCTGGTTATGTCTATGTTTGTTTATATATAATTAAAAATATTAAAAATATTCCTTTTTTCATATTTTACATTATTTTAGGCCTTATATTTAAGTCTTTCATGGCACTGTGATTGTATAGTAGAGAAGCACTAGTTATTCAATTGCAAATGGCTTCCGACTGGTGGGTTTTCAGTTCTATGATTTGTGAGAAATTGTAGCAAAGTACCTTATTATATTTGCCAATAACATGGTACAACAATAACAAAAGAAAATTGGCTAGTCAGAATCAACGTTTGAATTGTCGGCTTAAATGCTATTTGGGTCTGACTTTGAAAATCTAACAAGATAACTTTTTATGTGAGAACAAATATATATATAGTGTAACCCGGATATAAGAGAGCTGTCAGGACCAGGACTGGAGAATGAGTCTCTTATATCCGGGTTCCTCTTATATCCGGCTATGGTCTATTTTTTTTATGTAAGTATGGAAACACCACATATAACGCTTTTTATGCACAGAACACTAGTTTATTGAACAGTTATAGACATAAAAAACACAGACAAAAATACTTTTCAATCAGTTTTCACAAATAATTCAGTCAAACATTACTTTTTCTTAAAAAAGGCAGTCATTTTTGATTGTACACAAATCTCTTTGTAAAACCCGGATATAAGAGAGCTGTCAGGACCTGAGAATAAGTCTCTTATATCCGAGTTCACCTTCTAACAACAACAAAAGAAACCTTTTTTACAAATATTTAATGGATATGGCTATAGTGAAGGTCGTAAGAAAGACTCACCAATGAGGTGAGAAAACTTAGCAAAGTCTTTTGACTGATTTACGACATCACACTGTCACTCAAAACGAACTCTCTTATATTGGGGAGGACGGGACCAGAGAAGAAGTATCTTATAGCCGGGTTTCTCTTATATCCGGGTTTCTCTTATATCCGGGTTTCTCTTATATCCGGGTCTAATTTATAGACATTAACACAGGCTGTAATTTGGGACCTGAGACAATGTCTCTTATATTCGGGGTTTCTCTTATATCCGGGTTACACTGTATAAACAAACAAGTTTTAAAAAAATGTTCATATAATGCGAAAACCATTTATTATTTTACTCAATAAAGTCAACTTGATAAGAGGTTTTTTTAAACACTCGCTGCGTTGAACCTGCATTTGTGTGCATTCAGTGCACAGGTTGTGAGCGTCCACTCGTTGTCTTCGTCTGAACTCGGTGCTTGATCCCAACACTGACCGTAGTGTGAATCATCTGGTCTCGCTCACTGTTGTACCAAAAGGATCTTCCTTCCCAAACAAAATCACAACTCAAGTTTAAAACAAATAACAATGTTTTATTTTGAGAGGTTACAATGATAATTGGTTTCTCTACTGAACGACAGACTTGCAAATCAGGTTAAATATATCTTCCAACCGAACACAAACAGTCTATCAACTTAAGAGCCAAAAGCTCATCTGTCTTTAAGACCCACAGGGACCCAATTGACCCCTTCTACACGTCTTGCTGGAATTTATAGACATCACTTGGACCACACCTTGAGATTTATCAGCTGCTAATATATGGGCATAAAAACTGACTGTCCATGGGGCCCACCATCTAGTATGAACATTACTTTTACAAAGTCTCAAGTGGCTCACGATTATAACATAGAACCTCATATCCAAGAAGACATTACTATTTCAAAGATGCCAGCCTATTTATATACACTGATACTTGCTTGCTCTACCGACTTGCAAATCAGGACAAACATATCTTCCATTCGAACATAAACAGTTCATCAGCTTAAGGCCCAGGGACCCCTATTTCTCTGAGACCCACAGAAACCCAACCGTCCCCTCAGCCTGTCTTACTGGAATATATAGATACTGGTCTCATTTGGGGTAAACCACACAGCCAGCCTACTCTAAGTTGAATGGCTTTTTTATCACGGGACATAAAAAAACATACTGACCAGGAGATCTCTTATCTGGAATGGACATTAATTTGTGCAAAAACCCAAGTGGCTTACAATCACAGCATAGAGTATCGGATCGAAGAAAACAAGCCGCGCGTGCGTGGTCCCCCTCTGTATGTGACTCGATGTGGCGAGTGTAAAATGCAATAAATTTGGGCAATTTGGGGCATTTTTGATCCCCCTTTGACCTCCTGGGGGCGCGAACCAGAATTTTTCTGAGGCCAAGGGTGCTCATTTTATATCCAAAACAATTGCCTCTACATTTTGGCCAAGTTTCAGAAAAATTGAATGGATGAATCAAACGTTATGGGAGAAAAGGGTCATTTTTTGCCATTTTGGGAGCTTTTGACCCCCTGGGGGCGCGAACCAGATTGTTTCCAAGGTCAACGATACTTATTTTCTATTAGGAACAATTGCCTCCACATTTTGGCCAAGTTTCAGAGAAATTGAATGGATGGATGAAAAGTTATGGGGCAAAAAATGTCATTTTCGGCCATTTCGGGGCCTTTTGACACCCTGGGGGGCTAACCAGATTTTTTTTCAAAAATCGGAGAATGTCACTTTCTAACCTTACCAAAGTTACAACTTCATGCAAAATTTCAGAGAAATTAAATGGATGGTTGCGGAGAAAAATACGGAAAACATAAGTCCCCTGATTTTATAAATCGGGGGGACCAACATTCTTATTTTAAAGAGCCAGCCGATTTCTTGGGTGGTCTTTCTTTTCTGATCTAAATGTTTCTCACATTACTAGTCTGCCGTCCATAGCATGCATCTATGCACCCTACTAAACATGCAGCATTGGGCACGTTTACATCTGTTGCCCAGGACTTTTACTTTCATTTTTGTTTTTAATAGGAATGTTGAAAGATTCATTTACTTAATACGGTATTGTTTCGTCATGAAATTATTAATTGAACTAAATTGATATAAAACTAACTAATTTTGTTAAGGGGCCATGCTGTTTCTAATTTCTATCTATAACACTCTTGTATATTTGTTTTATTTTACGGCATATCAACCCTTTTGCGTTATTTAATTCAGACTCCATTTATTTTGATAAAAGGATTTTATGCTTGAGGTTCATAATATTTTTAAACATTTAACAGATTCAGTTTTGTATATCGATCATTTGCAGATCAATTTCTTTGATGTGCATATATTTCATTAGTAAATAGTCTGCAATTGTTGGTCCCCCGATTTTATAAATCGGGGGACCTATGTTTTAGGGCATTTCCGTCCGTCCGTCTGTCTGTCCGTATTTTTCTCTGCAACCATCCATTGAATTTCTCTGAAATTTTGCATGAAGTTGTAACTTTGGTCAGGTTAGAAAGTGACATTCTCCGATTTTTGAAAAAAAATCTGGTTCGTGCCCCCAGGGGGTCAAAAAGCCCCCAAAATGGCAAAAAATGACCCTTTTCTCCCATAACGTTTGATCCATCCATTCAATTTTTCTGAAACTTGGCCGAAATGTAGAGGCAATTGTTCTGGATATAAAATTAGCATCCTTGACCTCAGAAGAATTCTGGTTCGCGCCTCCAGGGGGTACAATGGGGGTCAAAAATGCCCCAAATTGCCCAAATTTATTGCATTTTACACTCGCCACATCGAGTCACATACAGAGGGGGACCACGCATGTGCGGCTTGTTTTTTTTGTTTTTTATCTATACGGCAGTTTAGTTTATTGGACTCATAGATATTAGATTTTGGGGTATAAACCCATCGTCTTCAAAAAGGACATTATGATTTCCACTCTAACGTCATTAAATAATTCCTTCATACTACCAACATTTTGTCGCATGGGATCAAAATGGACACGCTCTAATATGGATGTTAACATTGGATGTAAATAGCTTCCAAAACATTAAGCAACGTGCAATCAAGACCGTTGCACACTGCAGTCAAGTATCCGCACCGAAAGTTGGTCAATTTAAAAAAAAAAAAGAAAAGTATTTTCATGGCGGTGTGATTGCAGAGTAGAGAAAGTTATTTCGTGGCAAATGGTTTCCGACTGGCGGGTTTTTATTTCTACGACTTGAGAGAAACAGAATTTAATGGTCGACCGATAACTGTAAGAGTTGCATTGCAGCAAGAACAACTGCAGATGTTTAAATCAATAACGCAAAGAACTGGATGCAAAGTGCTTCGAACAATCATTCACCCTTGTCTGGCTGCTCTGAGAGGCAATTGCAAAACATTTTGGTCCCTGGCCAAACACGATAGCATTAGCCTTATACGAGTCAGCAATAAATCTACCCCCCCCCCCCCATCCCGACACTTCTCTATCTGGATACGCCCCCCCCCCTCCCCATCCCTTCCTTCTCCACCCTCTCGTCGCTTCTCTGCAGCTCTTTCTTCGCATCCAACTGCAGGCTGGAAGACATCCAACGAGAACCTCCCACTTACAATCTCCTGGCACTGGCCATAAAAAGTCACCAACTTAGATCTAACGTTGCAAAACCTTGCACTAGCAAATTACAAATGGCTCAGCAAGTTTTCAAAGTTGGTTTCAGTGGAAGCACATAAATAACTAGCTGCAGTACACATCTATGCATGGTTTCTAAAAATATTTTCGAAACTTAAAGCTATTCTTTGAAAGTCATCCAGCATTGGTTATCTCCCTTGGCTATATATTATGATGTCATGCGTTGGGGAATCAATTTTACCGGTTCTTGTCTCATACTAGTATATGTTTGTTCGTCAAATATATACTAGTAAAAGTATGTAACCAGAGGTAGCATATTATTGCTAGTAATAACAATGAAACTCATCGACTTTCAAAATCTCCCTTGGCTATATATTATGATGTCATGCGTTGGGGAATTAATTTTACCGGCCTTGGGACGGGTAAAATTAATTCCCCAACGTATGACATCATAATATATAGCAAAGAGAAATTTTGAAAGTCATCCAGCATTGGTTATTTCCCTTGGTTATATATTTTGATGCCATGCGTTGAGGAATTAATTTTAGCGGTTCTTGTCTCATACTAGTATATGTTTGTTCGTCAAATATATACTAGTAAAAGTATGAAACCAGAGGTAGCATATTATTGCTAGTAATAAAATGAAACTCATTAACTTTCAAAATCTCCCTTGGCTATATATTATGATATCATGCGTTGGGGAATTTTACCGGCCCTGGGACAGGTAAAATTAATTCCCCAACGCATGAAATCATAATATATAGCAAAGAGAGATTTTGAAAGTCATCCAGCATTGGTTATTTCCCTTGGTTATATATTATGATTTCATGTGTTGGGGAATTAATTTTACCGATCATGGGACGGGTATTCTTTTAGTATGTCTATAAATGTTTGATGCAAAGTTTACGGTAATTTCCACAAATTATAACTTAAATCCGGTTTTTATCTGCATAGGATCAAACACTTCAGTATTGTATGGCGGCTGCGTATACATCTATGGCCGCTTCAATAAATGATAGGAATTAAAGAGAACCGGGTTGACCAAGTGTGAAATAAGATGGAACGATAAACGAAAGAGCCGCGTTATTCAAACGTTGTCATTAGAGGAGGAAGAAGAGCGAGAAGAATAGTTGACAGAGAGAGAGAGAGGGGAGAGGAAAGACAGAACGAAAGAGGAAAAGAGTTGAAAAACAAACAACAGCCCAAAACAGACTAATTGCAGTAAACATCAAAGCATTTTCTGAAAGGCTTGCGCAATCTATAAAATACAAAAGATAAACGATTTTCTTCTATTACAAAGGATAGAATATGTACGAGTCCTCCGGATGCAAATGTTTAATATTTTCTGAATGCCGATAAAACGATTAGTTATTTCTTTTGTGTCTCGTTTTTTTTTTTAGTGGCTTTCTAATAAATTTATACACAAAGTTGTTGCTCATATATCTGAAAAAAAAAAAAAAATAACAAACAAACAAACAAAAATAAAATAAGAAATCATTGTCCTATATTATGAATTTATTAAGAGCTGCTTTTTAAAAGGATTATGCAAATTAGACACCTCATATACAGGGTGACCCCTCTCCCTCACACAATGCCACCTATAGAATCGTTAATAACATTCAGGATCCTTCCTGCAAGCCAACCATATTTGGTGATCGTCTCATCAGCGGGAGAGAGATCTTGAATGGGCTTCATACTCCCCCCCCCCAAAAAAAAATGCCACCCATAGAATCGTCAATAAAACTCACAATCCTTTCTGTAATACAACCATATTTGGTACAAATAAACTTCAGTCTATGCCTGACTTGTCCACCGAGTTTCAGTCATGAATCTCCAACAGCCTTTGTTTTATCGCTATTCAATGATATAGAATGACTCGAAAATATATGTGTCCTTTGGATGCAAATATTTAATATTTTCTCAATGGCGTTAAAACGATAAGATTTTTTCTTTTTGTTCTTCGTTTTTATTTGCGTCTTTTTAATAAAATTTATACACAAAGCTGTTGCTCATATGTATGAAAATAAAAGAATTAAATTAGAAATCTATAATACAGAGCAATGATTTCTTAAGAGCAGCTTCTTAAAAGTATTATTATACAAACTCGCAAAAGTATGCTCGTTCTGTTCGCATATTTACTACACTGGCCCCCACCCACCCCCACCCAAGAAAGAGGTAATGCCTGGGAGGATGGTCATATGACTGCAAAACAGATAGTTTGGTTTGTTTTACGGCATAGCAACCATCTATGGGTCATGTAATACCGAATAAAGTTGTCAAATGAAATTCCAAATTAGGGTCATTATTTCATATTTTCTTGAAAGACAATGAAGAATGAAATAAAGCATTCGAAATTAAATTTTTTGGCACAATCCAAATTCTTTGATGAATTCTAAGATTTTCGTCGGATTTATGTCTTTAAATAAATCCTTTAGGTTTTCCGAGTTGTAGTATTTCTTTCGGCTTTGTTGCAGATCTTGACAGTCTATTAATATATGTTTGACTGTATAAGGTTCTTGACATGATATGCACATTGGAGACTCCTTTCCTTCCAATAAATGCTTGTGAGTAATATGTGTGTGTCCTATACGGAGTCTGGTTATTATAACTTCTTCTCTTCTTGCTTTTCTATAGCCCAGGGACCACTCATCAACAGTTGACCAAATCTTGTATAATTTATTGTTTTGGCACTCGTCCCGATATTCTTGCCATTTTTCTTTGATTACAGAACAGATAGTATATTACCCCCCCCCCCAAAAAAAAAGGAGGAGGTAATATCTGGGAGGATGGTATCATGAGAACAGAACAGATACTACCCCCTCTCCTCCCCAATTGAGCATTGACATATTGTAATAGTATAGTTTCGGCTTCAGACAGACAGATACCAAATCTCCATTATTAATAGTATAGGTTCGGCTTCAGACAGACAGATACCAAATCTCCATTATTAATAGTATAGTTTCGGCTTCAGACAGACAGATACCAAATCTCCATTATTAATAGTATAGTTTCGGCTTCAGACAGACAGATACCAAATCTCCATTATTAATAGTATAGTTTCGGCTTCAGACAGACAGATACCAAATCTCCATTATTAATGGATTTGACATCTTATTTACTCGCGTTCATGCCGTTTACACATATACAGGGCGACCCACTTAAAAGTAGCCCGATCCCTCAAGCACGCTATTTTGTCATATCCTAAAAATGTTGCCTTTCGATCCAAGTTGTTTGGTCGTTGTTTGTCCCATCCAATGTGTACGCAAATAATTCCAAAACAAGTACCAAATGAAAGACCCACCCCCACTGCCGCATTCTTACTTAGACTCTTCCAGGGGACAAATATCACGGGCTGCTTTTAAGTGGGCCACCCTGTACTAGTTGTAGCTTACCTTGTTTTTGCCGGAAGACATTTTTACTTTCATTTTTGTTTCACGAAGAAGAAACAAAAGTGAAATAAATGCGAAATTCCCGGAAAAATATGCTGTTTAACAATCGCAACTTTGGAGGAAGTTGTTTAACATTATTATTTTTCTTTTTTTTTACACTTATCCTTTTGGCTAAGATCAAAGTGTAGTATCTGTTCCGATGGATACTGCACGCCTGTCCTGTGCAGTTCTAGGAGGTCCACCCTCCCAGGCTTCGCCTCCCCTCTTTGGGGAGGAGTAAGTTTATTGCTTACTGTCTGAGGCGCCCCTACCGGGGAATGCCGACGGGGCTGCCCAGGCAATTTTTAAATGGCCAGAGTGCTCACCTCTCGAGCGCTGGCTTTTAACCCCACTTGCTCGACCCGATCTTGGGTCACATCTTACTTGTGGGAGTAAGATAAAACTGGCCTTGTGCCTAACTCCGCGAGGAGTAAATAAATATCCTTACATAATAAAAGTGGGTGTGAGGGTGGGTAGAGGTAGGGGCGGGAATGATCAGGATTATCACATTTAACGCAACTGTGTTTCACACATACACACACACTGTGTAATCACGTTGACACACCGGTCCCCCCCCCCCCCGTTAGATCACCAAAGTTAAGCAACGTTGAGCCTGGTCAGTACCAGATGGGTGACCATTTGAGAATACCAGGTGCAATAACCTAACGTCGTCATCTCCCCTAAAAGAGATATACATGCGATTGGGAACCACTTGTGAATTTGATAGCCCCATGAAACTAGTAGCTTATTTCCAAGAACCGCAGGCTTGTGGAATTCTCTTCCTGCTGACTGTTTTCCTCCTACCTATAATCTTGGTCTTTTCAAGACTACGGTCAATAGGCATCTCCTGTTTTTACGATAATCATATTTGTTCTTGTTAGCTCCTAACATCAAGTGGCTTCATGCCTTGTCTGGAGCGATTTCCATAAAAAAAAACTCCAAAAAACTTCCTTCTTCAGAGGAAGTCGGCTCAACCCGTCCAGGGTGAATATCGTACAAGGTATAGGTACACACCTTGCTATTGAGGAGAAGGGGTAAATACCCACTCCACTCAGAATGTTGTCATTTAAAATTTATAAACAAGGCATGCCTGTAGCAGACATAAAAATTGCCATTTCTTTCCTCTCGTGGAGAGCAGCCCCTGTGAGGTGGTTGGGTCACACGATGATCAATCAGCCTAATTTCGACTGGACTACTGAAGGACTACTTCCAGACCCTTTGGGATTTACAGGTCAGAACACCAACGAAGGAAGACGTCCTCTCTCTCCTGCCTCCGTCCACTGGACAGCCGAGCAAGGCCATCCTTCCCTGGAAAACATACAGCTTGAAGAAAAGCGGCATCAGAACTTTCTTACTTCCTTCACTGTGACACGGTTTTAACTTTCGGCAACCTACACCCAACGGTGTAGGTAACTCAAATATATTATTTGTTATTTATAAAAAATTTTTTTTACCTTTAATTTGATGACTTTTATTACTAAATCTTATAAAAGTTGATCTTACAGTCCACGTGAAGACCAAGCCGCTATATGCCGACACTTAGTGTGAGTCGGGATGTTGTCCCTTGATTTTTCCTGCTAAAACATCGAGCATTCGGTCCGTCGCAGTCTGGCAGAATTTACAACTTGTTTTGCAGCAGCGTCACCATTTCTCCTTGGATCTTAATTAAAATTGTCATGAAAAATCCTGACAGACCCCAGAACAATGCACACAGAAAATCAAAGTAGGTTCCCAATCGGGGGTCACGTGGCTCATAAAACGACAAAAATTCCAAGCCTCGGTTTATAAATACCTACATGCCTCAATATTATTATTATTATTCTATCAAATTTTGCACCCCAAAATGCCCCCCCCCCCTCTATAATAAAGACCCATGTATATTTATTTGTCCATAAATAAATATATGTACTTCCATCTACATCACGCAAAAGTTAGCGAATAAGACACGTCTTTTTCTAGCCACCAAACGAAACCATTTCAAGTGGTGAGGGGAAGCGAGAAAGCAAATAGAAAATCAGACAACTACCTCAGACTTATCCTGCCACATGAAACGAATTCGAAAAGAAATCTTTCACTCTATAATAAAAAGTTAACAGTACGTGTTTTTTTAGGTCATCAGAAATGATGATAATAATCTATATATTGTTATGGTGTGATCGGGATCTACCCTATGTCGGGAGTAGAAAGACTCTTCCAGAGACTATGAATAGAGTTACGACGAAGTCTTGTGGCAGTCATAGCCACAGTATCGGACGCAGACTTTCTGTAACATACTAGTCTGTACTTCTGTAAATACACTCTTGTGAATATACCACCGTGTTGTCTTAATTATTATCGGTCCTTCAAGGTGACCACATATATGAAACATTAAATTACTGACGTACTTCTATGATTTTATATGAATATTTTAGTAATATATCTAGATAATTAGCGAGTGAGAACACTGGCGAAGTATAATCTTTTTGTCTGTTGTCATTTTTGACGGAGGATGCACACTAGTGTTGGTATAATGCAGAAACACATAAATCTTAACTCCAAGTATTCCTTCAGCTAAAACTGACGAAATTAGCGTTGACCAACCAGCTGTATATATAGCTCATATGGTAGTAGTGGTTCCCAACCTGGGGTTCGCAACCCCCCAGGAGGTCACAACAAGATTTCTAGGGTTAGTTAGATGGTTGATGAAAGAGGTATTTTAAATAGTATTAGTTGCCTGTGCCTTCATAAAGTTGCTTTCATTATTGATTTAGAAAAAATATATAGCAATATATAAGTAATAATTCAAAAAAAAAGAAGTAAATATATTAATAATAAAAAATTAAATGACCAAAGAAACGTTAGTGATTCGAACAAGCATTCTTCAGAGTGTGTTAACGAGCACTCAAACTTATATGTAACGGAGCACTGAAATGTGTTCAAAGATATGATTTTATATATATATATATATATATATCCATCCTCTGCAGACTTATTGTAGTATTATGAGTTAGTCAATAAATTACCAATATGTTCATTGTCACATTATTGGGGGTTCAGGAAGATGGTTTTATAACTCAGGGGGTACTTAACGGGAAAAAGGTTGAGAACCCCTGTGGTAGATGATCAGACTGATTATCTTAAGACTTGTTTAATCCCGGGCAACGCATGGTAGGAACAGTTAGGTATATATATATATACATAACAGCAGTGATATTTGTTGGCCGCAGAGAGTTAGGTACTTGGACAGCTGATCGTATTTGTACATGACCGGCCGGTATGGTTTTAAATCTCAGTGTGAATACACTTGTTACTTCTAGCCATACTGATGAGTTATAGACGACCAGACAGTGATTATGTGTTGGAATCATTCGGACTACTGTTCTCATTTTTTATGTGATTCTCACAAGTGGTGGAACAAGTTTAGTCGACACGTGTGGATTAACTAAAAAGTTTCTTTCAAAATTCTGTACAAATTTAGATTAATAATTATAGCCGATGATGAATGATTAGAAATACAAATAGATAAAAGGATAAGATACATATATGTTACCACATGGATATAACGGGACCATAGTTCCATGTGAGAATTATATATATATATATATATATATATATATATATATATATACATTATATCTTTATTTTCCTGTTCTTAGTATATATATATATATAAATATATATATATATACTAAGAACAGGAAAATAAAGATATAATGTATACCTTTAAAATAGAACCTATCATGAAAGAACCGATGCTCGATATATATATATATATATATATATATATATATATATATATATATATATATATATATTGTTTTGATTTTCTGTAAGACGTGTTACTATAGGCGCTGATGAAGCGACGTTTTGGACCAATTTTATAAAATTATAAAATAAAAGAAAGTATTTCCAAACTGTTTTGGAAACGATCGTACGCCATAATGGACTTGATGTTGTAATTCTTGGAACAGTAATGCTTTGATTCATTAAATGTTTATTATATATATATATATATATATATATATATATGGGTATGTGTACATATGCTATGGACTATTCCTCCCCCCCCCCAAAAAAAAAATCCGGAAAACTCCTTTTAATAAATAAAAAAGAAAATGTGTAACAGGACCCCTCCCCCCCCCCCCCGTACCCAGTAACGGTACAGTTGTTGTCAAGAATGAGAGAGAGACAGACAGACAGACAGCGAAATAAAAGCCAACAACTTGCCGATTGGCGTTCGGAATATCTGTGTGTTTGCAATTACTTTCAGTTGTCACGAAGATGATGATCGATACATTCCAAAGTGGGAGTCACAAGCAGCATCATCAGCATCATCATCATCATCATCAGCAGCAGCAGCAAGTGCATTCAACAGGTCAACTCATTTAGGACTGTTTTTCTATTTGATTCTTATTCCGAGTATTCCCCAAACTACTGCTACTACCGCGCTCCACTGTTCAGTTGCCTTTCCTCTCTATACACGCTATTCCGAAACCTTCATTCTTCCTTATGGAAACGGCGTGAATTCTACGCTTTTATTCAATCTTTAGTCTCTATTTATTTGCTTTCTTGGGTGGTGACGGTGGTGAAGTGGATACCGGCGCGGACGGACAACTCTCCTATCGGATCCATAGCACCACTAACTATATTGATCCCCTCAGTGAGTACCTGGTTCCAAAACAGAATTGGGAAAACCAATGCCAATAGTAGAATCAAGCATGAAAAAAAAACCAAAAAAAAAAAACCCGAACTAATTTATACAAAAAGATTTGCTTCTACACGAGGGCAAAGTTAGGCACAAGGTCGATTTTTCATGTGAGGGAAAATCCAGCTCTCCTTAGAAGTGGCATTCCAGATTGGAACAAAAGTACCTTTATAGTCCCGTCAGCGCTCCTTCAAGAACAGTGGCATCTCAGGTGATAGATAAATAAACTCATTCTCCTCCGAAAGGAGGAGCTAATACCTGGGAGGACAGCATCTCGATACCAAACAGATACTACATTTGGATCCTAGCCCAAAGACCGGATTTGAATGTAAATGTCCCTATTTACTGCCCCCATCTCCCACACGCACACACTCTAGGAGGGCAAAGTTAGACACAAAGTCGGTTTTTAATGTGGAGAGCAACCAGTTCTCCTAAAAGAGGCACTTTTGGATTAGGACAAAAATAAAAATTGCTTCAGTCAAGAAGGATTTCTCTTCCCCTCGCCGAAAAGATACAATTTGAATTATTTATTTGCTAATAAAAATATCGATTTCGCTTATAAAGTAGGTACACAAGGACATCAAAAATGTGGGGAGTGTGTATGGGGAGAGGTTTGTGGTCATCCTCTGTTTATCTTACTCTTAACTAGATGCATTTTGATCCATTCGTCTGAGCATTGTTCTTTTCATTGTTTCATCATTTGTTTATTTTCACTTCAGCAACCACCACAATACCACATTTACTCTACTGACTCTCTTACTTAAAATATCCCCATTGCTTGGAATATAATTATTTTTGTAATATATATATATATATATATATATATATATATATATATATATATATATACAGGCAGCAGGTCGTTATTTATACATGTCTGGTTGAAGACCACATAATTTTCATGCTTTATAATGTTCTTAATTATTTTCTCGACATGGCGAGCAAGCTCGGGTGGTAATTGATGTAATATGGCTTTAAGGGTTCTTTTTTCAGCTATCACAAGCGCTTGCGATCATCGATCGTCGCAATCGCCATCAGGAGTTGTTGTTGTTTTTTTCTATGAATTTGTTGTCGTTTTTTCTGTTGTGTTTTTATTATTTTCTCTGAAGGAGAAGAGGGAAAAGAAAAAGAAGGGCGGGAGGGGGGCAGGGGTGATTGGGTCTGTTTATTTATGTATTCGTGCAGTTATTAATTTTGTTTAGTTATATTATTTTATTTATTTATTATTTTTTGTATATTCATTTATTATTTTTAACATTTTATAGAAAATAATTAAGAAAATTATAAAGCGTCAAAATTCTGTGACCTTTAACCAGACATAATATATATATATATTGTACACAATTTCATTTGAAAAAAAGAGATGGGGAGTGGGACAGCAAAAACAACCAAGAAAAAAACTTAGGTTAGTAAGACCCCCCTCCCCAATCCTTTCTAAAAAATAGACCGACCACTATTTTTTTTAGAATAGAATTTTTAAAATTTCGTTTTAATTTTTGATTTCAATAAATATTTGTAGTAAATAATAAAAATACGTAAGTTATGTAGCTACGAGAAACAGATACAAAGGAACACAAGAAGTTGTCACAAAATTTTATTAAAATATAAATTATTATTATTAATTTATTTATTTGGCGGTCTTTTACTAAATGCAAAACATCCACCTCTACCATTTTTTCTACTGAAAAAAAAAAGTTCAATTGTCGTAAAACCTCACTTATTTAGCTTTATTTATGATAACATTGGAGCACAAGGTGGAGCAGGTGCTTTATTTTCGCACATATTTTGGAAAAAATCGATTGTTAATCTTAAATTGTATTTTTACTCTTAATATAAAATTGTGATTTACTTTTTAAAGCCTTGAAAATTTTAATTTCAAATTTCGAAGTAATTCATTTTTTCCAACTGTTAGCAAAAGATTAAAATGACTTGTTTACGAAGAAATCGAAATGCGTTATGGTGGATTTCGCAATTATCTTCTTTTAATAGGATTTTTTAAAATTTCGTTTATTTTATGCTATTGGATTCTTGGTTTCAATAAATATTCGATGAGTAGTAAATAATAAAAATAAGGATGAACGAGAGGTAAAATAAGACCTGGCCAGAGATAGTTTGGAAGCTAATTTCTAAAAACCGTCAAACACATGCCAGCATGTAAAACTGACGTTAAACTGAATATTATCAAACCATGTAGTTGCATTAAAATATGCACAAGGACGCGAGAAGTGGACACACAATTTTCTTTTTTTTTCTTTTTTTTTTTAATATAGAAATTATGAATAAGAAATAAGGTACAATACCTTAAAAAACATATTTAAGATGCGATATGCTTTTGAAGGTATTGTACCTCATTTCTTATTCTTAAATTTCTATAGATGCTTACAAAAAAAAAATATGAACCCTTATTTGATACCTATCCCACGCGCATACGCGTCCTCATATTTAAAGTGAAGGAAAAAAAACCGACATCACAAGTCCAGTTTACAGCAAGGACGAAGTAATCCAATAAGACCAGGATTTCCAAATACATTGATAAGGCCAATTTTACTTGGCGAAATATTTGTAATTACTATAAACTAAAATGAAAGTTTATAAAAAAAAGAAAAAAATCTGTTACGATTTTTCTTTTAAATTTAATATCGCATCTTAAATATGCTTTTGAAGGTATTGTACCTCATTTCTTATTCTTAAATTTCTATAGATGCTTACAAAAAAAAAATATGAACCCTTATAGAAATTATTATTATAAATTTATATTTGGCAGATTTTAATTACTGCTATGAATGTGGTCTGTGTGCGTTCACTGCACAAACCATGATCGTCCGTTCGTGGTGCTAGTCCAAAGTCGTGTCTCAATTCGTACACCGGTCGCAGTGTCAATGTGGTCTCAGTCAGTGCTGTAACAGAAGAATTTTCCCTCCAAATAAAATCACGAAAAGGTTTATTTTCTTTGGAGGTTACAATGATATTCGTTTTCTTCTACTGAACAACAGACTTGCAGATGAGAATTCTTAGTTTGACCAAATCAAAACAAGTTCAATAGCTTAGAGCCCAAGGGCACACCTCTCTCTGAGAGGCACACAAACCTTAACTGACCGAGAGACACTCAGAAAATCAACTGTCAGACTTCAGAAAACCAAACTGACCAAGAGACGCCCAGAGGGCCGACTAACTACTCTCCCATTCCCATCTGCTGAAATATATATAGATATTCTGGGACCACCAGAAAGATCCACTTGAAAAGGTTAATCAGATGCCTATCTATGGACATCAAAAGCCTAATGCTTAGAGGATCCTGGCCATTATTTTTGGCAAAACTCAAGTGGCTCATAATCACAGCAGGGAATTTCGTATCTGAACGAACATTATTTTCTTAACTGGACAAACCAAATTCTGGTTGGCCAAATCCAAAATCAGAGATATTTCCTATTTTCTTGTGTGTCTTCTTTTCTCTTAGTTAAATATTTCTCACTTGCAGCAAGTGTTATTCGCATGCATTGCAACTGTGCAGCCCACCAAACATGCAACTGCTCAGTACTTGTTTACATTGAACACAAAACTTCCACCTCGACCTTGATTTGTACTGAATAAAAAAAAAAATGGTTCCATGGATCGCTATCACTTCATGAACAACTTTATTTTCACACATATTTTAGATAAAATTGATTGTTGATCAGAGATTGTGTTTTTAGTCTTAAAATAAACTTGTTGTAATTTGCATTTTAAAGTTTGAAAATGTAATTTTAATTCACTTATAGCAATTCTTTTTTTTTTTTAATAATGAGTCACCACCTACAAAGGCTAAGGGTTAATGACATGGATAGATTGACAATTGAATGATGACGAATACTGTGAGAGGATTGAAAATCTCCACACACCACTGACTCAAAACAAAAGCCGATCCAGAAAACTTCAATTCTTCCCCCCTTTTTTTTTTATGGAAATCGCTCAAGACAAGACATGAAGCCACTTGATGCAAGGAGCTAACAAGAACAAATATGATTATTGCAAAGACAGGAGATGTCTATTGACCGTAGTCTTGAAAAGACCAAGATTATAGGTAGGAGGAAAACAGTCAGCAGGAAGAGAGTTCCACAAGCCTGCGGTTCTTGGAAATAAGCTACAGGAATAGGAAGCTGTATTAGAATGAGGTATCAAAACAGCGAATTGATGGAAACCACTAGACCAACGAATAAAACGAACTGGAACAAAAGAAACAGAGAATAGATCACATAATTCTGAAGAACACATGCCATAATAGTATTTATAGAAAAGACTGAGACTAGCAACATCACGTCTGTGATAGAGGGGGTATAGAGAAGAAGAAAGGGTAGGGCCAATCAAATTACAGATTTGTCAGAAACATCGCTAATGGAATGTTAGGACAAAATAGGGGGAAAGGGGGGGGGGTAGAGTTACGAGGCCGCCGAAATTAAACCCAAGGTCCACTTTCTATGCTGCAGGTTTTCACGAAAAATAATTTTACTCTTAAAATTCAATTTTGCACTAAATATACAAAAAATAGAATATTTAAATTATTTTGATAAAAAATAAAAACAAGCTTTTATACAGTTTAACGAATTTACAAGTAAAGATGAAGGTTAAAATGCGAGTTGATAATTGTAATAATAATCATGGCTGTCCGTGCCAAGCTGTAAAAACTTTGAAGCAAGTTCAGATTTATAGATTTTTAAAAAAGTAAAATTGTATTTCAAGACTAAAAAATACAATTTAAGAGCAGCAATCAATTTTATACAAAACTAAGTATCCCTATTCAAAGTTGCCCAGGATTATTTTTACTTTCATTAAAATTTGAGTGAAATGTAAAAAAAAGATTTTGCACCGTCTTTTTTAAAAAGTTAAATGGGAAATAACTCTGTATTTATCAATACAGAGTTATTTCATGTTTTTTTTAAAGCAAAATGTTAACCAGACAAATTGAAATAACTCTGCATTGACAAATACAGACTTAGTTCCCTTTTCTTTTCTTAAACTAGCATAATTTTGAAAACTATTTCAATCAGATGAAATAATTTCTCAAATGAATTAAATTGAATTAGATTTTTTTCTTTCCAAGAACATGTGCCCATGTTGCACTAAAATAGCTGACAAACCAGAATCAAATATTGATTTTGTAGGACAAAACCTATTGATGACCAAAATCGACAAACCATCGCATTAACTAATCAATTTCAAGGACGGGTATTTTTCCAGTTTTTTTTATAAATAAAGGAGCGGATGGGAACGGTTATCTCGTTTGGTTATATATTATTTCATGCTTATCTCCCCTGTCACTTTCTCGAAAACTTTTTTTTAAATAATTAAACTAATAAATTGCCGGGTCAATAAATTACTGAAAAAACAGTAGAAAAATAAATAATAAAAGGGTACTACTCCAGATGAAGCGCCTAATTTCCGTGACTGATCGGCGGCAACGATCAGGCAGGTCGCAGAAGCGCCCGAGAGCTGCCGAGACGAAAACGAGTCTGAAGCAGAGCTGACCGATCAGGTTGCTGCCAAATCATCTGCGCTCAGCACAACAAAACAAGCGGTAGGAAGACCTTTCGAACAGGCCACAAACGTATCCGTCCGTAAACCCTGACCCTCGACGAGAAAATATATGAATTCCCCCTCCCCCCCAAAAAATATACAAAAAAAAACTTTAAAATGGTTCATTTGGCCCATAAAAAAAAAAGAAAAGTTTATAGTTCTTCAACTATGGTTTGTTCACTTTTTTTTTTTCATTTTTTTCAAATATATGTATTTTTTTCTTTTGTATTCTTCGTCTTATATTGTCGTCTGCCACTCTTCCATTTTACGACTTTCAGTTTTGCTTCAGCCTCGTTTTCGTCTCGGCAACTCTTGGGCGCTTCCGCGACCTGCCCGATCGTTGCCGCTGAGCAGTCACGGAAATTAGGCACTCCATCTGGAGTAGTACCAATAAAAGCTCGGAGGTGATGGTGAAAAAAAGATGATGAAAATGAATTTCTTACCTGTTGGAGAACTCCAAGTCCGTGCTTGTTGTGAGCACATTAAGCGTACTTGGACTGTTCCGGCTATTAATCGGTTCATCCTTCTTAGGAATATCTAGCACAGCAGTTTTAGTTGTCATGGCCGGCCCGTCAGTAGCATTGTATTCTGGAAGAATGTTTCGTTCTAACGTCATGATTGATATTTAGACGACCTGAAAAGAGACGAAACAAAAGAGAAAGTTAGAAAAATGCTTTGCATTCAGAATAATAAAAATTTAATTCAGAAAATAAGTGAAACGTGGCCAGTGAGAGTTGAGGACATGCGTTGTTTGGAGGAAAATGGTATGAGAATGATACGATGGATGTGTAATGTGAGTCAACGACAGGCTTAGATCTGATGACCTCAGAGGAAGATTAAATGTGGACTTAACCCTCACAGGTCAACTTCAGTAAAATAAAGGTTGCCGAAGATCAGACAAGGAAACGCCTTGGCCTTTTGGCCCTTTGGCTAGGAGCGAAGTGTAATATCTGTTCTGATACTGCACTTAATCTTTTCTGTCCTTTGTAGTTGCAGGAGAAATCCTTCTAGACTGAGGCAATTTAGATTTTTGTCTCAATCAAGAGTACACCCTTTTGGGTAGCTGAATTTTTCCTCACATGAAACCCGACCTTGTGTCTAACTCTGTCCTCGTTGGACAAGCAAACGTCAGTTAAAACATAACCTCCGAGGTGGAGGCAATAATGTCTGAGATTTTCCGATAATCTAACTAAATATAGATCAGTGTATTGCTTACAGCAATGAAACCATCAGATGGAAAGAAAATGAACAAAGTAATTCTATGAATAAATTGGATCACACACACATATATATATATATATATATATTCAATTTATTCATAGAATTACTTTGTTCTTTATACATTATATATATATAAAAAAATGAGAAAATTAGAAAAAAAGGACATATTTTTATGACTGAGTGATTGCTTGTTCTTAGCCAATATTTGAGACTAGGAACAAAAAAATGTCAGTGAAATTATTATTAATATTCCTTGCTATTGTTTTTTGCTTTCTCCTACGAATTTCCGATCTAAGATTTTCCACAATACCAAATAATTTTAAAACAGAATTGGAAATAATGATAAACATTTTTTTGACAGAGATAATAAAAATATAAATATATTTGATTTTGACAGAATTTCTCTTCTTCATTTGAAGATCTAAAAAAAAACTCGTCTTTCTACAACCACTGTAAATAATTTTCCTTTCTTCTTCTGTGTACCTAAAACTAAACTGAACTTCCATGAGCAAAGTTTCTTTCCGAGAACTGCCCGTCTGTGGAAGACAATACCTCGGGGCTGCTTTCCAGCTTACTACAACATGGTCGTTTTTAAGTCCAATGTTAACAAATTCTTGTTGAGCTGTCCTCTTAAATAATCAGAATCGGCCCAATCTCAACCATCGTTACCTATCCTCACGGTGTTGTCTCACCGTTCACATGACAAACTCATTAACCCTTATCCTCGAGTTGCATTTGGGCCTTGTTAAACGGTGACTCGTTAGTAAAAAAAAAAAAAAAAATTCTGATCAAATATCACACGTGCGCACATGTGTGTGTAAAATACTAACCAGCGTGATTTGTAAAATAAAAAAATAAATAAAAATCGCTGAATTTATTTAAAATAGTTAATTAAAAAGAAAAACTTAATAAATTAAAGTTTAAAAATTCTATTTAAAAATAAAAAATAATTTGTTAAAGTTAAATTTTAAAAATAACCATCATGTACTTCAACTCCCAAAACTTGTTTGTTTTTTTCAATACAGATGCTAAAAGCAGAAAGCTAAATAAAAATAAACGGCACAGTTTTAAAAAGAAGTATTTATGGGATTTAAATTTCAACATTTCTTAAGGCATTCGATTGCGTTTATTACAGAAACGTTTTGTTTTAAATAGCATATATTCCTTCAATGAATTATCATTCCCAAATTGAAAATTAGAGTTGGGCGGTTTTGAAATTTTGGTTTCGGTATCGGTTTTTTTCCCTTAAAACCTCGGTTTACGGTTCGGTTTTTCGGTTTAAAAAAAAAAAAATGTTTACTATGGAAGCTATTCATTCTCTTGTGTGATGATTAGTTATTATTAATATTTGTTTTTAAGACAGGGTAATAAAACTTTATAGACATGCGTAAAAGACTAGTAGTACACCCGAAAACCGCGCCAAGGGAAAAGGAAGGATGGTTAAAAAAAAGTAGAGATTATTAATTCACCTAAAGTCATTTTTTAAGCTTTAAGGTAATTTTAGTCATAGAATTCATGACTTGGATTAAAGTTTAATAATTAAACTTTCGAATAAATTGTCAACTCTAAATAAATACCATATTAACAATTTAGTAAAATATAAATCGTTGCATAGTCTACTTTTTGAATAACCCAGTTTTAGGAGAGAAAACGGTATACTTGAGAGATAGTTCTCTAGAAATGACAATTTATGTATGAAGTGGCTTTTCCAAAGTAAACAATGAAATGCCTAATGTTTAAAATAATTTTTTAAATCCAAAGATACTAGCATTGGCAACCACTTTTTTTCTTTTTAAATGTTTATACTCGCTCGCTACTTTTCATTGATTTACTTTTACAACAAGTATTTTTTTTTTAATTTCATTTTAATAACTTATTTTTTTAGATAACTCTGAAACAAACATAAATAATTATTTTACAATTTTGAGTTGAATCAAATAGATTTTCGACATCATACAGAACGCGTTTGATTTTTTCTTTTTCATTTGAAAATAGTTTATGCTAAAAATACGATGTCATGTTGTCTGTCGTATTTCTCTTTTTTTCATTTGAAAATTCAAAATGTTAATGATAAACAAACTGTAAACAAAGATTTTTTCCTACAAGTCAATTAAATGTTTTTATCATATATTTGTTCAATCTGTCCTCTTACTAATATAACATTTTTTGGTAATATTCAATTTAATTCAAATCGGAAAATCTTTTCAACCGTGTTTCCTTGTATATGGTGGCTTACTGTAGTAAAAACACAATACCGAACGGTTACAGTTAAAAAACAAAAAACAGATTCGGTATTCGGTATGGTGACGAAACCGTAAAACCGCCCGTCTCTATTGAAAATATTTGGTTAATTTGTTGTTTCGCAGCCAAAATAGCGGACAATGAACCTTCTGCTAATTTCTGACTTCACAAATGAGTAAATAAACCCAAATAAATTGTTTTGAACTAGTTTCAAATTTACCTTAAATTATTTTAAAGGAAATACAGTTGGAAAATTAGTCCAAAACAATTTATTTGGTTTTACTTACACATTTGTGAGGTCGAAAAAAAATCAGAAAAATGTAGCCGATTCATTGTCTGCCATTTTGGCTGTGAAACGACGAATTGACCAAATCTATTCTTACAAGGAATTAATTAAGAAAAAGACAAACGGGGGAGTGGGTCATCAATGGGCGAGGCAAAAACGAAAGTAAAAAAGACTCCCGGGCAACGCCGGTTAGGTGCAGCTAATCAAAGATATTTTACTTACATACTTTTCCTTCGTTAACACGACTGTTCTCATCGGAAATAGAATTGCAGTTTCTTGTAATGCAATCTAGTCGTTCTCTACTCTATCGTTATTCTCATGGTAGGTGCTCGACTGAGCTCCAATCTCTGCCACCAGCCCCTCCCCGTAAAACATTCACAACAAAAACTCGTCTAGCTACAACCACTGTAAATAATTTTCCTTTCTTCCTCTGTGTACCTCGAACTAAGCAGAACTTCCATGAGGAGAGTTTCTTTCCAAGAACTCTTCGTCTGTGGAACGCAATACCACAGCGCTGCTTTCCAGTTGACTACAGCATGGTCGTTTTCAAGTCCAATGTTAACAAATTCTTGTTGAGCCATCCCATTAAGTAATCAAATTCAGCCCAGATCAAACCAGGGTCTGCAATCCGCAAAGTGTTTGGCTCACCATCCACCTGACACGTAGCGGTTGTAAGAATTCTGTTATTTCTAACAATGTTTGCTTAAATGAAAGAATGCTGACTAAATGCACACACACACACGCATATATATATATATATATATATATATATATATATATATATCCATATATCCAGTGTAGCAGCAAGTCCTGGGAGCATATACCAGAAAGAACAGTTGGAAATAATCTATACACCATCCACTATGTCTATGCAATCCCTACAGCTACATATCTAGAAAACGGAGCTGTTAAAACTGACATCGTAATATGGGACAAAAGGGAGAAAGTAGCAACCCTAGTTGAAGTCAGTGTCCCTAATGATGCAGGATTGAACAGAGCAGAAAGGGAAAAGATTATGAAATACCCAGGTCTACGACATGAAAAGAAACTGGAATCTTAGGAAGATCTCCATCATACCAGTAATTATAGGAGCAACAGAACTAATGAAAAAGAAATTCAAGAGCGTTCTGGCCAGTATACCCGGTGAACCGAGTGCAAGAGAAATACAAACAACTGCACTTAAAAGGACGGTTAGAATCTTAAAACGATCTCTAGGCTTGAGTGTCTGAAATAGCCGGTGAATGTCTGGCATCCGGTAGGATGCCCATCTCCAGCAAAAACAGAAAGATAAGAAAAATAAAAAATAAAGTGATATATATATATATATATATATATATATATATATATATATGGCATTGAAGAGACAATATTTATTATTCATAATGAATTTAAGAAATTAAAAAGATGAAAGGGCAGCTGACCGGTTTCGTACCTCGCTCAACAGAGCCAAATATCGAGGTAATGTATAAAAGATATAAAAAGATGCTATGAGAATTATAGCGAGGGAAAGGGGTAAAAAAAAAAAAATTAAATTTTTTTACCCCTTTCCCTCGCTATAATTCTCATAGCATCTTTTTATATTTTTTATACATTACCTCGATATTTGGCTCTGTTGAGCGAGGTACGAAACTGGTCAGCTGCCCTTTCATCTTTTTAATTTCTTAAAGTCATTATGAATAATAAATATTGTCTCTTCAATGCCATTTTAAAGTTTTGTACGACAAAGAAAATATTTAAATATATATATATATATATATATTCATCCGGGAGAAGACCAGCACGTGTTTTTCATGAAATGGTCAGCATTCATATTCAACAGGGTAAGTTGTAAAATCTATAAGAAAATGAATACGCCATTTTTCAACTTTGCCAGACATGAAACGACATCATAAACTAGAAATCGACAGGTTTGACCCAAATCTCTGGAATCTAATTTAAATAAAGATTTTATTTTCTTCTCATAAAAGCAAAGAGAGAGAGAGAGAGAAAGAGAGAGAGAAAGAGAGAGAAAAAAATCAATATCGTTGCTTCTATTCTCATTGGTTCTGCAAAATGCCTATCACGATCCGAGAGCCTGCTGACTTTTATTCTCATTTTTATAAAAGAGCGACTTTTAGCTTAGCTCCTGTAAAGGGTTGTCGTGAACATGAAACTCAAAATAAAATACACTTTCTTGGCCTTCCGACTGTTCTGTCCAGAGATAGTATAATGATACTGTGGGGGTCTGCGTTCGCACCTGCCATTCATAGAATGGAAATATTAAGAACGAGTGTACTCCCTCGATCAGAAATGGGGAAAAAATTATCCTTCACAAGCGTTCACATTAATATTGATATAAAAACGTCTGAATCGGTGAAAAAAAAAAAGAAAAAGAAAAAGAAAACGTCTCAAATTGGAAAGTTAAAAAAAGGAAAACAAAAACCGTATAAATCGGTATAGAATGTAAAAAAAAAAGCCTCCTTATGAAAATAGATTGAAATCGGGGAGGGATCTGACTTGCTATTTGCTTTCTCAATTCCCTAAATACTTTGAATAGATTCGTCTGGCAGTTTTTTTTTTCCTTGCTAACTTTTATGTGACGGGACGGATATATATATACACACATATATACTAGAAGTAAAACCGTCACATAAAGGGTAAAATTAATTCCTTGAACAGTACAGTTTTGCACCACTTCTATGCTCTTTTACTAAAATTAAGATCGAGATATAATGATACTAAACCTTATGTCTGGATTCCTTATTCTAATTTTGATCAAAATCTATTACATGACCGATTCTAGAAAATGTCTCAAATCTAAGGCTTAAGCTTAAGGGACCTTAAAGAAGAATTTGAAATATAAGGAAACCTTTTTTAATGGGCGTTTAATCACTATGGATCAGATTCAATGCAAATCTGAAATATTTGAATTTTCAAATGGGAGGTTGTGCTCATATTATGTCCCCTAAAAACCCTTTGAAATGTTCCAAAGAAACTGAAATTTGGAGAATATTTATTGATATCCAGTAGCTATTGTTAAAATTTCACAAAAATCGGATGTATCTGAATTTTCAAGAAGGTCTTCCACCTTTCTTTGCCCACCTGTTTCAGTGAATCGTCTGAAATTTTATTATATATATATTTTAAATGAACACTATATATATTTATAGTCATTTATCGGTACCTCGGGTTTCATGGAAACGCTGGAAACTCAACATGCAGGGTTAAAGATATCAAATATGGCCGATTCCTCAGCCGATGTAATGACAGGGGAACACACAATGGTAATTCTGATATCGAACGAACCGGTCACAGGTAGTATCTTCCACATATATGGTAATGGCCATTCTTTTAAGACAAATCTGGGCAATTTTCCTAACCCAAAGATAAACAGTGTTTTTCAAAGGAGTCACTATTCTAAAAAAGAACCTCTCCTCCTGCAAAACCTCTGGATTAGTATAGATTGAAGTTTAACTTTTTTTGGGTCTTATTAAGGACACTTCTCAGTAACGCAACACTAAAATGGGATCCGAGAATTCAATTATTTGCTTCAACTCGTGAAATTGTGAACATCTTATTACGAGTTGGTGATTGGATTTCGGGCCGAACTTGTTATAAACCTGATGCAATGCCCTCACAATAACGTGGATATCGATTTTTGTTTTCTTCTATTCGTTTTCGGTTTTGAACAGCAACGATGTAAAAAAAAAAAAAACTAATTAATTTTTTGTTCGTACAAATAAAATCCGAGTAAATTAATTCGTTTATGTTTCAACCAAATCCATATATTAATACGACTAACCACAAAATGAAAAAAAAAAGAAGCAATTTATTTATCATCATATCTCTGTTTATATAAAGTTAGGTATGTGTATATGTTTATATATTTGTATGTACAGGATTCACTCATAAACTAATTAACCGATCATTATGAATTTTGAAACACAACTGTTAGACGTGAAGGTTCCAAATGTAGGGTATATTTAGTTTAGTTTTATGCAAAAGGGATAAGGAGGAGGTGGACTCCCTTCATGAAAATTCAGATACATCCGATTTTTTAAAATTTTAACAATAGCTATTAGACATCAATTAATAAATTTTCACCAAATTTCAGTTTCTTTGGAGTATTTTAAAGGGACATTATACGGGCACAACCTCCCATTTGAAAACTCAAATATTTCAGATTTGCATTGAATTTGCTCCATAGTCATTAAACACCAATTAAGCAAGATTCCCTGAATTTCAATTTCTTCTTATGCCCCCTTAAGCTTAAGCCTTACATTCTAGACATATTTTAGAATCAAAATCATGTAATGGATTTTGATCAAGATTAGAATAAGGAATCCAGACATAAGGTTTAGTATCATTATATCTTGATTTATTCTTTGTAAGGGACATAAAAGTGGTGCAAAATAGTTTCATTCGGCGAATTAATTTTACCCGTCCTTCTAGGAAATCGATATATATATATATATATATATATATATATATATATATATATATATATATATATATGTGTGTGTGTGTGTATCGGTTTTATTATATAATCAATTTTTATCCTGATACAGTTTAGCTCAATGTTTTTTCCATATAGTTTTCCAAAATATATACAAGATATCTTGTAGATAATGGGGATTCCCAGAGCAATATATTTATAAATCCAACGACTTTTATATGTTACATATGTTTTTAATTTACGATCGTTTCTTCTTAGATATAGTATACAGATAGATAAGATAAATGTATAATATACAATCTAAGATTCGTCAGAATAGAACTGTCAAAATTAATCATCCATTTTTTTTTTCACAAATGTAAATGGACGATTAATTCATCGATTCATGTAGGCATTTTATTTTGACATATACAAGTCATTGGATGTGTGTGTGTGTGTGTGTGTGTGTGTGTAATTATTGGCTTTTGAGAGAAATAGAAATAAACCCCAAATTAATCACAAAACTGCAACTCCCTGGCATTTTTGTAGACAATTGGAAGTACGAATAAGTGTTTCGTTTTTTTCTTCTTAAGAGCCTCTTTGTGTTTGTTAAAAGCAAATCTGCTAATATTTTATTCCGTCAAGCAAGAATGTAAATACACTCTTTGGAGTAGCTAATCAAAACACCAGAAAAAAAGTCTAGGTAAAGGAGCGTTCTGTGTTTAGGTGGAGAATGCAGAAAGGTTAACATACAACAGCTAGATCGAAATATGAAATAATGACGGTCCTACAAACATCGAAGAATATTCCCCGGTGTATGTAAGTGGCAGTGGTAGTAAATATGAGTTAGAGTGAAAATTCCTCCGACTTCCTGTGTGGATGACTATTTTAGGAGAAGACGTAGAGCAGGATAAAATGTAAAAATGAATCAAAGCAAACAAATAATTTCTGAAAACACACATCAATAATTGGCCTAAATTGATGCCGAAGCAGAGTTGCATATTCAGCTTCTGGATAGAAAGCTATACGAGTAAATGAAATAGGGAAAGATCTCACTTGACTTTATTATATATACGAGTAAATATATGCTCCCTTTGGTCACATATTTTTGCTAGCCTAGGAAAATTGTATCATGGAAAACGAACATACTTTACTACCGTCAAAGGAGTTGGTAACGCCTGGCAGAATGATCACATGACAAGAGAACAGAAACTACATTACCCCCTCCCAAAAGGAAGGCCATGTTTGGGAGGATGTACTTCTGTTTAAGGCTTCAAACATCACACGAAAGAGTTATAAGGGAGTACATCCGGGCATTTCGAAAACAATATTGTTTTCGAAATGTCCGGATGTAAGGGATTATAACTTTTTCACTTGAACATACAAAAGAAAATAAACAATTTAGTATGTTCATTTTGTAATAATATCTTTGTTTTATATATATAAGTTAGGGAATATATATATATATATATATATATATATATATATATATATATATATATATATACACACACTCACACACACAGAGAGAGGAAAAAAACAGCTGATAGGTGGGAAAAAATACTGTTCTGTTTTCACAAAACACGAACCAGTTTTTGTGAGAAAATCGTACAATTCTATTTTATTTGCAAACTAAGAACAGCAAGAAGAATATCCGGTAAATATGTTGGAGAAAGCAATTCTCATTAATGGAAGTCGAGTGAAAGATTCGATAAAAAAAGATTTAAAAAAAAAAAAAAATCGAAAAAAAAACAAAAAAAAAAAAACAACTGTCCTGCGCACAACAAACCGTGAAAGTGAAAGCAAATCAAATTGTTAATTAATGCTCCGTAACCATGGCAACCGGATTAACATTTTATGAATAGAACCATGCATTGTCCCCGACTGAATGGTACAAGAAAATCATTCGCAATTTTCGAATCTTTTTTTGTTTGTTTGTTTGTTGCTGTTTCTCTCCCTTTTTCCAGGTTTATCGTTCCGCAACTATTTGCATACGATTCATTAAACTACAAGACAGACAGACAAAATAAGAATTACGAGAGAAAAAAAAAAAATTATTACGAAACAAAATAATTAAAAAAATTATAAAAATGTAAGATTGGAATTCCTGAATGTGAAACAAGACGCGAGTAATTAAGGAATTTATTTCCAAATCGCATAAACGATTTGGGATCTCACGAGTACCTTACGCACGGGTATGAAGCACCTCTTCCGCTTTCAGAAAGCTTTGTTCGGAGCTTTTGTATCGACGTTTTCACTGCTCATATAACTTGATACTGCACCTTTTCGGGGAGAGGGTGGGGAGGGGGCTTCATTTGCGTAAAATAACGCACAAAATAAGGAAAGCGGTTTATAAAAAATAAAATAACTGAATTAAACAAAACAAACAGAATAAAATATTCCAAAAGGTTTTCATGAAGAGAATGAACCCATGAAATAAAATCCTAAATATTCTTTCACGAGAAACCAGAAATAAAATGGTATTTCTACAGGAGAGAACCCGTATCGGGCCGAATGTTTTCGATTGTGATTCACAGAACAGACTGAAAATAGTCGAGCGGTCACCGAACCGTCAATTAGTACCGACATTAAATTAAACAACTTTGTCATTCCCCTGATATAACTGCACTCCCCTCTTTGGGGAGGAGTAAGTTTATTGCTTACTGTCTGAGGCGCCCCTACCGGGGAATGCCGACGGGGTTGTCCAGGCAATTTTTAAACAGCCAGAATGCTCAAATTCTTGAGCGCTGGTTCTTAATCTTACCTTGTGGGAGGAAGATAAAAAGACTCACTCACTTCAATAAATAAATGTTCATAATTTTAACTTATCCTCACTTGTCAATTCAACAGTTATCTTCCCCAAAATCAAATTTCTTTCCGTCGCTCACGTTTTCGGACGATTTCTTCCGAAGAGTCGGCAGTTTCCGTCGCCATCGATCGAACAGTGGCCCCGTCTCTGCAGTAGCGCCGCAAAATTTATAAAATTGCTTCAGTCTAGTCTAAAAGGATTTCTCTTTCACTGACCGAGGACATAACAGATAAAGTGTAATATCAGAACAGATACCACACTTTGCTCCTAATCACTGTCACTTAGAACTGATTATACTTGACACCTTTATCCGTTGCGCCGTGGAGGAAAAAAGTAAAACGTGGAGAGAAGGAAAAGCCAGTGGCTTACATGCAAGCAATCTATTTTGCTTTTTCTCGTTTTGCCTAGAATAGCATAGTACTCCCCCACCTGTGAAGTTGGGAGTCAGTCACGTTTTTTTTTTTTTTTTTTTTTTTAACTGACACCGGAGTCGGAAGTCAAGTATTTTTTTTTTTTTTTTTTTTTAACTGACACCGGAGTAGGAGGTCAACTATTTTTTTTTCTTCTTCTTTTAACTGACACCGGAGTCGGAGGTCAACTATTTTTTTTTTCTTCTTGACTGACACCGTAGTCGGAGGTCAACTATTTTTTTTTTTTTTTTTTTTTTTAACCGACACTGGAGTCGGAGGTCAACTATTTTTTTTTTTTTAACTGACACTGGAGTTGGAGGTCAACTAATTTTTTTTGTTTGTTTTTTTTAACTGACACTGGAGTCGGAGGTCAACTAATTTTTTTTGTTTGTTTTTTTTAACTGACACTGGAGTCGGAGGTCAACTATTTTTTTTTTA
>OY744540.1:22424460-22529460 GCA_963556195.1 Sepiola atlantica | reverse complement strand
AGCCAGCAGGGAACTTCAGCTTGCTCCAGCAACTGTCTGGCGTGTCTTAAGGAAACGACTGCAAATGGTACCTTACAAGCTCAAGTTGGTCCAAAAGTTGAAGGACACTGATAAGCCACTTCGCCGTGACTTTTGCATTGCAATGCAAGAGAAGTTGGAAGATAACGGCTTTGATGACCGGCTTGTTTTTAGCGATGAGGCGACCTTCCATCTGAATGGCAAAGTTAACAAGCATAACACTCGCATATGGGGTACTGAGAATCCTCATGAACTTCTTGAGCACGAGCGAGATTCACCAAAAGTGAACGTGTTTTGTGCAATTTCCAAGAAAGGTGTCTATGGACCGTTCTTCTTTGAAGAGGCAACTATCACTGGTGAATCCTATCTCAACATGCTGGAAGACTGGTTAATGGCTCAGTTGGAACAAGCAGAATCTGATGACTTCATTTTTCAACAAGATGGTGCATCACCACACTGGAGTCTTAGAGTAAGGCAGTTTCTTAACACAAGGCTGCCTGGTAGATGGATTGGGAGATCTGGGCGAGGTGATGACGTTCTCATGCCCTGGCCTCCTAGGTCTCCAGATCTTACCCCGTGTGACTTTTTCCTTTGGGGCTTTGTCAAGCAACAAGTCTATGTGCCGCCCCTTCCAAGAGATATTGACGAACTAAAGGCTCGAGTAACGGCAGTTGTGGGAACCATTGACGTCAAGATGCTGGAACGCGTTTGGCAGGAAATGGACTATCGACTAGATGTCTGCCGTGTGACGAATGGTGCTCATATTGAGCAACTTTGAAGATTCCCCACAAAACTTGAAACTTTAACCTTTCCAACGGTACCAATTTCATTTTTCAACTCCTAATAGTTTTTGAGTTATTAAAAATCGTTATGTTCCCAAGACTTTTGAAACACCCTGTATATATATATATATTTAAAACCATTACATTACAGATTCCAGAGATTACCATGGTTTCATTGACATGAGAATCTAATGTGTAGTTTTTATTAGATAAATAATTTGTAGTTTAGCTTTCGCATTTTTACGATCGAGCATACCCCGACACACATAATAATAATATATATATATATATATATATATATATATATATGTATATATATTATTATTATTTCATGTATACACGTATAACATTATAAGGTGATATAATATGTTGTGTATAGATGTTCAGTATTTATTTCAACAGTGCTCAATATGTGAGTAGAGTTTAGTAGTAAAGTATGAAAATATATGTATGCCAATTAATTTACACAGAGGTGTCCGCATTTCATCATCCCCGCGGAGAATCGTCAGACTCAGTATGTATATGTGTGTATAATATATATATATATATATATTTATTTATTCTGGTACAGAAAAATTAGTACAACATTCGTACCGTCGGTTTCAAGCACGGAAGGTCTTACCCATCCGGCTCTCTTCAGCTTCTGTTGTCAGAGATGACAACAGAAGCTGAAGAGAGCCGGATGGGTAAGACCTTCCGTGCTTGAAACCGACGGTACGAATGTTGTACTAATTTTTCTGTACCAGAATAAATAAATATTATGCTCTTAATTTTTAACTTTAATTCTTAATTAATCGAGCACTCTGCTGGGAGTTTTCCTACCATTTTACAAAGAAGTATATATATAAGTAAGATAATACTTTAAAGATATCAATAATATCTTTAGCCAGTAGACTATCAGGATAAAAACAAAGCTCAATATAGTGTATAGAGCAATAATATTAATTGAATGACATAATAAAATGAGAAATTAATCAGTAAGTCTTCTGACATTTTTGTGAGATTTTGCTTTTTCCATTGTTTTATTATTAATTTGCATACACCCTGAATAGACTTTTCACTGTCATATATTGCATCGATAGAAAGCAAATTTCCCGCCTGGATAACTTTTTCATTTTCATTTTAGACTACCAATCACCACCTGGATTGTTTTTAATCAACTTCTTTGACATTTTTCTTGAAATTGTTTTAAACTTTATGACTTGGATGAACTGTATAAGTTTAACAAAAAAGTACGTTTTTGGCAGATATATTTGATGTTTTATATGTATTTTTATGTATTTTTTAATATATTTTCAAAGCTTAATTTTTATTACCTGCAGTAATGTCATTGCGGTAATGGTCGTCGGAGGAGAAGATTTTCTTTGAAAACTCATGAGTTAAGGACGCAATATCACTCCTTGTTTTTGAACTTTAATAAAATCTGATTAATTTCTCATTTTATTATGTATTCAATTAATATATATATATATATATATATATATATAGTGAATAAAAAAAAAAGAGTGCTCAATGGTAGTACAAGAGCAAAATATATTTTATTTACATGCTATACTACATTTCATCGTACGGTATCCGGGTTTCACGAATAGACCATCGAACTCACAGAACTTTGTTTTGAAGAGCTTCTTGGCATTTGGATCTTCCGTCTACGTCTGATGATCCTTTAGACATTTTTTCTGCTAGTTCTTAGACTTAGTTTCGATGGTCGATTCACAAAACCCCGGGCGCATTAAAAATTATGTTTGCGAATAAAACATTAAACTACATATAATTTTTATGACTGCAATCAAATGCTTAGCAATTTTAAATGTCGATGCAAACGACGTCAGGCAAAAGAAAACAGAAACATTGGTTTAAAACTAGCTTGAAGCTTTTCCCAATTGTTTTGTGCGATGACAGATGTTATCCTATGACATTTATCTCAGTTTTGCTTTATAGAAACAAAAACAGAAAGAAAAAAATCAATAGTCAAATCAAAGAAAGCTGTTAAGAGATACAACATTTCAAATATAATAATAAGCCAAATGTGTTTTCATCTTATATAGTAAAATTTTTTTATTTATAAAAACATTATTGGCTACATATGTGCATACATGTTTCAGTTTGGTATTTAATTCAAAATTCAGCTTCTTCAAGTCATTTTTAAAACTAGTTTAAAAAAGGCCCAAAGAAGCTGGATTTTTAATTAAATCCAAACTGAAACATGTATGCACATATGTAGCCGATAATGTTTGTATAAATAAAAAACGCATACTATAATACAGTTCTACCTGTTAATGAGCGCACTATCTTTTAAGCAGTTGAGTTTCATCCTATTACTATATAGGAAACAATAACAATACAAGTACTAATATATATATATATATATATATATATATATATAAATAATAAATCAATGTTTGTGTGTTATAGAAATCGATATGTTGACAGAACATTCAAATAAGTTTCAATAAGGGTTACATTTTTCACGGAATCTAAACACAAAGTTGAAATTTTCCTTCGATTCCATCTGGGGTCACTAGTGGCTGTTATCAGTTAGGTTCATAAAATAACTGAAATATATGTATATTTTAATCGTTGTAAGGGGACATAAAAGTGGTGCAAAACCGTTCTGTTCGGTGAATTAATTTTATTATTTTATTTCCAATCTTTCGTTCTTCCTTGTAACACATTCACAGCAAGAACTCGTCTTCTACCACTGCGAAAAAACAAACTTTCCATTCTCCTTCCATGTGTCTAGCGTCAGGTGGAATTTCCATGGCCAAAGCTTCTTTGAAAGGGCTTTCTATCTGTGGAACACATTATTGTGGGACTGCTTCCCTACTGATTACAACTTAGTCGTCTTCAAATCCAATCTCAACAAATTCTCATCATGAACCGCCCCTAAAGTAATTAAACATAGTTTATACCATAGATAAATTCTAATACTTCCATAGTGTTCCTCATCTTTCGGCTGGCAATCATTTCCGCCTCATTAACCCTCATTTTCGAGTGCCTCTTGGTCTTGATAAGTGGTGACCCAATAATAATAACAAAAAAAAAAAAGAAATACCCGTTTTGAGACAGGTATTCTGCTAGTATTACTGATGAGACGATTCCAATATTTTTTCCGATTCCGATACAATTACCGATTCCGTTTTAAATTCCCGATTTCGATTCTTTTTAAATTTCTCAATATTTAGCAATAGAGTAGTTTTTATTTATTTATTTATTTATTTTTAAATTCTCCGAATCACGTAAAAACGCATTAAATATATGCATATATTTTCGCAAACGTGAAAATACACTAGTGAGGGGTGATTTATAGATTTTAGTTTTACTGGTAGTCTAAAAATCAATAAATATTTATCATTTCATCATTAGTACCAGAAATGGAAAATTTAGTTTTAAACAAAAAAACCAAAAACAATTTAAAGAATCGTTTTTGGCATTGGAAAATAGGCACTAAGTTTTCCGATTCCGATTAATCGTCTCAACACTAGCTAGTATATATATATATATATATATATATATATATATATATATATATATATATATATATTTTAACATAGTTAACTTCAAACAAGGCAGACGAGATGTCTGTTTACATATTAGTTTTAAATTTCTGCATGTCAGTACCGTCAGGAAAACAGGGAGCAGGGAGGGAGTTCTAGAGCAGCACGAGGAAAGAAGCTTTTGGAGTAGAAAGCTCTTCGGCATCTGGGGACCTCCACAGTGAATGGATGGGATTTGGCAGATTGTCGGGTTGGTCTAGTGAATCTGCGTATATATATATATATATATATATATATATATATATATATATATATATGAGGGGGTAAATATAAAATGTAATGTTCAGAAAAAATGTAAAATCAGTTAATGGAAATGTGGATAAGTAAATAACATGCTAGTAGAAATAAGGAAACAAGCACATCATTAAAGCTGGACCAAGATATTTCGGTCGATGGGTTCTCCTCCTCACATACATACTACACACAGCATCTATTGTCTCCTCCATCCTATCACCGTCCCCCTCCTTGGATGTTTTCTTCCTATATCGTATAAAATGTGAAGTTTTATTTAATAAAGCCAAATCACCAAACGAATATGGTCGAACCCATCGACCGAAATATTTTGGTCCAGTTTTAATGATGTGTTTGTGTCCTAATTTCTACTATCATGTTACTTGCTTATCTACATTTCCATAAACTAATTTTAAATACATACATATATATATATATATATATATATATATATATATATATATACATATATAAATGAATGTAAATGTGTATCTGTATTTGCGTATGTATAAATAGATTGTTAAGAATTTTGATCTGACGTAGAAAGACATTTAAAAGATTAATCTAAAAAAAGGACAGAACAACTAATTCGTAACAAGCATTCACTTCTGAGTAAACAACCTTCGTAATCAATTTGAAACATGGCATGGTGGATCTTCCAGCTGTCAATCATCAGCAAGACTCCTCCCACTGAAGCTTGAAGTCTCTGCCGATTGGTTCATATCGTAAAAGCACATGACACACAATGTTCGGTCGTGTAACAATTGATTTTTGCATTAAGAGATACAGGAACCATTGTTGTTCTTTTTTTTTTTTTAATGCAGTAAAACAAATAAGTACTTGCGGTTGAAATAGTAAGCGATAGTGTTGATGGGATGGAATAACGATCATCAGCATAAAGAAGTATTCTTTCAAATCAAAACACAGATTATAGGCTGTTGTAACTGCTCTTAAAAATTGTGGGAACATTTTATTTTTTTTGTATGCTCATATAATAAACATTCTTGTTAGACAAGCTACCTACAACAGAAAAAAAATCAATGTATTTTCTTTGTTTGCTGGCAACCTGAATAATAATACACATAGGGCCGGATTTACTTGTGGGCCCTCGGCCAAATCTGATCAGTGACCCCCCCCCCCCCAAAAAAAAAAAAACATACACACCTCTTTTGTGAGCTACTCATTCTTGGCCTTTTGGCTAAGATCAAAGTGTAGTATCTGTTCCGATGGATACTGCACCCCATAGACTGGTATTGTCTTGGCCTTCGGGACTTGATTTACGCCGGTCTATGGGATTGTCCTGTGCAGTTCTAGGAGGTCCACCCTCCCAGGCTTTGCCTCCCCTCTTTGGGGGGGGGGAGTAAGTTAATTGCTTACTGCTTGAGGCGCCCCTACCGGGGAATGCCGACGGGGCTGCCCAGGCAATTTTTGATGGTCAGAGTGCTCACCTCTCGGGCGCTGGCTTTTCAACCCCCACTTTCCGACCCGACCTTGGGTCACATCTTACTTGTGGGAGTAGGATAAAACTGGCCTTGTGCCTAACTCCTGGAGAGGAGTAAATAATACTCATTCTTGGCCTTTTGGCTAAGATCAAAGTGTAGTATCTGTTCCAATGGATACTGCACCCCATAAACTGGTATTGTCTTGGCTTTCAGGGCTTGATTTACGCCGGTCTATGGGTCTGTCCTGTGCAGTTCTAGGAGGCCCACCCTCCCAGGCTTCGCCTCCCCTCTTTGAGGAGGAGTAAGTTTATTGCTTACTGCCTGAGGCGCCCCTACCAGGAAATGCCGACGGGGCTGCCCAGGCAATTTTTAAAACCCATTTTCCCGACCCGACGTTGGGTCACATTTTACTTGTGGGAGTAAGATAAAAACTGGCCTTGTGCCTAACTCCTGGAGAGGAGTAAATCAATACTCATAATTTTTATGGAATGACATAACTAATCACTCTCATGAGAAATACACGTTTGTTTCTCTATGTATGGGGTGTTTACGAAAAAATTGACACCCTTGTTCGCTAAATACTTATAGGCTATAAGACATAGGAACTTGGAATTCAAGAGAAATGGTCACCTACTTATCCAAGATTATCATATAAATAAATGGATAGACCATAATCGAAGGCGACCCAAAAGCTCCCTTTCCATTGGCTACTACACTGAGATGTAGGGGAGGCCGTCACTCCTTTCCACTTGATCCTCATCATATAACACTGAGTGTTTAGCAAAGAGGCATCAATTATCACTTTTTTGAGTTTTTAATATGACTCGACCGAGGATTGAACCCCGGTCTCCCGGCCCATTAGCAAACCCTATGCCAAAAGTGGGTTCATATTTATCTCTTTTTGTACGCAGTGTGATTATGTATGGAAGTGAAACCTGGCCAGTGAGGGTTGAGGACATGCGTTGCATGGATAGAATGTTAGTCTTAGATCTGATGAGCTCAACAGATTAAATCTGGAGAGTATAGGGCGATGTGTGCTGAAGAATAGACTTCGATGGTATAGCCATGTTGAAAGAATGGATGAGAGTTTTTGGGTTAGTAGACGTAGAACGTTTGAGGAAGCAGGGTCAGCCCATAGGAGAAGGCCAAGGAAAACATTGGAAGTGATAAGGATGGACTTGAGAATAAGAGAGACGAATAAAAACCTGGCTAGAGATAGGTTCGTTTGGAAGTCAATTTCTAAAAGCTGTCCAACACATGTCCGTATGTAAAATGGACATGATGATGATGATGATGTTGTTGGTGGTAGTGGAGGAGGAGAAGGATTGATTGTTGGGTTTTATGGTATGTCAAAACATTGTTGGGTCATTTAATGCCAAACCATACATTTTTTTTGTGTATACGATTCATTTGTAGATTAATTTTATAAGAGAATTTTTGTTACATACAGCACCTGGTCTTCCCAAATGGTCACCCATTTAATACTGGCCAGGCTCAACGTTGCTTAACTTTGAGTTACTTTATGGTAGAAAATAGTACATGTTTTCGATACAATTGATTTGTAGATTAATTTGAATTTTGAAGAGATTTGTAGTTACATACAGCACCTGGTCTTCCCAAATGGTCACCCATTTAATACTGGCCAGGCTCAACGTCGCTTAACTTTGGTGATGTTACGATGACCAGTGTGTCAACATGATTATCATCATATATTTTCTCATGAGAACTCATAACGAGTTGACATTGTTCGTTAAAATGATGAATTCAATGGATCAGCATGGTCCTTTTTTGCGATCAGTTAATTTCCTCCGATTCTTTCTCAAATCAGGTACTTACAAAAACCACCAGGTGAAGGTTGCCAACATTTATAAGTGAAAGTGATGCCATGGAACTGACAGAGTTCGAATGTGGCACTCGAGGTCTTCAATCAACGTCAGTATCCACTTCACAATCGCCGCCTCCCATTATTCGGTAAGGACAAATAAAGACATCCTGATCAAGAGCAAGACCAATAAAATATAAATCTATATAATAATACGCTCAGGCAATTTCAAGTTTGTACGTACGTTATCACCCGCCATCCCTTTTTTAAAAGATGGGATCGATTTATTTAACAGATAATATTTAGCTGACAATTATTGTTTTATGGTCAGAAGAAAGACAATATTTGTTTTAAAAAGATGTAAATTGTCACAATTTTCAAGAAATAAAGAAGAGACATATTCGTTTTATTTAAAGAATATTTCACTGACAATGGCAATTATTTTTACAGGAGTTGAAATCGATAATTTTATTTCATTTTGAAAATAAAATCGTTTCCAAATCTTCACTTTTTCTGAAGACGTTCGATAATACGAACGAAACCGGTCAAATCTCTTGTTTTTTGTTTTTCTCCTGCATTCTAACCTGTTTTCCGTTTGTCTTTTTTCAAACATTTTGTCTACCACGGCATTTCATTTTCATGACTTATCGTGTACCTTACCATATATATATATATATATATATATATATATATACACACACAAATCATTTATTTAAAAACTATACGTTACATACTTCAGAGACGTATTCTTCTAGTGTGTGTGTGTGTGTGTGTGTCTATACACATACACACAAATTATTTATTTAAAAAACTTTACGTTACATATTCAGACACTTATCATGGTTTCATTGAGATAGGCTGACCTTTTGTTGTTGTTAAAAGATCGTTAGAGCCCATTCAAATCATCAGCGACTCACAAAATGAAAACAAATCGGAGACTTGCGATCGAGCACTTTATTGATTTCTTTTCAACATACACCGAAGCACTATATATATATATATATATATATATATATATATATATATATGTGTGTGTGTGTGTGTGTGTCAGAGACGTTAATAAGTAGTGCAACATGATTTCATCTTTCAATAGTTAAGGTTTTTCCCTTCTCTTCTATCTGTAACATTATCTTCGGATTTATCTGACACGTGAAAGATTAATCGAGGGTTTCCATTTTATGGAGAAAATGGATACGAATTGACATGAAACAGCATTTTAAAACGAAACCTTCAGGAAGTCATACTTTTACGTATCAACGAGATGAAGAATCGATCTTTGCCGAACGCCATTAACGTTGAGGGTTCAGCCGATTTTGCCATTACCAAAATGTGAATTAATAACAATTTGCTACCGCCCCTCTTTTTTTAACTGATGAGTCACCACTTATCAAGGGTAAAGAGCCACTCGAGGATAAGGGTTAATTATTTGTGAGGACGGTTTTTGACAAGTGTTTATTGGCATTATATTTATGACAATATTGTAGCCCTCAGGGAAGCAATCTTGTAGCAACGTGTTCCACAGATAGGAAGTTTTTGGAAAGAAACCCTATTCATCAAAATTATGTTTGATGTTAGGCACAAGAAGGAAGAAAGGAAAGTTCATTGCAATGGTGGTATCTAGACGAGTTCTTGCTGTGAAAGTCTTACAAGGAGAAACTAAAGATTGAAGCTCAGCCACGCACCTTCATTAGAAATACCGATAGAGTAGAGAGAGACTAGCAACGTCTTTTCCGTGAGAAAGGGGCTGTAGAGAACAGAAAAGATCATCTCCCATTAGATTACGAAGTCAATTTTATACTCTGTCAAGGCAAGAAAGAGTGCTTTGAGCGGCGCCTCCCCAAATGTGCCGCAGTACATCCAAGTACTACTTAGGACGTATCTGACTCTTATATAGATAGACGATTGCTTTCTGGAGCAGTAGAATGATCCAACCATTTTCCCAGAAACTTCAGCAACAGAATGAATATTAGTCTTCCATTTTAAAAATGGAGTCAAAGTTAGTCGTAAGAGCTTATCAAAAGGAGGAGGTTTTTTTGTTGTTTTTTTTCCTACAAACAGGGCACTGCTTATCAAGGCCCAAAGGCCATTCGAGGATAAGGTTATTGAGGTTGACAGGTGGACAGTGAAACACCAGAGGGGATTAGTAACGATGGTTGTAACTGGTCAGAAAGTGATTATTTAAGATGGCTGCTCAACAAGAATTTGTTTACATTGGACTTGAAAACGGCAAAGTTATAGTCGACCGGGAAGCAGCGCCATGGTACTGTGTACCACAGACGGGCAGTTCTAAGAAATATAGTTTGCTTATGGAAGTTTTGCTTAGTTCTAGGTACACAGAAAGAAAAAGGGAATTTACTGACAGTGGTTGTAGCTAGACGAGTTTTTGTTGTGAATGTTTTACAGGGGGGGTATCGATTGAAACTTACAAGAAGGAGCTACCTCAAGGAGAGCACCATTCATTTCAACTGGAGCAAAATAAGGATCTGAGCGTTGGTGGTGAAAGGAGGGACACTTGGTTTTAGAAGTATTAAAACAAGCCACTCCCCGCCTCCGATTGCACCTTATGCTCCACATCAGAAGAGAGAGAACCAGCAAGATCTTGATCACCAACCCTCTTCGAAGTGTTGCCATAGACAGCTGTGTTGTTTGCATAAATATCAACAGATGATCCCAGAACATGATTTAGAAGATCATTAATGAAAATCAGGGAGCGAGTTGGGCTTGGAATCGCCACAATTATATAATAACAAAACTAGCTTCCATTGTTTTCGGTTGTGGCTGAATGCTCTGAAGTGCTGGGTAAATAAGGCCTTTTTTTCCATGCGCACCCCGTTTGATGAAACAGGTCTTCTTACCTTCGATATTCACTAGGTGCACGCATATATAAATAACTCACAATAAACGCTGGCGTGTCCTCTTCTAATTTGCACCAGTCAATGCGTGGATTAATAGTCCTTCTTTTTTTTAACAGGAAGGATACATATCTTGTTACAGAGTTGCCATTAAGATACGGTCAGCTTTCTTCCGGAAAAGGGGCAATGGATAGCCATCATTAAAGAGAACCAATTTTCTGCCACCACGAAATCATGAATGTGAAAAAAAAAAAAAAACAGAATCCTCCCCTCCTCCCAATGTAACTTACATCTATCGACATACTATTAAAAAGTTATGGTGTTTTTGGAGTTTGTCCTGTTCGTACGCAAATCGAAACATGTGATTGGTTGACAAAAAAAGGAATAGGCAGAGTACACATTACTAAGGCAGTAGGTTTTACACTTTCAATACTCAAGTTTGAAAAAGGAATAGGCAGAGTACACATTACTAAGGCAGTAGGTTTTACACTTTCAATACTCAAGTTTGAAAAAGGAATAGGCAGAGTACACATTACTAAGGCAGTAGGTTTTACACTTTCCATACTCAAGTTTGAAAAAGGAATAGGCAGAGTACACATTACTAAGGCAGTAGGTTTTACACTTTCAATACTCAAGTTTGAAAAAGGAATAGGCAGAGTACACATTACTAAGGCAGTAGGTTTTACACTTTCCATACTCAAGTTTGAAAAAGGAATAGGCAGAGTACACATTACTAAGGCAGTAGGTTTTACACTTTCAATACTCAAGTTTGAAAAAGGAATAGGCAGAGTACACATTACTAAGGCAGTAGGTTTTACACTTTCAATACTCAAGTTTGAAAAAGGAATAGGCAGAGTACACATTACTAAGGCAGTAGGTTTTACACTTTCAATACTCAAGTTTGAAAAAGGAATAGGCAGAGTACACATTACTAAGGCAGTAGGTTTTACACTTTCAATACCCAAGTTTGAAAAAGGAATAGGCAGAGTACACCTTACTAAGGCAGTTTCCTCATCTTAGTTGCTGTTGTCACAACATTTCGAAATGTGAAAGGTGCTGTAGAGAGAGAAAAGATAATTTTCGGCAAATGTGATAGACTGACCGATAAAGCTTCTCATAGCGCCGTGACGACGCATCTAAGATAAGATGCATTCGTTCCATATGCATGTTTTACAATGAGAATGCTATTTAAAACTGAAATGCGACAGATCAAATGGCCGGTCAACAAAGCAGAGACGCAGAGATGCAAAAACATGTGTCATCATCTGGTTTCGGTATTTAAGGTGCTGCAAGCGTCCCCGGACTCCGGAGTAGGCAACACCAAGCAATGTCTTACGCTTCAACTCCATGTGGTCCGATACAAAGGGTTGATACTAGTTATGCTGCACGCAGTCAAATCACTTCGTACATACTCAAGCCACGTCTTCATTGGTCTACCACGTTCCCTAATGCCTGAGGTATCCAGGCATGTTATGGGTTTTATGCAAGAGGTGGCACGTGTTAGCAAAAATTATCTTAAATATTATTATGAAAAATAAACAAAAAAAAACAAACACGAATCAAAATAAAAAAAAATAAAAATTGACAGTAAATCTCACCTCAAAACAACAGGAATCTGCGAATAATGTGACGGAGAACCAAGACCAGCTGGCATCATTTAAAAATGCAAAAAAATGCCAGTTACTGATCCGGGCAAAAAAAAAAAAAATGTCAACCCCTGCATAGCCCCTGCTAGTCCCAAATAATTCAGTAAAAACAGGGTGCCCTGCTTGCGGGAGGGCTTATCTTTTCTTCACAGGATGCAGTCTATGTATTCTAAGTTCCAGCCAACTGGGTATGCAGGAGATCGAATCAGATCTATTGCAATGAACCCATCATACAAAATTAAACGTTATTGACAGCAGATGCACAACGCAACTCTGCTTCCATTTAGAACTTACGAGAAATAAAATATGTAAAGTTTGTTAGTTTTATGGTATATCTGTAGAACATGTTACCAAGGAACTGCTTCCCTGCCGGTTACAACAAATCTTAAAATCCAATGGCAAACAACACTTGTCATAAACGGTTCGCATAGGTAATCAAATTTTGTTCATTTCATTCATCATTTTCAATCCTCTCATAATATTCATTATCATCATTCAACTGACAAGCTATCCATCACATTAACGAGTGGCTTTTAGTCTTGAAGTGGTAAAAATTGTCAAGCTCCGATTCCCGCAAAATTTGCAAACTCCAGACTTGAGTAATAAAATTGACAATTCCCGAACAAAAAAAAAAAAAGCATGCATATATAAATAAGAAATGAAACTGAAATAAAATCTCACCTCGAAACAAAGGGAATTTGCGAATAATGTGATGGCGAATGAAGGCGCCACCTGGCATGAATTAAAACTGCCTCCTCTTTGTACGTCGCTCATGTATTGTGCGGATGAATTTTCAGCCTATAAACAAATGATTCCCATAAAGAAACAAAGGAGATAAATCTTTTGAGAGGATTTGCTTACAAATAAAATGGCCAAATCACAGATCGTAATTATTGGGATTCACTCGGCTTAATTTTGTCTGGTGAAAAGCCAATTGATAAGGAAATGGTGTATAAGAAGATTGTATTGCACCATTTAGGGGTTGGAGTTCAGATGTAGAAAAAAAAATTCCTGTAAAACTTCTGACTTGCATGTAAAAAAACTGCCGGCTTGTCAACTCCCCGACTCTCACAAAAAAATAATTGACAACTCCCCGACTCTCACAAAAAAATAATTGACAACTCCCCGACTCACAAAAAAATAATTGACAACTCCCCGACTCTCACAAAAAAATAATTGACAACTCCCCGACTCTCACAAAAAAATAATTGACAACTCCCCGACTCTCACAAAAAAATAATTGACAACTCCCCGACTCTCACAAAAAAATAATTGACAACTCCCGGACTCTCACAAAAAAATAATTGACAACTCCCGGACTCTCACAAAAAAATAATTGACAACTCCGACTCTCACAAAACAATAATTGACAACTCCCCGACTCTCACAAAAAAATAATTGACAACTCCCGGACTCTCACAAAAAAATAATTGACAACTCCCGGACTCTTGCAAAGAAAAAACTGACAACTCCACGCTTCTAAGTCAAATGTCAACAAACACCTGTCAAGCCATCCTCTTACGTAATCCGATTCTGTCCATCGCACCCATCGTGTGCAAGCCTCTCATAGTATTGTTCATCTCCAACTGACAATCCCATTGACCCTTATCATCGAGTGACCTTTGACCTTGATGAATGGTGACTCATTAGTATAAAAAAATACCTTTTCCTGAGTGGGTTCAAACTATGAATGCTTATTTGCTGCATTTATTTTTTGTTTACAAAATTAAACTACAAAAAAATAATCTGGTAATCATTAAATGAATGAAATCAAATGTCGGTCCATTATGGTGAAAGGCATAAACAAAGGCACCCCAAGCACAAATGTTAAAAAAAAACAACAAAAAAAATCGAGCAGAATTACCCAATGTGTGTGTGTGTGTATATATATATATATATATAGAGATAGATAGATAGATATTAAAAAAATTTAAAAAGTTCTTGATTTTTAGAAGAACCAGATTGAATACGGTTGGTGATGAACTTATAGATACTAGGCCATGAGGTGACCAGCCGATTGATCGGATCAGTCCTCTCCGACCTCTCGTTTAGCTGAAGTAAGGACCGAAATTTATTGGTGCAAGTAACCAGGCCACGGACTGCTCAGCCACCAGGATTCCGTCCTAAGACACCATGGGTCACCACCCACGGACTACAGGTAGCCTTTTTTTTCGGAGGGGGGGGGGCTTCTGCATGGGGTTGCAGTCGGCAAATTCGTGGCCTATCCGACAGGGTGTAGAAACTGATGTAAATTAAAATATTTTCATGCCAAGAACAGTGGAAAGGGAGGAATGGAAAAATAGACTAGTTCAAATCAAGTATCGATATGCCAGACAGATTGCCACTTGAGTCTGACTTTGAAAATTCTACAAGATAACTTTATGTTACTATATATATATATATATATATATATATATATATATATATTTTAATTTTATTCCATTAGTTGCGACAAAACAAGTTTTGTTTCATTGGCGCAAACAGCGACCAACTCATCGGGCTAGCGATGGAATTCAAATGGCATACGTTTTAACTTCACCTTAACGGGAGATTGAAAATTGAAAATACATTGGAGGGGGAGGGGGACAGAGTTGGGGCTTTGTCTATAACGGTGACATGGGACATGGGAGGGGAGGGAGGACCCCAACAAGTCGTGTTTCAAATTATTGCGTGGGAGGTTTATAAACCATAAACCCGGTTTCAACTTCCTTCGGATTCATACCCCCTGGATATTTGTAACAAGTTAATTATATATATATATATATATATATATATAGTAAGCTATGAAAATATATTTATGGCAATTAAGCTACACAGAGGCTCCCACGTTTCATCCCCAGGAGCCTCTGTGTAGCTTAATTGCCATAAATATATTTTCATAGCTTACTACCTAGCTCTACTTACATATCGAGTACTGTTGAAGTAAATACTGAAAAATGATACATAAAAAAAAAATTATATCTCCTTACAAAATTTTATGTGGATACATGAAATAGTAATATATATATATATATATATATATATATATATATATATATATATAACATTTAGACAGTGTATTGTTATCAAAGGCTGTGTTTAAATGACCTTCCATAAAAATTTTTAAAAAGACAGGATAAAAATAAATATTTATTCAGCTATTTTATTTATTTAAGAGACATTTCAAAACTTTCTCACATACACTTGTTCCAGGTCAAATTAGGTTAGGATCTCCGCCAACATTAAATTTGTAAACATTCATGAAAAAAGACAGAAATTTTTTCTTCTTCTTTGTTTATAATATGAAAAATACTTTCTTTTTTTTTTAATATATATTTTTGCCAAATGTAAGTAATGAATTTCAGTCCAAAAGGAAGAACGTAAATATTTATAGCCTAGATCAATAGATATTTTAGAAAAGAAAAAAGGATTTCTTTACAATAAAGAAAAATCAATAAATAACCCATAATTATACTGGGATGGTTTGACAGAGAAACAAACCAGATGGTTTATAAAATCAATGTGTATATATATATATAGTAAGCTATGAAAATATAGTTATGGCAATTAAGCTACACAGGAGCCTCTGTGTAGCTTAATTGCCATAACTATATTTTCATAGCTTACTACCTAGCTCTACTTACGTATCGAGCACTGTTGAAGTAAATACTGAAAATTGATACTTAAAAATTTATATCTCCTTATAAAATTTTATGTGGATTCATGAAATACTAATATATATATATATATATAGATAAGTGCAGATTAGTCGTCCGAGGCTATAGCAATGCGATGTGGTTGCCGTAAGATGGAAAAGTGAAAAGAAATAAACGCAGGGAGAAAGTGAAACTCAAAACGATTTATTAATAATTTCACGAAAACTGATTAAATACCAAATAGTAAATACTGTCCGGTAAGTAACAGTTAGGCAAAGGGTAATCTTAAATTTTCGAAAGAAAAACTTTCATTATCAGAAGACAACAATAAAAGACCGAATGGGTCGAAGAAAAACGGGAAAAACCGGTGTCAGATCATCGAAATATATATATATATATATATATATATATATATATATAAGAGAGAGAGAGAGCGAGAGAGAGAGAGAGAACGGTATAGTTAAGTAAGAGCGAAAATATGCAAATGTAAAGTTACATACTTTACAAATTTATTATTATATTTTCTGAAAGTGCAACAAAGCAAAAGCCAAATTTTTTATTACTAAAAAACTGGTTTCACCTTCTGATGAGAAGAATTTTTCTTTGAAAAATCTAGATTTAAAGGACACTTAGGGATATATACTCTGCTTTGTCGAACTTTCAGAAAATATAATAATAAATTTGTAAACTATGTAACTTTACATTTGCTTATTTTCGTTCTTACTTATCTATAATAATGCTCTATCCCCAATATTGAGCATGTTTTGATTGCATTAGGAATTACGTTTTGATAACATTGTAAAAATTTATAATATTTGGCATAAAAGTATATATATATATATATATATATATATATATATATATGTATATATGTATAGGGAATCGTCAGGCACTTTAGGTATTTCCCTTTGGCACAACGGTTAGCGACGTAGGATTTTGACATCGGTTTTTGACGTCTGGCCGACTGGTTTATAGTTCGATCCCAACCAACCTCTAAGATTTTTTTTTCTACATCGAAGGTGGGGGGGGGGTGAAGTAGGGAGGGGACGACCAGGAAGACACATATTAATACGATAGCGTGTGTGTTATTTTGTGTGTCACACTTACATCAAAAGTAACGACCTTCCGAATCTTTGTAAGCTACTCATGAATTGGAGCCACATTAAATTTAATTGAAAGCATTTACAAAGTAAGGTTTAGTCGTCGAAATATTACCTTCACTAGAAATAATGTATATAAAGAAGTTTTGTAAATTGTTTCATGTATTGTTCATTTTTTAAAAATAAATATACAAGTCAAATCTTATCATATTTTATTCAAACATGTATAGGTTAGGAACAAGATAATTAGTATTGAAAACATCATTTCGTGTAATTTACACGGGTCCTGCTAGTTAATATTAATAATACAATGCAAATCCCAAAAACAAAAGCAATATATATAGGCCATCCACAGAAATAGTCAGTCTTCACTACTAACCATTCAGAAGCATTTCCATCTTCCATATTTCCAGTGACAGTAGTACTATCCTATCACTAATATACAGCTTCCAAGAGGGTATTAACTATATCCGAATATCACAGACTTTGAACTTGTATAAACCAACTTTGAGCACATGAGCATTCACAAAATACAAAAAGGGACCCAACTATATCAGTCGTGAAACATGGACAGGGGACCTAACTCTAAATCATAAAATAGAAAAGAAGGATCATCAGCTGTTTACCATCTAACCGTTTTGGAAATTTAAAAACAATATATATTCAGTAGCGAGTTTGTTGGCAAAGGAGATTGGGTTCATGACTGCTGATCACATTTGGATGTGACATTCGGGTTTTTTAATCTCTGCATGGATACACTTGCTGCATCTAACTACACTCAAGAGTCATAGACGACGAAACAGCTGTCTGTCTATATTGTACATATTCATATATCTCCTATTTATAGGTTGAGCTTTTTGGTAGAGGAAGTAATGGTTTCCGCTTTGTAAAGAATAGATTTCTCCGTTTGCCGATAGCGTGGTAATAATATGTGAACAAAAAGTGTACCAATAATGTTAGAATGTCTTCTACTTCAATAGCAAATTTTCTGGCGCAGGAGATTGAGTACTTGACTGCTGATCACATTTGGGTGTGCCCAGACGTTCAGGTTTCGAATTTTGGCGTGGATACGCTTGTTGCATCTAGCCACACTGATGAGCCATAGACGACGAAGCAGCTGGCTGGACGACTATATCATATATATATATATATATATATAAATTATTTTAGTAATAAATAGTTTATTATCTACATACGTATACGTTTCATCCCTATGGAATCGTCAGTGTAGAGATAACTATTCAAACCGGTTGCACAATTCGAACCCCGAAACAAGAGTCACGTTTAACTCCAAATTCTGACGCGGCCACCATGAATAATTATATAAATCAGTGAGAGAAGGGGGGAGAGAATGGAAAGAGAAAAGGGAGGAGAGAAGGAAAGAGAGAAGAGGGGAGAGAATGGAAAGAGAGAAGGGGGAGAGAATGGAAAGAGAGAAGGGGGGAGAGAATGGAAAGAGAGAAGGGGGGGAGAGAATGGAAAGAGAAAAGGGGGGGAGAGAATGGAAAGAGAAAAGGGGGGGAGAGAATGGAAAGAGAAAAGGGGGGGAGAGAAGGGGGGAGAGAATGGAAAGAGAGAAGGGGGGAGAGAATGGCAAGAGAGAAGGGGGGAGAGAATGGAAAGAGAGAAGGGGGGAGAGAATGGAAAGAGAGAAGGGGGGAGAGAATGGAAAGAGAGAAGGGGGGAGAGAATGGAAAGAGAGAAGGGGATAGAGAATGGAAAGAGAGAAGGGGGAGAGAATGGAAAGAGAGAAGGGGGGAGAGAATGGAAAGAGAGAAGGGGGGAGAGAATGGAAAGAGAGAAGGGGGAGAGAATGGAAAGAGAGAAGGAGGAGAGAATGGAAAGAGAGAAGGAGGAGAGAATGGAAAGAGAGAAGGAGGAGAGAATGGAAAGAGAGAAGGGGGGAGAGAATGGAAAGAGAGAAGGGGGGGGGGAATGGAAAGAGAGAAGGGGTGGGGGGAGAACGGAAAGAGAGAAAGGGGGGGGAGAACGGAAAGAGAAAAGGGGAGAGAGAAGGAAAGAGAAAAGGGGAGAGAGAAGGAAAGAGAAAAGGGGAGAGAGAAGGAAAGAGAAAAGGGGAGAGAGAAGGAAAGAGAAAAGGGGAGAGAGAAGGAAAGAGAAAATGGGAGAGAGAAGGAAAGAGAAAAGGGGAGAGAGAAAGAAAGAGAGAAGGGGAGAGAGAAAGAAAGAGAGATGAGGGGTGAGAAAGAAAGAGATGAGGGGAGAGAAAGAAAGAGATGAGGGGAGAGAAAGAAAGAGATGAGGGGAGAGAAAGAAAGAGATGAGGGGAGAGAAAGAAAGAGAGATGAAAGGAGAGAAAGAAAGTGAGATGAAAGGAGAGAAAGAAAGTGAGAAGAGAGGAGAGAAAGAAAGCGAGAAGAGAGGAGAGAAAGAAAGAGAGAATAGAAGAGAAAACGAAAGAGAGAAGAGAGGAGAGAAAGAAAGGGAGAAGGAGACAGAAAGAAAGGGAGAAGGGGAGAGAAAGAAAGGGAGAAGGGGAGAGAAAGAAAGGGAGAAGGGGAGAGAAAGAAAGGGAGAAGGGGAGAGAAAGAAAGGGAGAAGGGGAGAGAAAGAAAGGGAGAAGGGGAGAGAAAGAAAGGGAGAAGGGGAGAGAAAGAAAGGGAGAAGGGGAGAGAAAGAAAGGGAGAAGGGGAGAGAAAGAAAGGGAGAAGGGGAGAGAAAGAAAGGGAGAAGGGGAGAGAAAGAAAGGGAGAAGGGGAGAGAAAGAAAGGGAGAAGGGGAGAGAAAGAAAGGGAGAAGGGGAGAGAAAGAAAGGGAGAAGGGGAGAGAAAGAAAGGGAGAAGGGGAGAGAAAGAAAGGGAGAAGGGGAGAGAAAGAAAGGGAGAATGGGAGGGAGAGGAAGAGAGATGAGGGAGAGAAAGAAACAGAGATTAGGGGGAGAGAAAACGAGATATAATTAAATTGCAATCCGTTCTAATGCATGGCTGTACTCATAAGTAAGACTATACATCTATCTAAGTATGCTTGACTGCTCAAGCACAGATGTACACCCGTCCCCTAACATGTCTGAACATGCAAATGAAATATATATAAAACGCCTGTGTCATGAGTAATTACTTAGGAGAGGAGGAAACCAGTCAAACATCATATAATAGTAGTGAAGACACTATTATATACATATATATTATTTATAACAAATGTTTTTAATATCCACCTATATATGTGGCTAGATATAACTGTACCACCGGTCGCAGGATTCGAATCCAGGACTTTAGTATTTGTATTTTGTTTTTTTCCTGGTTCATTCTGAATTTTAAATATTTTAAAATTGAATTTGCTGTTTCTTATGTACTTTCATTGCTATTATCATCTTTGAACATACTTATGGAGTAATATATAGTGGCTTAATATGGGGTTTTGTTTCCAATATTGATTAGATATATGTTGGTTTTGAAAGAATACTGAAATTTGAAGCTTTTTCTTGAATGACGCCTGTATGTGATGCTGTAAAGTGCGCTGATTTAAAGACTATTTGGAGTCATCAAAAGTGTAACACAAAATAAATTTTCAGAATTGTTTTGGAAACGATCGTACGCCAAATAATCGTTGGGTTTGAATTCTTGGAACATAAAAATAATGTTCTAATTTTGTTTATCTCAACTTATATATATGAGGGTAAAATGCACGATATATCATAAAATTAAATGCCGTTTAAGACAAGATGTGTGAAAAAGACAAACGGAAAAAACAAATTTAAATACAGGAAAAAATCATCAAGAAACGATTTCGTTCGGATCAAGGATATATATATATATATATATATATAAAACTCTGTATTTTCGTTGTCTAAGTGATGATGAAACGGTCCTTTTTAAAAATGAATAAAGACATGATTACTGAAATCTAACTTTCTATTGTTTATTTATACATGCTCTCGAGTTAAAAAAAAATATAACATCTATTGAGCTTACATCTTGAAAGCATGACTATTAATAATGAATATATATATATATATATATATTAATAATGAATATATATATATATATATTAATAATGAATATATATATATATATATATATTAATAATGAATATATATATATATATATATATATTAATAATGAATATATATATATATATATATATATTAATAATGAATATATATATATATATATATATATATATATATATATTAATAATGAATATATATATATATATATATATATATATATATATTAATAATGAATATATATATATATATATATATATATATTAATAATGAATATATATATATATATATATATATATATATTAATAATGAATATATATATATATATATATATATATATATATATATTAATAATGAATATATATATATATATATATATATATTAATAATGAATATATATATATATATATATATTAATAATGAATATATATATATATATATATATATATATATATAATGAATATATATATATATATATATATTAATAATGAATATATATATATATATATATATATATATATTAATAATGAATATATATATATATATATATATATATATATAATGAATATATATATATATATATATATATATATATAATGAATATATATATATATATATATATATATATATAATGAATATATATATATATATATATATATATATATATATATATATATATATATATATGTGTGTGTGTGTGATTTTTTTAAGGTTTACCAAACCATTCCGTTCAGGAGATCATTCAACACCACAAAAGACTTTTTCTTTCAAAGTTTATTTATTTATCATATATATCCAAATTAAAGAGTTTTTTCCTACACGTGTTTCACTACCAAGCAGGTCCTTGCTTGGCAGATCATCAGGGGAATTAAGAGTTTCAACAACTGACAATACACAATGTGGTGTTGCCTTAATTGATGCCACTTAAGAGGACAGAGCTTATTTTTATTGGACTAATCCTGGTCTTCACTGAATAAATTATCTTCTAAGTGAAAAATCTAAATCTCTCTCTCTCTCTATATATATATATAACACATACATATGCTAGCTTGTTGTTGCTCAAGGTATTGTCTTTAATTTTGTTGGGGATTTAGTCACCATCCCTACCAGAAACAAGCCTAGTAGAAGCCTTATAGGAGAACTGGTTTAGTTGCTGATAACTCGAAAACACGACCATATGACAGATAGTACTGGCTTATATGGTACCAGTATCACATAGTGACCTGACATACATATATATCTAACATATAAAGTTAACTTGTGAGATTTTAAAAGTTGGACCTAAATAGCATTTAAGCCGACACATCAATCTATAGCCAATTTTCATTTGGCATTCTTGTACCATGTTATTGGCACTAAAATGATGTACTTTGCTATAATTTACTTAACAACTGGAAATATGGAAACATTTTTACACTATGACCGAAAATCAAAATCAGCAACGGGAATAACTCATTTTTAATTGAAGAATATAAAAAGAGTTTCTTAAAATGTTATTTCTTTTTCTTTTAAATAAGTTTAAAAATGTGCACACTAATAAAAAAAACTAATATGATTTTACTGCATCCCGGGCAACACCGGGTCGGTACAGCTAGTGTATATTATTTTATATAAAAACTATACATTACAGTTTCTGTTAGGCGTACCAGGATTTTATTGTTACGGACTAACAGTCTCTTGGGTAGAACCCTCAAATAATCGATCTAGACAACTCTTTGTAAACATGAAATTTCTTTCACAAAGGGACATTTTGGAAGTGGACACTGGGGAATAGTTTTTTCGTTTTTATCATTTCGATTTTTTCGACCCCTGCAAGGTGCTGGCGATTTGAAGCGGATATACAGATGGGTTCTACCTAAAAGACCGTTTGCCCATAACAATGGAACCCCGGTAACTCTCGCAGACACTGTAATGTATAGTTTTTAAATAAAATAATTCATATTAGCTCTTATAGAATCTACGATGTAGCACTTTATTGGTCAGTTTAACCACTTGCCCAACCACACCAAAGAACTTTTCATTCTCTCTCTCTCTTTACCAAAAACCAAACGGAACTTCCATGAACAAAGTTTCTTTCCTAGAACATCCCATCTATGGAGAATAATACCACGAGTCTGCTTCCCAACCGACGACAACATGGTCGTCATCAGGTCTTATGTAAACAAATACTTGTTGAGTCGCCATGTTGGATAATCAATTGTTTTTAAGTAATCTTCTGCCTAATTCACCCATTTATCCAATCTCCTTATGGTGGCGATAATCGTCCAACTGACCTCTTTAACCCTTATCCTCACGTAGCCCCAGGCCTTGATAAGCGGTGACCAATCAGTAAAACATTCTGTTTTTAAATAGTATAGAAAACATAAATATTAAATAGTAAATGTTGACAAATGGACGTGCATATATTCCTCTAAATGCTCAACTAATGAAATTAATATCCTTGTAACAGAATGTAAAATACAGACCTGTTGAAAAGGAATACATTTGAGTTACTTGTACAATTTATTGGTCAGTTTAACCACTTGTCCATCGGTTGTTGTTTTTTTTACGGCATATCAACCCTTTTCGGATTATTTAATGCTGAATCCGGTCATTTTGGTGAAAGTTTTTATGTTTCAACTTCTTTATATGTTTAAGTATTTATTCATGATGTTTGGTTTGGTTGTTTTGTAGAGGAAAAATATTTCTGCTTTTGGCTTTGCAGAACATGATTGAATTTTGCAAAGGGAAAGGAAAAAAACAATAATATCAATGTTTGGTGTATTTTGGGTCAGGTAGCCGGTATCTTCAGACAACCTGATCTGGTAGCACCAGAACTTGCCAACCGGACCTTTCAGTTTTATGAACCTTGAAAAGGAAAAGATTTGAGTTATCTGTATAAATTTGACTTTTAAATAACCATAAAGTTAGATGTGTGAGCAGTTAAACCGACACCAACTTTAGGTGATCCCTATTTGTAAGCACGAGTTCGAATCCTAGTCAGATCCAATTTTTGTCATTGTGGATTTTCCAGGTTCTCAGCCCCATCGATATAAATATAGAAATATTAATTTCTCAGTGACCGGCTCCCATCTCCTCCAAAAGATAAGTATCTTTTGAATTCTTTTGACATTTTCGATTTGTTTCATTCCGTTCTGTGTTTTTATTAACAGGTAACCGTTTATCAAGGTCCAAAGGCAACTCGAGGATAAGGGTTAATGAGTTTGTCAGGTGGTCGATGAGACAACATGTAGCAGCCATCATGTGGGTCAACAAGGAAAAAGAGTGAGGGTCGCGCATGTCGTTTATTAGGGATTGAACCCAGAGCGTTTCAATTACAAGATAGATTTTTCTTATTTCTGTGCGAGGAGAAGAGTCCACTTATGCAAATGACCATTGTTTTGCATGGGCGAATTCTCGTTGAAATAAAAAGAGTAGAAACCTTTCTACCCAGCATGTGATGATAACATTACGATATGTCGAGTGCTAAGCAAGAAAAGGAGAAAGAAATTGAATTGGTGCTTTGTGTCGGGTTACTCAATTGACGAGAGTCAGATTCTTTGAGAGTTGGTGTCGTTGTGTTTTAAAGAATTGTTAATACAATTTGCGAGTCAGACTTTTGATTTTTTTGTGTGTGCGCATTTTTTTTATTTTTTCAACTTTCATTTCTACACAATATCATGAAGATTAGTAACGATGGTTGTGATTGGTCAGAATTTGATTATTTAAGAGGACGGCTCAACAAGAATTTGTTTACATTGGACTTGAAAACGATCATGTTGTAGTCGGCTGGGAAGAAGCCCCATGGTATTGTTCCACAGACGGGTATGAATACTGAAATTGTACCGTTGGTCAAACAATTTGAACCCTGTATACAAATATCTTGAACCCAAGCTTCTTACCGTGAAGCCGTCTTGACAATCCCACTTCAAATGCGAGAGAAATAAGTTGTTTTTTTATAACAAAAAGTAATAGTATTATTTATAAGAAACAGACAATGTACGATCTACCTAAAGGGAGAGAACTCTCACATATGAAGTAATAAGTAAAATTTATATTGTTCAGATCAATTCAAATATGAATCAATTTCCAAATGCAAAAGTGAAGCTCAATATTTAAAATAGAGCTTAGAATAAAGTATTAAATTCAAAATGATGCCATTCTATGATTTAATATCAATTTCAGAACAAAAAACACATTTACACATGTTTCAAGAGGAGTTGAAAGTAAACACAGGTAAACCAGGCTGTTTACTACAAACAACACTCCCCTTCATCAGAAAGTCGAACATAGACACATCTGAAGAAGAGCACAGAAAAATGGGCGATCAGACAGTTCGAATCATTAGGAATAAAGAGTCAGACACAGAGAAAAAATGTTTAGCAAAAAAGTCAAGACCAGTCAAGAGAATATATACAATTAGTTTTTATAAATAAATATTTATCATCAAAAGACACATATTTTTCATGTTTACTAATAATCACTAGTGTGTTTTATATAAATGTACTTCCAGTTGAACGATTTGAATCCAAGTAACTCTTATTCAACATACAAAATATAGGGTTTATTTGTAAGTCTCAGAAAGTGTTCGATCTGCCAAGGGAGAGAACTTTTGCAATGTTGCTTAATTAGAAACTTTTTATATTTCTCTAAAAGTGCTCGACTTGAACGCAGCTTTTAATAACTATTTTTTTATAATATTTATTATATATATATATATATATATATATATATAGTGAAAAGGGAAAATAAAGACATAAAATATATTTTTATAATATAACCTACCATGACAAGTTAATGCACTAACACTCTCTCTCTCTCTATATATATATATATATATCTTACTATTTCATGTATCCACATGAAATTTTATAAGGAGATATAATTTTTTATGTATCAATTTTCAGTATTTACTTCAACAGTGCTCGATACGTAAGTAGGGCTAGGTAAAGAAACAGGATATAGGCCAATCTATCGAAAACAGAACAATAGAACAGGATATAGGAAGTAACACTAACCAGACCTTTGTTCGTGGGAAGCCCAACGATTGGCTGAGAGAACAACAAAGAATCTGATTGGTTAACTAGCTAGCCGTGTATATAAAAACACCCAGCAAAAATAACTCCATGCATTTTAGCCTGAAGATTCCCCCCTGGGATGAAACGCGGGAGCCTCTGTGTAGCTTAATTGCCATAAATATATTTTCATAGCTATATATATATATATATATATATATATATATATATATATATATATATATATATATAGAGAGAGAGAGAGAGAGAGAGAGAGAGAGAGAGAGAGCAAGAGAGCGAGAGCAAGAGAGAGAGAGAAATAGAACCCAAGATAATGTTTTTGTACAGTATTTTTTCCTTTACAAAATGCAAAATATCTTAAATTCCATTTTCTATGAATTTTGATTAGATTAAATTAAATTCTTTATCGTTTACGCTTGATAAAATGTATTTTAACAGCTGGGGACGTTTAATCGATTTGTTAAAATGATAAAAATCATGGGAAGAAAACAAACTAGAACGTATCAGTTAAAAGAAAAGTCTGTTTGTTCTCTTCCAAAATGTATTCTTAATAGGTTAGGTATCTTGTATATAAAATTAGGTCAGTCGGATTTTAAAAGTTAGACCTAAATAACAATGCATCCGCCAAATCGATATTTGATTCTGACTAGCCAGTCATTTTTGAAAATTATCACTGTGTTATTTGCAAGAAAAAAAATACCATTCCAATTAATTTCAACGATTATATATTTTATCCGATCCACTATTTCCTTTAGTAGGAAAAACTCACAGATATGCACTGTAACTGGGTGCATTTATTACTAATACACAAAATTGCAAATGGCTACCAAAATCTTTTCACTCATAAGCACTGTCAAAACACATTTCACTAAAGCTAATATGCGACCAAATTACTTGCGTTTCTTATTCTGTCATTGTCTGACTCTTGGCCTTTTGGCTAAGATCAAAGTGTAGTATCTGTTCCGATGGATACTGCACCCCATAGACTGGTATTGTCTTGGCCTTCGGGGCTTGATTTACGCCAGTCTATGGGTCTGTCCTGTGCAGTTCTAGGAGGTCCACCCTCCCAGGCTTCGCCTCCCCTCTTTGGTGAGGAGTAAGTTTATTGCTTACTGCCTGAGGCGCCCCTACCGGGGAATGCCGACGGGGCTGCCAAGGCAATTTTTAAAACCCACTTTCCCGACCCGACCTTGGGTCACATCTTACTTGTGGGAGTAAGATAAAAACTGGCCTTGTGCCTAACTCCTGGAGAGGAGTAAATCAATACTCACTAGGAGTTTTCACACAAGTTATTATTAGCGATTGATCACAGATAATAACCTGTCGTGTTCCCCGGAGTCTGAGTGACAACAAGCTTCAGATTTCCAGTACTCTCCACCTCTTTTATAACTGTTGCAAATCACAAATCGATACTTGATTCAGACTAGGCTTGTTTTTTATTTATCTAACTGCCCCGATTATAATTTAGTTGACTTAGATTTCTTTCTACTAATAATTAGGTCAGCTAGGAAGTTTGTTAAACTGGAGCCATTACGAAATACACAGTAATTGACTGAGTTTGTTACGAATACACAGTAATTGCAAATGGTTACCAAATCTGTCTACTTGCGAGTACTGCCGAAACTAATTTCACTTGAACTAATATACGACCAAACATTAGGAAATAACCTGCTCTTATTATTCTGTGATTATTATTATTCTGTGATTCTTATTATTCTATGATTATTATTATTAATATCATTATACCTATTAGCTATGTTTTTATTTCCGCTTATACCTTTAACAGGTAACCCCCACAGACTTTCCGCTTTGCTTTTATTTTTTCTGACATACATTTCTATTTTAACTATTTATAGATCGTAAATGTCACTAATTCAATGCTTTAATCAACATTTCTTTCTTATTTACGATGTCAGAAAAACAAAGATTTAACTTCATAAATAGGTACTTTAATGTAGGGAAGTTAGTCTGCGTCAGTTTTTTACTCAGTAATGAGCGTGAAAAAAAAAAAACAGTTTTGCCTCATAGGAAACAGATTTCACACTTTTGGGCATCAACTTTCATTTCGTTTTGCAACTCAGATATCAACCTTTATGGCTCCAATGTCTTGAAGACTTTAATTCACTACAAAATGTCCGAGTTTTTTTTCTTCAAATAATGCAGCCTGTGGAGTTTTCTTTTTTTTTTTCTTGTTTTTTTTTTACCTCATTGGAAGTGATAATGAAGGAAGAACCTTTCTCCTTCCTCAATCAGGATGAAATCCATATTGCTTGTCACTGAGTAGATGGCTTTTGCTGAGGTGGTTGAGAACTTGTTGATTTATTACAGATTAAAGCAACTTACTCATGACGCACACGAGACTGATTTGGTCAGTACCGAGATGCAGAATATCTATCTCCAGTATTTTTAAATACTGGACAGACTGACAAAGTTTTCACAGGTGATGGGAAACATTATTCCTTCAAGAAATGATTGAACAGTTTTGTAAGAATAGGAGCTAGTTCCGGTTGCAGCTTTTTAAGCACTATGATTGGAATGTTGTCAGGGCCAGTTGCATTGCTGGCATCAAGGTTCTTGATAAGTTTAGCAACATCCTGGACAGATATATCGATGTCATTTAAAATGCTAATATTCATAGGGGGAATTTCAGGAGGTAGGTGCCCCTGATTGTAACGGGTGAAATTTGATGCAGTTTTTTTGCAAAAAGTTTGACTTCAGGGATATATATCATAAGGAATGTGATGACTGATTACATAAATGCAATCAGTTCTGGATCTTACTTATTTGTACTTGTTTCGGTTTGCAGTTTTCAGGTTGAGCCGGCCCCTTGATTCGCACCGTCACAGATAAAACCTGACCATTGCGTCTGGTTGAGCATCAAGTCCACAAATGAGCTGAGCCACTCCTTCTTCCATCGACCAATGAGGGAAGTGAGATTAGTCTTGACTGTATCTAACCAAGTTTTCAGCTGCCCACCATGATGATGGCGCCAATGCTGAAGGGATTGGGGATTGAGAACATTCCTGAGCTTAGTTGCATCAGGACGTCTGTAAACGTGCCTGAACCATCACAGGCGGCTTCGTTTCAGAATCCCTTTCAATAGGTTGAATGATGCACCGCGAATGGATGACAGCATTGGGAACTCGGTCCAGGAGGGTGAGTCGCAGGATCCCCTGCATACATCAGCTGTCAAAAACACCTATCCGATGAATATCCATGGCTCAGAGAGACCACATCTCGCATCCGTACAGCAGAATGCTCCAAATCAGTTTTTGATCATAGAAAGCAAAAGAGTTTTGAAAAAGGCCGTCTATCTCTACACACATGAAATCCTCAGTCACGTTACTTTTTTAACATACTTCCTTCCAACTGTTCCTCTCTCTCTCTCTCTCTCTCTCTCTCTAATTCATGTGTAAACTTTGAAAACTGATAAATAAAAGAAAAGAAAAAGTAATCAGCAGCTGACTGACTGTTTGACTTATTTCAGTGTTCTTTCCCAAACATTTACCAGTAAGAATAAAAGAAATATTTTTCTGACCCCAAATGCACTAATATATATATATATATATATATATATATATGAAAATAAGTGAAAATTAAAAGTCTTTACAATGCAAGATTTTATGTTTACTTTAATCTAACCACGGACTTAACACCAACAAATTAGAAGGAAAAAAAAATGATAATTCTGGTCATTTCTGAAGAAGGATTTTTATTCTGAAAAAAAAAAAAAAGAAAAGAAAACATCTTACATCGTGAGTTTTTAGTTTTTAATTATTTTAATATTTCAAACTGTCAATACTTCTTAGTGAACAATATATTTCTTCATATGCCACATGCATCGCATTCACAAACACAGGATTTAAATTACTAACCGCCGACCATCACACGAACTTGACATTAAACAAATTAGAGAGAAGAAAAAAAAATGACACAATTTTGGTCATCTCTGAAGATGAAATTTTATAGATTTAAGTAAGTTAAAAAAAAAAAAACTTGCATTGCAAAAGTTCTAACTTTCAGGTATTTTAATATTTCAAACTCATCAATGCTTCTAAGTGAACAACATATTTCTTCATATATATATATATATATATATATATATATATATATACACACACATACATACATACAGGATAATTTAGACTTATTACTAAGTAATAAGTTTGGTATATATCTGATCGATAGTGCTCGGTACTAAAGTAGTTCTAAACAACCCATATATGTACTATTGAAGCTTTGTATCTAACATATGTTATCTTGTCGGATTTTCAAAGTCTGACTTAGATCGCATTTAAGCTGAGAAATCAAACTTTGCTTCTGACTAGCCAATTTTCATTTGTTATTGTTGTACCGTGTTATTGGCAATATAATAATATATTTAGTTACAATCTTTTTCCTTTTTAATTACTTAGTCCGGCCCAGGCGAGTTCTAATATGAAACCTAAAAATAATAATATGTACATAGGAGAACTCATTTTAAATTGAAAGGTGTAATAGGAGTTATCTACCTTGAGTTTAAAAACTGTGGAAACGAAATAAAAAGTAAAAACTAAAATTACTTTACTTCATCCAGGGCAACGCCCGTGTAGGGGCAGCTAGTTTAATTTCTACACACAGGATTACTTTTCTTTGGATACTTCTATTTCTGTTCAAATCTTATCTGCCACGGGCCAGTGTTCCAGTGGTATTTTTTGTAAAATAATTACAACAAAAAAAAAAGAAACTAAAATAAAAATGTAATTTAATAACTGTCCGTTCTATAAAAATGTATTTTTAGAATAAAAACAAACCCACATTTCTTTTTTTTTTTTTTTCATTTTCTGTTTGTTTTATTTGTTTTCATTTCTGATCTGTTTTACTTTTTGTATTTCTTTCTTTTTTTTCTTTTCTTTTTTTCATCTTTTGACGTTTGCAGTTATGGTGCTCTGCATTGAATACAAACAGGTCAAATCACATGCTACGACGAGGGAGGGGGAGACAAGGGGGGAAAGGAGGGAAAGGAGGGGAAGAAGGAAAAAGGAGGGGGAGAAGGGTAAGAGAGACAAGGGGAATGAGACGGGGGGGGGGGGGGAGATAAATAAATCGTCTGTTTAGTAATATTACTCGCGCAAACAATAGCATCAGCAAAAAGGCAGCTTAATACGTAACAAATGTTCGGACTAGGATCAAAGTGCAGTAGCTGTTCTGTCTTCAATCGGTGAAGAGGAAATCTTTCTAGACTGTGGCAATTTTAATTTTCGTCTCAATCCAGGGCGATCCTTTTTGGGGAGCTGGATACCGTCCCCTCGTGGGGGGGGGGGGGGGGGCAAGTAAAGAGGAACATTAAACAATATATTATATATGTGTATAAATGTGTACCGTTTCGTTATCGCTGACGTCACACATACGTACACAAACTATATCAAGTCCCTTTTTCGACGGGTTTAAAGCAGACAATAAAAGAAAGACTTTTCTTTTACTAATTGTGATTCAATGCCATTAACGTCAGTATAATGATTGTTTCCTATCTTGTCTTCCATACACAATAAAAGAAAACATTCAATATTTTCTCTAACCCAAATATTTCATTTATTTCTTTTTTGCTCTGTATTTTATTGTTTTTATTTTTGGTAAATAATTAGTTCGGTTTATGTTTATATATATATATATATATATATATATATATATATATATATATATATATATAAAGTCGCTATTTATCAGCCACATGGTTTCAGTCAACTTAATAAATACTAAGTTACAAAAATCGGTTAAATGTTACACTTTGCCCCCACGCTGTCAAGAGAAAAATAAAAATGAGATTCTATTATTTTTCAACATCGTGTGAATACATGGGAAACTTTTAAAAGAAATTAATATTTCAGACTTCAGAGTGGGTGTTTCACTTTACTACATAAATTTAACCAAAAATGATCACCCAATTCTTGACCACATTGTATACAAGACAAGAACGTCAACGAGTAACCATTAGTACTTGTAATGATGAAATGAGTACCCAAAAAAGGATTTCAATACTGTACGAAGTCTATCCCGAGTATCGACGGAGATTCCCAGGACAGTCCCGGAAATGTCCGAAGCAGTTTTACGATTTGAACGCAGCGGAAAAAAAAAAAAAAAGATGTGAAAAGCATTTTTACGATTTTAAAGCCACTTTCTTTTCTTTAAAATTTATTTTCAACTTTATTATTATTATTTTTTTTTTTGGGGGGGGGGGGGTTAAACCCGTCGCACGTTTAGTATCGTCTGCTTTTTACATTTTTCTTTTCGCTGCTTTCAAATCGTAAGCTGTTTCGACCATTTCCGGGACTGTCGCGACTTTGTACCCATTCCTTACAAATACAAACAAACAAACAAACAAACAGAAATGTATTACTCGTTCTGTCTTCTACAATATGGTCACGAAACGGGTGCCCATTTTACGTTGAGTTTATATAATTATGTGAACCCCCACACTAAAGTCTAAAATATTTTATTCATTTGTTTTTTTTTTAAATTATTATTTTTCACATATTTCTATGCTGCTGACGTGTAATCACACGAAAAGAATAAAATCTGATTTTTACTTTTCCCTTGACAGCGTGGGGGCAAAGCTTAAAATTTTATTCAAAAATCGATTTGAGAATACAAATATGTGATGTGTATCAAAAAAAAACAAAAAAACATTCCGGTTTTGATAGACCTTATATAACGAGAATAGAACTTTTATTCTCAAATATGAAAACGACAGTTTGTCATTGTTGATTGTTGTGGTTTAAATCAAAACAGGTTTGCATTAATAATAATACTACGCTAAAGCATTTTATGTTCATACGTACGTTATCACCTTTCACGCACATTTTAAAAAATGAAATCGTCCGATCAACAAAAAAATGGTGATTAATCTGACGTCATTAAGGTAAAAAAAATTCCGACTTTATCCATTTTTTAAAATGAATTTTTCCAAAATCAAATTATGTCGTCCCGTCGACTAAAACATCACAATTTTAAGTAAATACATTTCGTAAAATGACATCTGTTTTATTGATTTGAAGAATATTTAGCCGAAAATGATTTTTACGGTAAGAAAACAGAAAATATTTATTGTTTTAAAAAGAATTAAATTGCTACAATTTTAAATCAATAATGAGACATATTCGATGTATTTATTTTTAAAAAAATATTTAGCTGACAATGACAATTATTTTTATGGAAGAAGAAAAATAGGTTATTTTTTTCTTATTAGAATTGACCCTGGCATATATTTATTATTTCAAAATGAATATTATTATTATTGACAGTAAATTATAGAAATTGATGTAGAAAGCACCGTGGAATTTCCACGGGTAACGCTAGTTTGTGATATATTTAAATAAACTTGAAATCAAGTGGGTCACCGCAAAAAAACAAAAAACAAGCAAAATGTGTTGCTGGTTGATTTTAGAGAAAAATCATGTCATATCGATTTTTCGTTTTTTTTTTATACGACAGGGTCGCGTGAGAAAATTAATGCTTTTTTTTTGTTTTGGCTTAGCAACAAAAATAAACTAGGCCTGTAAAGATTATCTTGAACTTTTCAGCTTTAAGATGGCTGCCATTGAAACAATATTATCTTAACCAAATTAGTTCTAGTTTTATAAAAAATAATAATAATAACGACTAAACAATACCGTAATAATGAGGTTATATTATTATTGGAGACGGGAGTGATTCTATAAAATCACCCGGGGTTTCTATAGAATTTGAACCGAACCAAACCTAAAATAGGGTACTTCTGCAGTTTACCGACCGTGCTAGTTTTTTTTAAATAAAATTTTTAAGTTAGATACCATTTTTACGGTATCTTGTTTATTAAATTGTTAGATGAAAGTACAGAATAGTTAACAACCCCTTCCCAATGTTTAGAATAGGTTTCTAAATAATAATGTTATTATTTCAGCTCGGTCCGTAAACTGCAAAACTACCAAGGTTAGTTTAGGGTTAGGTTAGGGGGAAAAAAAAACAATTCGGTTCAAATTCGCCCGGGTGAAGACATATTTCCGGGTGTTAGGGCTTTAGAGAAAAATAATTGAAAATAAAGTAATGTTTACATTTTTTTTTAAAAATAGGATTTTCAAAAATTCGTTTTAGTTTTTCCCTATTTTATTTTTGATTTCAATAAATATTCGATTATTCCTAAATAATAATAAAAATAAGTCAATGTGTATTTATCGAAGTTACATACAGGCGAGAAACGCATACAAACTCGAGATCTTGTCTGATCAAGAGACATTTTAAATGGCTGAAATGTGTTTACCTATTGTCACCTTTTTAAAGTTTAAAGGCAAAAAGGTCAAGTATGCTGGTTCATGTGTGTTTCTAAATAATAAAAAAGTAAGTTTCTCACGTGAACATACTTAAACAAATTAAACTTGTTAATATCATGATCGCGACCATTACCTTAGAAAAAAAGTATGGGCAAATGTTTACTTTAGGGTCCGAAACTATATTGTTACAAAAAAAAATTTATTTTTTTATTTTCATTTTTTAACAAGAAAAAATGTACTTTATTACGCAAAACCAGACTTAGGTTTAGTGGTTGAATTAATGAAGAGTATAGTACCAAGTGTGCCTATTTTACATATGGTTTCGCGGCGGCATAATAGACTTTTACCAAGTTAATGTTAACTTCGCCGAGTTTTTGCCAATATGGAGTTTAAGACACTACTAAACTAAAAGTCAGAATTGAAAACTTTTTTTTATATATATATAAAATCAGTTAGCTTTCTTTAAAAAATGGGGGTAAAAATAATTTTTACGCCCAAAATAACAAACGTCCTTTTGTTCTTAAATCAACGTCTTTTCTTTTTCAATTTTATAGAATCACTCCCATCTTCGATCTTTTGGTTTTATGTTTTTTTCGAGTGCCTTGAGATCGATTTTAACGTCCGGAGGGAGGGTGGGGGGCACATGTTCTTCATTAAACTCAACACTAACCCTAAGTCGATGGGCTTAAATAACATTTTCGTTCTTACGTAGGAAAATAACTGGAGTGAAGGTACAGAATAGTTAAAGGCACCGCACCCTCCCCATATATTTAAGAATATGTTTCTAAATAATAACGTTATTATTTAGAAACTCATTCTTGTTAACTATTCTGGTTTTTTGGAGATGGGAGTGATTCTATAAAAAGATACCCCCTTTTTCTTTATTAACTTACTTTAATAAAAAATTAAAAAAAAAAGAAGCATAATATTATTAAACAAGCACCCGTTACTAACAACAATAACATGGTTTTTACGTGAATATCTTACCTTTTTTTTTTTTGTATATACGATTCAATTAAATGTAAATATTCTCCAAGTAAATGCTGCACCGTACCCTATAGGTGTTTAAGTAAACGTAATCCATTACTTTGAAAATATACACTCATATTGTCACAGCGTTGAGATCAAAAGAAAATATGTATTTAAAAAAAAGCAAAAACAAAATAGAGATCAAAGACTGATTCTTCTTTCCGTGTGAAAAGAATGCCGTAATTAAGGTTCGTTCTTAACTAATTAAAATTGTGTGGAATGTCGTCAACTCGTAAAAAGTGACCAGTTTTTTGTTTTTTTTAGCGTTCTAGCTAAGTGAAAATGGACGCTGTCGACTAAGATGCGCTACTTACAACGCGACACTGCGGCGAAAATATGTCAGTGCGGCTCTCAGGTGCGCGAAACATGTCTTGTTTGTTTCCTCTTTGCGCGTATGCGTGCGTGCGTGCGTGCGTGCGAGGGGCAGTGCGCGCGCGTGTGTGTGTGTAGGTGCGTGTGGCATTCATTGTCACCACCACGTCTGTCTGTCTGTCTGTCTGTCTGCCACTGTCATCAGAGCAGTAAGTAGTAGTAGTAGTCAAGCAAGACGCGGTGGCAATACTAATCAGTAGAAAGCAGCTGCCGACCTGGTCAATAATAGATTACTGTTATTATTGTGCTGTGCCCGAAATGGAAAAAGAAGAAAAAATAAAAATAAATTTAAAAAAACAAAAAAAAAAAACATGTAGAACAGGAATTTCAGGGAACACTTTTGCATGGGAAATAATTAACGAATGAACCACAATTTTAATAGGAAGCAAAAATACCTCCTCCAAGATTAAGGAGGTATTGTTTTCGGTTACGGGTACTGTAGTGGGGTAGTGTATGTACTAATGTCCATTACTGAGTTGATTAGTTTGTGGAAAAAAAAAAGAAAAAAAAAAAAAGAAAAAAAAAAAAGAAAAAAAAAAAAGAAAAAAAAAAAAGAAAAAAAAAAAAATACTGATCTAATTTTCACAAAAGGTAAAATTGAATTATTTCACCTAGTGGCCGCTATTCCGAATTTATAACCGTAAGCCGACATCATTAGACTGTTTCTCTTAACGGTCATAATACAAACAAATTTAAAAAGTCACATAAAAAAAAAATTTCAGATAAGATTTATTAATTAAAATTCATTAAAATTTTCTGGTATTATTTTTTTCTTTAATGAAAATTAAATATCAAGTAAAAATCCCACTTTTACTAGATCAAACAAAATAGTTAGAATTAAAAAAATCAATTAAAAAAAATTATTTTTTCTTAGTGGGCTCCCTCTACCGTGCTAGAAAACTTATCACACCTGATAGTATCCTATATCTCTAGAAAGCCACCATCCGCCCATGCATGGAGTATTGTTGTCACATCTGGGCTGGTGCACCAACCACTAGTCTCTCCCCCTTAAACAAGGTCCAAAAAGATTGTCTTTAATCTAATAGATCTCTCACTATCCACTAAGCTCCAGTCCCTGTCCCATCGCCGCAATGTTGCATTCTTGTGCCTGTTTTACAAGTACTTCAATGGATTGTGCTCTGATGAACTTGCTGCTCTGGTGCCCCCTCAACGTAAATACACTCGACCGACCTGACAATCAGCTAAATCCCATCCATTCACTGTGGAGGTCCCCAGATGCCAGAGAGTTTTCTACTCCAATAGCTTCTTTCTTCGAGCTGCCGGCATTTGGGACTCCTTCCCTGCTCCCTGTTTCCCCAACCGTACTGAGATACAGAAATTTTAAACTAATGTAAACAAGCATCTTGCTGCACAGCTCCCAATTTAGGATGACCCAAAAAACTTTCACCCTTAATTCTCAGTAGCCCCTTACATCTACAGTGGCAACTTGCCTTGTTTGGGGTGAACGAAGTTAAAAAAAAAAAAAACCCGTCTAAATTCAGCTTAAAACGTTTTTTGGTACATCGATGTCAGCTTACGGTTATGAATTCGAACTAGCCGCCACTAGGAGAAATAATTCCGTTTTACCCTACAAAACTCGGTACAGATACAAGCTTGCCTTTCAGAAGTTCGTTGGTTTTGAGGTTGTACGGCATGTCAACCATCGTTGAGTCATTGTATGCTGCAACCGTACAGGTCTGGGCCACTTGGACGGCAGTGGCCTTGCTTCTGTCGGATGGAAGTATGATTCTGTGCAGTCCTCGGAGGTCCACCCTCCCAGGCTTTATGTTCTTTCTTCGAGAAAGGGATTAGTTTATTGCTGATCGTATGAGTCGCCCCTACCGGGAAATGCCGACGGGGCTGATTAGGCATTTTTCTGTGAGCCAGATTGTACCCCTCTCTTTGTGCACTGGTTTGTCATCCCCATCTCCAGACTTTGTGACACATCTTCCCACGGTGTGAAGGAGGTAAATCCATCTTTAAACGGTATTTTTTGGCACTTGTGCATTTTAACATCCCAGGCAAATTTAGAAAGCCATTCTAAACATGGGGAGAGAGGGGGAGCTTTGTTAACTCTTCCCTTGCCGCGGACGCAAATCTCTTAAAATGAAAACAATTTGCCGGGTATGTTAAAATGCATAAGTGCCCCCCTTTTTTACCCATAGATGGGGCCCTGACAGGTACTACGACTTGGGTCAGTGTGGGCGTGGGAGTAGTGGTAACCAAGGGGTTTCTCCTTACTCCTCAAAGCTCCCAAATTGGGACCCTACCACTGGATGCAGCTTTGTGTCATATCATACCCACGACGGTTGGGAGTGGGGGTCTCGAGTAGTTGATAGGACTGAGAAATAGGTAGGTAAAAGAAATTTAAAAAAACAAACTAAACAGGGTTAAGAAAGACTGATTTTAAGTTGGTTTGGTGGAGTAAAGCTAACACCTTGCCCAAGAGTGTCCGAGGTAGGACAAATGTTTTTTTTAACTTTTGTTCGCTCTCAAAAAAGGCATATTGTCATTGAAGTGTAAGGGGTGCTACTCTGATAGTAGCCAGATTTATAGGGGAGCAATCTGGATAGGGAGTTAGTTGGGTAGAAAAATGTTTGTTCACATATTTAACCAATAGATGGGACCCTGACAAATCAGAGTGGACCTGGGAGTAATTTCAATTAAGAAGTGACTACACACTCCCTAAAGCTCCCAAAATTGGGACCTTACCACCGAATGTCCTTTAAGGAAATACCCAGGAGCCCTGCAGAAGTAAGTAATAAAGATCCAAATCTAGGGTGGATTTTATCACTTTCAGGCTTTCGGGTTATGATCAAATTGCAGTATCTGTTCAATTCAGTCTCAAGCCATCCTCCCAAGCATTACCTTCTCCTTTAGGAGTAGGGTTGGTTTATTGCCGATTGCCTGGTGCCCTCATTGGAGAATGCCGACGTGACCGACCAGACTATTTTTGTACCCATCTAGAACGGCAGTTTTTTTAGAAGGGGAAGGCTGAGATGTCACGATAAATTGACCTTGTGTCTAACTTTGCCACTGTGAAATGACCAGGTAAACAAACTATGTATACAGTTGTTGTATATGCAAAGATAACATTGCATATACAGCAGTTGTTACTTCTCAAAGTTCCTAGAAAAGCTTTTTCCGGTATTCACCATGCCCTGAAACGTAAACAACCATAGGTATTGTTGGAGCCGTATTCTACTGCTAATTCACCCCACCCCACACACAAAACGATTTTCTATTGTTTTTCAGCGATTAGATGTAAACAACCTGAAAAGTAGGCAGTAAAAAGAAATTTAAAAATATATATATTTTAGACTTTAAAGTGGGGGATCACTTTCACATATAAATTTGATGTAAAATGATCAACCACTTCCGGGCTACCATGCAATAATGATCATCCACTTCTGGACCAGATAACGTTTTTATGGACAGACCGCTAATCTTCTATCTATAGATATAACAGAACATTCAAATAAGTTTCAATAAGGGTGAAATTTTTCCCAGAATCTAAAGACACCATCGAAATTTTCCTTCATTCCATCTGGGGTCACTAATAACAATTATCAGTTAAGTCCATAAAATAAACGAGATATATTAGAACGTAAATAAATGAAATTCATTTTTTTAAAATAGATTTTCTTCGTTTCATAAAACAATAATAAAATTAAACAAAAAAGTATCTCAGTGAAGAATGTATTTAAAAAAAAAGTCTAAACATTTAAATAATTATTTTTATTCCTATGTTAAAGATTTAAAATAATTAAATTCGTTAAAGCCATTTGTTGTTTTGCAGCTGTCTGTAAGAAACGCAGAGTGAACAAGTATTTTTTAATAAAGAAAACACCACCACGCTAACAGTTTTTTTAGGTTTTTTTTACTATTACTATTTTTTTTACTATTACTATTTTTTTTACTATCATATTGCAAATGTTATTTTAAACTTTTCTTTCAAGACAAAACACCACCACGCTAACAGTTATTTTTTATTTATTTATTTTTTTTTTTTACTATTACTTGACCTCATATTGCAAATGTTATTTTTAACTTTTCTTTCAAGACAAAACACCACCACGCTAACAGTTATTTTTATTTATTTATTTATTTTTTTTTACTATTACTTGACCTCATATTGCAAATGTTATTTTTAACTTTTCTTTCAAGACAAAACACCACCACGCTAACAGTTATTTTTTTTTATTTATTTATTTTTTTTTTTTTTACTATTACTTGACCTCATATTGCAAATGTTATTTTTAACTTTTCTTTCAAGACAAAAATTGTAAACATGACTATATTTGAAATAATTTCCGATCAGCAACATATCTCCACACAGGCAATGGCCGGTAAATACTACTAGTACCTGAATTAAAGTAGGGGGTTGAAACCCAGAGGCTGCAATCAGTTAGGAACGAGTTTGGCCGCCTTCCTCTTCATTTATAGAATCACGAGAATAACAAGACGCATAAGAGTACATACCTCACCCCCCCCCCCCATGTAAATCCGCTGCCCATTAGAGTGTGGCCTTTTATTGATGCAAAAGAAATTTCCCCAGTGTACTATTACTTTCATTTATAAATATTATCCGACAAGCAACAATCATAAAAAAATGTTTTTGTAATCTCTTCTTTATAGATTTATTTCTCCTGATTTTATTATTTTTTGGTTTGAGGTCTTTGTTTTGCTAGTAAAGAATGAGTGCTGTTGTGACATACAAAGCTCTGATTGGTTGAACAAGATCACATGGTGTTGAAGAGAGGGTGTGTTTGAAATAGTCAGTTGATCGGAGGCAAAGCTCACTGACAGTTCCCTATTTACTTGCCTCCCCACGAGGGCAAAGCTAGACACAAGGTCGGTGTTTTTATGTGGGAGATATCCAGCATCCCCAAAAAGAGACACTCTGGATGGGACAGAAATAAAAATTGCCCCAGTCAATAAGGATTTCTCCTCTTATGAATAAGGACAGAACAGATACTACACTGTGAATTATTTTTTTGCAGGAAATATAAAAAATTTACATTAAAAAAAAAAATTAGGCACAAGGCCATCAAAATTGTGGGATACATGAATGTTGTTTGTCATCCTTGGTCTAAAGTGAGAAAAATGTCTATCCTATTCTTAACTAGAATAATCTTAGTCACCAAAATACCACATTTAAACTAGGGGCAATCCTATTTAAGATAACCCAACATTTGTTGGAAATTTTATTTTTTCAAATATATTTATATACAAAGATTTCATTGGTATAAAATTGAAAGTGGGGAAGAACAAAAAGCAAATAGTTTGGTTACACCCCCCCCCTCCCCTCAAACCCTTTCTAAATAATAAACAGCCCATTGTTTTCCGGTTTGGTCAGAACCGAAAACAAGCAAGTCATTGTCTAAATGGGAGTGGGATCCAAGTGGAAGAGAAAAGAAAACGGGTGATGGAGTTGGAGAATGGGTGTTGTCCTACGAAGACACTTTGATCCTAGCCCAAAGGCCAAATAAAATGTATAGTCATATACATCTTAAGATGAAGTACTGCTCCCACATCTGGGGAGGTGCCGCTGTGAGCACCCTTTCTTAGCTTGACAGAGTACAAAACCGACTTCGCAATCTAGTGGGGTAAAATCTCTTTCCAACACTCTTTTCTCATAGCCCCTGCAAAAGGTAATGAACAGTATAAAGTCCTAAGAAATTATGATGCAACCAACAGGCCGGTGATTGTGAAGTTTAATTGAATGGAGTATTGTTGTCACATATGAACTGGTGCACCATCCACTAGTCTCTCCCTCTTAGACAAGGTCCAAAAAAGAGTCGCCAACCTAATAGGTCCCTCGCTATCCACCAAGCTCCAGCCCCTGTCCCATTGCCGCACTGTTGCATCCTTGTGCTTGTTTTACAAGTACTTCAATGGATTGTGCTCCGATTAACTTGCTGCTTTGGTGCCCCCCCCCCCTCGACGTAAATACACTCGACTAACCCGACAATCTGCTAAATTCCATCCATTCACTGTGGAGGTCCCCAGATGCCTTCTACTCCAATAGTTTCTTTCCTCGAGCTGCCGACCTTTGGAACTCCCTCCCTGCTCCCTGTTTCTCCGACTGTACTGACATGCAGAAATTTAAAAATAATGTGAACAAACATTTCGCTGCACAGCTCCCAACTTAGGATGACCCCCAAAAACTTTCACACTCATTCTCAGTAGCCCCTTACGTCTACAGTGGCGGCTTGCCTTGTTTGGGATGAACTAAGTAAAAAAAAAAAAAAAAGAGAAAGGGGGAAAGATAGAGGGGAGAGAAGAAATGAGAAAGTGAGAGAATATTCAAAGAAAGAGGGAGAAAACATGAGAGGGAAGGGGTTCGGTTTGGTTTGGTTGTTTTGTTTTATGGCATATCAACCCTTTTCGGGTTATTTAATTCCGAATATGGTCATATTGGTAAATGTTTTTCAGCTTCAAGTTTTATATATTTTCAAATATTTATTCATGGTGTTTCGTTTGGTTGTTTTGTAGAGGAAAATTGTTGTTTTGTTTTTGGCTTTGTGGAACATGATTGCGTTTTGCAAAGGGAAAGGAAAACAAACAACAACATCAATGTTTGGTGCATTTTTGGTCAGGAAGCCAGTATCTTCAGACAGCCTGATTTGGTAGTGCCAGTAGGTTCTATTTGACCCATAGATGAGGCCCTTACAGGTACTACAACTCCGGGCCAGAGTGGACCTGGGAGCAATGCAACTAAGGGGTAACTCCACATTCTTTACAGCTCCCAAGTGGGGGCCTCACCACTGGAAGTCTTTTAAGGTCATACCCAGGACCAGAGGGAAGGGGAGAAGGAAGGACGATTAAGGAAAGTGAGAGAGAATGGAATATGTCATATTAAGAAATTGAGAAGGTGAAAGAGAAAGAATGAAAAGGCAGAAGGAAATTTGGAAGTGAATGAAACTTGAATCATTGAAAGGAAAGAAAGGAAGAAAGGAAGGAAGGAAAGAGAAAAGAAAAGCAAACGAAGATAGAACAAGAAGAGAAAAAGAGGGAGAAAGAAGAGAGAGAAAAAGGGGAGTAAGAAGAGAGAAAAAGGGGGAGAAAGAAGAGAGAGAAAAAGGGGAGTAAGAAGAGAGAAAAGGGGGAGAAAGAAGACAGAGAAAAAGGGTGAGCAAGAAGAGAGAAAAAGGGGGAGAAATAGAGAGAGAAAAGGGGGAGAAAGAAGAGCGAGAAAAAGGGGAGAAAGAAGAGAGAGAAAAAGGGGGAGAGAAAGAAGAGAGAGAAAAAGGGGGAGAGAAAGAAGAGAGAGAAAAAAGGGGGGGAAAGAAGAGAGAAAAAAGGGAGAGAAAGAAGAGAGAAAAAAGGGGAGAAAGAAGAGAGAGAAAAAGGGGGAGAGAAAGAAGAGAGAGAAAAAGGGGGAGAGAAAGAAGAGAGAGAAAAAAGGGGGGGAAAGAAGAGAGAAAAAAGGGAGAGAAAGAAGAGAGAAAAAAGGGGAGAAAGAAGAGAGAGAAAAAGGGGGAGAGAAAGAAGAGAGAGAAAAAGGGGGAGAGAAAGAAGAGAGAGAAAAAAGGGGGGGAAAGAAGAGAGAAAAAAGGGAGAGAAAGAAGAGAGAGAAAAAGGGGGAGAAAGAAGAGAGAGAAAGGGGGAGAAAGAAGAGAAAGGGGGAGTAAGAAGAGAGAAAAAGGGGAGAAAGAAGAGAGAGAGAAAAAGGGGGAGAGAAAGAAGAGAGAAAAAAGGGGGGGAAAGAAGAGAGAAAAAAGGGGAGAAAGAAGAGGGAGAAAAAAGGGGAGAAAGAAGAGAGAAAAAAAGGGGGAGAAACAAGAGATAAAAAAGGGGAAGAAACAAGAGAAAAAAAGGGGAGAAAGAAGAGAGAGAAAAAGGGGGAGAGAAAGAAGAGAGAGAAAAAGGGGGAGAGAAAGAAGAGAGAGAAAAAGGGGGAGAGAAAGAAGAGGATGAAAAAGGGGGGGGAAAGAAGAGAGAAAAAAGGGAGAGAAAGAAGAGAGAAAAAAGGGGAGAAAGAAGAGAGAGAAAAAGGGGGAGAAAGAAGAGAGAGAAAGGGGGAGAAAGAAGAGAAAGGGGGAGTAAGAAGAGAGAAAGAAGAGAGAGAAAAGGGGGAGAAAGAAGAGAGAGAGAAAAAGGGGGAGAGAAAGAAGAGAGAAAAAAGGGGGGGAAAGAAGAGAGAAAAAAGGGGAGAAAGAAGAGGGAGAAAAAGGGGGAGAAAGAAGAGAGTAAAAAAGGGGGAGAAACAAGAGAGAAAAAAGGGAGAGAAAGAAGAGAGAAAAAAAGGGAGAAAGAAGAGAGAGAAAAAGGGGAGAAAGAAGAGAGAGAAAAAGGGGAGAAATAAGAGAGAGAAAAAAGAGAGAAAAAGGGGAGAAAAAAGAGAGAAAAAGAAAAAATGAAGGAAAAGTATGGTGAGAGAGAAAAGGGAAAAGAAAAAAAAGGAGTGATAAATACTTTCTCTCTAAAGTCGTTATCATACTCGGTTTAACGTCTGTTTTACATGCTGGCATGTGTTGGACGGCTTTTAGAAATTGACTTCCATACTAAACTATCTCTGGCGAAATCTTTATTTCCCTATTTCAAGTTCATCTTTATCACTTCCTCCAATGTTTTCCTTGGCCTTCCTCTGTGAACTGAACCTGTTACCTCAACTGTTCTACATCTACTAACCCAAACACTCTCATCCATTCTTTCAATGTGACCAAACCAACAAAGTCTGTTATTACACATTTCTCTATACTGTCCAGATTTGATCTTCCTCTGAAGTCATCAGATCTAAGACTCTTTGTGACTCACATTACACATTCATTGTATCATTCTCATATCATTTACCTCTATACAACGCATGTCCTCAACACTCACTGGCCAGGTTTCACTTCCATAAATCATCACACTGCATACACACACATGCCTGATAGACTATTCTCTTGGTCGACAGTGGTAATGCTCTGCTAGTTAGTAATGACAGAAATTCTCTGAATTACTCCGTCCACTTGTAATTCTTGAAATCACACTCGCACCTATTCCTCCTTGTGCTCCAATTGTATTACCAAGTTAACAAAACTTCTGAACAACCTCAATAGGTTCGCCATCCAAATATACTTTCTCCACATCTGAGTTCTCATTCGTCTCCATTGTCTTAAACTTCTTGCACATAAACTGGTTATCATCTATCAACCTCCCTATAATTTCACTGAATTTCTTGTGTACGCAATGCTTACAAATATCACAAAAGATTGAATTGGACACGACTTCTTTTCCACAAACTGATCAGGGGAACTTTCCACTTTCTGGGAGCTTTCCAACACTACAACCACTGATCATCACTTTGGTCTTGGGAACATTCACTCTCAGACTTTTACTTTCCATAACTTTCCTGCAAGTCTTTAACTTAATAAGTAGATCTTCTATTGGTTCGCAGTCAAGTACGAAATCATCTCTTCCAGCCAACCCGTAGAAAACTCCCTGGACAATGCTTCTAAGACACAAATGAAAAGTAACGGACTCAGTAGAGTCATATATATATATATATATATATATATAAGTAAGAAACTAAAAGTAAAACTTTTAGTAGAAAGAACCTATAGTGAAATGGTAAAAGTTCAATATACGAGATAGAGCAATTATAAAGTTAAATGGACGAAGAGTGATAAACATGCACGAATGTCCAAATTTATTTCAAACTTCAAATGTTCAAAACAGGGTATATTCTGTAATAAAATTATGTTTATTGTTCTTTCCTTAAGCCAAGGCTTTTCAAAGATCGAGATCTTATCATCAGAGGAATTATACAGATAGATAAGTTGGCAATTTGGCTTTTCTATTGCCAACTTATCTATCTGTATAATTCCTCTGATGATAAGATCTCGATCTTTGAAAAGCCTTGGCTTAAGGAAAGAACAATAAACATAATTTTATTACAGAATATACCCTGTTTTGAACATTTGAAGTTTGAAATAAATTTGGACATTCGTGCATGTTTATCACTCTTCGTCCATTTAACTTTATATATATATATATATATATATATATATATATTAGCAAATAATTCCCTAAAAAAACAAGAGAAATTCTCTTTGCAAGCTAATGTATAATTTCTCATAAATCTCCCTAAACAAAAAAAAAAATTATCAAAAAGAAAAACGTTAATGAAAATGTTGGTTGTAGTTAAAGAAATACAGATGAGGCGAATAAAAAAAGACTCGTAACGGTCTCTGGTGTGCAGTTGTTTATAAAAATTGTCTATTTTTAATCAGGAAAAACACTTTGATAAAGGACAGAGGACTGTCCGAAATATAGAAAATTGTATTATCACCTGTAATTTACATGTTTTTATGTTTTCTTTAAGGTGATATCTTATTTTTCATCATTTTTAGCCGAGAAACATACACTATATATATATATATATATAATTATTAATGACAATATATGTATTAGCATATACTATCAGTACCCTTTTACTTTGCAGTCTCCTTAAAAAATTCAGCTCGATGATTGTCAATTAGTTTTTCAAGACACTTTATTTAATATACATGGGTAGCATGCTCTTGTTTCGTCAGCCATGACTTGGAAAAGTCTTCAGTAATTCGAAAATTCTTCGTATCGCCCACACCGAGGATTGAACCATCAACCTTCAGATGACTATCACTTAGAACTGAATTTAACTTAGTACTATATCCACTTCGCCACAACCGGTTTTAAATAAATAAATAAATAAATAAATAAATAAAGAAGAAAAATATTTGTGTTATTTATTTAAAGAATATTTAGCTGATAATGACAATTATTTTTACGAAAGAGGCATTTTTTTTTCTTAATAGTACTGACCCTGACAGACATTTATTATTTCAAAAGGAATATGATTTATTATTAACAGTAAATTACACAGATTCATGCCGAAAGTACCGTGGAATTTCCACGGGTCACTCTAGTATAGAACATAATCCCGAAGTTATGCCATCGATTTTTCCCCCAAACACCCTGTGTATAACAATAATGTTTTTTTTTTGTGTGGATACAAAGATAAAATTAATAGCCATGTACTCGATGACCTCGATATGATTTACACAATGGGACATAAAGTATTCAAAAATATCTCAGCCTTATTAATTGGGACATTCCATTCGATACATGTGTCGCTAGTATTTGCATAAGTTTATGTACATTTCATTGTTTAACGAAGATAACATGTAAGCCTACTCACACATGCATTGTCTTGCATAAGAACGTACACAATCATCATCATCACCATCATCATCATCACCATCATCACCATCTTCGGTTTAACGCCCGTTTTACAGGCTGGCCCACGTTGGACAGCTTTTAGAAATTGACTTCCAAACTAACCTATCTCTATCCAGGTCTTTATTTATCCCTCTTCCTCTCAAGTCCATTCTTATCACTTCCTCCCATGTTTTTCTTGGCCTTTCACTGCCGACTGACCCTGTTACCTCAACTGTTCTACATCTACTAACCCAAGCACTCTCATCCATTCTTTCAAAAATGGCCAAACTATGGAAGTTTCTTGTTCTGCACACATCTCCATATACGGTCCAGATTTAATCTGCCTCTGAGGTCATCAGATCTAAGCCTGTCTTTAAGGCTCACATTACGCATCCATCGTATCATTCTCATATTATTTCTCTCCATGCAACGAATCTCCTCAACCTTTGCTGGCCAGGTTTTATTTCCATACATCATCACCCTGCGTACACATGCCTGACAGACTCTTCTCTTGGTTGACAGTGGTAATGCTCTGCTGGTTAGTAATGGCAGAAGTTCCCTGAACTTACTCCATCCATTCCTAACTCTTGCAATCAAACGAGCACCTACTCCAACCTGTGTTCCAATGGTGCTACCAAGGTAACAAAACTTTTTGTCAATAACTTTGCCATCCAGATGTACTTTTTTCACATCTGAGTTCTCATACGTCTCCATTGTCTTACATTTCATACAAATTGGGGTGCTTATACAGATGAGGGAACATATAAAAAAAAACGCATTTCCAAATAAAAATTATTGTTTATACTTACGTATCAGGCAGAAATAATTATCCTAACCAAGAATTAGGAAAAATTATCGAGTAGAATTTTAATTAAAAATAAAAATCAGTTTATCGTATTTTGCCCAACACCATTCATTTGTTACTTGTTTATACGACAGACTGGGTTATGTCCCCCTTATTTACGTATTTTTCGCTCGAATCAATGGCGCATCCGTAAAATATGATAAAACTGATTTTTATTTTTAATTGAAATTCTACTCGATAATTTTTGCTAATTTTTGGTGCATATACCTATTTTTGTCTGATACATAAGTATATCAAAGAGTTTTCCGGTTAATTTATTTGGAACTGCGTTTTTCATCTAGATAAGTACCTAAATTGGTTATCATCTCTCAACCTATCTGCAATTCCGCGGCACTTCTTGTGTACCCAATGCTTAAAAGTACCCAAAAGATTGAGTTGTACCAGACTCCCTTTTCACACATGGAACATATTAAAAAAAAAAGGAAAACGGGGGGAGGGGGGGGGGCTAATTGATTACTGATTATTGCCGCAACACAATGATAAAAGAATTCGGTCGTTTAAAAAGGTCTGTTAATAATTCATTGGTGGTTAAATCATAAAATATGTTTAAGGCAGCTGGTTCTTCCGGGCGAGGGAAAGCGGGAATTGGTTCTCCAGAAACGCTAATTAATTGGCTCCAAACTGTTCAAGATGAAAGGAAAGGAAATGCAGCGTCTATTCAATCTGCACGCTTAGCGATGAAAATGAGATTTCAAACTAAAGCTTGACAGACCAACGAAAATGCTATTTCAAACTTAAGCCTTAAAGGCCAACGAAAATGCTATTTCAAACTTAAGCCTTAAAGGCCAACGAAAATGCTATTTCAAACTTAAGCCTTAAAGGCCAACGAAAATGCTATTTCAAACTTAAGCCTTAAAGGCCAACGAAAATGCTATTTCAAACTTAAGCCTTAAAGGCCAACGAAAATGCTATTTCAAACTTAAGCCTGACAAACCAACGAAAATGCTATTTCAAACTTAAGCATTACAGACCAACGAAAATGCTATTTCAAACTTAAGCATTACAGACCAACGAAAATGCTATTTCAAACTTAAGCCTGACAAACCAACGAAAATGCTATTTCAAACTTAAGCATTACAGACCAACGAAAATGCTATTTCAAACTTAAGCCTGACAGACCAACGAAAATGCTATTTAAAACTTAAGCGTAACAGACCAACGAAAATATTAATTCAAATGTAATCGTGACAGACCAACAACAATGCTATTTAAAACTTAAGTGTAACAGACCAATGAAAATGTTATTTCAAATGCACGTCCTAAGATGGAGTTCTGCTGCCACATCTGGGGAGGTGCCACTCAGAGTACTTTTTCCTGCTTAGACAAAGTACAAACTCGACTTTGTAATCTTGTGAGGAATGAACTTTACTGTTCTCTACAGCCCCCTTTAATAGAAAAGACTTTGTTAGTCTTTCCCCACTCCATCATTATTTCCATTCTTCCTTTTAAAACTTTCACAGCAAGAACTCGTCTCTCTACCACATCTGCAAAGAACTTTCCTTTCTTCCTCCGTGTGTCTAGCATCAAACGGAATTTCCATGAACAGAGTTTCTTTCCGAGAATTTCCAATCTGTGGAACACGCTGCCACAAGATTGCTTCCCTGAGAGCTACAACATGGTCATCTTCAAATCTAATGTCAATAAACACTTGTCATAAACCGCTGTCATAAGTCATGAAATTTTATTAATTCCATTCACTATTTTCAATCCTCTCATAATATTCTTCAGCATTCAACTGACAATCTATCCCGTTAATCTTTATCCTCGAATGGTTTTTAAGCCTTGATAAGTAGTGTTAAAAAAAATGTACGGAAAGGGAATATTCTGGAATGTTGGGGAGATTTGTCACTTTTGCTTGTGTGAAAATATATTTTTTAAAAATAATTTTAGAATAAAAAATAAAAATGTTTAACAGACTATTCATCTCAGGGCGGGTGAAATTAACAGAGCGGTTTCGCACCACTTTTATGAAGATTAAAATGAAGATGTAATGATACTAAACCTTATGTCTAGAATCCTTTTCCAATTTTGATCAAAATCTATTACATGATTTTGATTCTGGAAAATGTCTAAAATTAAAGGTTTAAGCTTAAGAAATTAAATTTCAGGGAAAATATTTCTTAATTAGTGTCTAATGACTGCCTGTAAAAAAAACCCAAATCGGCCATCTTAATCTATTGTTTATAGCTCACAAAAAAAAGAAAAAAATGCTTTACTTCGTGACTCTTCGGAATTTGAAAGTAATTTGGAAGCATTTAAACTGTTGAATAGAAGTGGTTTTAAAATTCTTAGTAAATCCTCATGTATTAAAACTATTCAACGTTTTTGGTGCTATTTAATCCAATCATTTTATAAACAGAGATTAAAAGAATATTAGCCTTAACACAATTAGTTATAAATTTATAATAAATTAATTATCAAAAGATAGCGTAATAATTAAATAACGTAATAATTAAATTTAACTTTCAAAATCCTATTTAAAGGAGAAAGAAAGAAAAGAAAAAACGAAACAAAACTGAAATTAAAATGACTCCCGGACAACGCCGGGTAGAATAATAACCTGAAATGATTATAAATCAGTTTAAAGAAAATTTAATTTTAATCCGTAAAATTAAAAAAAAAAAAAAATGTCCCCTCCCCCGAACACCACCACCAACAACAACAACAACAAAAGCACTAATAGAAAATGAAGCCGTGAAGCAATTAACAGAAGACAGTTTTTTTTAGTTGAAATCAGAATGAAGTGTAATGGTGTCAGGTGAGAATTATCACCTGATTTGTAAGCTGAACAGAAACAGATTACAAGGATATATTCGTAGAGAAGGGGGGGGGGAGAGAAAGGTTAGGTTAACAAACGAACGTTAATGAGGCATACATTTCTTAAATAGCAGGTGAAGAGAGAGAGAGAGAAAGAGAGAGAGAAAGAGAGAGAGAGAGAGAGAGAGAGAGAGAAAGAGAGAGAGAAGGACGGAGACGGAGACGGGGAGCGAGAGGAGATAGAGATAGAGAAAGGGGAACATATATGGAGAGAGTAGAGCGATAGTGGGAGAGATAAAGGGAGATAAAGAGAGAGTGGAGATGAAGAAGAGAGAGAAAGGGGAAGAGAGAAAGGAAAATAAATGGAGAGAGAGTAGAGGGTATAGATGAAGAGAGGAGATCGGAGAAAGAGAAAGGGGGAAGAGATAGATAGGAGAAGAGTGAGAGGGGGGAAGAGTGAGGGGGAAGAGTGAGAGAGAAAGCAGGGAAGAGTGAAAGAAAGAGAGAAAGAGTGAGAGAGAAAGAGAGGAAGAGTGAGAGAGAGAAAGAGAGGAAGAGTGAGAGAGAGAAAGAGAGGAAGAGTGAGAGAGAGAGGAAGAGTGAGAGAGAGGAAGAGTGAGAGAGAGAGAAAGACGGGAAGAAAGAGATAGGGAGAGAGAAAGAGATACAGAGAGAGAAAGAGATAAGGAGAGAGAAAGAGCGCGAGAGAGGGGGAGTATATATATATATATATATATATATATATATATATATATATATATATATATATATATATATGAGAGAGAGAGAGAGAGGGAGAGAGATGGGGAGATATATATATATATATGAGAGAGAGATGGGGAGTAGAGATATATATATGAGAGAGAGATGGGGAGTAGAGATATATATATGAGAGAGAGAGAGAGGAGGGAGTAGATATATATATATATATATATATATATATATATATATATATATATATATATATATATATATGAGAGAGAGAGAGAGAGATGGGGAGTAGAGATATATATATGAGAGAAAGAGAGAGGGGGAGTAGAGATATATATATGAGATAGAGAGAGAGAGAGAGAGATGGGGAGAGAGAGATACACAGAAAATAAAATGTTAGGTTAAGAAAAAAAGCAGCGAGTGATAGTTATACATTTCTTAAATTCGTGTGCGTGTGTTTTTACGATATTTCATCGAAAAGAAGATTAAAAAAAAAAAATTAAAATAAAAAAAAACGAGGGCCGCCGAGCCAGATAGCTTTTCGACGGTTGCAATAAACGCGTTCGTTCTGCGCTGCCTCAAACTGTAATATCTCAGAAAGGGGAAGAGTAGTAAATTGGTATTACATATAATCAATAAGTTGGCGAGGAATCGGAACAGCAGCAGCAGCAGTTGCCGACAGTCGACAGCAACGGGGGGGGATACAATGCGTGCGTGCCAGATTATTTTTTGCACGCGCACATATATAAATCACTCGCACATTGTATATTGTCTTCAAAAAGGAAAAAAAAATTGTGAGCTTTTTTTGTTATAAGAAAACCTTTTTGTTTCGTTTTGTTTAATTTCCTTAACGCTTTCTTAATTCTAGTTCGTCGTGCAACAAAATAAAATTAAGCACATTGTGATTATTAAGCAATGCATACAGGTTTTAAATCAATATATATTATTAACATTTTTTTGTGTCTGTTTGTAGCGGCTTAAAAGCAATTCTCTGCGAAACGGTACTGCATGTATATAACATAAAACAAAAAAAATCAACTTCTCGGATCTGATCCAAGTTAGCAGATCTTACACACAAAGTGTTCGATATTTATAAGGAGAGAACTTCTATTTATCTTCCTCCCACAAGGTAAGATGTGACACAAGGTCGGGAAAGTGGGGAAAAAACAGCGCTCGAGAATTTGAGCACTCTGGCCATTTAAAAATTGCCTTGGCAGCCCCGTCGGCATTCCCCGGTAGGGGCGCCTCAGGCGATTAGCAATAAACTAACCCCTCCTCAAAGGGTGAGAAGGCAAAGCCTGGGAGGGTGCACCTCCTAGAACTGCACAGGATGGACAACCGATAGACCGGCGTAAATCCAGACCAGAAGGGCCGGACAATACCTGTCTATAGGGTGGGGTAAAAACCCCTAGAACTTGAATGCCTGTCATTGACTATTTAAGGTCTCTCTGTAGAGGGGTTTGTCAGGACGACCTGGCATGAGGATACTTCACCCTACCAACCCTGACCAAATATTCAAAATAACATAGTATTCGGATCCCAAAATTCAATGGAACTCTTGACAATTGTTTCGCGCAGAAACGAACAACCAGGAATAAAAACATAATTCCTGGTTGTTCGTTTCTGCACGAAACAATTGTAAAAAGTTACAATGAATTTTGTTTTTTTAATTCTGCAAGTAAAAATATGAATAATACATGGTCATTGGAATTTAAAATATCCTTGTTTACTTATATATGCTCTGTTGTTAATTGTTAACATTCATCGAGCGTTAACATTGAACAGTTCTGGTAAATTATATATATATATATATATATATATATATATATATATATATATATATATATATGTATATATATATATATATAATTGTAAATATTTGTTTTTATCTACATACATATACGTTTCATCCTTTCGGTAATCGTCAGTGTAAAGAAGATTATTCATACTGGTCGTCCGACTCGAACCTCGGAACACGAATCATGTTTCAAACTCAAATTCAGACGTCTTAGTCCACGCGGCCGTCATCAACAACCCGGTAAATCAGCAAACCTATTTAAAGGAAGCCGTTGTCAAAGTGTTCGACTACTGAAAGGAATATATATATATATATATATATATATATATATATATATATATATATATATATATATATATATATATATATGTATATAAATATATATATATATATGTATATAAATATATATATATATATATGTATATAAATATATATATATATATATGTATATAAATATATATGTATATAAATATATATATATATATGTATATAAATATATATATATATATGTATATAAATATATATATATGTATATAAATATATATATATATATATGTATATAAATATATATATATATATGTATATAAATATATATATATATATGTATATAAATATATATATATATATATGTATATAAATATATATATGTATATAAATATATATATATATATAAATATATATATATATATGTATATAAATATATATATATATATGTATATAAATATATATATATATATGTATATAAATATATATATATATATATGTATATAAATATATATATGTATATAAATATATATATATATATAAATATATATATATGTATATAAATATATATATGTATATAAATATATATATATATATAAATATATATATATATGTATATAAATATATATATATATGTATATAAATATATATATATATATGTATATAAATATATATATATATATAAATATATATATATATATATATATATGTATATAAATATATATAAATATATATATATATGTATATAAATATATATATATATGTATATAAATATATATGTATATATATATATATGTATATATATATATGTATATAAATATATATATATATGCATATAAATATATATGCATATAAATATATATGTATATAAATATATATATATATGCATATAAATATATATGTATATAAATATATATATATATGCATATAAATATATATATATATATGCATATAAATATATATATGTATATAAACATATATATATATGTATGTATATAAATATATATATATATATATATATATATATATATATATATATATTATGGCCCTGTTTAGGGGCCGGAATGAAAACACGGACACAGGGTTTAGGTATAACAAGTATATCGGAGAAAAGTATAAACAACAGAGAAACAAGAGAAGTGGACCGTCTGTCTTGACAGCCAGTGTAGACTGGGGTTGTGCAACGGTATTAAATGCCTTCCCACCGCAGGAGTATGTGACACAATGTCCGAAGGTGGGGAGAGTCAAGCCAGTGTCCCTAAAGAAGGAGCACTCTGGCCTATCAAAAATAGCTTGGGCAGCCCTGTCAGCATTCCCCGGTTAGAGCGCCTCAGGCAGTAAGCAATAAATTTACTCCACCCAAAAGAGGGGAGGCAAAGCCTGGGAGTGTGCACTTCCTAGGAAAACCCAGGACAGTATACCTCAGCCCGGCAGATAAAAAGCCACCGAAATGGCCCAGTTCCTGCAGGACTGATTGTCGAGAACGAATCCTTGACTGGTATAACCCCATCCCGACGTCCTCAATCAACCGAAGTCAATGAGAGGCTGAATGGGCTGGGGTTGTTGCAACAAATGAGAAGCGTAAAGCTTCCAGTATTTATTGAGAATGGACGAGTCCAAATGTTTGTCATAGGTACGACACCATAACAATATATATATATATATATATATATATAAAATGATGCTTGCGCAAGGAGTCTATAGTGAAGAAAAGGTTGCACCTTCTCCAACCACTATTTTCTTGAACCTGCATTGCTTGAGTCCAGTGGCAAGGAGAAATTCAGGAAGTAATGCCGGGATTAGCAGAGACAGGTTGGTGTTATTTTAGAGTTTTTTTCTCCTAAACTAGTTGCACAAGCCAAGAGCCTGCTCATGACCAGAGACAACATCAGGATCCATCATCCTCTGGTCATCTCTGCCTCTGAACCACAAATCCATGGAGTGAGGATAACAACGTTGCTTCTGCTCATGATCAACTGCCATGACATTCTTTTCTCCTTTCTGTGTCGGACCTTCCTCGACTTTGTATGCATCTACTGGACCTTGCAGCACTGGGTGTTCGGGTTAAAAACCTGCAATCTTGCAGGTGTAACAAATAGTTACAGCCAACGAGGAGGACTTCATGCAGAACAGGCAATCTTGAAACACGATCTTCGTGGACTCGTGTGCAGAAGTCCGATTTGCCGAACAACAGCAACTATTACATAATGCAAGAGAGAGAGAGAGAGAATGAAAGGAGAGAGAGAGAATGAAAGGGGAGAAAGAAGAAAGAGAAGGAAGAGAGGGAAAGAGCTGTTATTTGAATGGAAAAGTTTGAGTGACACCTAGGGGTCAGAGGTGACCCCAAAACAGAAGTTGACGAAATCAAGTGACTTCCAGACAGAGATAATTCCGCCTCTTCCTGGTGACACTTCAAGCAGAGAACACGTGAAAGTCGGCGAACCCTATTTTAGCCCAATTGAGGTGACACGACATAACCTAATAAATGTACGGCACAGACGTCTGATATATATCCATCTCTTTCTCCCGCACGCATGCAAGTAATCTATCTCTCTGGGTGTCTGTTTTTGTCCTTTTCTGATTAATAAACCTTCTTAAAAGTAAACATCGGCATCCAAGCAATTGTATCCACAGAATATCAGTAAGCATTGGGTATACAAGAAGTGCAGTAGAATTACTGATAGGTTGATAGAGAATATCCAATTTGTGTGCAAGAAGACAATAGAAGTGGATGAGAGCCGAGATGTGAAGAAAGTATATCTGGATTGCAAAGCTATCCAGGTTGTCGAGAATTTTTGTTACCTTGGTGAAACCATTGGAGCACAGGGTGGAGCAGGTGCTAGTGTGAGTGCAAGAATTAGGAATGGATGGAGTAAGTTCAGGGTACTTCTGCCATTACTAACCAGCAGAGCATTACCAATATCGACCGAGGGAAGAATCTATCAGGCATGTATATGCAGTGTGATGATGAATGAAAGTGAAATCTGGCCAGTGAGGGTTGAAGACAGACGTTGCATGGAAAGAAATGATATGAGAATGATACGATGGATGTGTAATGTGAATCTTAAACTTTTGATGACCTCAGAGAATGATTAAATATGGACAGTAGACTTTGATGGTTTGGTCACATTGAAATAATGGATGAGAGTTTTGGGGTTAGTAGATGTAGAACAGTGGAGGTAGCAGGTTCAGTTCACAGGGGAAGGTAAAAGAAAACATACAAGATAGTGATAAAAATAGCCTGAGGGAAACAGCGATAAATAAAGACCTGGTCAGAGATAGGTTAATTTGGAAGTCAATTTCTTAATGCCATCCGATGCATGCCAGCATGTAAAACGAACATTAAACTGATGAAGAAGAAGAAGAAGAAGAAGAAGAAGAAGAAGAAGAAGAAGAAGAGCAGATGGGTTCCCAACAATGGGTGTATAAGTTTATATAAGTTTCGGTAAGTGAAAACATATCACAGCCAGCAATGTGCATTATTTGGATTATTTATTACTGTTCTCATCTTGGATGTTACAGTAATCCGAATAATCCCAATGATGCAAATTATCAATCCTCATTTCAAAACTTTCGAAACAAAACAACCAGCAATGACAACAGAATATTTGTTGTGATCTGTGCCGACCAGACACTGGCAGATGACAGATCGAAAAATATAATGACAGACTCTATAGTCGGCGACCTTATCCATAACGTGAATCACATAAAAAACATAATAAAAGAAAAAGGAAAAATTACATGCGGATTAGGATTTAAATCTTCTTATACATACTTTCCAAAAATAGTTTCCAAACTTAGACTAAGACGCAACACATGATTCATTAAAGGTTACACGGAATAACGATTATCATATCGAACTACAAGAAAACTGACCGATTAAAAAAAAACACATTGTGTGAGTGCAAAGAAACACTATTTTATTGTAGCCTTTATTTTACCCATATCTAACAAATGAAGTTATTTTGTCGGATTTTCAATAAGGAATTCAGAGAAAACCAAAGTGCCAGAAACACATAAGAGCAAAGTTCTGGTGGCATAGAAGAATAGAGGTCTGCGGAAACGGAATCAACACAAGAAATACAACTGTCAACCGAATATACCAAACTCTGGTTCGAACAATGCCGCAGTATTGCGTCGAAACATGGAAGACTTACGCCAACTAGAAGTATACAACCGTTACAGTCTTCGTCGCATCCTGTGAATCTGCTGCTCCACTGTACGCATACGCTGCCAGGTTCTACGTTGTCCTACTGAGGAATTTTCCATTCAATCCAGGACACCGCATCCACCTCAACACTGGTAAAAGCGATGAGGAGGACAGACCAAAACTTGACCGACAAGATAAAAGCTGACCTGGAGCGAATCAGAGGAACTCAGATCTACAATCGTTCATACCAAAATCAGACCGGCAGATTCTAGGCCATTGTTGAATGCGGCTTGTTCTCTGTTCGTGTGAGGTATGGTCCTAGTCAGTTCTTGGAGGTCCACCCTCCCAGGCTTTACCTTCTCACCCTTTGTGAAGGGGTTAGTTTATTGCTAATCGCCTGAGACGCCCGTACTGGGCAATGCTAATGGGGCTACCCAGGCATTTTTTCATAGGCCAGAGTGCTCTTCCTCTAGGGCGCTGGCTTTTCAAATCTTACTTTCTTGATCTTGTGTCTAACTTTCCCGCCATGGAAGGGAGATAAATCAATTCAATGATGGAATAGTGAGTGGCTGGAAATCAGCAGGTCAGATGTCAAAAACCGTATAGCTTAAATGGCGCTAATTCGAGATGCTGTCTAGATCAGGGAAGGGGCCGACTCGAGCCTTCTTGGGTCATAGCACGGAAAGAAATGGTATTAAAGTCTAAGTAAACACAAATAGATCTGAGTGGATTTGAACTCGGATTAGCCAATTCGATAATCCCAGTTCGCATAGATTACAATACTTGCACCACCCCCGGCCCCCCAAAAGATGGTTAGGGTTAGGCTTTGAAATGTTATATAGATGATTTCTAGACCATAATTAGATGCAGAAAAATTCTCTAGGGAACAAGCAGGATAACCATGTTGAAAGTACAATAATTGAAAAAATAATAACTGTCCCTCTATCTCTTTCTTTGCCATCCCTCCTAACTGCCACTCTCTCTCTCTCTCTCTCTCTCTCTCTCTCTCTCTCTCTCTCTCTCTCGTTAGCTATAGTAGAAAGCAAAAAAATGAAAGCTGACTGTTTGACCTAGTTTCAGTGTTGTTTTTTAAACAACTACCAGTAATCCCTCATACATTAATTTTGTCACTGGTGACCCATAGTGAATGAATATTACAGTACGTTATTTTACTATAATCATGTTGAGGTCACACTGAATCCGATGATGTAAGGTTTGTAAGTGTATCTTGTGTAGTTTCTGACTTTTAGCCAGAAACACACACAGAATTACAACGTTTCTTTATGTAATAGACTAGCATGGCGACCCGGTGTTGCCCGGGGAATGGACTATAAAATAGAAGAGTTAACAAGTATGTGTAACGTCTTTCTGTTAAAACTCCCTATTCCCCTCTCTATCTCTGCCCCCCTCTCTCTATCTATCACCCCTCTCTCTTTATCTTGCAATTGGGACAAACAGTACTATTTCACATCAAATGAATGGATATTACAGAAATATGTGTCCATATTCTGTCCGAGGCAATGTTGAAAGTAAAAAAAATCAGGTTTGTGGGTGTATCTTGTGTAGTTTCTGACTTTTAGGTGAACACATACAGACAAACAGACGACTGCCCTTTATATAATAGATAACTGATGCAGCGTAAGAACTCACTGACATGGCGAAATCAGAGCGATGAATATATAATTAAATACTTAAATAGAAAAATAATGAAAATCAGAAGCCAAGGCTATAGGAAAGAAAAGACAAAAAGGAAAAAAGAAAAGGAAAAAAGAAAAAGAAAAACTAAAAAAAGAAAAGGAAGAAAAGAAAATGAAAAAAAGAAAAGGAAGAAAAGAAAAGGAAAAAAAGAAAAGGAAAAAAGAAAAGGAAAAAGGAAAAAAGAAAAAGAAAAACTAAAAAAAGAAAAGGAAAAAAAGAAAAGGAAAAAGACGGGAGGGGGGGGATGTATAGGATTAACTCGATCCTACACACATTCTTTTCTTCTTTTTCTTTTTGTCATAAATTGGATTGACCAATCAGAATACAGCATTGGCTGAATCAAATATTTTTGTGAACTTAAAATAAATGGATAAAAAAAACTCGGCTGCGGTAGTATGTCTGTTAGGTGTTAATGTCAGGTAGAGAGATATGATCAACGTGTCACTCACAACGAACAAGGTCATACATGTTCTAATCAACGTATTATCAGTGTAGTTGTCTACAAACCGATTATCATAAGTGTAAAACATTGTTATACTAAAGATAAGCCGACATGTAGGATTAGGTGTTCATTGCACCGGACTAACTTTGCGGTGTGAGGGGAGTAATAAAAACTAGCTCTATCTACCCGGCGTTGCCCGGGATGCAGTGAGGTCCCTATTTACTTACCTCCCCACGAGGGCAGAGTTATGAAACAAGGGCAGGTTTTAATGTGGGTAAAATCCAAATCCCAAAAAGGGGCAGTCTGGATTCGGACAAACATTTAAATTGCATCAGTCTAGAAGGATTTCTCATTCACTGACCGAGAAGAGAAAAGATAAAGTGTAGTATCGGAACACATACTACACTCTGATCTTAGCCAATTTTAATTTTTTTGTTTTCAAACTTATACAGAAAAAGAAATAAAATTTTAGTTGTAAGGGAGACAAATCTTATATTCTTCAATAAAAAATATAGTTAATTCCCCTTGTTGAATTTTATTTTCGGTAATTAGCTAAATGTTTCATATCAGATTGTCTGGGCCGGACCAAATAATTAAAAAAAAGTAATTGTAGCAAAGTACATTATTATATTGCCAATAACATGACACAGCAATAACTTGATAATAGCAAGCCAGGCCACATGGTGCTTGATAATAGCAAGCCGGGCCACATGGTGTTTGATAATAGCAAGCCACGCCACATGGTGCTTGATAATTGCAAGTCGGGCCACATGGTGTTTGATAATTGCAAGCCGGGCCACATGGTGTTTGATAATTGCAAGCCGGGCCACATGGTGCTTGATAATAGCAAGCCACGCCACATGGTGCTTGATAATTGCAAGCCGGGCCACATGGTGCTTGATAATTGCAAGCCGGGCCACATGGTGCTTGATAATTGCAAGCCGGGCCACATGGTGCTTGATAATTGCAAGCCGGGCCACATGGTGCTTGATAATTGCAAGCCACGCCACATGGTGCTTGATAATTGCAAGCCGGGCCACATGGTGCTTGATAATAGCAAGCCGGGCCACATGGTGCTTGATACTAGCAAGCCACGCCACATGGTGCTTGATAATAGCAAGCCGGGCCACATGGTGCTTGATAATAGCAAGCCGGGCCACATGGTGCTTGATAATTGCAAGCCACGCCACATGGTGCTTGATAATTGCAAGCCGGACCACATGGTGCTTGATAATAGCAAGCCGGGCCACATGGTGCTTGATAATAGCAAGCCGGGCAACATGGTGCTTGATAATAGCAAACCGGGCCACATGGTGCTTGATAATAGCAAGCCAGACCACATGTAAGAGATCTTCATGCCCCATTATGTATTATATTTATTAAACTACTACAAGAATACCCGTCCCAAAACGGATAAAATGAATTCATCAAACAGATAAGTTTTATACCATTTTTATCACAACTTACAAAGATTAAAATAAAGATATAATTCTACTAAACCATATGTCTAGAATCCTTATTCCAATTTTGATCAAAATGCACTTGATTTTGTTTCTAGAAAATGTCTAATATTAGTTTAAGGGGTCATAAGAAATTGAAATTCAGAGAATCTTGCTTAATTGGTGTCTAATGACTATGGATCAAATTGAATGCAAATCTGAAATATTTGAATTTTCAAATGGGAGGTCGTGCCCGTATCATGCCTCCTAAAACCCTTTAAAATACTCCAGAGAAACTGAAATTTCGGGAAATATTTATTAATTGATGTCTACTAAATATTGTAAAAATTTCACAAAAATCACAGGTACCTGAATTTTGACGAAGAACTTCCACCTTCTTTTTTACCACCTATTTGTATGAAACTAAATTAAACTAAATATAGCCCACATTATGACCCCTTACGCCTCGCAGCTGTGTTTCAAAATTCATAATGATCTTAGGAGTGAATCCTGTACATACCCTCTACCTCAACCTGGTACGGCATTCACCCTGAGCAGGTTGAACTGGCTTCCTCTAAAGGAGGAAGATTTATCAGAGTATCAAATTGACAAGTGGTCCCCCAGTCGCATGTATATCCCGATTAGGGGAGATGATGATGATGTTAAGTTTTTGCAGTTATTGCAGAGAGGTGTCGACGTTCTCCCACATACAGCACCTGGTATTCCCAAATGGTCACCCATCTGCTACTGACCAGGCTCAACGTTGCTTAACTTCGGTGATCGAGAACTGGTGTGTAAACGTGATTATGCCGTATATCCTGTACACACAAATATATAAACATATACACATACCTAACTTTATATAAATAGATATGGGAAAATGAAAAAGGAAAACCAAAAAATGGATGTTTTTTATGTGTACATCAACGTTTCGTCTTTATTTATAAGACTTCATCAGGATGATAAAATATACACCCCCCCATACACAAACATTCCAACTTACTTTTCCCCTTCAATCTTGACCGCAGCCATCTGGTCAAACACCTCCCTCCCCCCTCTCCCTCTCTGCCATCCACTTTACCCCTGCTCATCCCCCACCTCTTTCTCTTACCACCAGCCACAGTAGTCCTTGCTCACCCCATCCTTCCATTTTTTCCCCACTCATTTTCTTCAACATTCATTTCTATTTCTCCAACAAATACGGACGTCCACCCAGCAGTGGCCATTATTTCATTCTAATTTTCCTCCCAATATGTCTACCCTACATGTATCTGTACTTGCATGACATTTTTCTCTATTTTATCATCCTGATGAAGTCTTATAAATAAAGACGAAACGTTGATGTACACATAAAAAACATCCATTTTTTGGTTTTCCTTTTTCATTTTCCCATCACGTCGGATTACCTTCATCCTTCTCTTCCCATAAATAGATATATATCATTTTTGCTGTCGTGGGGTTTTACGACATCTCGACCTACGTTGGGTTATTTTATACCAAAATTGTACATGTGTTTTGTATACGATTGATTTGTAGACTAATTTTGAAATTGAAGACATTTTTGGGTGCTTCTGTATTATTGGGGATGGATGAAATTTTCATCTTAATTTAAGAAGAGTCAGTTGAAAGGGGAGATAATTCAAACTGTTTTTTTTTGTGTGTTGTTGTTGTAACCATAATCCATAAGGAAAATCCAGATAATTACTAAGAAAATGAATTAAAAAAGGTACTTATGCAGTTTACGAACCGGGCTGAAATAATAACGTTATAATTTAGAAAACCATTCTTAACATGGAGAGGTGAGTGGGGGTGATTATTCTGTACTTTCACCTAACAATTTAATAAACAAAAGATACCGTAATAATTGAATTCAACTTGAAAATTCTATCTAAAAAATAGCCCGGTCCATAAACTGCATAAGCACCAAAAATAAAGATACATAAAAAGATTATTTATCAATCAATCAATCAATCACAACGCTCGGTGTTATTCGACACTGACGTTTTAATACGAAATCAAATAAAACTTCAGAGGATACGTTGAGAAAACAATTTGAATTGTCTCCCTTTTAAACAGACTCTTCTAAAATAAAAATGAAAATTAAAATGTCATCTGTCCCCAATAATACAGAAGCACCGATTTTTGTTACATACAGCAAATCTGGTCTACCCAAATGGTCACTCATCTAGTACTGGCCAGGCTCACCGTCGCTTAACTTCGGTGATCTTACGAGAATCTGTCTCTCAACGTAATTATAGCTGCATTAGTACTAGTCTAAAAAAGCTTCACCGTTTTTTTTTATCTGAAATAAGAATCATACATTTATCTGATTTCACTTTGATAAAGTTTCTATTATTCAAAGAAACGAAATATTAATCTACTGATGTGTTTTTGATGTGATTTTAATATAATTTAGTTTTTGGTATTCTGTGGTTTGTTAACTTTTCCATTTTATTTTTCCAATACATTCTGTCGGATTTTACCCGTATAATATTAATCTTATACATATATACTTTAGTGTCAGCAAAGTTATGCGCACAAAGATAAGAGAAAAACAACAAACAAAAGTAGAAAAGTTGAATATTCCTAACATTTCCAGATAATAATCTTCAGACTTTCAAACAATGGCAGCTAGTGTTGCTTGGTTTTACGGCACATCAACCATCGTTGGGTCATTTTATGCCGAAACCGTACACATGTTTTTGTATACGATTGATTTGTAGATTTTTTTTTTTTTTAGGAATATAGATGCAATCGGAACGTTTTCATCTGTACACCTCTTAATCTTTTCAGAGTGGATCGTTTAACATTCACCTACGATTTTTCAATGTTTTAATCTTAATCCTACCAAAAATAACAGGTCAATACGACAAAAAAAGCAATTTCTGATGTAGATTTATATGCTATAGTAGAATCATGCTGTTAGATCAAACACTAAAATAGAATCAGACCAGGTTTAGATTAAGCAGATGAAATGAATGGATTTAGCACGACACTACAAGGTGTGGATGATATTTGTTTGCAAGATTACTGTCTAAGAAAAAAATAACAGTAGTTTCATTTTTTTTAGATTTATTCATCAAATGTTGTCAGTTTGTCTCCATGACTTGTTCTGTCCATTTCACGTGATGAACCTGCTTTTGGTTTCGATAACAGCCTAGAAGCAGTTTTGGAACTAGCGACCGGCGGCCTTCATCACTGTTTCCCAAAAGCTCTGGTGATCCTTGCCTATAGCTTGTACTTCGTGTTGCAGACAAATCTGTTGGCGTATCGTTTCACCGCGCCACATACAAAGAAGTCGAGAGGGTTGTGAAGACTGTTGGAAATTCACGACTGAACCTTGGAGGACAAGTCAGGCATAGACTGAAATCTATTTGTAGTAATGTTCGTGTTGTTGGGTTTTCCGGCATGTCAACAATCGTTGGGTCATTTTATGCCGAAATCGTACACATGTCTTTCTATACGATAGATTTGTAGCCTAATTTTGTAGATTCATTTGATTTTTGTTACATACAGCACCTGCTCTTTCCCAATGGTCACCCATTTTAGTACTGACCCGGCTCAACATTGCTTAACTTCGGTGACCTTACGGGAAGCCGTGTGTCAACGTGATCATAGCCATATACTACATATTAGATCCGATTCTATTTCAGGTAGGATCACAACAGCAACTGAAACCTTATAATAGCACGCATATCCGTTGACAGTCTAGTGCAGAGATGTGTTGGGCCTCACACTTAGGTACTAACTATAGCAAAGGTTACATGCGCCAACGTAACCTTGTCGAGGACATCTAAATATTTGCACAAGTTAATCGGATTAAGAGGCAAAGTTATAGACAAGAGACTCGATAGAATTATAGCTGTGATCTAAACAACAGTGACACGACGAAACAGCTGTCTGTAGATGATTACCTTTGCATCCCACTCATTTTCTTATGGAAATCGCTCCAGACAACGAATGAAGCCACTTGATGTAAATAGCTAAAAAAAAATACTACTTCAATGGCATTATAACACTCACTAAAAATAGGTCATTATAACACTCATTAAAAATAGGGCATTATAACACTCACTAAAAATAGGGCATTATAACACTCATCAAAAATAGGGCATTATAACACTCATCAAAAATAGGGCATTATAACACTCATCAAGAATAGGGCATTATAACACTCATCAAGAATAGGGCATTATAACACTCATCAAAAATAGGGCATTATAACACTCATCAAGAATAGGGCATTATAACACTCATCAAGAATAGGGCATTATAACACTCACCAAAAATAGGGCATTATAACACTCATCAAAAATAGGGCATTATAACACTCATCAAAAATAGGGCATTATAACACTCATCAAAAATAGGGCATTATAACACTCACCAAAAATAGGGCATTATAACACTCATCAAAAATAGGGCATTATAACACTCATCAAAAATAGGGCATTATAACACTCATTAAAAATAGGGCATTATAACACTCACTAAAAATAGGGCATTATAACACTCATCAAAAATAGGGCATTATAACACTCATCAAAAATAGGGCATTATAACACTCATCAAGAATAGGGCATTATAACACTCATCAAGAATAGGGCATTATAACACTCATCAAAAATAGGGCATTATAACACTCATCAAGAATAGGGCATTATAACACTCATCAAGAATAGGGCATTATAACACTCATCAAGAATAGGGCATTATAACACTCACCAAAAATAGGGCATTATAACACTCATCAAAAATAGGGCATTATAACACTCATCAAAAATAGGGCATTATAACACTCATCAAAAATAGGGCATTATAACACTCACCAAAAATAGGGCATTATAACACTCATCAAAAATAGGGCATTATAACACTCATCAAAAATAGGGCATTATAACACTCACCAAAAATAGGGCATTATAACACTCATCAAAAATAGGGCATTATAACACTCATCAAGAATAGGGCATTATAACACTCATCAAAAATAGGGCATTATAACACTCATCAAAAATAGGGCATTATAACACTCATCAAGAATAGGGCATTATAACACTCATCAAAAATAGGGCATTATAACACTCACCAAAAATAGGGCATTATAACACTCACCAAAAATAGGGCATTATAACACTCACCAAAAATAGGGCATTATAACACTCACCAAAAATAGGGCATTATAACACTCACCAAAAATAGGGCATTATAACACTCATCAAGAATAGGGCATTATAACACTCATCAAAAATAGGGCATTATAACACTCACCAAAAATAGGGCATTATAACACTCATCAAAAATAGGGCATTATAACACTCATCAAGAATAGGGCATTATAACACTCATCAAAAATAGGGCATTATAACACTCACCAAAAATAGGGCATTATAACACTCATCAAAAATAGGGCATTATAACACTCATCAAAAATAGGGCATTATAACACTCATCAAAAATAGGGCATTATAACACTCATCAAAAATAGGGCATTATAACACTCATCAAAAATAGGGCATTATTACACTCATCAAAAATAGGGCATTATAACACTCATCAAAAATAGGGCATTATAACATTCATCAAAAATAGGGCATTATAACACTCATCAAAAATAGGGCATTATAACACTCATCAAAAATAGGGCATTATAACACTCATCAAAAATAGGGCATTATAACACTCACCAAAAATAGGGCATTATAACACTCATCAAAAATAGGGCATTATAACACTCATCAAAAATAGGGCATTATAACACTCATCAAAAATAGGGCATTATAACACTCATCAAAAATAGGGCATTATAACACTCATCAAAAATAGGGCATTATAACACTCATAAAAAATAGGGCATTATAACACTCATCAAAAATAGGGCATTATAACACTCATCAAAAATAGGGCATTATAACATTCATCAAAAATAGGGCATTATAACACTCATCAAAAATAGGGCATTATAACACTCATCAAAAATAGGGCATTATAACACTCATTAAAAATAGGGCATTATAACACTCATCAAAAATAGGGCATTATAACACTCATTGTTGACTAGTTTCTAACAATGAGTGTTATAATGACCTATTTTTTTACTAACACCGGTTTATTACATGTTTAACGAAGTTAATATCAAATATTAAAATCGGACTGTTTTATTATTCTACAAATTCCGTAGTGGTAATGAAGGCCTTTGGCATGGGCAAGATTGTGAAATCAGAGTTGGAGTCGGAGGTTTGGGAAATTGTCGGGAGTCATAAGAATGCTAGGAGTCCGAGTCGGAATCAGAGTCGAATTTTTTAATCTCTAAAAATCAGGCAGTCTGAATATTGAAAAGAGTCGGAGTTGGATGTTTTGGAATTCTAGGAGTCTGAATCAGAATTTTTGGAAGCGTAGGTGTTGAAGTCGGAGGTTATACCTTTCCGACTTCGCAAACCGGGTCAATAGGAGAGGAATTAGTCTCTTGCCTAGTGATACAGCGATTAAGATATATATATATATATATATATCGGTGTTATTATATAATCAATTTTTATTCTAATACAGTTTAGCTCAATGTTTTTTCCATATAGTTTTCCAAAATATATACAAGATATCTTCTTGTAGATAATGGGGATTCCTAGAATGAGAATCATGTAATGATTTTCATCAAAGTCAGAATAAGGATTCTAGACATAAGGTTTAATAGGATTATATCTTGATTTTAATCTTCATAAATGGGACATAAAAAAAGATAGAAAACTTTTCTATTTGGGTAGTTAATTTTACCCGTCCTGGGACGTGTATTTTCTAGTGAAAGAAAAAATAATTCTTAAAACGAAAAACTTGCAAACATGGAAACGTGGAGACATAATTTTTTCATTTAAAAATTTATTTTTTTATTTTTTTTTTTTTTACTTATTTATAGAATAGCTCACACTACAGCAATGGCGGCTGTTCTGGTAAAGAGTGTAACATATCAGAGATCGACCCGTTTGCGAGATTTCATTCTCCTTAATTAGCAACTCAGCCAAGGCTTGAGAGTATAGTCTACCCAACTATTTTTTATATAGCAAAGGGTGGTTAAAGTGTGAGACCCTTTTTGTTTTATACTAATGTGTCACCGGTTATCAAGGCCCAAAGGTGACTCGAGGATAAGAGTTAATGAGATTGTCAGTTGGATGACGAACAACATCATGAGAGGATTGGAAACAATGGATGAAATGGGCAGAATTTAATTATTTAAGATGGCGAGTCAAAAAAAATTTGTTAACATTGGACTTGAAAACGACCACGTTGTATACAGCTGGGAAACAGCCCTGTGGTATTGGGTTTCACAGATCTGGAATTTCTTGGAAATAAACTTTGTTCATGGAAGTTCCATTTAGCTTTAGGTACACAGGGGAAGAAAGGGAAATTCTTTCCAGTGGTTGTAGTTAGATGAGTTTTTGCTGTGAACGTTTTACAGGGAGGAGGGAATCAGAGATTGAAGCTCAGTCGAGCACCTACTATGAAAATAATGACAGAGCAGAGAAAGACTAGCAACTGTGAACTGTAGGGAAGAGAATAGATCATCCCTACTAGATTTCGAAGTCGATTTTGTACTCTATCAAGGCAGGAAAGAGTACTCTGTGCGGTACCTCCCCAGATGTGGCAACAGTACTCCATTAGAAGGACGTATCTGACTCTTATACAAGTAGAGGATTGCATCAGGAGTGAGGTACTTTCTGGAGCGGTAGAATGGTCCAACCATTTTACTAACGACCTTAGCAACCGATTTGATGTAAGTCTTCCATTTCAGATCTGGAGTGAAAGTCAGTCCTCGGAGCTTATCAAAGAAGGGGGCTTCCTGAACGAGAGAGCCATTTATTTGAACTGGGGCAAAGCAAGGATTCAGGCGTTGGTAGTGAAATGAGACAAGCTTGGTTTTAGAGGTGTTAAACGTAAACAAGGCACTTTTTTCTCCATTGCATCACGTGGAAGAGAGAGAACAGGAACTCATGTGACTGTGACACCATGCAAGAATTAGGAGATATAAATTCGTTTACTAGTTAGGCAGAGAAGGCATGAAAAAAACAATCTTGGTCCATATTATTTGGATTATTCAGACTACTGTTCTCATCTTAGATGTTAAACAAAAATAAAAAAAACAATATTTTAAGTGAGTTTATTAAACTTTCTATATTATTTGATTTGATTTATTTATCGTTGTAATAATTAACATAAACATTGGATACTTTTCACTTCATCAATTGCTGACGCATCTCACGACTGGATAACTTTGTCAGTTATTTCAATTTCTCGTATCTGGACTGGTACTCATCACCTGGATTAATCTTCAGTCAACCCTCTGGATGTCTGTCCTGATTATGTTTTTCAAATTGTATGACCTGGATAGATTGTATAGATTTAACAAAAAAGTATGTTTTTGGGTTGATATATTTGATGTTATATATTTTTATGTATTTTTGTATATATTTTTATATATTTTCAAAGTTTAATTTTATTACCTGTAGTGGTATAACTGCGGTAATGGTCCTCTGAGGAGAAGAATTATCTTTGAAAACTCATGAGCTAAGGACTTTAAGATACTTTGCTTGAACTTTGAATTCTAATAAAATTTGATTGACACCTTATTTTATTACTTCATTCTATATTATAATACTATATATATATATATATACAGGGTGGGCAAAAATAAGGGTCCTATTTTTAAAAATTCATAACTTTTTTATTTATTGATTTAAAAAATTTTTTTTTTTAGAATAAGTAAAGGACCCCTTCCGAAGCAAGCATGAGCCGTATTAGCCCTAAGGAACGTACCCTCATTTAGAAAACATTATTTTTGCTTAAAAAACTCAAAACAGTGTAAAAAACAATACTTTAGTTTTTGTAAGTTTTAAGAAGTGTTTTTCGGCTAAAATTTGTTTTGTTTATTTCAAAAAATCTCGGAAGGGTCAGTCTACACACACATAAAGTTTGGTGAGTTTAACTTTTATTTTGTGGAAGTTATTCAAATTCAAGTTATTCAAATTTAAAGATAGGACCCTTATTTTAGCCCACCCTGTATATATATATATATATATATATATATATATATATATATATATATATATATATATAGTAATAGGTAGTTAAACAACACATCTATAATAAGAATAGGCTTAAGACTTCTAGAATTCATACGAGAACTGCCCCGTGGTGCAACGGATAAAAGTGCTAAGTAATAATCAGTTCTAAGTGACAATCTTCTGGAGGTTGAAGGTTCAATCTTCAGTGTGGGCGATACTAAGAATACAATTACGAATTACTTGAAGTCATGACTGACGGTACGAGAGCAAGCTACCCCCGTGGATTAAATAAAGGGTTCCGTTCGAAATTCTGTACATATTCCTGAGTTTGATGAGACGTAGCTGAAGAAGGTCGGAGGTTACATCGGCCGAAACGTTGTGAGAATAACATCCAAGGTGAGAACAGTAGTCTGAATAATCCAAATTATCAGTCCTCATCTGAAAAATTCTGAAACCCAATCTTGGCTCTTTCCAACGACCATCTTACTGTTGAAAAATAAAGTCCCTTGCTTTAGTTCGGATCGTAAATGTCTAGAAAGTATTTCAAAATAGATTTTGTAGCTTTTTTTCTTTACACAATCATTTATAGCTTCTATTTCCTGAGATGAATTTACGAACAAAAAGAAATGACTTTTCTTATATTTTTTTTTCATGTGAAAACTTGCGGCTAATTAGCATAAAATCGCTGAAGATGAAAAATATTCTCATTTACTCTCGAGAATGTTGGTCCATTGAAACTTCTATTATGCACAAATTTCGAAAAAGATTGTGTACGTATATATGGGTTGAGCTCTCTAGTGGTGGAATAATGGTCCTTGTTAAAACAATATAGTTCTATAAAGAATAGAGTTCTCTAGGTTAGCAGTAGCATTGAAAAAATGTAAATAAAGAAAAGACATGATCGCTATAATTTCCCTTATTGTCAGTAATGAATGGTACAGGGGTAAGATACCCGACACTGGTGATGACAAGTGGAAGTGATCTGGTGATCAGGTTTCGAATCTCATTATGGAAACACTTTCTATCTAGCCCCATTGAAGGGTCGTGATACAACGAAACAGCTATCTGTGGATGACATTATATATATATATATATATATATATATATATATATATATATATAGAGAGAGAGAGAGAGAGAGAGAGAGAGAGAGAATAAAATATGAAACTAAAAAGTAAACTTTTAGTAGATAGAACCTATAGTGAAGTGGTTTAAGCTCAATATACGAGATAGAGCAATTATAAAGATAGAAGATGATAAGATTTTGATCTTTGAAAAGCCTTGGCTTAAGGAAAGAATAATAAACATAATTTTATTACCGAATATACCTTGCATTGAACAATCGAAGTTGATATAAATCTGGACATCCGTACATGTTTATCACTCTTCTTTCATCTCTCTCTCTCTCTCATATATATATATATATATATATATATATATATATATATATATATATATATATAATAATAATAATAATAGAATTAACGATAAGTGAAGTATCGTTAAAGTGATCTCTCGTGATAAAGTAAAGTTCAATACTGCTACCATTCTCCCTCTCGGCCATTTATTTCTTTATCCCCAACCTTTCCTGTTATTTCTTCTTCAATTTTCAAAGTGAAATGGAACAGGTAATATTTATTTATTATAAATATCACATTACCGAATGTTATCCTCTGACGAGAAGTGTTTTATCTTTGAAAAACCATGGTTTAAGGATTAGTGTAACTCCTTGCATCTGAACTTTCGATGTAATAAAATTTGTATCAATTTCATGAATTTTATATCTTCATCTTTCCTTCTTTAAATATATATATATATATATATATATATATATGGTGCTTATTTAGAATAGGGTCCCTGCAAAAAATTATTTTCATGTAAAATCATTATTTTGTACTTACTCAGTCATAGTTTCTCACTCACGGCACGAAAAAGAATTTAAAAATATCAAGCAGAACTTTAATTAGAACGATTTTTCCATTTCCATAAGGGCGATATAAAACGTCGATTCGCCGACATTTTGGGTTTGGCCGATTGATGGAATAGCTAACTAAGGGCCCCAGTTACCATGTAAATAAGAAAAAAAAAAAAGAAAATTATATCGTGGAAAGTACCCCGGTGAAGAAATCAAAAATAATTATTTTATTTTCTATTTTTTTATTTAATAAATATATATTTTATTATTATTGCATATGTGTTTCTTTCTTTTTTAAATTCTAACAATAAAAACGGAGTTATTGCCCTTGGCTATTCCATCGATCGCTCACACCCAAAATGTCGGCTCACACCCAAAATGTCAGCGAATAGAGGTTGTACATCGAAATGGAAAAATCGTTCTAATTAAAGTTCTGCTTGATATTTTTAAATTCTTTTTCGTGCCGTGAGTGAGAAACTATGACTGAGTAAGTACAAAATAATGATTTTACATGAAAATAATTTTCTGCAGGGACCCTATTCTAAATAAGCACCATATATATTAATACTAGCTGGCCTTTACGGCTTATTATCGTTTCCCAAATTTCTTTTGTTACTTGAAACACTAATTTAAAATAATAAACGTTTCATTTATAACTTTGTTGTAAACCCGAAACAAAATAGTTCTTACTTATTCATATAGATAACATTAACATTTTGGTAATTTCGATACAAATTTATTTATCTTTGAAATGTGACTTCAAAGAAAAAAACACAAATCAATTTGCCTTTTCACTTGCAATTTAGAAATAGATCGCAACTTGTCGAAAATCATGTCGGTCCCTCTACGAAGAATCAAAAACGTTCGTGAAACCTGTTAAACCTATGGAACATTTATCAATTTTTTTGATTTTAATACAAAAAAGACCATCAGAAAAATTGAAAAAATAAAAAAAGGTATAATTAAACAGACGAATTCTGTAATTTTTAACAATGTTTGCATAAATATATATACAGGGTGGGCCAAAATAAGGGTCCTATCTTTAAATTTGAATAACTTGAATTTGAATAACTTCCACAAAATAAAAGTTAAACTCACCAAACTTTATGTGTGTGTAGACTGACCCTTCCGAGATTTTTTGAAATAAACAAAACAAATTTTAGCCGAAAAACACTTCTTAAAACTTACAAAAACTAAAGTATTGTTTTTTACACTGTTTTGAGTTTTTTAAGCAAAAATAATGTTTTCTAAATGAGGGTACGTTCCTTAGGGCTAATACGGCTTATGCTTGCTTCGGAAGGGGTCCTTTACTTATTCTAAAAAAAAAAATTTTTTAAATCAATAAATAAAAAAGTTATGAATTTTTAAAAATAGGACCTTTATTTTGGTCCACCCTATATATATATATATTGACTTACTTGACTCATGCATACTCCAAAGAGCTTCACAACATGCTACGTCTAAACATACTGAAGAACCGTGATACGGCGAAACTGCTGTCTGTTTATAACTTTATCTATATCTGTATATATATATATATATATATAGTCATCCACAGACAGACTGTTTCGCTGTATGAGAATTCTTCAGTGCGGTTAGACTAGCACCCATCCCAAGCCAGGGATCGAACCTACAACCATCTAGTTGATAGTCGGCAGTTCTAACCACGGGACGGACCTGTTGGTAAATGATGTCTCAATGTTTTTATATAAACATTGACAGCTACTAGATATCGTTTATTTTACAAAGAGCTTTGCATTACGCTAAATAGTAGCAGATCTATACTTTACCCAATCATATACGTGACTTAGCAACCCTGACAGAAATCGAACGTTGCAAAACCGAAATACAGCGAGGGGATCAAAAAACTAGTAGTTTTCAATCATATGTAAAAACAAAGCGTTTGTGTTTTAGATGTTAAACAATGAGAACAAAATATCAATATGTATTACAGAGCAATAATCAATAATCAATATGCTGAAGTGGAATATTGATTTGTGGCCAATCTATGGAGTCTACCAAATTAAGTTTGCAATTTGTTCATTGTTTGATGATGACCAGTTTTCTTATCTGGATTCTTTCGTGCATTCAGGATATCCATGTACTTGTGTGTTTCCTTTTAGCCCCGAAGGGAATTCAATATTGACTCGATAGCATTTTATTCAATGGCATTTTGGCATTGAATGTGTACACAGGTATGATGATGGATGGAAGTAAAACCTAGTCGTTGAGGATGAGGATATGCATTGCATGGAGAGGAATGATATAAGAATGATACGATGGATGTGTAATTTGAGTCTTAAAGACAGGCTTAGATCTGATGACCTCAGAGGATGATTAAATCTGGACAGTATAGAAATTCGATGGTTTGGTTATATTGAAAGAATGGATGAGAGTTCTTGGGTTAGTAAATGTAAAACAGTTGAAGTAGCAAGGTAAGTTTGCAGGGGAAGGCCAAAGAAAATATGGGAGGAAGTGATAAGGATGGACTTGAGAGAAAGAGGGATAAATAAAGATTTGACCAAAGATAGGTTAGTTGGTTAGTTTTGAAATTAATTTCTAAAAGCCGTCCAACACATGCCAGCATGTAAAACGAACCTTCAACTGAAATATGATGACGACGAATAGAAGGCACCTCTCTCTCTCTCTTTATATATATATATTATATATATATATATATATATATATATATATATATATATATATATATATATATATATATATATATATATATATATATATAATGGCACAATCACATTGACACACCGGTTCCTGTTAGATCACCGAAGTTAAGCGACGTCGAGCCTGGCCAGTACTAAATGGGTGACCATTTAGGAATACCAGGTGCTGTATGTGCTCTCTGCTTATCTCGGCATTGTTTCCAGTCGTCTTGAATTGCTTGCCATTGGAATCAAGCAGTGCCGACTCAGGAGAGGTGTTGCTAGATATTGCGCAACCCTTGCTTCACAATTTGACATGCAGCCAGCCCCTTACGGGGGTACCGATAGTTTCTCTAGACTGAACAGAGTGCTTTCTTTTCGATATATATATATATATATATATATTCATTTAACGTCACTTTTCCCTTGTCCAGGGGTCAGATGTTTTTTAATATTCTGCAAGCTCACTTACCACTCCTCACGGTTCAGGTCAATTGTCTTTTAACTCCATACGGTCTTGTCCAATCACATGCTTCCAAATTTTACCATGACCAGCCAATCTTCTTGCAAGTCAAGACCTTCATACTTCTACAATGGTTTATCCAGGAGGTCGAATACTCCACATGACCATACCAACACAAGGATAACATCTACGCTGTGTAAATGTAGTGCTTTCATCAAATCCTCTAACCTAATGTATCGGGTTTGATCACATATCACATTGGAGATCCATCTGATCATGAATGGGGCAATACGCTGCAGTCGGGTGAGAGAGGACCGGGCGAGAGCCTAACACTCGCTACCATATAACATGGCGCTCCTGACACAGCTGCTATACAACTTACCCATCTAGTTGATAACGGGTTTGGTTTTTCTGTTAGTTAACCCGAGAGCTACGTGCTAGGATATTGCGTCACAGACAGGAAGTCACTAGTGATACATAGTGGATAAGCTGATCAAATCTCTCTCTTTGTGCAAATAGACTCTTATTACATTATCTTTTGTAAACGATTCATAGTATACAATTTTTTTATACTATTGCATCACCACTTATCAAGGCCAAGAACCACTCGAGGATAAGGGTTAATGAGACGGAAGGATTGGCAGCCGAAAGATGACGAAAAATCAATAGTATGAACTAAGTTTGATTACTTATGGGGCGATTTATCACAAGTATTTGTTAGCATTGGATTTGAAGACGACTATGTTGTAATCTGAAAGGAAGCAGTCCCGCGGTAATGTGTTCCACTCTTTGTTTTTTTTGACAGAATTCAGAATCAACTTCGAAATCTAGTGGGGGATGATCTCTTCTGTTCCTGACATCCCCTTTCTCACAAAAAAGACGTTGCTAGTCAAATACGTATATCTGATTTTAATGAAATTTAAACCATATTTATAAGACACTAATTCAGAGAGTTTTCCAATATTTCAGCTTCTTCCGACTATATTAGGGGGCGAAATGAGAGGAGGAGGGGACAGTAAAAACAAAGAAACCAGGTCTTTCTTGGTCATCCACGCACCCTCGTGCCTGGGGTATCCATGTGTGTTATTGAGTTGAAAAAGACACACACACACAAAAGAAGGGATACTCATCATTCTCTAGGTGTATGGAATAATGTCACATTGTAAAATGTGCCCTTTTTTCTTCTAAATTATTTTATTAATTCCCTTATACTGAGAAGTGCATTTTATTAATGAATGGTTGGGGATGATCTCATCATCATCATCATCATTATTATTATTAATATTAATATTAATATTATGGTGTTATGAGGATGATGATGATGATCTCTTCTCATCATCATCATCATTATCATTATTATTATTATTAATATTATGGTGTTATGAGGATGATGATGATGATCTCTTCTCATCATCATCATCATTATTATTAATATTAATATTAATATTATGGTGTTATGAGGATGATGATCTCTTCTCATCATCATCATCATTATCATTATTATTATTATTAATATTATGGTGTTATGAGGATGATGATGATGATCTCTTCTCATCATCATCATCATTATTATTAATATTAATATTAATATTATGGTGTTATGAGGATGATGATGATGATCTCTTCTCATCATCATCATCATCATTATTATTAATATTAATATTATGGTGTTATGAGGATGATGATGATGATGATCTCTTCTCATCATCATCATCATTATTATTAATATTAATATTATGGTGTTATGAGGATAGTGAAAAAGTACATAGAAGTGATCCTCATTCAATCCCGAGCAACGTCGGGTCTTCCTGCTAGTTTTATTAACATAGATGAGGTCTTATTCGATACTTATATCTTTTTGGCCTGCCTTCAGGAATGAAGATCCAAATGAGGGCAACACAGTTATTCATCCTCTGCAGAACTTAAATGATGACAGAAGAAACCCATGCTTGACAGGCAGATCCGGCCACATCGGCTGGAGGTAAATGTCTGCCTTCTTTAAGGCGCCATGCCTTCATACTGTCTGCATATGTAACCCTCTTGTATTGCGTTGGGTCATCTACAGCTCCACTGCGTTTCCACCAATGCTCCATCTGTTCCATTGTTAGTATGTCTTGGAGTCATTTTGTGATCTATCTTGAGGTGCGTGAACAAGCAAGAATTTCTCACATTAAAACCAGTAATGACAGGTGAGCCAAGTGTCTAGAATGGTAGACCATCAATATAGCAAGATTAGAGGTGGGTATGTAAAAATAATGTTAAAAACGGTATTTTTCCACAGAAGGCTAAAGTAAGTAAAAAAAAAAGATGGAAATTTCCATTAAAAGTGAAAAGTTTATGTTTCGGAAATTTTTAGATGAGGATTGATAATTTGCATTATTTGGATTATTCAGACTACTGTTCTTATCTTAGATGTTATTCTCACAACGTTTCGGTCGATGTAACCTCCGACCTTCTTCAGGTGTATTCTGTAAAATTTGGGAACTTGTATGAAATTTCTAATGGAACCCTTTATTTAATCCACGAGGTAGCTTGATCTGATTTCGTCAGTCATGACCGGGTAGAAGTCTTAAGTAATTCGTAATTTTATTCTTAGTATCGGCACACTAATACTAACAAATTTAGTATTTTTTTTTTTGGGGGGGGGGGGTCAGGATGTTACATCACAGACAGGAAGTCACTCGTGATATGTAGCGGATAAGCTGATCAAATCTCTCTTTTTTCTGGACCGTGAGAGAGAGCGGTCGTGTTTGGGACAGCAGCTCCCATCCCCCTATGGGTGATGGGTTAGGGGTATTATGTTCGTATACTGTAGAAGAAAAATAAAAACACTGAAAGCTTTGTCAAACCCCATATGATTTTGTGCTTGCATTTTTAAAAAAACTTTTTACAACCGCTGTTATTAATGAGACGACGGTAGCAAGAAGAAAGAGAGAAAGAAACAGAGACGTCACTATCCACTGAGCAACAACTAATATATCTTGGTCCAGCTTTAAAAGTGTGTTTGTGTCCTTATTTATACTAGCATGTTCACTTGCTTATCCACTATTTCATAAACTAATTTTCCATATATATAAATATATAGTTTTGGAAACCTATAAAACTATATAAAAAAACAAAAAACTTTTAGTCCCAAGTTCTTCGTTGGAAAATCCCCTTGCTTTTAAGTCAATCAATCTCTTGTAATCGCTGTATTAGTTAGCTCCAAAAATGTACGCTAGTCTTAATATTTTTGTAGGGATCATCAGCTGCTCACGATGAAAAACTGTTTCAGGGATTTAAAAATATATATATATAGTAAAAATATTTTCTCGTTTTGAAAGCATTGATATTTTGATATTTATAATGGTTAGAAACCAAAAACAATGTTGATTTTTTAAAATAAATAAATGTATTTATTTAAATTCTAATAATAAACAACATCCTAACATAAAAATAATCTTCATAATTTTTGTTGTCCATTCGACAGTTCTAAAACTGAATGGAATCAAAGAAATTAAGGCAGCATACTGTTTTTTTGTTGTTGTTTTTTTTATCACCTTTCACCCCAAACAAGGCAGGTCGCACCTGTAGACATAAGGACTTACTGAGAATTAGGGTGTAAGTTTTGGGGGTCATCCTAAGTTGGGAAATCGGAATCAAATTCCAAAGCAAAATGAAGTTCATTATTAAAACTTTTGGCACATGTTCGTCTTTTCCCACAGTCCGTTTTTCACAACTTTTTACTGACCAGTTTTCTTTTCTTTTTTCGGTGTACACTTACCTATCAGGCTGCTAGAGAATTCCGGGGTTTTTGGAAAACAAATTCAAATATTTTACATTTTAGGAGGGAGGATCCGTTTCCAATGTAAATTCAACGTAGACTGATCCCCCCTCTTTTTAACCATCTCAATTTAAAAAAAAATCTTTTTCGGTGTACAATTACCTATCATGTCAATAGAGAATTCCGGGGGTTTTTGGAAAGAAATTTTTAAAAATTGAGATATTAAGACGGGGGATCAGTTTTCAATGTAAATTCAACGTAGCCTTATCCCCCTCTTTTGACCATCTCAAATTTTTAAAATTATTCTTCTGCTTACAATTACCTATCATGTCGCGAGAGAATTCCGGGGTTTTTGGAAAGAAATTTTTAAAAATTGAGATTTTAAGACGGGGGATCAGTCTTGTTCGTCTTTTACCATAGTCCGTTTTTCACAACTTTTTACGTCTTAAAATCTCAATTTTTAAAAATTTCTTTCCAGAAGAGGTGCATACTCTTATATTGCACCTTACCGTTGGTATATAAACTGTTATACACCCATGTCCTTGTTGTGAACCCGGGCAGTTGACAAAATGTATGCGGACCAATATTCTCGTTGTTGTCCCCGTCATCGTTGTCGTCGCAACTGTGAAACTCAGGTTGCCTTTCGGCTGTTGACAAAAACAAAGTGGGTGCCAATATTCAGTTTTTAAACTAGGATTTATTTGAAACAGAAGAAGAAAACAGATTGACTTTTTATGAATAATTACATATCATATATATATATATATATATATATATATAACGCATATTTTTGCTAGCCCGGGAAGATATCACGGTGAACGAACATATACTACACTGGCTCCCAAAAGAGAGGATAGTATCGTTCGTGATGAAGTAACCCCCCCCCCCCCCCCACCCCAAAGGAAGAGTTAAGGCCTGGGAGGATAATATCATGACAACAGAACAGATAATACATTAACCACCACCCTAAACGGAGAAGGGTGGTATCATGAGGAACGAACATATGCTATACTGCCCCCCCCCCCAAAAAAAAAGATGAGGTAATACATGGGAGGATCGTCTCATGGAAGGAGAAGGTAATGCCTGTGAGTATGATATCATTGCAACAGAATAGATACTTCAATACCTCTCACCCCTACATCAAAAAGAAGGTACTCCCTGGGAAGATAGTCTCATGACCACAGAACAGATACTACATTAGCCACTCCCCCAAAGGAGGATGTAATACCTGGGAGGATTACCCCAGTGTGTCAGGTGGTATATGAAAAGAAATTAAATAAAGTGCTCGATCATATAAGAGAGCTTATATAATTTATTTAAATACTGTATATTACATATTTCAGAAATGTACCGCGGTTTCATCCAAAAGTGCAAATTTAGACATCATTAGTAAATATCTGTGCCCAGTGGAATCATCGGCATGCTGAAACGATTGAAGTTACGGCCTGATGAGAAATGGCGTCAACAATGACAGGTTCTCAATATAAGATAGATAACAAGAATTCACTCATTATACTCAATATAAGATAGATAACAAGAATTCACTCATTATACTCAATCTAAAATAGATAACAAGAATAAACTTATTATACTCAATATAAAATAGAAAACAAGAATAAACTCATAATACTCAATATAAAATAGATAACAAGAATAAACTCATTATACTCAATCTAAAATAGATAAGAATCAACTCATTTTACTCAATCTAAAATAGATAACAAGAATCAACTCATTATACTCAATCTAAAATAGATAACAAGAATCAACTCATTATACTCAATATAAAATATATAACAAGAATTCACTCATTATACTCAATATAAGATAGATAACAAGAATTCACTCATTATACTCAATATAAGATAGATAACAAGAATTCACTCATTATACTCAATCTAAAATAGATAACAAGAATAAACTTATTATACTCAATCTAAAATAGATAACAAGAATCAACTCATACTCAATATAAGATAGATAACAAGAATAAACTCATTATACTCAATATAAAATAGATAACAAGAATCAACTCATTTTACTCAATCTAAGATAGATAACAAGAATCAACTCATTATACTCAATCTAAAATAGATAACAAGAATCAACTCATTATACTCAATATAAGATAGATAACAAGAATCAACTCATTTTACTCAATCTAAAATAGATAACAAGAATCAACTTATTATACTTAATATAAGATAGATAACAAGAATCAACTCATTATACTCAATATAAGATAGATAATAACAATAAACTCATTATATTCAATATAAGATAGAAAACAAGAATAAAATGATTAATTTGACTCATCTGAAAACTGTACAGCAGTTTCAAGACTACCCAGCTTAGACCCAGCATTGAACAACATCTGCCACTTGATCCCTGGCTGCCTGAAGCCGACCAACCTGAACAACCTGCATCTCCTCACTGGCATTACCCCTGCAGATGTGAGATGAAAAGTTGCCAGCCGAGTATAGATCACAAAGTCTACTAGTGATGAACGCCGTCTCATTCATTGATGTGAAACGAATGGATCAATGACTGAAGTCAAAGCGAAGCTTCCCCAGCCATTTCGATCCCAGGAAGAGACCAGACTACAGCTGTGGACCAGACGGGTAAAGAATGCTCCCCTCCTACTGACATGAAAGTACCCTCGTCTGAGGCCCTCATTCCTGGCTCAGGGTTCAGTGGAAAACACTCAACCGCCTGAGAACAGGAAGTGGACTATCAAAAGTTGCTATGACTAGATGGGGCTACAAAACTGACCCAACCATCTACGAATGTGGAGAAGAGGTGCATACTCTTATATTGCACCTTACCGTTGGTATATAAACTGTTATACACCCATGTCCTTGTTGTGAACCCAGGCAGTTGACAAAATGTATGCGGACCAATATTCTCGTTGTTGTCCCCGTCATCATTATCGTCGCCACTGTGAAACTCAGGTTGCCTTTCGGCTGTTGACAAAACAAAGTGGATGCCAATATTCAGTTTTTAAACTAGGATCTATTGGTATATAAACTGTTATACACCCATTTCCTTGTTGTGAACCCAGGCAGTTGACAAAATGTATGCGGACCAATATTCTCGTTGTTGTCCCCGTCATCATTATCGTCGCCACTGTGAAACTCAGGTTGCCTTTCGGCTGTTGACAAAACAAAGTGGATGCCAATATTCAGTTTTTAAACTAGGATCTATTGGTATATAAACTGTTATACACCCATGTCCTTGTTGTGAACCCAGGCAGTTGACAAAATGTATGCGGACCAATATTCTCGTTGTTGTCCCCGTCATCATTATCGTCGCCACTGTGAAACTCAGGTTGCCTTTCGGCTGTTGACAAAACAAAGTGGATGCCAATATTCAGTTTTTAAACTAGGATCTATTTGAAACAGAAGTAGAAACCAGATTGACTTTTTATGAATAATTACATATCATATATATATATATATATATATATATATATATATATATAACGCATATTTTTGCTAACCCGAGAAGATATCACGGTGAACGAACATCTACTACACTGGCTCCCAAAAGAGAGGATAGTATCGTTCGTGATGAAGTAATCCCCCCCCCCCCGCAAAGGAAGAGTTAATGCCTGGGAGGATGATATCATGACAACAGAACAGATAATACACTAACCACCACCCTAAACGGAGAAGGGTGGTATCATGAGGAACGAACATATGCTATACTGCCCCCCCCCAAAAAAAAAGATGAGGTAATACATGGGAGGATCGTCTCATGGAAGGAGAAGGTAATGCCTATGAGTATGATATCATTGCAACAGAATAGATACTTCAATACCTCTCACCCCTACATCAAAAAGAAGGTACTCCCTGGGAAGATAGTCTCATGACCCCAGAACAGATACTACATTAGCCACTCCCCCAAAGGAGGATGTAATACCTGGGAGGATTACCCCAATCTTCTTTAAAAAAAAGGAGGAGGTGATTCCTGGGAAGAAGGTCTTATGACAACAGAACTGATACTACACCACCCACATCCATTAAATTCGGCTAATTGAAAGGATCCTCACAAAGATATCCAGACATAAGTTGTCTTTCATATTCAACGATATTTGTCTTAATGAGAAAATACTACTTAAATATATCTCTTTCTCTCACATTATATATATATATATATATATATATATATATATATATATATATATATATATATATATAAGAGAGAGATAGAGAGAGAGAGAAACCGATGGACAGTTAGATAGACAGATAGATAGCTTGTCTTGCTACACTGTATGCCCCTCAGAAACGGCGACGTTGCATCTGCTTGCTTCAGTTGTCAGCCCAAAAGTAGACCAAAGACCCCCAGGCTGGAAATCAAATGGTTTCATCGACTTCCACTTTTAGGTCACCTCTGACCTTTAGGATGTCACCCAAACCCTTTCATAACCCCACCCACCCACCCGCTATATAACAATACGATCCAACACTGCGTTGCCTGAGCCAACTAGCTAAGAAAGAAAAGCAAAACCAATCGCATAAAACGAAGAGAATGGTCAGTACATTTACATCATACATTGTCATTAATTATCGCGCACATATACTTTCATATTCGATTAATGTCAAAAATGATATGCAATAATGTAATTACTGGATCTACAATGAAAACATGTTACTAGGTTGCGAGACTTGTGGATAAAGAGCCTTTCCACTTTCATCTAATAGGGGGGGGGGGCGGACACACATTTCTTTTATCAATTCGATAATTGCCGATCTATTGAAAATGGTTCTTTCTCAAAGGAACAACAAACAAACAAACAAAATCGCAAAGGAAAAGAAAATAAATCAGCCGAATAGGCTGTCATAAACTTGTGATATGATTCGAACAATATAATCGAAACATGTAGTTATCGAATAATCACTGTCACGGAATTATGAGCTGGAAGAATCCGGGAAAATGTGAGACGTTGACTGGAAATTTGAGAATTTATATGTAAAAACAAAAAGTAAAAACGAGAGATAGATGATAATCTTGTGTATATATATAATAAAGTATTAGGAAGGCTGAAGGCAATGCAGAGAGCCGGATTGATGAGAAGCTGGAAAGAACAAAAATAAACAATCGAAAGATCAGAATTATAACTATCTATTTATTTTTCTTTTCAATTCTACATAATAAACGTGCCTTGGGAAAAAAGAAAGAAATGGTAGTTTGCTTGAAGCATTGCTGGGAATTGTAATAAATGTATTAAGAAGGCTGAAGGCAATGCAGAGGGCCGGATTGATGAGAAACTAGGAAGAAGAAAAATAAACAATCGAAGAAGAGATCTTACAACTATCTATTTATTTTTCTTTTCAATCTTACATAAACAGCAAGTATGGTGTTAACCGTCTATATACATATATGCATATGTATATATATATATATATATATATATATATATATATATATATATATATGTAATAAATGTATTAAGAAGGCTGAAGACAATGCAGAGAGCCGGATTGATGAGAAGCTGGAAAGAACAAAAATAAACAATCGAAAGATCAGACTTATAACTATCTATTTATTTTTCTCTTCAATCTTACATAATAAACGTGCCCGGATGATTGGAAATTATTTTATATTTCGGGAAACGCCTCCCCTTGTCAAAAATAGACACAAAAGAAAAGTTTGACTGTCGGGAATTCGGCAAGATGGATGCCAAGATGGATTTCCGGCATCCATCTTGCCGAATTCCCGACAGTCGAACTTTTCTTTTATGTCTATTTTTGGACAAGGGAAGGCGTCTCCCGAAATATAAAATAATTTCCAATCATCCGGGCACGTTTATTATGTAAAATTGAAAATAAAAATAAATAGATAATTGTAAGATATCACTTTTGATTGTTTATTTTTGTTCTTTCCAACTTCTAATCAATCCGGCTCTCTACATTGCCTTCAGCCTTCTTAATACCTTATTAAAATTCCCAGCAATGCCTCAAGCAAGCTACCATTCTCTCTTGTATACATATATGAAGAGAGCCTAACATGCTTGAAACATGTGTTATAGAAATTTCAACACAAAACTTTTTTTTATGTAAAATATAGAATTTAATTTAAACACCAAATTTAAAAGAAAAATGTAAAAAATTAAATATGAAATAATAAGCAAATATTTTTTAATTAATAAATGTTGGTAACTCCACTTCTGTAATATTTTTTTTTTAACATATTCCGTTGACTACGACGGACAATTTATGTCTGCATATTTTTCCCTTGATCCTTTCTGATTTCCTTATGTGTTTTTGGTTTCGAGTGGGAACTGGCCGATGTATCTACACTATTTGCTTATATCCCTAGTACTTTCGGATTCGTCTTCATCCATCTTCAGGGGTGGTTATCGAGTTAAAAACATGTAGCGACAAATACTGTAACCAACATGTGATTCCCGCCAAAACTAATTATACATATCTAAGCAAAACGTTCTTTACTTGATAACCACCCCCTGAAGATGGATAATTAATATTCGTCGTGATATTCCTTATTGTTTAGAATGGACTATTCCAATCTTCTGTTTTATACTTAGTTTTATTAAAATTCTACTGTTATAATATATATATATATATATACAGGGTGGGCAAAAATAAGGGTCCTATTTTTAAAAATTCATAACTTTTTTATTTATTGATTTTTTTTTTTTTTTTAGAATAAGTAAAGGACCCCTTCCGAAGCAAGCATGAGCCGTATTAGCCCTAAGGAACGTACCCTCATTTAGAAAAAATTATTTTTGCTTAAAAAACTCAAAACAGTGTAAAAAACAATACTTTAGTTTTTGTAAGTTTTAAGAAGTGTTTTTCGGCTAAAATTTGTTTTGTTTATTTCAAAAAATCTCGGAAGGGTCAGTCTACACACACATAAAGTTTGGTGAGTTTAACTTTTATTTTGTGGAAGTTATTCAAATTCAAGTTATTCAAATTTAAAGATAGGACCCTTATTTTGGCCCACCCTGTACTTAGTCTTATTAAATTCTACTGTTATAATATATATATATATATATATATATATATATATATATATATATGTAAGGTTAGTGGGAGAGAATCCCAGTAGAATGCTTGATTATTAAGAAAAATCAAAAATAAGAGCGTAATATTTATTTATTAATGTTTTACAGAAGGTCAGAACACCATCGGTACCGTCGGTTTCAAATCCCAACAAAAGGGAACCTATAAAGAGTTTCGATAAAGATGCCTTTATAGGTCCCCTTTGTTTGGATTTGAAACCGACGGTACCGATGTTATTCTGACCTTCCGTAAAACATTAATATATATAATAATCCAGGTAAAACATCCATAAGGTAGTAATCCAAAGAATTTTAACCGGGTTTATAAAAAGTGCTCAATATCAAATAGAGCTTTTATATATGATTATTTTTATTTACACAGGCATGTACAAAATCTGCGACACTGGCATGTCGATGTTATCGATCAACAGCTATTATAAACTGAGATCTCATCAGGGAGAGTTAGAATCCGATCTTAACCTTAGATCATATTTGGAAAGAATATGATCTATGGTTAAGATCGGATTCTAACTCTGCCTGATGAGATCTCAGTTTATAATAGCTGTTGATCGATAACATCGACATGCCAGTGTCGCAGATTTTGTACATGTCTGTGTAAATATATATATATATATATATATATATATGGTTATTTTTATTCATACAGACATGTACAAAAAGCTGCTTTTTGTACATGTCTGTATAAATAATAAAAATAATTATATAAATAGCTCTATTTACTATTGAGCACAATTTTATAAGCCCGGTTGAAATGCTGTGTGGATATTTATCCTGTGGATGTCTACTTTACCTGGATTAATATATATATATATATATATATATATATATATATATATATATATAAGAGAGAGAGAGAAAGAGAGAGGGGGGAAGGGAGGGTTAAACAACATAGAGTGAGAGAGGGTGAGAGTGATAGGTAGAAACTTTGTACGAGATGGGTGACTTGGTGAGTAAATTGTCAATTACGGTTAATTCGAACAATTAAAATAGAACGATTTTTCAAACATAACTTAATCATGTTTTCCACCCGAAGAGAACCAGCATAATCACGTTGATAAACTAGTCCTCATGAGATCACCAAAGTTAAGCGACATTGAGCCTGGTCAGTGCCAGATGGGTGACCATTTGGGAATACCAGGTGCTGTATGTGGGAAGACGGCAACATCTCCTTGCAAAAACTAACGTCATCAAAATCATTTGCACAGACCAATATTGGGGACTGCATGTCAATTTAATATTCCCTAGAAACTTCCATTTTGAAGGAGGAAGCTAACTCAACGTGGCCAGGGTGAATTGCTGCACCAGGACAGGATACGCATAAAGCAAATGTTTCATAATCTATGCAATTTAAAAGTTTACGGATCCGATACTGAAAAACTGGTACTTTTTTTATGTACTAACGAGTCACTGCTTATCAAGGCCCAAAGGCCAATCGAGGATAAATGTTAATGAGTTTGTCAGGTGGACGATGAGGCAACGGCCACGAGGATTGATAACGATGGTTGAAACTGGGCAGAATTTGATTATTTAAGAGGACGGCTCAATAAGAATTTGGTAACATTGCACTTGAAAATAACCATGTTGTAGTCAGCTGGGAAGCAGCTCAACGGTATTGTGTTTCACATACGGGTAGTTCTTGGAAATAAACTTTGCTCATGGAAGTTCCATTTAGTTTTAGGTACAGAGAGTAAAAAAGGAAAATTATTTACAGTGGTTGTAGCGAGACGAGTTTTTGTTGTGAATGTTTTACGGGGAGAGGGAGGGGGGGGGTCACCATAGATTTGAGCTCAGTCGAGCACCTATTATGAAAATAACGATAGAGTAGGGAAAGGCTAACAACCTGTCTTTTGTAAGAAAAACGCTGTAAGGAGGAGAGAAGAGGACACCCCCCCTCCCACTAGATTTCGAAGTCTGTTTTGTACCCTATCAAGGCAGAAAAGAAAGCTCTGATCAGCACCTCCCCAAATGTGACAGCAGTACCTCCCCATCTTAGGACCTCTATTTGACTCTTATACATGTAGAGGATTGCGTTAGGGATAGAAAAGAGTTTTATAAAACATCTCTAAAAAATTCAGGAACTAAATATGCTAAATGTAGCGAAATATTTAATTACTGAAAAAAAAACATTAACTTCTTTACAGCCTCTTTCTCGCAGGCATACATGCATCCGGTATTGTCGCAGGTGTCGAAAGAATCAATAAATTAACCTACTTAGGCAACACAATTGATTCCAGTGATCGAACAGAGATGATTATAAGACAATGTATATCCGCCACGTGGAGAGTCTTCAGGCAGCTGTCGACAATTTTACAAAATGCAGGGATCGCAGCGTATGCGAGAGTGGCAGCGTACAATACACATGTCCGACTTGTACTCTTGTATGGATGCGAGATGTGGTCGACGACAAAACGTCATGATCCTGGCTGCAGCACATCGGGCGGAGAAAATTGCCAGTCTCACTGTACAGGCGTCCATGAGAAATTATGTGGCATAAAAACATCCACACTAGTACGGCCACGTCACTCACCATGGTTCATCCGAAACGTTTCAGAGTGTGTCCCACATCGATGTCGATGGCCCTAAGTCACACGGTAGATCGCTTAAGACATGGAGAAGATCAGTAGATGACGACCTGGTCCTGGGAGGTGGTACAAGCGAAATGGCAACAGACACGAGAAGTTGAAAGACATTTTCTGAAACGTTTAACCTTAAGACGAAACATAAAAATGAATAATAATGATAAGAATAATAAAAATGAATAATAAAAATGAATAATAAAAATGAATAAAAAATATGATGATGATGATGATGATGATGATGATGATGATGATGGAACATGGAACATGAAAAGAGTCAGTATAATACTAATAATTCTAGGAGCACTGAGAACAATTCTCAAAACCTGAAAAAAAAAAGGAGAAATTGGAATCAAAGGGAAGATTGAGACTATACAACTGAAGGCAATGATAAGAACAGCTGAAATCTTAAGAAAAATCTTCAAATGCAGAGACCAACCCTCATAAACTACAACCACTAACCAGCCACACAAAAGTTGAAATAGAAATAAAGTCATAGAAAGAACACATGAGCCCAAGGGAACTGAAACAACCAGAAACCCCCTATAACATGACACTCACCCACTAAAGAAACAGTGGCACCAGCCTCGGCTGATATCACACAAAATGATCATAATGGTCAAGGAGGAAAAGTCGAGGAGAGAGAGAACACCAACCAGACCTCCACTAGAAGAGTGCGAGAATACTGGAATCTTGGGGGGGGGGGGTTTTACTGTCACTCAAATTCCAGAGAAGACGAACGGTCGTTGCTAGCGAGAAATCAATGATAGATGGTGGTTGCGATAACCCAAAATGATTTGCAAAGGTTATCAAAATGTGTAGAGGGATGGAAATCTGAGGAAACTTGTTGTCACTCAGACTCCAGGGAACACTACTTGTTATTGGCAGTGAGCAATCACTGATAATGACTTGTGTGAAAACTCCTAGTGAGTTGATAATATTAAAGATTTAAAGATGGCGGATGAAGCTGGGGGAGATGAAAATACAAGAGCATATAAAGAAATCGAATGTCAGTTAAGACAGTGGCAAGTTCAATCGACCGTAACTGAAGAAAAACGTCTGAATTGTTATGACAGGCAGACATTTTTCTTTGACTCGCCTCAAAGGACGATGACATTTTCGTCATTCATCTTGAATTCCACTCGAGTGGAAATGTTGACATATGTGGGATGGATGCTGAGCGTCAATAGAACTGCATTCTTGAATCCATTCTCATCATCTTCATCATCATCATGTTCGGTTTAACATCTGTTTCACATGCTGGCATGTGTTGGACAGCTTTAAGAAATTGACTTCCAAACTAACCTATCTCTGGACAGGTCTATCTTTATCCTCCTCTCTCAATTCCATCCTTATCATTTCCTCCCATGTTTTCCTTGGCCTTCCCCTGTGAACTGACCCTGCATATTTCAACTGTTCTACATCTACTAACACAAGAGCTCATCTATTCTTTGAATGTAGCCATATCACCGAAGTCTCCTGCAAAAATATTCTCCAGTTTTAAGATTAAGTTATGTTTGGAAACACTTCTTTTATAATTGGTTTAATCATCTGTAATTTGCAATTAACTCATCAAGTGACACATGTTTTACTAACTTTCTATCACTTTCATCCTCTCTTATTGTATGTTGCATGATACATCAGTCTCATTCTATACATCGTGTATTGCTCTTGCTTCCATCTCTCTCTCTCTCTCTTTATTAGCAGTCGAAGGTAATAAAGAAAGGAAAGAATAAAAAGATTGGAATAGTCCTTTATAAACAAAAGGGAATATCACCACAAGTAGTGATACTATTTAACCCGTAGCTGTAGAGAGAAAGAGAGAGGTCTATATAATGAGCAGAAAAACACTAATTTTGTATTTTGACTTTATTTTTAAAAATATTTAACTGAATTTGTAAACTCACCTTTTGCCAATTCAAACAATCTAATGCGGTGAGTATTTAAATGTTTTTATGTATTAACGAGTCACCGCTTATCAAGGCCTAAAAACCACTCAAGGATAAGAGTTACTGAGTTTGTCAGGTGGACGGTGATACAACATCATAAAGATTGGTAATTTGATTATTTAAGAAGACGGCCCAACAATAATTTGCTAACATTGGACTTGAAAACGACCATGTTGTAGTCAACTGGGAAGCAGCCACATGGTATTGTGTTCCACAGACGGGATGTTCTTGGAAAGGAGAGCAGGAAGTGGACCTTGGCTTTACTTTAGGCAGCCTCGTAACTCTCGCTTCTCTTTTGTCCTTTACTCCTCACATTCCATGAGCGATGTTTCTGACAAAGGGGGAAGAATTGCTGTCTTCTGGGTCAGAATCTATCCAGATAACACTTATCGTTGGTTAGTTTTTAACCTTAAAGTAGTATTTATTTTAGCTCCTTACATCAAGTGGTTTCATGTCTTGTCTGGAGCGATTTCCATAAAAAAAAAGAAAAGAAACTTTGCTTTGGGAATACCAGATGGTGTAGTTAAACCTGGTTCTAGTGACTTTGCAAACCAATGGCCAGCCACCAACCTGCAACTACAACACACTACAAACACCCTTGAGCCGTTCATTGTGATCTGTGCCGATGAGCCACTGGCCGGCGATATGAAATCGATTTCAGATTCAAATAATCGATCCAACTGGATTTGAATTTGGTTTGCCAGTTACATAGTTTATATCAGTAACCATTACGCCACTTGCATTCTCTCCTAAGAGAGAAAGATAGAGAGGGAGAGGGAGGGAGAGAGAGGGAGAGAGATAGGGAGAGAGAGGGGGAGGGAGAGGGGGGAGCGAGAGGGAGGAAGAGAGGGAGAGATAATAAGGGTAATAAGGTGGAGAGATATATAGACAGGGAGGAAGAAAGGGACAGGGAAGGAGGGGATGAAGAGATATGAAGGGGTTGGGCGGAGTAGAGAGATATAAGGAGATGGGGAGGGAGGGAGGAAAAAAGGATGTATGGATAGAGATAAAGAGAGAATTAAAAATAATGATGGGGTGGAGAGGGAAAGAAAGAAAAGAGATGGGGAATGGAGAGGTGTTAGGGTTAGTTAAGGTGATTAATTAATGAATACATTTGATGGAGAGAGAGAGAGAGAGGAAGATATAGGGAAGGGGATGAGGGAGAGAATGAGGAGGGGAAGGGGAAGGGGATGAGGGAGAGAGAGAGGAAGATATAGGGAAGGGGATGAGGGAGAGAATGAGGAGGGGAAGGGGATGAGGGAGAGAGAGAGGAAGATATAGGGAAGGGGATGAGGAAGAGAGTGAGGAGGGGAAGGGGATGAGGGAGAGAGAGAGGAAGATATAGGGAAGGGGATGAGGGAGAGAGTGAGGAGGAGGAGGAGGAGGAGGTGAAGAGAGACAGAAAGAAGGGCAGAGAGTTATAGATAGAAGGCATCTTAACGTAACCCCCATTTTATTGATTAATTAATGAATAAATTAAAACATCGGTAAAAAAAAAAGAAAGAAAATTAATGATATTGCATTTTAATGCCCCCAACTTGTCATGGCGTATATTTTTTTTATAAATGTGCGGAGTTTAGAATTAATCCATTAATCCCAGAATAATGTGGACGAGCTTAAAAATAGATTGCTCTCTGGATCAGTAGCGCCGGGTAGCTTAAGTGGTCGGACAGCAAAAAAAAAAAAAAAAAAAAGAAAGAAAGAGAGAGGGGGTAGAGAGAAGGGGAGGATAATTAAATCTTTCGAATTATATATTTAAGACCTCTGTTATAATTTCTCCTAAGGAGATTAATAAAATCCTATACTGGCAGTGATTTCCTCTAATCTCCTATAGACATCATTTTGTTTGTTTGTTTGTTTACATCCCTGTAACTTCACAAGCCGTAAAAAGGATTGAGTATCACTCTTTTTCTTTCTATATTGTTTTTTTTTTCTCAGAGAAGTGATTGGTTGACTGTCACAGAATTAAAGGAAAGGTTTTTGATAAAAATCAATATAAATATTTATTTAAAAATAAATAAAAAAACGGTCCAACGACTGAAGTCGAACCCCTAACAACATCCCAGGAAGAGACCAGACTACAGCTGTGGACCAGATTGTTAGAGAATGTCCCTCCCCTCCTACTGACATGGGAATCCCCCCCCCACTTCTAAGGCCCTCAATCCTTACTCAGAAGCACCCAGGGTCCAGTGGAAAACACTCAACCGCCTGAGAAAGGGAATTGGGCGATCAAATGTTGCTATGGGGCTACAAAACTGACCCAACGATTGTGAATGTGGAGGGGTGGACCATACGCTGCAACACTGCCTTGTCTGCCCTCTATTCCCCAACCGATGCAGCTTGAAAGATCTTGCAGAGTACAACAATAATGCAAAGGACTGCCCAAAAGTGGGAAACTTGTATGCTTCAAAGAAGAAGAATAATAAAAAATAAAATAAAAAATAAAAATACTTTTCTTTTTTTTAGTTAAGGAAGTACAAATCTATCTTTTTTGGCTAAGAGCAAAGTGTAGTATCCGTTTCTCGGTCAGTGAAGGAGAAATTCTTCTAGACTGCAGCAATTTTAATTTTTGTCCCAATGCAATGGGAGTTTCTCACATTAAAAACCGACCTCGTATATAACTGCCCTCGTGGAAAGGCAAGTAAACAGGGACTGTCAAAAAACATGAAAAAGAAGGTTTTTATCACAATCTCTATAAGCATTTATTGAAAAAAGCAAACATTTTCTTTAGTTAAAAAAATGCACTATTCTATCTATATGATGCTAAAACTCTGTGGATCCTGTATGTTTGTCTCCATGCACAATGGATGACGTCAGAAAGGGATGATGCCATCGATTGAAACAGATTGAAGATATCTGGAAGATCCTTTATGAGATTATAAATGATGAAATAGCCACACGTTGCTGCCGTAGAAAGCAAGCAAATCCACAGCTTATAATTAAGTAACCATTCAAAAAAAAAATAAATAAATAAATAAACAATTTTTTTTCTTACATTTTAATTAATGGTGCATTGGAGACAAAAGTATGATGATGATGATGATGATGATGATAAAATATAAAAAAATATAAAAAATTTAAAAAATAAATAAATTAACAAAAAAAAAATTTAAAAAAAGATAAAAAAAGATAAATAAAAAATAAAAATAAATAAAAATAAATAAATAAAAAAAAATAAATCATCATCATCATCATCATGAGGAGGAGGAGGAGGAGGAGGAGGAGGAGGGGTTTTGATCGCTCCTGGAGGAGGAAGCTCTCCATGGTTTCCTTCCACCTTGTTTTGTCCCTAACTAGGCATGGCCAAGTAGGACCCAGTTGACTGTCGAGGTCGTCTATACACTGTATTTTTGGCTTTCCTCTAAGTCTATTCGATTGCCTCGGAGGTTCATTCTTTCATTCTGTCTATCCACCTGTTGTCTGTATATCTCGAAAGGTGACCTGCTCATCTATGTTTAGCCGTTTGTATGGTGGTGATGATGATGTCATTTATTCAAGTTTGCTGTCTGATCCAAGTGTTTTCTTTTTCTTTCACGTAAACTGATACCGAGCATAATGTGTTCCATTTTACATTGTGCCACTCTAAGCTTTTCTATCGCTGCATTATTAAGTGCCCATGTTTCGCTACCATATGTCAAAATATACATGGCACAAATTATTATGAGAGATTTTTTTTAAATATGAGAGGCATGTAATCTTTGTAAATTGGACTAATTCTACAGGGTGACCCCCCTCACCCCAAAAGAACTGTGACTCATAGAATCGTTAATAAAATTCACAATCCTTTCTGCAATCCTACCATATTTAGAACAAATAAACTTCAGTCTATGCCTGACTTGTCCACCAAGTTTTAGCCATGAATATTCAACAGTCTTTGTTTTATCACCATTCAATGATATGCAGGCCCACTTTGGTGATCGTCTCATCAATAAGAGATGTGATTCTAAATATGCTTCACACTCACCGGACAATACCCCCCTCGATTTTTATCTCTTGAGTTATCTTAAAGACAATGTCTATCAAAACAACCCTCATAATATCCCTAAACTAAAGAGGAGCAGCACATCCCAAAGCAATCGGGGTAGTCCCAAGGGGAGAGTGGGTCAGAGGTATCGACAATTTTCTACCTTGTATCCAGGTGTGCTTACCAATCGACAGTGATAAAACAAAGACTGATGGACATTCATGGCTGAGACCTGGTGGACAAGTCAGGCATAGATTGAAGTTTATTTGTACAAAATATTGTTGGATTGTAGACAGGATTTTGAATTTTATCAACAACTTCATGGGTGGCATTTTTTTTTTTATTTGGGGGGGGGGGGGGTTAACTTGTAAAATAAAAAAAAAAGAATGTAATATTTAAACGGTTTGAAACTTTTTTACTAAATAGATGAGAATCTTCATCTGCCGATCATCCAGAAAATCAATCGGAGCTTCCATAGAATCATGTGCATAGGAAATTAATTTCTAACTCTCTCTCTCTCCCTCTCTCTCAAATTGTAATTCTGTTTCTTTTATTTTTTTTTTCTCTCTCTCAAATTGTAATTCTGTTTTCTTTTAATTTTTTTTCTATCTCTCTCAAATTGTAATTCTGTTTTCTTTTAATTTTTTTTTTCTCACTCTCTCAAATTGTAATTCTGTTTTCTTTTCAAGTTCTGTACAGTGCAGGCACCAAAATTACAAATTATAAAAGATATATCAGCAACAGACATGAGAATGTACGGAGGAGAAAGAAAAGCAGAAAGAATCAATAGAATGGAGAACAAGAAAAATAGGGTTAGGGTTAGAAAAATAGGGTTGAAAAGGAGGAAATGTTGATAAGGGGAGAGGAATGATATTTCTAAGTTTAGTGTATGGGAGAATAAGATGCTAGTCACAAGTCGGTTATGACCAAATGGCAATGAGAGGGAGTTAATACATTGTTTATTTATATATATATATATATATATATATATATATATATATATATATATATATATTATAGCACTGGATAAAGTGAAAGAATAAAATAAGGTGCGAATCAAATTTTATTAGAATTCAATGTTCAAGCAAAGTACTTTAAAGTCCTTAACTCATGAGTTTTCAAAGAAAATCTTCTCCTCAGAGGACCATTACCGCAATGACACTACTTCAGGTAATAAAATTAAACTTTGAAAATATATAAAAAAATATATATAAAAAATACATAAAAGTATATAAAACATCAAATATATGGGCCCAAAACATACTTTTTTGTTAAACTTATACAGTTCATCCAAGTCATAAAGTTTAAAACAGCTTCAAGAAAGATATCAAAGAGGTTGATTAAAAAACAATCCAGATGGTGAATGGTAGTCCAAAAACGAAAAAGTTATCCAGGCTGGAAAGTATATTGAGCTTCAGTTTTATCCGGATGGTCACTAATTAAAGATATTAGTTGCCTCTTATATCTTTTGTTGTATTAACCGTATATATATATATATATATATATATATAAATTCCCGAAACAGTTTTTCATGGTAAACAACTGATGATCCCTTAAAATAGTGTTAGAAACAAACTAATATAATAACTGTAAAAAATAAATTGACTTACATGAGTGATTTTCCACTGAAAGACTTGGGACTATAAGTTTTTTTTTTGTCTTTTTTTAATATAGTTTTAATGGTTGAGAAACTTCCGAGACTATATATATATATATATATATATATATATATATATATATATATATATATATATATATATATATATATATATATGTGTGTGTGTGTGGGGGGGGGGGCGGTGTGTGAACATTCACTTTTGTAATTTAAACTGCAAGAGCTAATGGAGGTAGTTTTTTATAGGGAGAGTTGATGAATTCGTCATTATTGAGTCACTAAGTACATCTAGAAACAGAATTTTGTTATTAATGTTTAGTTCGTAGGTGAATGTGAGTAAAAAGTTTGTTTGAAAAATGTTTTGTAGTTCAGGTACATGGACGATATCCTTATTCTAGCAAAAAACAGTGATCAAATAAAAGAACTACAAAACATCTTTCAAACAAACTCTGTACTCACATTTACCTATGAACTAACCATTAATAACACAATTCCGTTTCTAGACGAATTCATCACCTCTCCCTATTTATATATACACACACACATATATATATATATATATATATATATATATATATACTAGCTAGCGTCACCCAATAACTCTCGCTTGACATTTATTATATATATATATATATATATATATATATATATATAATGTAAATCATCCTTATTTAATATGTATTAAATAAGGTATACATTTCATTAAATTTGAATTTTCGGTGGACCTATTGTTTAAATTTCAGTGTGTATGTGTGTGGGTGGGGTGGGGGGGGGAGGCTTGTGCCCCCGGGACCCTTTTAATATTATCAAAATTTGCTGAAATTGAGAGAATAGACATAATTTTTGGTCATTTATCTATGGTTTAAATTTCATTTGAATCAAACGGAAAACAATTTTCAGTGGGGAGGGGGGAGGGGCATTGTGCCGCCCGGGGATCCCCAGCGTTAAAGCGATATATTTCTTATATAGCCTATGACCTTCACTGAGAGGTCAGTAGTCTACATGCCAATTTTCAAGCAATTCTGTCCAGTGGTTTGAGTGAACATAAGACACAAATATCAGACGGACACATACACACACAAAGTTACTATTTCATATATATATATATATATATATATATATATATATGGGAAATGAAAAAGGAAAAACCAAAAGATGTTTTTTTTTATGTATTCATCAACGTTTCGTCTTTATTTGTAAGACTTCCTCAGGATGATAATTTTAAGAAAAATGTCATGCAAGTAAATAAAAATATTGGGTTGACATGATGGGTTAATGAGAAGAAGTCGTAGCCACTACTGGAAGCGCAGGACCTAATTAAAAAAAAAACATCTTTTGGTTTTTCTTTTTTCATTTCGTCGGATTACCCTCATCCTTCCTTTCTCATATATATATATATATATATATATATATATATATATATATATATATATATATATATATAGATAGATAGATAGATAGATAGATAGATAACATCCTAATATTCTATCTCTGTTTTTCCAGCTCTATACACGAAGTCATATATTGATCATGAACCACCACGTTCCTGGAAAGGTCTGTAGTATAAAAAATTAAGACCAGCAAAGATATCCACAACTGTACGGTCTGATTTAAAAAGTAAACACTGGTCACCTATTTTCTATCTACCGTCATCACATTGATTACCATTTTTATAATTGTAACTGATTGATTTGGTTTGTCTGTTTTAGAGAGAGAGAGAGAGACAGACAGATAGACAGAGTGTGTGTGTGTGTGTGTGTGTAAACAGTATGAACATTTTTTCGGCCATATGTGATGAAAAAAAATATAAACGTGAAGGAAATGTCATTTTTTTTCCAAAATTAGAACAGTCACATTTTATATTTCACTCTTCTCGCTTAGCATATCCTTCATTGTTTTCCTCCAAATTTTTATCACTATTGAAAAATGTTCGAAGTGTACTGTTCGTTGCTGAAAAACTTTTTGTGGTTTGCTTTGTTTCTTTTGGCCATGGCTAGTAGCCGAAGCAATGCATTTTTTTTTTGTGCAGGGGTTCTGTGAGACATGTAACTTATTTTAACCTTTAAATGCTTTTTGTTTCAAATATGACATATTCCAACAAAATGTCTATGTAATATAATATTCAACGAAAATGTGTCAAATTGCAACTTGTTTCACATCTGCAACGAGTCTGTTGGCAAGTGTGAGTAGGTACTAGTATGATGTTGCATCAGCACACCCGCTAAATAGGTAATCAGTATCTTCGATGTCACGGGCGAGTGTCATCGGTGTGTCATCTGCCTAATTCAAGAGTCTAAACTTTTAAATCTGGTCATTATAATGGTAAGTAAAAATTTATTTTATGATTCTCTAGTGTATTATGATTATTTAGATGCATATATTGTAGTGTTTTGTTATACATGTGAAATGTTATGCAATTGGTTGAACATTTGCAACATCATTTATTTTTGTTCAATAAATTTGTGTTTTTTCCAAAAATCATTTATACTATTTTATATTACCCTTATGAAACGTTTTTCACTTCTTTCAAACTAATATAGAAAATAAAGCATTTAAGAGTTAGGGCAGGGGCAGGCAACCTCCAGTCCGCGGGACACATCCGGCCCGCGAAGGCTTAGCGTCCGGCCCGCCACCCAGCTATGCTTTATTATTGCAATCCGGCCTGCGGATCTCCCAGCAAAACTCATATCATTTTGTGACATAGACGTAAAAGTAGGTTTCAATTAAGATTTACAGTGGCATAAAAATGTATAAATATCAGCGAGCGATGATGCATGTACATTTAATTTTTCTTTAACTATTAATTTCAAATCCTTGGCCTGAGATAAAAATAGAAAAAGAGAAAGGCAAAGAGGAAACGAGAGACGAGGAAAGGGCATAAAACAGAGAACTTATGTGAGGTGTGTCAAAACGAATGCTGGATCAACTTGCTACTTCCCCCGTCATTATTTTTTATGATTCCAAAATGGCTGTTCGTCAGCGCCTTTTATAACATCACAGACAGAAGTCTCTTGAGAAAAAATATCAGATTTGTAGAGTGTTCAATGCAATTTTTGTACAATTTATTCATGTAAACAAAATATAGTAATTCTGAGATTTCGTTTTTCACTCCGGCCCGCGATCTCCTTCCAAAAGTCTCATCTGCCCCTCACTCTGAAAAGGTTGCCCGCCCTTAAGGGTTACGCAAACGTAAAGAGGTTGAGAAACGCTGGTCTAGATGAGTAAAGTGTCACTAGGCAAGTGAAACTGTATTTATCTTTCTTTTCAGCAAGACCGAATGTGACACAAGATCGGTTTCACATGATCAATCCAGCTCCCTACACCCTCCCCCTAAATAGCCTTGATCGGACCCACTAGCATTCCCTAGTGAGAGCACCCCAGGCGGCTGGCAATAAATGTTAGCATTCTGGATAGTTAAAAAAATTGACTTGATTGGATCCGTATACATTCCCTGATGGCAACACCTCAGATGACCGGCAATAAAACAATCGCCCCATTTCGAAGGAGAAGGTAATGCCTGTGAGTATAACCTACTGCATTCTGATTTTAGTCTGAAGGTTCGTAGTGATTTACTTGCTTCCCACTGAGGCAAGATGTGGCATAAGGATGGAAGGCGAAGAAAACCAGATTCCCCGAGGGGCACTTTGGCCAAGTTAAAAAACTACCATAAACCACCCTGTCAGCATTCCCCGGTGGTTGTAGGGCCACCTTAGTCGACCAGCTATAGAGCAAACCAACCCCATGCCCGAGAGTATAGCCTCCTCAGACCGAGCAGAACCATACCGCAATCAGATTTTAGCCCTAAAGTTGAGTATCTCGATAGTGGTGAAAAGAAGCTTTCTGGTTAAAGTGTAGTTTAGAGTCAAGAACAAAACGCAATAAAATATTGTGTATAGGCGATAAATATTGTTTTGTGTTGTTGATTTTGTTAAAATATTAGTAAATGAGGAACAATTTCGAGTTAAACTCTAATTAGTTTTACACATGTAAGGTTAAGAACATGCTTGGAATGTGGAAATAAGCGCTAGTTGAAAAAAAAATGGAGTCTTCAAAGAACCAAAAGTAACAGGAGTCATGGTTCTACAAAGACTCCATTTTTTTCTACTAGCGACTATTTACACATTTCAAGCGAGTTCTTCTTGTGCTTACATGCGTAAAACTAATCAGATTTTATTTAGAAATGGTTCCTCATTTACTAATATTTAACAAAAACAACAACAGAAAACAATATTTATCGCGTATACACACACACAATTATGTTCTTGACTCTAAACTACGCTTTAACCTGCTTTTCTATTTAGCTGAAAGGTTGAGTTGATTTATACTTGTAGGGAAGACAGATATGCTGCTGCTGCTGATATAAGGAATCTACCAAGTTGCAAGGGGAGAACGAATAGCAACAAGAAGAGGTCTATCAGTATGTACGAATAAACACTTGCGAATGCAAGATACTGGATTCCAATTTAAAAAAATATATATAATAATAAAAAGGAGAGGTTGAAACAGAAGATTTCGACTCGGTATCGAATTGAGGCTCTCTTCAATCGAGATGCTGCTGCTGATGATGATGATGATGATGATGATGAGCGTATAGAAAATCGATAACAGCTTTCAATTGAATCGTGTGTGTATGATGTTTGTTAATCTAGAAACGACCCCCATCCCCTTCCGATTATGCACGGTACACGTGATCCCATCATTTTTTGTCGGTCGGAAGAACGGGATTATTTACAAGCCGAAAGAAAAATGATTGGCGCTTTTTTCCTTTCTTTTAATTCTTAATGGGAAATGTCGCCATCACAAGAAAAAATACATATATTTGATGCTTGTATATATATATATATATATTATAATATAAAATGAAGTAATAAAATAAGGTGTCAATCAAATTTTATTAGAATTCAAAGTTCAAGCAAAGTATCTTAAAGTCCTTAGCTCATGAGTTTTCAAAGATAATTCTTCTCTTCCGAGGACCATTACCGCAGTTATACCGCTACAGGTAATAAAATTAAACTTTGAAAATATATAAAAATATATAGACAAAAATACACAAAAATATATAACATCAAATATATCAACCCAAAAACATACGTCTTTGTTAAATCTATATAATCCATGCAAGTCATACATATCTTTTGTTGGATTGCTTCATATATATATATATATATATATATATATATATATATATTACTGTTTCATGTATCCACATAAAATGTTATAAGGAGATATAATTTTTTATGTATCAATTTTCAGTATTTACTTCAGTGCTCAATACGTGAGTAGAGCTAGGTAGTAAGTTATGAACATATATTTATGGCAATTAAGCTACACAGAGGCTTCCGCATTTCATCCTCGTACGGAATCGTCAGGTTAAAATGCCTGACGATTCCCTACTTGTGTAACTTAATTGCCATAAATATATTTTCATAACTTATATATATATATATATATATGCTTGGATCCTTTTCTTAACTTAGAGTCGCTTCTGAATAGATCTCAAGAGGAGACACAATCTGTCTAAAAAACTGCATTTACTTGGACTCTACATAACAAGTTTTTGCTTCTAAGTTATAACCGCAAATAATTAAAATCTATATTTTTATCTCTATATAGTCACCTGATGAGAATAACCAGGCCTTTTTCTCTCATATATCAGAGATCAGACCGGGTTCGTTAAACTAACTAACAGGCTGTTTATAAAGTTGTATTAAATTGATATACGGGGGACACTGGTGATCGTCTCATCAGTAGGAGGTGTGATCCTGAATGGGCTTGACACTCACCAGACCTTAACTTCCCCCAGGCTATTTTACCCATAGCTGCTGAATGGTGAGCATGACACTTTTTCGTTTATATATAAAGACGAAAGATAAGTAAGTATTGACATATAGACGGCTCACATAGATAATATGTAAGATCATGAAAGATGATATTTAACTGGGAATTTCTTTCTGAATGAATCCATAAATGATCATATATTTGTTGGTACTTTCAAAGCATTATACTTCAAAACTTACATTCATTTTTTTATTTTTTATTTTATTTATGAAGACGTAGAAAGAGGAGTTTTTGATTTAGATGTATTATAAGGGGGAAACCAAAGATTCAAGTTCAGTCGAGAACCTAGTTTAGTTTAATCATGTGAAATTGAACAGATTTGACGTTTAAATTTCAACTGCTAATAAAATCTTGTTGAAAAAACATGTAATGCGAGACCAAATGATTAGGGTCACGTTAGACCCCTTCTAAGGATGGTCCAGCTCGAAGAAACCCTTAGGTAAGGAAATATGGATATCTATACAGTGATGATGAAGATGGCATCTTCAAGCTACCAGTCCCAAAGAAAGAATCCAAAGAGAATATCTTACACCGTGCTCACGTAGGGTGGACAGCATATATAGCATGATATTGATTTGTTCACATACTGCAGATAAAATGACATTAAACAAGGGCAACATCTTCTAGATGTGTTTCCACTTATCAAGGCCAAAAGCCACTAGCGTATAAGGGTTAACAAAATGGATGAATTGTCTGTTAAATGATGAAGAATATTATGAGAGGATTGAAAATGATGAATGGAATGCACAAAGTTTGATTACGTATGGGGAAGGTTTATCACAAGTATTTATTTATATTGGGTATGAAAACGACTATGTTGTAGTTCGCAGGGAAGCAATCATGTGGTAATGTGTTTCACAGATACAAAGTTCTTGGAAATATACTGTTCGTGGAAATCATGTTTGATGCTAGGTACATGGAGGAAGAAAGAAAAATTCTTTGCAGTTGTAGTAGAAGGCAAGTTTTTGCTGTGAATGTCTTAAAAGTGTTACATAACGGGGACCATATTTGAATGGAAAAGTTTGAGTGACACCTAAGGGTCAGAGTGGACCCCGGTAAAAGTTGAGGAAACCACGTGATTTTCTGTCTCTTTGGCTAGCGGGACTTCAAGCAGAAAAGATGTGTTTGGGTGCTGTCCCCAATTGAGGTTAGTATGCACAGTGTCTCTCTCTCTCTACCTTTCATGCGTATACTAGTAATCTGTCTCTCTGATGTTTTTCTGTGGCTTTCTCTCTTTTTAAATAAACCGTTTTTTTTTACAAACATCGGCGTTTAAGTGGGGTTATCAGCAGACGAAAAGCACCAGAGTTCACATCGATGACACTGGTGTATAATGGTAAGTGTATAATAGTCAATGAAGTGTAACACACTGAGGATCTACGCTACTACTTCCCTGCAGATTGCAACATGGTCGTCTTCAAATCCAATATCAACAAATACTTTTTTTTATTTTATTCACCCCCAAACAAGGGGTCATTTTGCCACTGAGACATTAGGGGCTACTGTGAGACATCCTAAGTAAGAAATTGTGCAGCGAGATGTTTGTTCACATTGCATTTAAATTTCTGCATGTTGGTACACTTAGGGAAACAGGGAGCAGAGAGTGAATTCCAAAGACTTAGTTATTTAAGGAAAGAAGCTATTAGAGTAGAAAGTCCTCCGGCATTTAGGGACCTCCACAGTGAATGGATGGGATTTAGCTGATTGTTGAGTTGATCTTATGTATTTAAAATTATTTTGATAAGTAATCAAATTTTATTCATTCCATTCATCATTTTCAATCCTCTCATAATATTCTTCAGTTTCTTTTTTTTTTTGTTATTAATGAGCCACCACTTATCAAGGCCAGAAGACACTTGAGGATAAGGGTTGAGATGGTTGTATTGTCAGTTGAATGATGAAAAATATTATGAGAATGATAAATGGAAATCTTTTTAATTCTGATGAATATGGTTTATGACAAGTATTTATGACATTGGATTTGAAGACGACCATATTGTAGTCTGCAGGGAAGAAGTCCTGTGTTCCATGGTAGATTTCCGAATTCTGATATAAATTAAATGAAAGTAGTACGAGTTGAAACGTAATTAGTATCAAATCAAAGTCATTCCATTCACGGATATTTAAAATTAAAAAAATAATTTTTAGTTTTAGCTTTGCAACGAACTTTGTGGACTGATTGATTGACTTAAAGATTTGCAAAAGAAAAAATAAATGTTTATTTTTTCGACTAAAGTTTATTTGTATGGAATATGGTACGAGTGAAGAAAAGGTTGTGAATTTTATTAATGATTTTGTAGGTAACGTTGTTTTTTGGGTTTTTTCGGGAAAGGGGTTTCACCCTCTATTTTTTCTAAAAGTCTACCAAAATTTAGAATCAAGTACTGGTGACCCCACACAAAAACACTGATTCGCCCCCAAGAAGGCCTGAAAAATGCCACCTTAAACCCCCGGCCTCCAAATTGAAAAAAAAATGCACTCCTTTTTACCTCCACCTTGGTGGAGGTTATGTTTTCGACCGAACTTGTATACAGGCTAGCGTCCACATCGCTTTACCGACTATCACCAAACTTGGTCAAAATATCATCCACGGTCTAGCTGGAAGCTGATTTATTTTTGGGGATATCTAGGTCAAAAGGTCAAGATCACAGTCACACTTTCGGGGTAAATTTGGTTCTGTTGCTCGAAAAGACTCGCTACTTGGTCCATATTGTAGCCAATGAAGTCCCGCATTTTATATGACCTTTGACCTTGAAAAGTTCAGTCATGGTAAAAATTTTGTGTTTCATGTGGTTCTTCCTGCAAGTACCTGATTCTAGAAAGAACAAGGGAAATCGATGCCAACGGCAGAATTGAATCGGTCCAAAGAGTCGGAGCATATGAATGTACTTATTTAATAATAAATAAAACTTAATGTGGTTGATTTGATGACACACTGATAAACTTGGATACATTCTTGTTTTAGACATAGATTTATGGTAGGTGGCATAATATATGATTGCCATTTATTAGAGAGAGAAAGAAAGAGAAAAAAGGGAAGAGAGAGAGAAAAGGGAAGAGGGAGAGAGAAAAGGAAAGAGAGAGAGAGAAAA
>OY744540.1:22396960-22419460 GCA_963556195.1 Sepiola atlantica | reverse complement strand
CTAAGCCTGTATTTAACATTCACAATCAATGCTGAATATATCCTCGAACTTCACTTCAAAAATTTTATAGAATGTACAAATTTTGAAAAATGTTAAAAAATGTAAAAAAAAAAATTTTTTTTTTTTTTTAAATGTAAAGAAATGTAAAAAAAAATGTAAAAAAAATGTTAAAAAAATGTAAAAAACATGTGAAAAAAAATGTAAAGGAAAATGTTTAAAAAAATGTGAAAAAAAATGTAAAAAAAAAGTAAAATAAAAATGTGAAAAAAAATGTTAAAAAAAAATGTAAAGGAAAATGTTTAAAAAAATTATAAATAAAAAATAAATAAGATAATACAATGTTATGGGCTGGGAGCAGGAGGGTTCCTCATTCAATCCTGGGCAACGCTCGGTCTCCCTGCTAGTAAACAATATTTAGATGGAAAAATGGATGAGTAAGTATGTAGCCTGAAACGTAGTTATTGTTAGTTGTATTTATTTATCAATATGATTGCTATCAAATAAGCGCTCTTTCGCCTTGGTGGGTAATCATCTAGAGATTGTGTCTCGATAAAAAACACTGGTCCCTATCACCTCACTGGGTTGGCGTCAAGAAGGGCATCTCAGTAAAGGAAATGACTTCCAAAGGAACCTTACCAGAGACACGTTTGGAAGTCAATTTCTAAAAGCCGTCCAACACATGTCAGCATGCAAAACGACCGTCAAACTTAATACAATGATGATGATTATGATGAAAATTATGATGATGATGATGATGATGATGATGATGATGATGATGATGATGATGAAATGTTCACTATATAACATCGAATCTATGTGAACAATTCATTATTATTCAAAAGCTGAGTTAATCAACGTTTGTTTCGCTAAGGTTTTTTCCTACATATTTTAAATCACATCAGTTTTGGGATTGAGTTATGTTTGAAAAAACCTTCCATTTTAATTGTTCTAGTTAGCCGTAATTTGCAATTAACTCATTAAGTGACCCATCTCTTACTAAGTTTCTATCTATCACTTTCACCCTCTCTCAATGTATGTTGCGTGACCCTTGTCCCCTCTTATATTGTACGTGGTCTGTTACTCTCACTTCCGTCTCTCTCTTTCTCTCTACAGTTGAAGGTAATAAAGAAAATTTTTTAATTTTTAAAATTGGAATAGTCCATTTTATACAGGGAATATCAAAACAAGCAGTAATATTATTTAACCCAGAGAGGGAGAGAGAGAGAGAGAGGGGGGGGGGAGTGTGTGTGTGTGTGTGTGTGTGTGTGTGTGTGTGTGTGTGTGTGAGAGAGAGAGAGAGAGAGAGAGAGAACAGAAAGAGGCTAATTTTTGATTTTGACATTGTTTTTATATTTAACTGGCTTTGCAAACTCACTTTTTCTTGATTTGAACAATTTATCCGGGCTCAATAGATGACCCAATGGGTCACTATTTTCTTTCTTTTCTTTAGTATTCATATAAAATCTAAATCCATAACCTGACGTATTAGCTGTATTTTGATCTGAAAGTTTAACTATATAATGTTCAATCTATGTGATGAATATTCATATAAGATTGCCTGAGAAAAACTATGTCCATAAATGGATTGATATACAAGAGTGTCCAGTTAGTCAAAAGTCTATCATATGAGTTGAAATTATGTTTGAATGTCTCACTGTACAGTGTTCAATCTGTGATCAATATTCATCATTGGATTCATTAAATTGACAAAGAAGGAGATTGTTTGAATTATTCAGACAACAGAGCTTCAATCTCTGGTCCGTCTTCGTAAGACATTCACAGCAAGAACTCCTCTTCCTACCACCACTGCAAAGAACTTTCCTTTCTTCCTCTGCGTTCCGAACATCAAACGGAATTTCCACGAATAGAATTTCTTTCCAAGAACTTCCTATCTGTGGCACATGTTACGACGGGATTGCTTCTCTGTGGGATACAACATGGTAACCATCAAATCTAATGTCAATAAGTACTTGTCATAAATAGTCGTAATAAGTCACCAAATTGTATTCATCATTTTCAATCCTCTCATAATATTCTTCATCATTCAGCTGTCAATCTATTCATCTCATTAACCCTTATCCTTGAGTGGCTTTTAACCTTGATAAGTGGTGACTCATTAATAATAAAAAAAAAAATTCTTATTTTGTTAGTATATTCACAACGTTTTGGCCGATGTAACCTCCGACCTTCTTCGGGTGTGTCTTTTCGAATTTGTGAATCTGTATGTCAAACCCCACATCCAAAAACTGATCAAAAAAGTTATATATATATATATATATATATATATATATATATATATATAATTATAGGTTTCCCAATATGGACATCTAAGTGAAAGATCAGACTTTTTCCCACTTGATGAGATCTTAGTTTCTAATAACTATTGATCGATAACATTGACATGCCAGTGTAGCGGCTTTCTGTACACGTCTGTATAAATAAAAATAATTATATATATATATAATCTGAAAATTTGAGGTTAACTTAGTAGTTTAAGTGGAAACGTTGTGAATATATCAATGAAGACGAGAACAGTAATCCAAATAATAAAAACCATCAATCCTCATCTAAAAAATTCCGAAAGAAGATCAGAGGTTCCATCGGCTAAAGACATTGTTCGTACCACTCATGGACACGTCCTCGCCAATCAGTCCGACAATAGCTTTGTAGCTGTCGTGCTGAGAGATGGTTCTGTTCAGTCCTAGGAGGGTCACCCTGTAAGACTTTACTTTCTCTCTTTGAGAACAAGTTAGTTTATTGATAATCGCCTTAGGCGCCCCTACCGGAGAAATGCCGACGGGGCTGTTCAACAAGTTTTTGTAGGCTAGAGTGTACTTCACTTAGTACACTGGCTTTTCAAAACCCCACCTGACCTTGTGTCTAACCTCTAGTACATCGACCAAAACGTGTTGAATATAGCTATCAAGTAGTCCGAATAATACAAATTATCAAAGCTCATCTCAAAAATTCCATAACAAAAAGAGAGTATGTTGATAAATACATATATCTTGTATAAACAGTTTTTTTTTTGGACTTAAAGTATTACTATGTATGGGGGAGGGTAAAAAAAAATTGTGGGGGGGGGGGTAAAAAAAAAATTTTTTTTCTTTTTAATTAAAAATATTTATATGTATGGGGGAAGGATAAAAAAATTTTTTTTTTCTTTTTTTGACTAAAAATATTTCTATTCATGTGGGGGTAAAAAAAAAGGTGGGGTGGGGTCAAAATTAAAAAAAAAAATTTTTAACTAAAAATATTCTTGGTCCGAAACAGAAAATCAATGTCTAACCACCCAAGAAATATGACTGGGGCTCCATCGGTTTACAGGTGAGCGTTCATTTCTGACGCGGCAGCCTAGCAAAAATAGACGACCGTAGGGAAGCTATTTTGGCTAGCTGTTTCATCATTTTAATATAAATTTAATAACATACACAAATATTATTTCATAATAGTTAGCTTTTAGAAATATGGAAACCCATAAAATATATATATATTTTTAAACTGTGAGGTTTTATGATCATTGCATGGTATTATATAATAACAGATTTCTCCTAATTTGAAAATTGATAAAACTGAGCATCCATACAATTTGACAAGCGGCCATCGAAATGTGAAGGAAAAACTGAATAGTAAAAAATTAGACAACTATTCTCCCAACTCTGTTCATATTTTAATAATATAGTTAAAAAGATAAAACAAACAAAAATATTATTAAAATATGAACAGAGATTTGTGTTTTTTTTTGTTTTTTTTAATGGAAATCGCTCCAGACAAGACATATAGCCACTTGATGTAAAGAGCTAAAAAAAAAAACTACTACTTTAAGGTCAAAAACTAGCCGACCATAAGTGTTAGATGGATAGATTCCGACCCAGAAAACAGCAATTCTTCCCCCTTTGTCAGAAACATTGCTGTGAGGACGAAAGGACAAAATATAGGAAGCGAAAGTTACGAGGCTGCCGAAAGTAAATTGAAAGTTAGTCACTTTCTGCTCTCTTAATTTAATTTAGATCTCCAGCCATAACAAAAATACTTCTCATGGTGCTCTATATTAAAAAAACAACAAATTTCTGTTCATTTTTGAATAATATTGTTTTTTTTGTTTTTTTATGTTTTTAACTATTAAAATGCACTATTTCTAGTATCGACCACCCCGTTCGTATTTGAAGTAACTTCGGTATATAAGTAATAAATTTTCCTTATATAGCCCTGATATTATAATCATAATCGCATATATATATATATATATATATATATATATATGCATTTGTCATCAACAGACAGTTGTTCCGCTGCACCTTCAGTGTGGCTAGACGCGTCAAGTGTTTTCATGCTAAGGTTCGAAACCCAATCGCTAGATCAGGTGAAACTGTCGGCATTTTACCGCTACACTATTATGCTAACCCCTACAGTAAGGAGTTTATAACACTCATATTTTTTGTCTATATTCGCACGGCCGCTTACCAAAAGGGCGCTATTCTAATGACAAAGAGTAAGGCTTTATGCTTAGTGGAAAATGTTATTTCTCCTACTAGTGAGCTCGACTTATGAGTGGGGATCAAACTGACTGTGATCTACTTGGTAGTTTAATCTCATTGCATAAATCAAACACAAACACACATCTATATATATATATATATATATATATATATATATATATATATATATATATAGAGAGAGAGAGAGAGAGAGAGAGAGAGAGAGAGAGAGATAGATGTGTGTGTGTGTGTGTGTGTGTGTGTGTGTGTGTGTGTGTGTGTGTGTGTGTGTGTGTGTGTGTGTTTTATGCACTGGGATTAAACTACCAAGTTGGTCACAATCAATAGGCATTAGTAGTTATTAGTAATTTATCAGAGATTATTAGTACTTGGTGGTTTTACTCAATAAGCTTTGGTTTATTGATTAAAACAAACCTAATGATACAATACATTGATCACAATAGGTTGTTTTGGTTTTTTTAACTTATTTCTAAATATAAAAGTGAAACGAAATTATTTCTTTGTATATCAGTGACCAAAATTATTTTTAGGTATAACGCTAGAAAAATATTTCTGTATATAAAAGTGAAAAAATATTTTGTATAGTGCTTCTTTTTTTTTTAATTACTATTATTCATTGGCCTTTTGGCTTGGATCAAAGTGTAGTATCTGTTCTGATACTACACTTAATCTTTTCTGTCCTCGGTCAGTTAATGAGAAATCCTTCTAGATAAAGACAATTTAAATTTTTTTACCAATTCAGAGTGTCCCTATTTGGGGATCTGGATTTTCCGCATATTAAAAACCGACCTTGTGTCTAACTCTGCCCTCGTGGGGAGGCAAGTAAATAGGAACAGTGGAAACAAAGTATTTCTTTCCATATCAGTGATGAACATTTTTCTGAGGCATCACAGTGAAAATATATTTCAATATAAAACACTGAAAAATGTCTTTTCTGTATATGACAGTGAAAAAAATGTATTCTTAGATATAATAGCGAATAAAGTTATTTTTAAATATTTATTTATTTATTCCTAATGGCAGGAAAACATTATTTCAAGGGAAGATAATTATTTCTGAATTGCAGGTGACTATAATTATAGATCTAATAAAACTATATAAAAAAAAATGAATGAAAAATATAGGTTATATCTAATAATGAGTAGATGTAAATGTATAAGTGAAAAAAAATATAAATAATAAAGTTGGTTTACAAATGTACAAATAAAGAAACATGTGATATCAAAATTAGTTTGTTGTGTACTAGTGAAAAATAAATAAAATATAAAATTATTTCTAAATTAATTAAACAATTATCTGTAAACATGGCTGTGGAATCAGTAGCCTACATACGCCATTCTAAATTCTGAAATTTTAAAAGGTCCGAAAAAATCTCTAACAAGCAATATATATATATATATATATATATATATATATATATATATATATATATATAAAGATAGATGAAAGAAAAGGGATAAACATGTACGAATGACAGATTTATTTCAACGTCCGATTGTTCAATGCAAGGTATACTCGGTAATAAAATTATGTTTATTATTCTTTCCTTAAACCAAGGCTTTTCAAAGATTAAAATCTTATCATCAGAGGAATTACATAGATAGATAAGTTGGCAGTGGAAAAGCCAAAATCCAAAATTTGAAAAAATATTAAGTAATGGAGAGTAAAAAAGGTTCGTGTAAAAAAGATATGGGGTCTGTCCAGTTGGTAATTGTCAGTTGATGAGGTGTCCAATGAAAGGAGATTTAAAGATGGAAAAGAAAGGTTTTTCTGAAGGCAGCATTTTATTATATTTTATATATATATATATATATATATATATATATATATATATATATATATAAGTAGATACAGACTATACAGACCAGATATGTAGCAATTTTGTAATTAATTGCTTCTGGGCGAACACAGGACATTCTTGGCCTTTGTCCTGTGCAGTTCTAGGAGGTCCAGGCTTTGCCTTCTCACCCTTTGAGAAGGGGTTAGTTTATTGCTAATCGCCTGAGGCGTCCCTACCGGGGAATGCCGATGAGGCTGCCCAGGCATTTTTTGTAAGCCAGAGTGCTATCCCTTCTCGAGGGTGCTGGCTTTTCAAATCCCACTTTCCCGATCTTAACGGGACATTTTTCAATATAAAACCACGGGTTTGTTCATAATATCCAGTGTGTAGTTAAATAAGTACGTTGGACTCTTACTCTCGTAATTGAGCACTCTGGCCTATTTTTCTTAAAAGCTGTAGACATTCATTCACACACTCTCTCTCTCTCTCATATATATATATATATATATATATATATATATTATTAGTTTTCTTTGGACTATTTTTGCTTTAAGCATATCTTAACATTTTGGTTGTTAATTTTCAAATGAATACTTACCAATAATTAGCAATTTATTGTTTTTTCCTTCTGAGGATAAGAGTAATTCTTTGAAAATCCATGGATTAACGGTCATTTTATTATATTCCTTGTTTAAACACCTGATAATAAACTTATAAAGTATGTAACTATTCTTTTTCTGTTATTCCATTACTTCATATATATATATATATATATATACTTATATTACTACTACTACTACTACTACTACTACTAATGATACTACTACTACTAATATTAATAAATTATATCTGGGCGAATCAATGATTGTTTTCTAAAGGCCTTTTTCCTGTATACTTTAATAGCAAAAAATACATGCTAAAATAGTACTTAGTTCTGGGATTGAGTTATGTTAAAAAAAGAAGAAAAAGAAATTCAATTTCAATTCTTCTAATTAGCTAATAATCTGTAATTAACTGAACAAGTCCCCAATCTCTCACTTAGCTATCTAAGTATTTCTCTCGACTTTTCCCATTGTAGCTTGGTTCAACTGCATTCTAATATTCCTTAATGTTCATGTGAACATTTTAGAGAAAGAGTGATTCGTTTTTTTCAGCGTTGCTTCTTAATTGCTTTATTTCGACATCTAATTTACAGAGTGTGTTCGTACACACCATAAGCCTGTCTGTAAATCAGCAAAATAATAAGTCCTTTTACTTCTATATTATCCATAAAGAGACTTATTATTCTAGTTATGGAAGAAAGAATGTCTTAACAGATACGTCAGAGTTTATGAATTTTTTGAATGGATTCAAAGTCGAATAAATAGTGGTAGTGGTTGTGGTTGCGACCCAACGGGTCACGGGTATGTCTAGTACTATATATTATTTAGAATTTTCATTTTAATAGGAACGGGCACGTTTTTCGAGACTCCGTGGATTCAATGTGTTTTTTGTTTTTTAATGAATGAAATCTACAGAATTCGATTAAAAAAAAAGATTTTTTAAAGCGATACATGAGTAAAAATAGCTAGAGGCAAAAACAAAAATATCAACATTTTTTTTTTGTTGTTTTTATTAAGATTTTAATGACAGCCATTTAATAGTGACGACGACGACTTTGATAAAAAAAATTTTTATTTGGTACTTTAAGCAATTTTCAGCATTCATCATGTTTTTTCCCCCCCTCTTTTTTTTTTTTTAAAGTCAGTATCAGTCAATTTTCACCGACTGACTCCTTAAGAAATGCTCTGACTCGGACTCCTTCACCACAGCCCTGTCTATAAATACACTACAAATTGGCCTTTTGGTCAAGATCAAAGTGTATTATCTGTTCCGATGGATACTGCATAGACTGGTATCGTCTTGGCCTTTGGGGCTTGATTTACGCCGGTCTATGTGACGGTCCTGTGCAGTTCTAGGAGGTCCACCCTCCCAAGTTTATTGCTTACTACCGGGGAATGCCGACGGGGCAATTTTTAATGGCCAAAGTGCTCACCTTCTCGGGCACTGGCTTTTCAAGTCCCACTTTCCCGACCCGACCTTGGGTCACATCTTACCTTGTGGGAGTAAGATAAAATTGGCCTTGTGCCTAACCTCCTGACGAGAGGTAAATAAAAAAACAGCAATTACTTATAAATATATAACTGAATAAATAAATATAGCTATTCACGAACGTAATATAAAAGAACTTCTAAACTTAATAATGAAAAAAGAAGAAAAATGTTGACACGCCATTAAAACTTGGTTCAAAACTTTGACATTTTCCAATTAAAAAATAGTTTTTTAAAAAAAAAATGAAAATAAATTATTACATCCAATTAAATATTTCTTATCTAAAGAGAAGTTTAACCCATTTTCATAAACGAGTACATTTATGGTAAGTAATGGCAAGGAGCAAAGTGTAGTATCTGTTCTGATACTACACTTCATCTTTTCTGTCCTCGGTCAGTGAAGGAGAAATCCTTCTAGACTGAGGCAATTTTAATTTTTGTCCCAAGCAAGAGTGCCCCATTTTGAGAGGTTGGATTTTTTCCGCACATTAAAACCCGACCTTGTGTCTAACTCTGCCCTCGTGGGGCGGCAAGTAAATAGGGACAAGCCCAAAATGTTATTTTAGAAAATACTTTTAAAATAAAATTGAATGAAACAAAATGTCAACCTAAAAAAGAAACTCACAGAATTAAAAAAAATAATAATAATAATAGATTTTTTTTCACCAGACATGTAGAAACTTAATATGGTAAAATAGAAAGTATTCACTTCATCATGGCTGCCATATCGGAAATTGTGAACCGGTGTTAATCAAAAAAAAAAAATCCTCAATTATATTTTAGGCTGGAATTTTTTTTTTGCAAATAATTTGTTTTCATCAAAGTGTTTAATTATTAAAAAATTATAAAATGAAACTGCTTTTTTTATAATTGGAAATTTAAAAAAAAAAAAATTTTAATTTTGAAAATATTTTTAACAAATAATCAAATCAAATATTTTTTTTATGATTTAATTTTATTTTCTCATTTTAAAATTATTTTTTAAATAGTCTAATTATTAACCAAATATGATTATATTACAAAGTAATAAACAATTATTAACACATAATAAATTCAAACTGTTAAAAAACAAAAAGCTATGCAGTCTAAAATAATTGGGAGATTTTTTTTTTTATTAACACCGGTTCGCAATTTCCGATACGACGGCCATGCGGAAGTGGATGTTTTTTTTATTTTATTTTATTTTACCCTTAATGTTATATAATTGTAAACAAATAAATAATTAAATAACAATATTAAGTAACAATCATAAATCTAAAAACTAATTAATAAATAATATATTAAGTTTTTAACAAGTGATTTAGAAACTAAAGATTATATAATTGTAAAAATCAATAGATTAATAATAATATATTAAAATTTAACCGGTGATTTCGAAAGTAAATATTATATAATTGTAAAAATCAATAAATTAATAATAATATATTAAAATTTAACAGGTGATTTCGAAAGTAAATATTATATAATTGTAAAAAGTAATAATTAATAATAATACATTTTTAACAAGTGATTTAGAAACTAAAGATTATATAATTGTAAAAATCAATAGATTGATAATAATATATTAAAATTTAACAGGTGATTTCGAAAGTAAATATTATATAATTGTAAAAAGTAATAATTAATAATAATACATTAAAATTTAACAGGTGATTTCGAAAGTAAATATTATATAATTGTAAAAAGTAATAATTAATAATAATACATTTTTAACAAGTGATGTAAAGTTAATGTTAACTATAAACATTAAAAAATTAATTAACAATAAATAATACATTAAGTTTTCAACACGTAATAGCGAAATTAAACATTAAATAATTGTAAAAGAATAAAGATTTATTTAGGTTGTATGAACCAACAAGGAATATAATGCATAATATATAGATATAAAAAAACATGCCATACATTTGAATGTGTCTCTCTCATATGCAATAAAATAAATTATCAACATAAGCTTTCTTTTTTATGTAAGTAATGAAAAAAAAATGCTGAAGTAAATCTTTGCAGTTTTATTCTATTTACAAAAGAAAAATCCCGTAAATACTTTCGATTTTTTTAAAATAAACTTTTAAATGTACAAATATAAAGTTAAGAGCAAGATATACATGCTGTTTTTTTTTTGTTGTTCTTTTAACCAAATTATTATTTTTTTTTAATAGGATTTTGAAACTTAAATTTATTTATGACATTTTTCTTTTTAATAACGATTTTTAAATGATCAAAAAACGGTTTGATGTAATCACAGGGTGAACCCGTTATGCCCGGTTCAAGTTTGATTTAAGAACATCCAGAGTGAACATTCCGAGGAAAAGATCATGACATTGGAATGGTAAAAGAAGATGGTAGTTCTACCCCTAACCCCCAAACACCCTCCCCCCCCCAAAAAAAAAACACACATACACAGAAAATAACGCCACAACGACAAATCAGTATAAAAAGAAACGTTCTTTAAAAGAAATGTGCCCTTTTTTTTCTTTCTTTAATATGTATGTAAAGAGATAAAAAATAAAATATATATATATATATATATATATATATATATATATATATATATATATATATATTGTTAAAAAGAAGCTTACCGGGTCTGTTTATCCCAGAGATAGTCTCCATGGTTGTATATTTCTTTTTTTTTAATATTTTAAGAATCCGAGAAGAGATAGATAGAAAGACAGAAGGAATGGGGGAAAGTGGTTTTAAAAAAAAAAGATGGAATGGAACCGAGATGGGGGAAAGAATCAGTGTATCTTTTTTTGGCCGTTTGTTTTTGGGTCAGTAAAAATTCCTGTGCGAAAATGAAAGTGAAAGTAAAACCCAAACTAGAATTCCGAATATTCTTTGTTTCTCAAGAAGAAGAGAGTAAGCGAGTTTCCTTTGACATCAGGCATCAACAGATGAAGGAGTAACGCGAGGAGTAATTGGTGTGATCGTAGTAAGAGTAGTAGTAGTAGTAGTAGTAGTAGTAGTACGAGGAGGAGGAGCACTGATGATGATGATGATGATGATGATGATGATTGTTGTTGTGTATAAATCCAGTTTTCCAAGTAGGCTAATATTACCCAAAAGAAGGGGAACAGAACGCCATCATCATCATTCGTTCATATATATATATATATATATATATATATATACACACAACTGTGCATCTACCCGGCGTTGGCCGGGAGTTTTTTTAGTTTCACTTTTGTTTCGTCCATTGACTTTTTTCACACCCACACTTTGTCTTTCCTCTAAAATTTCTCAAAAGAAAAATATTTACATTTTTAGAACGATTATTCAATGAAGGAATATTTTTTTTTATTATTCTTTAATCGGTTTCTGAATAAAATTGATCGGACGTCTTACGGAATGTTGAAATTTAAATCCCATAAACACTTTCTATTAATTTTTTTATTTTTCTTCTTTTTTTTTTTTTTTTTTACTCTTAAATTTATAAATAATAAACTAAAAGCCGGGGATGCAGTGCTTATCGATAGGGGGGGGGTAATTTTGTTTTTTTAATAGGATTATGAAACTTAAATTTATTAATTACGTTTTTTTCTTGTCTTTTTAATTTAATATTTTGAATAAATTATTAATTCATTAACCGATTTTTCATTTTTTTTTTTTTTTTTACAAATCACGCTCATTCGTATTTATATACACACGAACACAAACGACATCGGACCAGCTATTTTTTATTAATAGTGATATATTTATTTATTATACCGGTTTGATATATCTATTGACAAGAACAAGAGAGAGGGAGAGGAGAGAGGGAGAGAGAGAGGAGAGGGCGAGAGAGAGGAGGGGGGGTGAATATCTATATATGGTAAAAACAGTGCCGACTCTTCACCATGGAGCTAAACACCCATCCACCCTCCTTTCTTTTTAAATCAATAGTGAAGAAGAAGAAGAAAAAGAAGAAGGAAAGGCTGTAGCGAACCAGCAATCATTGCCACTACTTTTTCTCTAGACTCTATTGATTAAACCAACCACCCACCCACCCCTCCATTTTGGTTGAGTCCAATTATAGGAGAAGCACAACTACAAGCCAGAAGACAGCAGCTCGGTAACTGCCATAAGAGGAGGAGGGGTGACAGGAGGAGGAGGAGGAGGAGGAGGGGTGACAGGAGGAGGAGGAGGAGGAGGAGGAGGAGGAAGAGAGATGAAAGAGAAGGAGCAATGCTAATGCTAAAACTGCTATTGCAGCAGCAGCAGCAGCAGCTGCATTAGCCAACAATCGGCGAACATTGCCGTTCTGTTATCGCAGATCTGCTTGCAAGTACTGTTAGCCACAGTCGACGCAACCACCGCACTGTACTTCTATTACAGCCATTACATGTAACTCTTTTTTAACAAAAGGTTTAATTTATCTGTTTTTACGGCAGATCAACCCTTTTTGAGGTTTATTTAATTCCAAAACACAATACCTACTATAAATGGTTCCTTTATTGCTTTGGTTTGGGTGTTTTACGGCAAATCAACCTTTTCTTTCTTTTTTTTTGGGGAGGGGGGGTAATGTTGAATCAATGGCTGATGCAAATGCCTCATGTATACGGTTGATTGAACACAAGTTGCAATAAATATATACTTTTAACAATAATATTTTTTAACTTTTTTTATGGAAATCGCTTCAGACAAGGCATGAAGTCACTTGATTTAAGGAGCTAACAAGAACAAAAGATGATTATCGCAAAGACAGGAGATGCCTATTGGCCGTAGTCTTAAAAAGACCAAGGTTATATGTAGGAGGAAAACAGTCAGCAAGAAGAAAGTTCTACAAGCCTGCAGTTCTTGAAAAGAAGCTACTGGAATAGGAAGCTGTATTGCAATGAGGCATCAAAACAACAAATTGATGGAGACCACTAGACCAACGAGTCAAACGAGCTGAAACAAAGGAAGCAGGGAATAGATCACACAATTCTGAAGAACACATGCCATAATAGTATTTCTAGAAAAGAATGCGGCTAGCAACATTATGTCTGTGAGAGAGAGGGTGCAGAGAAGAAGAAAGGGTGGTGTCAATCAAATTACAGATACGTTTCTGCATTTTATCAAGAACCCTCAAATAGGACAGAGATTCACCAGCCCAAATATGACAACAGTACTCCAAACTAAAAATTCATTCCCACCCCCCAAAAAAATCCGTAATAAATTTTTCCACCTGACAACTATTCTGGAAAGTTGTCAGATGTAAATAGTTATCAAGTAATTTTTTTTTTAAATTTGTAATTAACATTTTTATTTTGTAAAGACATACACACATATACACAGTGGTTTTAGAGGATTGACTGCTGGTCACATTTGGATGTGACTGGTCGTTCTGGTTTTGAATCACTTGATATGTCTATCCATATTGATGAATCATAAACAACGAAACAGCTGTCTGTGGATTATATATATATATATATATATATATATATATATATATATATATATATATATATATATATATATAAAGAAATGAATGATGAAAATAAAAATTGAAAAAAGAACAATATTTATTGTATCATCAAGTAGTTTAAACAAGGAATATATCAATAAACTATTTTTTCTTTCCTTAACCCATGGATTTTCAAAAGTGCAAGCTTTTATCATCATTCATTTATTTTTATAATTGCTCTATCTCGTATATTGAACATTGACTTTTTTTTATAGGACTATTTTAAAGATAATAGTTTATCTTTATCATCTCTCCATTTTATTTCATTATATATATATATATATATATATATATATATATATATATATATATATATATATATATATATATATAAGCACAATGGAGGCTGTAGAAAGTCCACAAAGGACGGTCACATGCTGTTCCCCGTTGTCAGATTTGAAACCGATGGTACCAATGTTGTTCTGATTTCTTGTAATACATATATAAATAAATATTAATAATGTTACAGATAATCAGGTCAAATCAAAATGATACGATTTATATAAAACATTGATTTTCAATTTGGGCCCTCTCCAGGCTTGAAAACTATGGTACCATGTTCATTTGATCTGATCTTCTGTGACATTATTAATAACTAAATAAATATTATGCTCTTATTATTAAATAATTGAGCACTCTGTTGAATTACCAAAGATTATATGTGCGTGTGGAGATTTAGATATACACTAATGGAACCCATGGAAAATTGTGGCACCCATGAAACTCCTGCTCCCAGCCCCGAATCTCATATTATGCTATATTTTCATTAATGGTCATGTAGACGTCAGTTACGTTTCCGCTGGATAAACAGTGAGTGTTAATGTAACACCGATTTTTACATAATAACGAAAAATAAAGAATAAAATTGCTCAAATAATACCCTCCTGCCGCAAAAAAATATCTTTCTAAAAAAAAAAATTTTTTAAAAAAGTTGCAACAAAAACACCCACAAAAAACACTCATCCTGTAAATTGATTTAATCATTACGTATTGGTGCAGCTATAACATTGTAAGCAATTACATGTAGCGTGTATTCGATCACGGATGTGAGTGACCAATGGTAAAAACATCTGAAATTGAGATGAATTTCTCAACCAAAGGTGGCACCGTCCTCAAACAATTTCCCAACATGGGAGGGGGGCAGGGTGTTCACTCATAATCGTCTAAAAAAAAAGTAGAATTTCATTTTGTGTGTATGTTGGGGGGAGAAGGTGATTTAGCAAAGGGTGTTAATCTACAATACCTTTTTTTTTTCATACTGTAAGTATCGACTGATATGTTTTAAAGGAGTCAGGAAGACATTCATTGATGTAACAAAAGTCTTCTACCTCCTCTACACACGAATCGTTTGAAGTATATTTTGTTAGATAGCTTTTGTTTTTGAAACTATATCGGTCAATCAAATAGGGAAAAATATTATTTTATTGTACATATAAGAAATATATATATATATATATATATATATATATATTAGTACTTCATGTATCCACATAAAATATTATAAGGAGATATAATTTTTTATGTATCAGTTTTCAGTATTTACTTCAACAGTGCTCGATACGTAAGTAGAGCTAGGTAGTAAGCAATGAAAATATATATGGCATATATATTTTCATTGCTTACTATATATATATATATATATATATATATATATATATATATATTCTAAAGAAGCTTTCAGTCATTTAAAAAAAAAAAAAAGAAAGTAAAATGCAGTTTAAATTCCCAGAGAAACTAACTAAATCCAAGATATCGCAGACTTAACATTCGTTGGAAAATTAATAAATAAAAAAATAAGTAAATAAAAAAAATAAAAGGGGGGGGCGGTTAAGTATCTAAGAGTGAAACAAAAACAGGAGACCTTAAGCGTCTAATATTAACACGGGGACCATCAGCTGTTTACCATGTAACTGTTTCGGAGATTTAAAAACAGGACAGTTATAATATTCATGGCTCTCCAATGGTACTGATTATACGACCATTTCCCCAATAATCAAGTGTCGAAATAATTCAGCTTAAAATTTCACTAATATATAATATATAAATGCTCTTGTATAAATAATTGAATTTGTTTAAAAGTATCGCAAACCAAAATAAACAAATAAATGACATCTATAAAAACATTGTACATTCCAGCACTAGCGCGAGTTAACTCAATAGTAGAGCTTCAGACTCTGGGTCCTGTTCTTAAATCTCGCTAGGTCCAGCGATGCCGATGAGTCACAAATGACGAAACACGTGTCCGTGAATGATTACATTTTAAATATATATACATATGTACATATATATGATAAAGAAAAGTCATTCAGTTTGTCAACGTTTGTCACAAATAGCTTCCATCCTACAAAATCAATTTTTCATTCTGAATAGCCAGTTCTTCTTATGGTCTCGTGGCACCATGTACTTCAGAAGAAAATGTAATTTGATTTAATTCCTTTCAAAAAATACTTTAGCCAACCAGGAATATTTTCCAGATGGGTGGCATCTTTATTATCAGCAATAAACTTTAATTAAAATGAAGGCCTTCTTTGTTCTCAGCAGCGAATTTAGTTACTAATAGTAAATACTAATAATAGATTATTGTACTTATTAATAATAAGTAATAGTTCAATAATAAATTATTATTTAACATGGAAACAAAAGGGGAAAAAAAAGAAAATATCTGGAATCTTTTAAAATTTACAATAACATAATGTGATGTCACACGTCTTCCGTAACTGGTGTCAAACAGAAATTCACCTCATATGATGCTTTTTCACTAGTTAAACAATTTTTGTTTGTCAAAATGTGTGTTGTAGACTCTGATCCAGACTAGCAGTGAATACCACTGACCTATACGGCATTGTCATCAATGTCAAAGCAGGGAGCATTGGTCTGGCCTTTTGGCTAAGATCAAAGTGTAGTATCTGTTCCGATGGATACTGCACGCCTGTCCTGTGCAGTTCTAGGAGGTCCACCCTCCCAGGCTTCGCCTCCCCTCTTTGGGGAGGAGTAAGTTTATTGCTTACTGTCTGAGGCGCCCCTACCGGGGAATGCCGACGGGGCTGCCCAGGCAATTTTTAAATGGCCAGAGTGCTCACCTCTCGAGCGCTGGCTTTTAACCCCACTTGCTCGACCCGAGCTTGGGTCACATCTTACTTGTGGGAGTAAGATAAAACTGGCCTTGTGCCTAACTCCTAGCGAAGGAGTAAATAAATATCAATGCCAAGAAAACCCAAAACATGCTCTCTGGGGCACACCAGCTACCTACAAGCATCGTTATCGACCAAAAAAGAAATAGCTACAGTTGACAACTTCACCTACTTAGGAAGCTCCTTAAAAATGGAAGGCAATATGGACCACGAGTTGCAGGGCAGGATAGGAAAAACCTCATCAGCATTTAATCAGCTTTGCAAGATCTGGAATAAAAACAAAAGAAATCACCCTCAGAACTAAATTAATATTTTATAACAGCAACGTTTTGTCCATGCTGCGATATGGAAGTGAAAGTTGGCATCTCAAAATCAGCCAAGAGAGGAAGTTAGACATTTGGAACCAAACGCGTCTACGAAAGATTCTACGGATCAAATGAAGCGATCGAATTACCAACCAAGAAGTCAGAAATCGCATGAACCAGCAGATGATAATAATCTGCAAATAACATCTAGGCTAGCTTGGACATGCCCTACGATTGGCTCCAGAGAGAATTGCTAACCAAGTGCTTTCGTTGACCCCTGGGCAGAATCTGGAGGGACGCTGTGGATCTGGTTACATACCGAACGCGATGAAATACTTTGACTGCCTCATGCGTCTCAGGACGTGGGAATTCCGAAGTCGAAGTTTTAGCCAAATTCCGAAGTCTAATTTTTAGCCAAATTCCGAAGTCTAATTTTTAGCCAAGGCCTTTATTCATTACATCTTTGATATCACAGTAAGCAACTCATACTTAACGTCTAAGGTGAGGATTATTCATTATTCTAATAACACTAACATTGCAATTGTTACTTTATATATTGTCATGACAAAACGGCTATTTCACCGTATCATGGCACTCTAATGTGGCTAGACATGACAAGTGTTTCAAGGCGAGATTCGAAACCAGATCATTTGCACAGTAGTCAGATATCTTACCCACATGCTATCACGCTCGCCACGAAAGTAAGGAAAATTATGTTTTTAGATTTGTTTACATTATCGACGGCCAAGAAATGCTAAATTCTTTTTATGCTATGCGGCAACCGGTAACCCCCCCTTGCTAGAGAGCTCAACCCACAAATGGGGAACAAATGATGGTATCAAGATGACTACAAACTCTTTTGTATGTGAAAAAAGCCTTCATCGATTCCGTATGAGGTTTCAGTAGATTACTTCTTCAGCTACCCAAAAGCCAAGACAGAAAAAAGATGTTTTCAAATTGGAAGATAGCATTAGAAGCGAATAAGGAAATATAATTGACAGGGGAAAGAAAAAGAAAGAGAGAAAAGAAAGAAAGATGAAGAAAAAAATGCAGTGTAAGGCGAATAAAATTGATTTCTGATGACCTACTAGATGGAATCAAATGTAAATTTTATACAAGTGTGAGTGTCGGACTAAAATCAGAGAACTTCTGTCATTACTAACCAGCAGAGCGTTACCATTGTTGACCAAGAGAAGAATCTATTAGGTATATGAGCACAGTGAGATCATGCATGAAAGTGAAATCTAGCCAGTGAGGGTTGAGGACATGCGCTGCATGAAGATAAATGATATGAAAATAATACAATGGTTGTGTAATGTGAGTCTTAAAGACAAGCTTAGTTCTGATTACCTGAGAGGAAAATGAAATGGAGCGACCAGGGAAGATAGAGGCGGGCAACGCCGGGTATCCCTGCTAGTCTCACATAAATATAGATTTTTTCCCCCTGACTGTCAGTCACAATTTTTAGATCAGTCACATTTTTTCAAAACTAATAAATACATTGCAGAATTTGTCTCATTTCTAAAAGCCGTCCAACACATGCCAGAATTTTAAACAGACATTAAACCGATGCTGATGATTAGTGAGAGAGTTTCTGTGAAAGTGTGGGTGTCTAAATCTCCGTATATTCGATTGATTAAAAAAGAACTAATTTGTAAACGGGACATTGTAATCGTGTAATAAGATTAATCTCTTAATAATAAAAGAAGATAAAAATAAGAGAAGCCGTGCACTAATTGGATGCCGTGTAGGCAGGATTTGATTCTTTAAATATCCATTATTATTATTATTATTATTATTATTATTATTACTATTATTATTATTACTATTATTATTATTACTATTATTATTACTATTATTATTACTATTATTATTATTATTACTATTATTATTATTATTACTATTATTATTATTATTACTATTATTATTATTATTACTATTATTATTATTATTACTCCTATTACTATTACTCCTATTACTATTACTATTATTACTATTATTATTATTATTATTACTACTATTATTATTGTTATTATTATTGTTATTATTATTATCATTATCATTATTATTACTATTATTATTACTATTGTTATTACTATTATTATTATTATTAATTATTATTACTATTATTATTATTAATTATTATTATTATTATTATTATTATACTAAAGCTGAGTTTTTATTTATCTCCCTCCCACTTTAGGGAGACGTGACACCAGGTCGGGAAAGTGGGATTTGAAACCAGCGCCCTAGAGAGAGAGAGAGTACTCTGTCCGAACAAAAAATTACCTGGGCAGCCCTGTCAACATTCCCTGGTAGGGGCGCCTCAGGCGATTAGCAATAAACTAACCCATTCTCAAAGGGTGAGAAGGTAAAGCCTGGGAGGGTGGACCTCTTGGAACTGCAGAGGATCATACCTAAGCCCCACAGAGAATCAGGCCATCATCAAAAATGGTATAGACTCTGCCGGTCTGATTTTGGTATGAACTAACCCCGGATTGTTGAATCAACGTTTGTTTCTCTAAGGCGTTTTTTTTCCCCTATATATTTTAATCACAAAAAATATATGCTAAAATATTCCTTGATTTTGAGATTGAGTTTTGTTTGAAAAAAGAAAATCCAGTTTTAATTGTTTATACATATTATAAAGAAGCATCTTATAATTATTGATTTATCCCCAAGTTCGAAGAGATACACCTGAAGAAGGCTGGAGGTTACAGAGGCCGAAAGCTTACTTGGTTTTTATGCGTATGTATATGTATGTTTATATATATGTTGTGTGTGTTTGTGTGTATGTATATGTATGTGAATGTGAATTTGTGGGAGTGTGTGTGTGCATCCTTTACTTCAGTATATCTATCTTTTTATTTATATAATTCTATCTATCTCTCTCTCTATATATATATATATATATATTTATTACATAATTTCTTTTTTGCGTCTATATTCAAGTTAAGCTACCTCCGTTGGATCTTTTATTCATGTATCTTTTTATATGATTTTATTACTTACATGGTCCTTTATTATTGTTATTATTATTATTATTATTATTATTATTATTATTATTATTATTATTATTATTATTATTATTATTATCATCATCATTAATAGTAATAATAGTTTTATTATTATTTTTACATATCGGTCAATTTATTATATTACCTTTCATTCACTTTATTTTCATTCGCTATCAGTTCGTTTTTTTTTATTTTTATCATAGTTCACCCCAAACAAGGCAGGCCGCCACTGTAGACGTAAGGGGCTTCTGAGAAAAAAGGGTGAAGGTTTTTTTTTGGGGGGGGGGGGGGGCTTCAACCTAAATTAGGAGCTGTGCAGCGAGATGTCTGTTTACATTAGTTTTAAATTTCTGCATGTCAGTGACGTCAGGAAAGCATGGAGGGAGTTCCAGAGTCCAGCAGCACGCGGAAAGAAGCTTTTGGAGTAGAAAGCTCTTCGGCATCTGGGGACCTCCACAGTGAATGGATGGGATTTGGCAGATTGTCGGGTTGGTCTAGTGAATTTACGTCGTGGGGGTACCAGAGCAGCCAGGTTGCCTGTATATTCCCTAATATGTATATGTAATTAAACCATTGTATGTATATTCAATGGCTAAACTAGTATCTTTTGTTAATGATTTCATTCTTTTTTCCTTGCTTGCTCTCCATTTTTTGTGTCTTTTGTTCAAAATTTTTCTCAGGGTAAACAAATAGAGAAATAAATATGACTTACTTTGTTGATGATAATTGGGAACGTGTAGCCGTGACGGGAAAAGAAAGGTTATGCAAAGATGGCAAACTCTCTAGGAGTGTGAGAAACTACTAAGATCAAAGTGTAGTATCTGTTCCGATGAATACTGCACCCCATAGACTGGTGTTGTCTTGGCCTTCGGGGCTTGATTTACGCCGGTCTATGGGTCTGTCCTGTGCAGTTTTAGGATGTCCACCCTCCCAGGTTTCGCCTCCCCTCTTTGAGGAGGAGTAAGTTTATTGCTTACTACTTGAGGCGCCCCTACCGGGGAATGCCGACGAGGCTGCCCAGGCAATTTTTAAACCCCACTTTCCCGACCCGACCTTGGGTCACATCTTACTTGTGGGAGTAAGATAAAAACTGGCCTTGTGCCTAACTCCTGGAGAGAAGTAAATCAATACTACGACCATGAAAGGCATCTGACAGAAATTGCCTCAGAGTTATGAAGAAAGCCATGTAAAAATGGAGACCCAATCGGACTTGCTTGAAATCCAGCCAGGAAAGAGGCTGAATCCGGTTTCTACATCCCTCATTTGGGGTGAAATTATATTTTTAGGTTTCAGCAAGTAGAAAGTGCATTCTTTCGTTGGCTGGTATGATTCAGGGAAGATCACTTCGATATGGTTAAAGGGAGTTAACATCGTTACTAAATTGTTGTCGTTTTTTTTTTTCATTATGCATCATTTTTTCAGGACTTTTTTTTTTTTTGTTAGTAGTCAGACAATTTTCACCGACTTCGAAATATTATAGTCTGTTCCAATCGGATCTCTTTCTGATTCGAGCTTCACATCAATATCACCCGACTGAATTTGGACACACCGAAAACAAAAACAAGAACGAGACAATGTCCTTATGCACAGACATCAAATATCTCTGACCATTCAAACCCACCTACTTCACTCAACTAACAAGCAGTTAGTCCACATTGACCTTATTCTCCTACAAGCATGTGACCACATTCTGACCAGACAAAATGTCGTCTAATTCAAAGGACAACTGTATCTTATTCCATATTGCCAGGGATACCTGGCATTGTCCGGGAGCATGAGTAGAAAATAAAAGATTTTAAAAAGTGTGTGCAACATTTTTCTCTCCTATTGTATACATCCTCAGTCAGGTTACTTTTTGAACATGCCCATCCCTCCCACTGCCCCTCTCTCATCCATGTGCAAATGTTGGCAATTGGTTCAATAGAGAGAAAAAAAAAAGAATGTGAGAAAGAAAAAGGTAAAGTCATCAGCAGCTGACTGACTGTTTGAGTGTTCTATTTCGAACAACTGAAAAACGACACATAAAGCTGATGAAAATGGATATAAGTTGATATGTTTATTTGGCACATGTGGCCGGTAAGAAGATTATCTAGAACGATGCACCCCTCTTTGTTAGGCAGTCCGCTAATTGTGCTCTATCCCTGCACCACTGGAATTCTTTTATTAGTCCATTTGACATCATTTCCTTGATTCCACTAATTTCAATTCTGAGTCGTTTCTCTTTAACTGATTTGGTTGATTTTACAGCCTCAA
>OY744540.1:22359460-22391960 GCA_963556195.1 Sepiola atlantica | reverse complement strand
AAAACCAACTATTATATATATATATATATATATATATATATATATATATATATATAATAGTTGGTTTTTAATTATTGGAAGAATGTTCAAATTTTACTGATCTCAACTAACTTTATATATATATATATATATATATATATATATATATATATATATATATAGTATTTCATTTATCCACATAAAATTTTATGAGATATAATTTTATTTATATATATATATATAAATGAATAAATAAAAAAGTTTTTTCCATCTATCCTATCTTAACATCAAAACAAAACACGTTAGGATTATTTAATTCTAATGATATAAGAATACATTAAAATACCTTATAATACATAGACATCTCCAACTCACCCAAACAAATCTCGATTTTGCTCATTTGCATATTTATTTTTAAGTTTTTAATAAATTAATATTCTGTAATATACATTTCTAATTTTTATTGTCAAATTTTTTTCTACATACGCAATCGTTTTATCGATAGTACTATTATTATAATTATAAATAAAATAAGATAAAGAGATTTTTTTAAAAAATTGATAGCGTTTAAAAACTTTTTTAGAATTTCATTTTCAAGGAAGATTATCTACTTCCGGCTTTAGTAAAGTGTCAAATATCGCTGTGATGTCGAGAACAGATACTACACTTTGATCTTAGCCAAAAGGCCAAATAACCATAAAAAGAAAGATTTTGTGACTAGACATTTTTAAGTTAAAAAAAATGATTAAATTGGAATATTTTTAATGGGCATTATTAATGGGCATTATTAAGCTACACAGAGGTTCCCGCGTTTCATCCCCGGGGGGAATCTTCAGGCATTTTAGCCTGAAGATTCCTCCCGGAGATGAAACGAGGGGGCCTCTGTGTAGTTTAATTGCCATAAATATATTTTCATAGCTTACTATATATATAGTGTAGTGTAGTATCGGTTCTGTTGTCATAAGACTGCCCTGCCAGGAATTACCTCCTCCTTTTTAAGGGTGTGTATGGAGAATCCTCCTAGAGTGAAAAAAAAACCCAAGACTCGATTTAGTCAGAATATCTTTCAAGAGGGGAGAGGTAGTATCGGTTCTGTTCTCATAAGACCGTCCACGCATAAATGACCTCCTCCTTTTTGGGTGGAGGGAAGTCGCGTTCGTTCATCATGATATTATCCTCTGTCAGCGGGGAGGGGGGGAGGGTCAGTGTAGTATATGTTCGTTCACCATAATACTAGCTAACAATCACTCAAATTTATAATAAACATGTCTTTTTTAACTAGAAAATTATGAAAGTTATCGTTCTTCCTTAGCCAGCATATTCATCTTTGTTTATAAAGATGGCGACTATATTTTTCCAGCCAATTTTCTAATCTGTTAATAATTAAAAACGTGTTCATCATTTTTTTTAATAAATTCGTTGCTATTGTTGTTGTTGCTGTTCCTATTTACTTCCTCCCACGAGAGCAGAGTTGGGCTCAATGTCAATATTAAACGTGGGGAGAATCCAGCTCCTACAAAATGGGCACTCTGAATTGGAACAAAAATTTCAATTGCCTCGGTCTAGAAGGATTTCTCCTTCACCGACAGAGAACATAAAAACTAAGTGAAAATTCAGTACATATACTACATTTTGTTCTTAGCCAAAAGGCCAAGGAGTTAACATGTTGGTAGTGATGATGATGATGATGATGATGATGATGATGATGATAAATTAAAAATTTGTCATAGCAAAGAAATTAACTTCCTCTAATCTTTTTAAATTACAAAAAAAAGTATTTTTCTTTAATATTATTTACATATTTTTTCTTTTTTTTATAATAAAGGTGAAAAGTACAAAGTACCCATTTCGAATTACTCAGTAATATAAAAGTGAAACATTTGACCCATCGACGTTCCACCCTTATTTTTATTCATTTCATTATATAACCAGTTTTAATGGAGAATTCATTTTGATTTTTATGATGAAACAAAATAAAATTTATCGACGTTAAATATCTCAAAGACCATATCAATTATTTTTTTGTTGTCTTTTCCTAAAAAACAAAATTTGACGATGTTCATGCACAGTATATTTCCCACATATTGGAATATATCAAATAACACTAGAACAATCATCATTTTTTAAAATTTCCTCTAAATTACCAAAATGTCAAATGAAAATTACTTCTTTGGTTTCTGTAAAGACTACAGTGTCTATGTTATAGAAATCGATATTAACAGAACATACAAATAAGTTTCAATAGGAGTTACATTTTTTATACATATATATATATATATATATATATATATATATATACATATATATGTAACAAGTATATGTACCCGTGACCCGTTGGGTCACAACCACTCTCATTATTCTATTTTGATTTCATTCGAAAATTCCTAGACTGTGACGTATCTGGTAAGACATTCTTCTCGCATAACTAAAAATAATAAGTCTCTTTAAGTCTATATTATCTGTGTTATTATTATTATTATTGTAAGGTAAAGGAGTGATCTACTCCTGTGTTGAGATAGTAAATGGGAGTTATCTGCCCATGGTACAAGAAGTACCATGAGTTATCTGCCCCTTATTACTATATAAGAAACTGTGGAGCAACCATTTGCAATTCAGTAATGAACAGTGACAGACGTTGGAAGGGACATTTTCCATACTTTACGATTAGTAGTAGTAGTTGTATTATTATTACTATTAGTAGTAGTAGTAGTATCTATTTATTCTTTATTATTCTTATATAGCTGTGGTGTATACAGACATATGTCAAGAAATTAGATATAAACATACCTAACTTCATATAGATAGAGAAGATATATATACACACATCATTGTTTTGTTCTTTTGTTTAAAAAAAATTTCAAAGATTAATTTGCATTTGTTTATTGGTTTAGCAAATGTTCTGGTATGCAAAAATAAGTGGACTTGAAATAACAAAAGAAACAAAGCTTTCTTTAATAACTGAAGTATCCAAAAACTTCAGTAAAAATAAAAAAAATTAAAGATAATAAAAATGTTTGTACTTGACTGTCATATTTTTAGATAGTCAATAAACGTTGTAAAATAAAATAAAAACAGCTGAGACAGAATAAGATATTTCTGTATAAGAATAATATTTACTTATATCTTGCTTGAGTGACAAAGTAATTCAGTTCAATGACCGGCTGAAGTATTTATATTTTTATCGCCTGCTTAGATCAGATGAAAATGGTCACACACCGAGTTTTCCCTCAAATGAACAAATATTTGACCATTCAAATCTTTTGATGTCCTAGATCAGAAATGGGTTCGAAAAAATAAGATAATCAAAAATGAAATAAACACAAATCTCTATTGTAACAAAATCCTATGGTCATGGCTAAGGAATATAAAACACGCCATACCACCCGCAATCAAATGGAATTGCAGAACGAATGATGCAAACAGTAAAATAGGATTAAAAATATTTTCTTAGCAAGAGAAGGTTTGGTTGTTTTGTTTTACGACATATCAACCCTTTTCGGGTTATTTAATGCCAAATCCGGTCATTTTGGTAAAAGTTTTTATGCTTTAAGTTCTTTATATTGTCAAATATTTATGGTGTTTCGTTTAGTTGTTTCGTTTTACAGCAAATCAACCCTTTTCAGGTTATTTAATGCTGAATCCGGTCATTTTGGTAAAAGTTTTTATGCTTCAAGTTCTTTATATCTTAAAATATTTATTTAAGGTGTTTGGTTTGGTTATTTCGTAGAGGAAATTGTTTGTTTTTTTGTTGTTTTGAGCTCTGCAGAACATGATTGAGTTTGGCAAAAGGAAAGTAAAAAAAACATTAACATCAATGTTTGGTGCATTTTAGGTCAAGACGCCGATATCTTCAGGCAACCTGATCTGGTAGCACCAGGGCCTAACAAGAAAAGATTGAAACTTTTCTATTATTGCGTTGCAGAACAATACCGCGTGAAGATAGATTATAAAGCCCGTCTGCTTTAATAGGTAGACAAATTAGAGCCCCATTAATGACGTCTTACTCAGCCAAAACATGTAGAACAAGAGAAATAAAGAAGCTGAACGTGAAAAAGTGAATTTCATAATGCGAAAAGGACACAACACGACATTGATATATGCAGAAAGAGCAATCCTATTGTTTTTCATGAAGACGAATTAAGTTAAGATCTAGTTAAGAAAATAATAATTAAACAAACCTTAACTTTCTTGTAAAAAAAAAATATTTTTTGTAAAAAAAAAAAAATTATAACAGCTGTTTCATCTTATTTTCTTCGTCAAAAAAATGAATATTTTTTCATAAAATTTTACATACAGTGACTGTTTTTTTCTTGTATTAAATGTCGTTTAATTAATTTTTCTTATTTGATACGTAGCCACGTTTCGATTTTGAAGCCAGGTCGTTTTTCATTTGGCATCTTCCGGCTGTTTACGTAAACAGCCGAAAGATGCCAACAAAAAGTCGGTTTTAAAATGGGTCACAAACTGTACTAGTACCAAACAATCCCCAGACTATTCTTGAACTGAAGAAGGTCATCACAGCCAAAAATGAGGGCAATGCCAAAAGAACAGTGTGACAGATGGTATTGATAATTTTGCACGTTCTATCCAAGTGTGCTTGTAATGGACACCGGAAAATATTAGCTCGGAAGTAAATGACAATATGAAAGTAATGGATCCATTGTGCTACACAGACAAAGCAACGCCATGGACATTTGGAGCATATGATTGAACGGCAATAAACCAATGACTGTTGGAGATTCATGACTGAAACTTGGTGGAGAAGTTAGACATAGACTGAAGTATATTTGTACCAAATATGGTTGAATTGTAGAAAGGGGTGTGAATTCTATTAATGATTCCATGAGTGGCACTTCTTTTGGGTCACATCAAGTTTTATATATAGAGAAGATTTTATAATTCTGGACACAAAATTTAAAAAAAAAAACCCACTAAATCTAAGTTTCTGTTTATCGCTCTCACTCTCTGTCACTTTCTGTTTGACATTTGACCTTATTTGGTGACTATCATTCTCGCTTCATCTCCCTCTCTTTCTATTTATTAACAGTAAAAGGTAATTAAAACTAATTATAAAACTCAAGATTATAATAGTCCAATTTAAACACAAAGAAATATCACCACAAATAGTAATAATATTAACCCATAGCTGAGAGAGAGAGAGAGAGAGAGAGAGAGAGAGAGAGAGAGAGAGAGAGAAGGAGGGAGTAAGCTGAATGAGACAAAGTTTAGATTTTGTCTTAACTTTTAAAATTTAAGTCGCTTTGTCAACTGATTTTTTTCCAAATTCAACAAATCTAACCCGAGCTCAATGGGCGACACAACGGGTCACGTTGTTTTTTCTTATTATTTTATTACATTTATCTACCTCCCACAAGGTAAGATGCGACACAAGGTCGGGAATGTGGGATTTGAAAAGCCAGCACCCGAGAAGGTGAGCACTCTGGCCATTAAAAAAATGCCTGGGCAGCCCCGTCAGCATTCCCTGGTAGGGGCGCCTCAGGCAGTAAGCGATAAACTTACTCCTCACCAAAGAGAGGAGGCAAAGCTTGGGAGGGTGGACCTCCTAGAACTGCACAGGACAGACCCATAGACCAGCGTAAATCAAGCCCCGAAGGCGTAGACAATACCAATCTATGGGGTGCAGTATCCATCGGAACAGATACTACACTTTGATCTTGGCCAAGTTTTCTTATTATTTTATATTTTACAATTCTTGAGACAAATTAAAATAAAAGAAAGAACGCGCAATGTTGTGCAACTGAAACTTTATTTAAACAAGAGCAGCTCAAGTGGAAACCATACAAGTTAATAAACTGCGGTCGTGGTGTCAGACGTGTGTCGGAGTCTTCCCATCTCCCCAAATGTGAAAGGAATTTAAGCCCTGCAGGCAGTTTCATGAGTAACAGGAAAGATTATTAAATGTTCCAACTGGCAAAGTGACAATATTAAATCATGTACGGTCACTTGTAGGAAACATTAAAAAAAGGAAATTAAAAAAGATATGCACACATACGGATAGGGGTAGAGGGGCATTGGCTTTTTTTTCTTCGTTTTTTTTCAAAATAATAATGAATATTTTATCAATGGAATCATTATTTTATTTTTACTAATGAGTCACCACTTATCAAGGCCCAAAAACCACTCGAGGATAAGGGTTAATAAGATTGATAGATTGATAGTTGAACGATGATAAATACTATGAGAGGATTGAATATCTCCACATACCACCACTTAAAACGGCAACCGATCCAGAAAAACAGCAATTCTTCGAAGCGAGAGTTACCAGGCTGCCAAAAGAAAACCCAAGATCCACATTCTACCCTCCATCAGTATGGATGAAGTTTGGCTGTGATGGTGCTCATCCGCCCTTTGACAGCTCGTTTTTAGTGAAGCTGGGTTCCACACACCTACCTCATCGGACAAAGCAAAGCCCGCCTGATATTCAAGTTATAAATGAAAGAAAGTAAAACGTTTTCTTTACTGTTTAGAAGTCCGGTACAGTTGGTAATTGAACAAAATCGTCATGAAACTATAACTAATTCTGCTAATTACTGTTGTCACATCTGGGGAGGTGCCGCTCAGAGCACCCTTTCCCGCCTTGACAGAGTACAAAACCGGCTTCTAAATTTAGTGGATGATGTCCGCTTCTCCTCCCTACAGCTTCTTTCTCACAGAAGATACATTGCTAGTCTTTCTCTACTCTATCATTATTTTCATGGCAAGTGCTCGACTGAGCTTCAATTCATGGTCCCCCCCCCCCTGTAAAACATTCATAACAAAAACTCGTCTAGCTACAACCACTGTCAATAAATTCCCTTTCTCCCTCTGTGTACCTCGAACTAAGCGGAACTTCCATGAGCAAAGTTTCTTTCCTAGAACTGCCCGTCTGTGGAACACAGTACCACGGGGTTGGTTCCTGGCTGACTATAACATTGCTATTTTAAAGTCCAATGTAAACAAATTCTTATTGAGCCATCCTCTTAAATAATCAATTTCTGACCAGTTACAACCATCGTTACTTGATGTTTCACCGTCAACCTGTCAAACTTGATAACCCTTATCCTCGAGTGGCCTTTTGGCCTTGGTAAGTGGTGACTCGTTTGGACAAAAAAAACGTAATTAACTGTAAAAGTAACTTGTTTATTTCTTACCTTTAAGTGTGTTTAGAAACCATCACATTTATGTGATACTATAGATTGACCCCCCCCCCCCGCTCCCTCACAGCCGGGACCGCCAGAAGTAGATAAGTGACTGACAATAAAAAGACCGGCAGATCCATTGAACTCCCCAGACGAATGATGCCATGACAATTAGTCGTTAGCTTTCTGGATGGCTGGATAATGGAGAGAGTAAGCTGGGGAACTGGAGGATGTAACCAGTTCAAGTGGTCAACTGAGAGTAACTGAGAAAAAGACCGGACATTTAGGATTTCCAGTCAAAGATAGATATATTTCAGGGACATGGATTGGTTCCAGAAGATCAGAGATGGGCTCGCGGTGAGCAGACAAAGCAAACTAGTTAAAGTTGTTCGAGGAGAACAACTAGAGACGAGTAGATGAGTTCGAGCAGACGACAGCGAATAGTTTTGACAGACAGATGGGTTCGTGAGATTTAAATTAAGTCTTAGATTATATCCTGGACTTGAAAGATGGGAATTTAGCTCAGAAGTAGTGATACTAACGATGAGGCCCTAACGAGACACACACACATATGTTCAACAAGTCAAGTTTACACAATGTATATATGTGTCTGCATTGTTACTTGCTTTAAATGCAAATTGTAAATTAGTGGTTGTGTCCTCAGCGATTACCAATACTAGAATCAATACGGCCAGATGAAGATGGGGTTGACGATCATTGGAGGATTATACATGATTATACATTTGTTTATAAAATAAATAAATGAGCGTATGCGGTAAAAAAAATTAAGAGTAATTGTTTAGTTATAAAGTCGTTATCTGTATTATGGACATGGAGAGAGAAGTTTTTATTTTTTATGGTAAAAATCAAGATGGTGATAGTAATAACAGCTTTGCAAAAATCCATTCTTCAAGATTAATAAGCAGCTGCTTGTATCATTTTATTAAAACAATATTGTAATTAGATGTTAGAAATAAATTATTTTACCTCCTACTGGGTAGTGTCATCATGGGTAGCGTTTAAGTGTAATAAGAAATAATTATTAAAGAGAAAGACACCAAGAAGAGCAAATGAGGAACGCTTGTGTTTGGTTCTTAGCCAATCCTAATCGATTTATGGTGAAAGCCACTATATAGTGAAAAACAGTTTGCTCCTTTTATTGCAAACTTTTCTAGTTTTTCGATGTGATGTCAGGGTTAGGGTTAGGGTTTCGATGTGATGTCAGGGCGCCATCTTTTATCTGTACTCACATGCTTTGTTAGCCAAGAAGTTCTTAAAAAAGCACAACAAATGACGGTTCAATTCTTTATTTAACGCTGGCCAAGGAGAACATTTAGTGAACCATGGCACTAAATTTTCCATGGGAGTCAGGTTGATTACAATAAATAAATAGGAATTAAAAAATAAATAGGAATAAAAACATAATAACGGCTATGAAAGAATTTAAAATAGCTGATACAAATGAGTACTCTGAAAGAGTTAATTGCTGGGTACAAAAATTGACTTAACATCAGTAAAAGGAGACAATACAAAACACAAATTAACCGAAATGAAATTACTCCAGTTAAGAAAGTTCAATAGCACCGAAGCTTTAAACAATTGTTTATGAGAAAATTTAATCAAAAAAATTTTTTTTTTTTTTAAATTTTTGTTCTAAAATTACTTACCTTAAGAATGGATAATATTTTGAGTCTAAAAGAATAAACTTGACATAAACAATTATATCCTATGGATCAACTTTTCTCGGGAACATTAAGAAACCTGAAAATAAAACAAAGAAAAAAAAATCAATAAAGATCTTAATAACTAAACTGAGTGTTTAATATATATTTATGGAATTATGAGCCAACTTCACGTATGTCTGTGTGTTTCTTGCTTCAACGTAGCTTTGATATAGTTATGCTGATTATTACTCGTGTTTCGACGATTAATCGGAGTCGGAACTTTTTCGGGTATCAAAATTGATATTGGATTAGGAAAAATGTGTGCCTATTTTCCGATGCTAAAAACGATTCTTTTAATTGTTTTTTGTTTGTTTTAATTTTCTTAATTGGTGCTTCTATACCAGGGGCGGGCAACCTCCGGCCCGCGGGCCGGATGTGGCACGCGAAGGCTTAGCGTCTGGCCCGCCACTCTGCTATGCTTTATTATTGCAATCCGGCCCGCGGGCTTCCCAGTAAAACTCATATCATTTTGTGACATAGACGTAAAAGTAGGTTTCAATTAAGATTTACAGCGGGATAAAAATGTATAAATATCAAGGAGCGATGATGCATGTATATTTCATTTTTCTTGGATCAACTTGCTACTTCCCCCGTCATTATTTTTTATGATTCCAAAATAACTCTTCGTCGGCGCCTTTTACAACATCACATACAGAAGTCTCTTGAGAAAAAATATCAGATTTGTAGAGTGTTCAATGCAATTCTTCTACAATTTATTCATGTAAACAAAATATAGTAATTCTGAGATTTCATTTTTCACTCCAGCCCGCGATCTCCTTCTAAAAGTCTCATCTGGCCCTCACTCTGAAAGGGTTGCCCGCCCCTGTTCTATACTATTGTGTACAGATTAAATTTTTCATCTTTTATTTAGAAGAGTGAGTTGAAAGGGGAGATAAATCAAACTGTTTTTTCAAATCTGTTTTCAAAGTTTTATCTGATTTCATATTAAAAAGTCAGTGCTGAATAGGACTGAGTGTTGTGTGTGCAAAAGAATTAAATTGTTACAATTTTAAATGAATAAATAAAAAAGAAACATTTATTTCATTTATCTGAAGAATATTTGGTGCTTTTGTATTGTGTAAAGATGAAATTTCATCTTTAATTAAGAAGAGTGAGTTGAAAGGGGAGATAATTCAAACTGTTTTTTCAAATCTGTTTTCAAAGTTTTATCTGATTTCGTATTAAAAAGTGAGTGCCGAGTGTTATGTGTGCGTCCAAGTCGTGTGCAAAAATTGATAAATAATCCTGTTTCATATCTTTTTAAAATTTATTTTCTTACTAATTCTTTGGATAACCTTATGGGTTATGGTTACAACAATAACAAAAAAAAAAAAAAGACCCCCCCTCCTAAAAAAAATGATTTAATAATCTAAACATAAAACAATAATTTGATTTAAATTACAAATAATTGTGCTTATCCATCTTTGGAGAAATCAGATTGAGAAACAGTTTGAATTATCTCCCCTTTCAACTCACTCTTCTAAATAAAAGATGAAAAATTTCATCTGTACACAATAGTAAAGAAGCACCACGTAATTTTCCATTGCTGGTACTAATGATAAAATGATAAATATCTATTGATTTTAAACTACCAGTAAAAAAAATCTATAGACCCCCCCCCCCCCCCCAACAAAAAACAAAAAAATACTAACTCATAAATAAAACAACTCGCTAAATATTTAGAGATTTTAAGAGAATCGGATTCGGTAATTGTATCGGAATCGAGAATTTAGAACAGAATCAGTAATTGTATCAGAATTAGAAATTTAAAACAGAATCGGGAATTTAGAACAGAATCGGTAATTGTATTGGAATTGGAAATTTAGAAATAAATCAGCAATCGTATCGGAACCGGGAATTTAGAACAGAATCGGGAATTTAGAACAGAATCGGGAATTGTATCGAAATCAGGAATTTAGAACAGAATCGGTAATTGTATCGGAATCGAGAATTTAGAACAGAATCAGTAATTGTATTGGAATCGTGATTTTAGAACAGAATTAGGAATTTAGAACAGAATTAGGAATTTAGAACAGAATCGGTAATTGTATCGGAATTGGAAATTTAGAACAAAATCATTAATCGTATCGGAATAGGGAATTTAGAACAGAATCGGGAATTGTATCGGAATAGGGAATTTAGAACAGAATCGGGAATTGTATCGAAATCAGGAATTTAGAACAGAATCGGTAATTGTATCGGAATCGAGAATTTAGAACAGAATCGGTAATTGTATCGGAATCGAGAATTTAGAACAGAATCCGTAATTGTATTGGAATTGGAAATTTAGAACAAAATCAGTAATCGTATCGAAATAGGGAATTTAGAACAGAATCGGGAATTGTATCGGAATAGGGAATTTAGAACAGAATCGGGAATAGTATCGGCAAAAATATTGGAATCGTCCCATATTACTGATGTCCACCCATTGGATCTGAGTGCATGGAGTCCCTGACACTCGCATCACCGTAAATACCAAAATCGGATGAAGTAGAAGACGCATTCTAAGAGCGTGTAACTATTCGAGTACGCATCTCCAAATTTGTTTGGTGTGTTTAAAAATTAACGCAGCATTTTCTTTTTTTTAATGGAATGTGATTACAAAGGAACAGTAAAAAAAACAAAAAATAGTTATGTCTTTGGATCCTACAGGGGGTTCACACCATCCTACCTCAATTCTAAATTATATAACTCATATTAGACTAGCAAGGCTATCTGGTGTTGCCCGGAATCGTGGATAACGAAATAGAAAATTTCTCAGTCACGTTGCTTTTTGAACACACTTCTCCAATTCGTCTCCCCCCTTTCTCAACTGGTTCAATATAATAGAAAGAAAAAAGAAAGTTGACTGACAGTTTGACCTAATTTCAGTGCTGTCGTTTTAAACAACCATCGGTAAGAATGAAAAAAGTCATTTGTTCCTCCCCCATTTCACTAATTTGGTCCCTGATGACCCCAAGAAAATGAATATTACAGCCATTTTTTTTACCATAACCAGATCGAGGTCACACTGAATCAGATGATGTAGGGTTTGCAAGTGTATCTAGTGTAGTTTCTGACTTTTAGACGGACACACACACGCAGAATTACGACTTTCCTTTAAGTGAAAAAAGATAATGGAAAGTTAGAAAACAAAATTCGTTTTTGATTCGCCTGTTTAATGCCATCTCAACCGACTATATTTATTGGCTAGTAGATTCGTCGATCGGTCCCATCTTGCCCTTAACTTCGCATTTAACGATGACCTTAATAAATGAGGACATCGGTTATACTGATGCTACTTGCTTTTTTCTTTTTTGTTAATTTATGAACAAGGAGAGTAGAAAGTGGACCTTGGGATTACTTTCAGCAGCCCCGAAACTCGCTTCCCTTATTTTGTTCTCTAGTCCTCACATTCCATGAGCGATGTTCCTGACAAAGGGGGAAGAATTGCTGTTTTCTATGTCGGAATCTATCCATCTAACGATTATCGTTGGCTAATATTTTACCTTGAAGTAGTATTTTATTTTTTAGTTCCTTACATCAAGTGGCTTCATGCCTTGTCTGGAGCAATTTTCATAAAAAAAAAAAATCCCCTAAAGATTTAAATAAAAAACGATCCTCTCCACCCTGATGTCTTCCACCTCTATTTAAATAGATGACATATTCCCTTTGTGAAGTCAAACTATTTGCCCAGTGTCTTCTGCCTCCATTTAAGTGGATAACATCATCCATTTCTGATGGCATCTCTTCGTGACGTCATCCAATGTGCACAGAAACAAATAAACACGATAACAAATGGGTTTTATTCGATAGATTTACATAATACTTATTTTGAAACCAAAGTTTTCATTAAACTTTAGCACTGAATGCATTCCCCAATTATTTCTAGAATGACGTACTTACAGGAGAAACCACATCAACGTTTCACACCTCCATATTTAAAGTGGTGTAATGGAACCGACAGAATTCGAACTTGGTACATCACATCGTTAGCCATTTCACAACAGCCACCTGCCAACTTTCTGACTGGATTAATCTTTATTAGAGTCACGTTTATTATCATAGTATCAAAAATTTATTAGCCTTGTTTAATATTATCGCTATTATCATTAACAAAACGTTATTAGTGTTATGGCTAATATCATAGTAACAAAACGCTATTAGTGTTATGGCTTTGTTTAATGCTATGAGTATTATCATAGTAACAAAACGCTATTAGTGTTATGGCTTTGTTTAATAATATGGCTAATATCATAGTAACAAAACGCTATTAGTGTTATGACTTTGTTTAATATCATGGCTAATATCATAGTAACAAAACGCTATTAATGTTATGGCTTTGTTTAATGCTATGAGTATTATCATAGTAACAAAACGCTATTAGTGTTATGGCTTTTTTTAATAATATGGCTATTATCATAGTAACAAAACGCTATTAGTGTTATGACTTTGTTTAATATCATGGCTAATATCATAGTAACAAAACGCTATTAATGTTATGGCTTTGTTTAATGCTATGAGTATTATCATAGTAACAAAACGCTATTTGTGTTATGGCTTTTTTTAATAATATGGCTAATATCATAGATACAAAACGCTATTAGTGTTATGGCTTTGTTTAATATTATGGCTAATATCATAGTAACAAAACGCTATTAGTGTTATGGCTTATTTTAATATTATGGCTAATATCATAGTAACAAAACGCTATTAGTGTTATGGCTTTGTTTAATATTATAGCTAATATCATAGTAACAAAACGCTATTAGTGTTATGGCTTTGTTTAATATTATGGCTTATATCATAGTAACAAAACGCTATTAGTGTTATGGCTTTGTTTAATATTATGGCTAATATCATAGTAACAAAACGTTATTGTTGTTGTGGCTTTTTTTAATATTATGGCTAATATCATAGTAACAAAACGATATTAATGTTATGGCTTTGTTTAATATTATGGCTGATATAGTAACAAAACGATATTAATGTTATGGCTTTGTTTAATATTATGGCTAATATCATAGTAACAAAACGCTATTAGTGTTATTGCTTTGTTTAATATTATGGCTAATATCATACTACCAAAACGCTGTTAGTGTTATGGCTTTGTTTAATATTATGGCTAATATCATAGTAACAAAACGTTATTGTTGTTGTGGCTTTTTTAATATTATGGCTAATATCATAGTAACAAAACGCTATTAGTGGTATGGCTTTGTTTAATATTATGGCTAATATCATAGCAACAAAAGGCTATTAGTGTTATGACTTTGTTTAATATTATGGCTAATATCATAGTAACAAAACGCTATTAGTGTTATGGCTTTGTTTAATGTTATAGCTAATATCATAGTAACAAAACGCTATAAGTGTTATGGCTTTTTTTAATAATATGGCTAATATCATAGTAACAAAACGCTATTAGTGTTATGGCTTTGTTTAATATTATGGCTAATATCATAGTAACAAAACGCTATTAGTGTTATGGCTTTGTTTAATATTATGGCTAATATCATAGTTACAAAACGCTATTAGTGTTATGGCTTTGTTTAATATTATGGCTAATATCATAGTAACAAAACGCTATTTGTGTTATGGCTTTTTTTAATAATATGGCTAATATCATAGATACAAAACGCTATTAGTGTTATGGCTTTGTTTAATATTATGGCTAATATGATAGTAACAAAACGCTATTAGTGTTATGGCTTTGTTTAATATTATGGCTAATATCATAGTAACAAAACGCTATTAGTGTTATGGCTTTGTTTAATATTATGGCTAATATCATAGTAACAAAACGTTATTGTTGTTGTGGCTTTTTTTAATATTATGGCTAATATCATAGTAACAAAACGATATTAATGTTATGGCTTTGTTTAATAATATGGCTGATATAGTAACAAAACGTTATTGTTGTTGTGGCTTTTTTAATATTATGGCTAATATCATAGTAACAAAACGCTATTAGTGTTATTGCTTTGTTTAATATTATGGCTAATATCATAGTAACAAAACGTTATTGTTGTTGTGGCTTTTTTAATATTATGGCTAATATCATAGTAACAAAACGCTATTAGTGGTATGGCTTTGTTTAATATTATGGCTAATATCATAGCAACAAAACGCTATTAGTGTTATGACTTTGTTTAATATTATGGCTAATATCATAGTAACAAAACGCTATTAGTGTTATGGCTTTGTTTAATGTTATAGCTAATATCATAGTAACAAAACGCTATAAGTGTTATGGCTTTTTTTAATAATATGGCTAATATCATAGTAACAAAACGCTATTAGTGTTATGGCTTTGTTTAATATTATGGCTAATATCATAGTAACAAAACGCTATTAGTGTTATGGCTTTGTTTAATATTATGGCTAATATCATAGTAACAAAACGCTATTAGTGTTATGGCTTTGTTGTATATTATGGCTAATATCATAGTAACAAAACGCTATTTGTGTTATGGCTTTTTTTAATAATATGGCTAATATCATAGATACAAAACGCTATTAGTGTTATGGCTTTGTTTAATATTATGGCTAATATCATAGATACAAAACGCTATTAGTGTTATGACTTTTTTTAATAATATGGCTAATATCATAGTAACAAAACGCTATTAGTGTTATGGCTTTTTTTTAATAATATGGCTAATATCATAGTAACAAAAGGCTATTGGTTTTATGGCTTTGTTTCATATTATGGCTAATATCATAGTAACAAAACGCTATTAGTGTTATGGCTTTTTTTAATAATATGGCTAATATCATAGATACAAAACGCTATTAGTGTTATGACTTTTTTTAATAATATGGCTAATATCATAGTAACAAAACGCTATTAGTGTTATGGCTTTTTTTTAATAATATGGCTAATATCATAGTAACAAAAGGCTATTGGTTTTATGGCTTTGTTTCATATTATGGCTAATATCATAGTAACAAAACGCTATTAGTGTTATGGCTTTGTTTAATGTTATAGCTAATATCATAGTAACAAAACGCTATAAGTGTTATGACTTTGTTTAATATTATGGTTAATATCATAGTAACAAAACGCTATTAGTGTTATGGCTTTGTTTAATATTATGGCTAATATCATACTACCAAAACGCTGTTAGTGTTATGGCTTTGTTTAATATTATGGCTAATATCATACTAACAAAACGCTATTAGTGTTATGGCTTTGTTTAATATTATGGCTAATATCATAGCAACAAAACGCTATTAGTGTTATGACTTTGTTTAATATTATGGTTAATATCATAGTAACAAAACGCTATTAGTGTTATGGCTTTGTTTAATGTTATAGCTAATATCATAGTAACAAAACGCTATAAGTGTTATGGCTTTTTTTAATAATATGGCTAATATCATAGTAACAAAACGCTATTAGTGTTATGGCTTTGTTTAATATTATGGCTAATATCATAGTAACAAAACGCTATTAGTGTTATGGCTTTGTTTAATATTATGGCTAATATCATAGATACAAAACGCTATTAGTGTTATGGCTTTTTTTAATAATATGGCTAATATCATAGTAACAAAATGCTATTAGTGTTATGGCTTTTTTTAATAATATGGCTAATATCATAGTAACAAAAGGCTATTGGTGTTATGGCTTTGTTTAATATTATGGCTAATATCATAGTAACAAAACGCTATTAGTGTTATGGCTTTTTTTAATAATATAGCTAATATCATAGTAACAAAACGCTATTAGTGTTATGGCTTTTTTTAATAATATGGCTAATATCATAGTAACAAAACGTTATTAATGTCATGGCTTTGTTTATTATTTTTTAAATTCACTTCATTGAACAGCTTCATACGTTCCAGTTCATTACTTTGATACAAATATTTTGGGTAGTGTATCCCCCCCCCCCCCCGTCCAATGTTTATTTGGTTTAGCCAGCTTCAATATTGGCATAAAATGCTGATGACTCAAACAGCTAAAAATAATCTTAATGTTATTCATTGAATAATCAGAAAAAAAGTGTCTAGGAAATAATCCATATGTTACGTACTTGCACTTGTGGCAGCAGCATTCACCTTAACTTTCTCCCTGGTGTGCAACACCTCTCGTACTATAGCAGCCCATGCACAGCGGTCTTGGGTACAGTCGTATTCGATAGCTAGCCACTCATGATTCCACTGTCAAAGACCAACAACGTGTGGGTTGAACTTGCCACAAAGAAAGTTTCTTTGATATTTGTTTAAGGGAAGGAACCCAAATCTTACCTTGATATGTTACGTACTGGCATGTAAGTAATATAGGCACTGCAAACGATTTGACTATAGGAAAATTTTGCAAGTATGATAGCCGATTGATTCAACAAGGCATTTCTTTTTGGTGGAGTCACCCTGTATTTAAATACAGGGTGACTCCACCAAAAAGAAATGCCACCCATGGAATCGTTAATGAAATTTACATTCCCTTCTTCAATCTATACCTGACTTGTCCACCAAGTTTTAGTGATGTATGTTCACCAGTCTTTGTTTGAACATGACATTTTCAATCGTTTCATCTAAGACCGAGACAGTTACTTCAAACCAGAATTCTACTTTTCCTATGACTTCACTTCTGCTTTCTTATGTCCCTACTTCCGTTCCCACGTTTTTTATTCTTCTTAGTCATCGTTGACCTGTTGTTTGTAATATTACCTGTCCGTAAGTCCGATAGTTCATTTGTACCCATATGTTACCCACTAATATATGTATTAGATAATATATGTACTAGCAAATTCACTTAACCGAATATTTTTTATACGTCCAAGCATCTCAAGAAGAAGCGTTGTCCGTCAGTCCGTATGTAAAGCTTTAATTAGAAATATAGGGGCAATCAACTCCCCCCAAATAAAAATGCAACTCATGGAATCGTTAATGAAATTTACAATCCTTTCTAGAATTCAACCATATTTGGTACAAATAAACTTCAGTCTATGCCTGACTTGTCCACCAAGTTTCAATCATGAATATCCAACAGTTTTTGTTGTAGATAAGTTTGAGGTTTAGAAGGCTGTGACAGTGTAATGTAAGGTTATGGGCACAGGATGAACTGAAAGAATGCCTGGGTGAGAAACGAGATGAAAATAGACATAAAGCGACGATATGTAATTTACATACTTGGATTTTGATATGTATCTACTTTGAGAAAGAGGTAATTAACCTCGAAATATCAGAAAAACTTGGACACTGTATAACACATGATTGATTGAATACAAAATAACAGCAAGTAGAAAATAAATAGAAAATTATAACTTCTTTAAATATTGTTTCTTTATGTCTATTATCATCTCGTTTCTCACCGAGACATTCTTTTCAATTCACCCGGGGTGCCCATAACCATATATTGCATTGCCACAGCGTTCTAAACCTCAAACCTAGTATTTGCTATGCATTCATGTTGTAACATTATTTTCTATGTATGTATTTTATCTAGTAATATTATTTGCTATGTATTTTTTATAATCAAACACAGATTATTGGTTATGCATTGTATGCCTAAAAGAGTTTCTTTCTAAACTAACCTATTTCTGACCAGGTCTTTATTCATCCTTCTTTCTCTCAGGTCCATTTTATCACTACCTTCCATGTTTTCCTTGGCCTTCTCCTGTGAACTGAACCTGCATCCTCAATTGTTCTACATCTACTAACCCAAGAACTCTCATCCATTCCAACGTGGCCATACCAACAAAGTCTTGTTCTGCATCTACTCCCTATACTGTCTAGATTTACTCTTCCTTTGAGGTCATCAGATCTAAGTCTATCTTTAGCACTTACATTACACATCCATCATATTCTCATATCATTTCTCTCTATGCAATACATGTCCTATAATATAATTAATCAATTATAATGTGATGAGTGGTGTGCGACTCAATAAACCTTATCACTTCCTCCCATGTTTTTCTTTGGTGAAAGAGTCTGCAAAGTAAAGAAGAGATCATTCACCATTAGGTTGCGAAGTCGGCTTTTGTACTCTGTTTGGGCACGGAAGTGTGCTCCGAGCGGCACCTCCCCAGATGTGGCAGAAGTATTCCATCTTAGAACGACGTATCTGGTTCTTACGGAGGTCTATCTACGAATTCAAGAATTCTCATCCATTCTGAATAATCAAAATAATACAGCGATGTACATGTTTTTAAGGTTCCGTATTGTTTGTTAAGAAGAGGCGGCTCTTTAGAAACAGTTATTGCTGTTTGTGGCACCATAATCATCATCAGCAGCAGCAGCAGGAAGTATCTTGCCTTTCCTTCAACAACATTGTTTTGGTTTGTTTTCTGTTTGGCCTCCAATATCAATAAGAGATTCCAGGAGATGACATCGAGCCTGGCTGATGGCTAAACAAGCAATATTGGCTAATTAACATTCGCAGCAAGTTTTCTCCCCATGAGAACAACACAGTTCATTATGAGCCTTAACGTTCTCCAATATCTCAAGGGGCTGCACAGCTTTCCCCCTCCCCCCTCCCACACACCCATCATCACTATTTCCAATTTCAAGGAATCAGAGTATTGGAAACTGAGCTCTTAGGGTTTCCAAATTTTTTTATTTTTTTATTTAACAGGCAGAACCTGTGACCTGGCGTTGCCCAGGAAAATTGAGGAAGCCAAGCATCGCAATACTCGAAAATAAATTGACGGGTAAAGAACAGAAAATACTCTTTTCACACAAAATGCTAAACCTTTATTCATGATAACAAAAGAATGAAATGGCTGACTTTTGTAGAAATAAATCGAGTGCATTATAGTGGAATTTAATTTCACAAGGAAATAAATTTGGGGGTTAGTAGGGATATTCACTGACTCCTTTGCTTTCGTTGTAATTTACAATTTTACAAAAGAATAAAATGGCTGACTTGTGTAGGAATGAATTGAAATGCATTGTGACAGAATTTAGTTTCATAATGAAATTAATGTGGGGAAGCGGTGATGGATACTCACTGACTTTGTTGCTTATTGGTGGTGGTGGTGGTGTATGTGTGTGTGTATTTTTGTGTCGGGGGGGGGGGGTCATCATTTACAATTTCAAACCAGATTGCAACCCCCAGAAGTAAATCTACCGTAAAAGTTGGAAAGACTCTTTTCAACCAAAATGCTAATTTTCTATCCACAATATAAAAAATATGCGTAAATAGAAATATGTGTAATAATAAAATGAAAACAGTCATTGAATTTGAAAACAATAAGAACGAATAATGAATTAATGAGATGTCCTTTTGCAAAGCCATATACAAATTAGTTAGCTTGAGTACGTAGATCACGTAGCATGCTCAGTATATTAGAAAGCTGAATTTCTTCTATTTTGTCAATGAATTTGGCGTTTTAATCTCACTGCCAGTGCAATAAACGGCCCAACTTTATAAATGGGTATACATCACATGTAAAGCTAACACTACCTACCTCTGAATCCCAACTGAGGGGTGGAGGCTGCTGGATGGGGATACCCTACTCCCTCAGAAAGGATAGTTTGAGGAGCGCTTTTGAGGTCTTTTTAGTTTCATTTTCAAAACAATTATATAGTCGATTTTAAGTGTAACAACATATAAAAAATAACTGCGTCTGTTCGTAATACTCCACCACCCGTTTTTTCTCAACTTTTTTACCAACCAAATTTTTTTTCTTTTTTCTGTGTACACTTACCTATCATGTCGCTAGAGAATTCCGTTTTTTTGTTTTTTTAAATTGTTTTCAAATATTTTAGATTTTAGCAGGGGGGATCAGTTTCCTATATAAATTTAAAGTAAACTGATAACCCACTTTTTGACCATGTTGCAAAAATCTAAAATATTTTTTTTTAAGTTCCCCTCAAAAACGGAATTCTCTAGCGGCATGATAAGTAATTGTACACAGAAAAAAAAAATGGGTGAAAAAAAAATGGGTGGTGGTCTGTATTACAAACTGACCCGCCAGATTTCTGTGACTTCGCGTCGGCAACGATCGGACAGGTCCGAGAGTTGACGAAGTATTAACCAATCAGGTTGCAGCATTCATTCGCCAATCAGGCTATAGCAAACAGCCGACAATATTTGGAAGAAAACAATAATCGCGTTCTATTGCAACAATAATGAATTATTATCAGCTGTGTCAGGTCATCGAATTTCCGGAAGGACTAATTCAAAAGCATAACATCTTTATCTATTTCTTTGCTTTATGTTAAAAAAGAACATTGACAAAATTTTACCCCCCCCCCCAAAAAAAAAAACAACAACATTATTTTCACAAACAAATCAAAATATTTACATCTACACATTTGATTGACAATAGTTCATTTGACCCACCAAAAAAAAAATATATATATTTAGTAAATAGTTCCACTGTATAGAATGCATTTAAATGTTGTAATTGAAACGGTTGTTTTTTTTTAAACCAGTAAAATGCAGAGACTTTTTTTTTTAAATAAACATTATTTATTTAAATTCAAATTTTCGATCTACACAGGAATCTTCATCAGGATAATAGACAATATTTTTTTCTTCCTTTTTTTTTCTTTTTTTTAAACGACATGGTGTCGCTTGATCTTGTGCTTCAGATGTTAACGAAGCTCGTTGTGTAATAATGTCCACAAGTGGTGTGTGTGTGCTCTAGCCGCACGTTATAAGTATTAGTAAAGACTTCCACTATAGAATGTATTTAAATTTTCTAATTGAAATGTCGTTTGGGAGGGGGGGGGGGAGAAAAAAAAATATTGTCTATTATCCTGATGAAGATTCCTGTGTGAATCAAAAATTTGAATTTAAATAAATAAGATGTTTATTTTAAAAAAAGGCCTCTGCATTTTACTGGTTTAAAAACAAAAAACGTTTCAATTACAAAAATATATTTATTTACAGTTCTTTAGCTACGGGTTGTTCGTTTTGTTTTTCTCTTTTTATCCATGTATTTTTTCTTTGAAAGTCTTCCATTAAGTGCTTGGCAGTTTCAACCTCATTTCGTCTCATCAGCTCTCGGGTGTTTCCGCGACCTGCCCGATCGTTGCCGACGCGAAGTCACGGAAATCTGGCACATCACCCATGCAACATGTATTTCATCTTTTCTTACGGACCAATTTTTTTCTTTTTTCTGTGTATCATGCCACTAGAGAATTCCAGTTTATTTTGGAAATTAAAAAAAAATATTTTAGATTTTTGCAACATGGTCAAAAAGTGGGTGATTAATTTACCTTAAATTTATATAGGAAAACTGATCCCCCCCCCCTTCTAAAATCTAAAATATTGGAAAAATAATTAAAAAAAACACGGAATTCTCTAGCGACATGATAGGTAATTGTACACCCCCCCCCCAAAAAAAAACAACATTTGGTCAGTAAAAAAGTTGAGAAAAACGGATGATGGAGTATTACGAACAAGCGCCAAAATAACAAATAAACGTCATGGCAAATGAAATACAGTCAAATAGTCATTCGTTTGAGAATAGCTATGATATTTAATTTGAAAACTTATATCTCTATCTTTATAAAGATAGGTATGTTTATATATTTTTATGCACAGGATCCACTCCTGAACTAATTAACCATTATAAATCGTGGAACACAGTTGCTAGGCATAAGGGGTCCAAATGTGGGCTATATTCAGTTTAATTTAGTCTCATGCAAAGGTGAAGGAGGTGGAAGCCTCTCATAAAAATTCAGATACCTCCAATATTTGTGAAATTTTAACAATAGGTATTAGACATCAATTAATAAATATTCCCAAAATTTCAGTGTCTTTGGAGTATTGTAAAGGGTTTTTAGGGGGCATAAACTCCTTCTTGAAAATTTAAATATATCAAATTTGCATTGAATTTGATCCATAGTCATAAGACACCACTTAAGCAAGATTCCCTTAATTTTAATTTTTTTTTAGACCCCTTACGCTTAAGCTTAAAATGTTAGACATTTTCTAAATTCAAAATCATATAATGTATTCTGATCAAAATTAGAATAAGGATTCTAGACATAAGGTTTAGTATCATTATATATTGATTTTAATCTTCATAAGTGTACATAAGTGGTGCAAAATATATGTTCGGGGGGGGGGGGGAATTAATTTTATCTGTCCTGGGACGGGTATTGTTCTAGTTTCTCTATAAAATACTAAAATTTAATCAAGGGAGGCGCGAGAGCGCTCTATCCCTTAATAGACTTTAAAAACAGCCTATGCTGGAAATCTCATTTCTTTGATCAATCATAACTCAAAAACCAATAAACCAAATTAGTTAAAACTGCGCACAAAATTTTTATTTGATAGGTTCTATAAGTGTGTAGAATTTCAGCATCATTAGTCGAGGCAACCCAGAGATCCAGAAAGTTCAATCATGAAATCATGTTATCTGTGCCTATGTATGTATGTGCCACCCTGTATCTCATCAACTATTTGATGGTTCAGTTGATTTTTGGCAGAGATAGAAGTTCTAGGGTCTAGTTGATGGTATTTTAATTTCAGTTTACCATATACCTTAGCTTTTCAGAAAATTCTAAAAAACCTTAAAAATGACCATTGTATTGAGGCATAGCCTTTACAAAAGTAGTGACATTCCATGATAAATGCCAGTATACTGAAATCATATGCCTTTAATAGGGTTAAGATGAAAATTCATATACACTAAATGTACAAAAGCAAGGAAATTCCCAAATTTTTATACTTTTATTGTCATTAAGGGTATGCGAGCACAACAGGGCTATGTATTTTACTGGTAGTAAATTTTCCTCAGCGCACCTCACACACTTCATCCACTCATGCATAGAGATTTATACTGTAGTGATGTGATAATGAAATGGTTTGGTTGATATGTAGTCATACCCTTAATGACAATAAAAGTGTAAAAATTTGGAAATTTCCTTGCTTTTGTACATTTAGTGTATATGGATTTTCATCTTAACCCTATTAAGGGCATATGATTTCAGTATATTGGCATTTTTCATGGAATTTCACTAGAATTGTATGGTTTCAAAAAAGAAAAAGAAGAAAAGCAAAACAAATTGCAAGTAAATATGCTACCGAGCAACGCCGGATAGGAACAGCTAGTTTCTTATGAAACAAGAGTTCCTCGCTCAATGTCTTTTCAAAACATGCGATTTCATATCTAATGAAGTTCAGTTTAAATTTAAAAAGAAAAATAAAGAAATTATTTCATTTTGAAAGGTCACTTCGTTTTTATCACTTGAAGGTAAGCATGCCAAAGTTGGTACTTCTTCAGAGCTAACTCTAACCCTAACGCCGCCAAGTCTATTTTAGCTCAGGTCCTAATCTGGAGAAGCACCCCAAAGTTTCATACTCTGTATCGCAGCACAGATCAGATTTGGATTCTTCTCTTCCTATGCAAGACGTTTATTGGCTGTCATCAACAAATATTCCTTCTTTGCAATAACCGTTTGCAGAGAGTGAATAAATTTTTTTTAAATAAAATAAAAAATGTTTATTTGCGGGGGGGGGGGGGGGCAGAGTTAGACACAAGATCAGTTTTTAATGTAGGGAAAATCCAACGATGCCTATTGACAATTCACCTGCTAGTAACAATAAAAAATTAATAAGCATTTGTATGATGTAAAAGAAAGAAAATATCGTACACCAAAAATCTCGTAAATTGATCAAGTATTTTTTTTTTTATTACAAACGAAAATCAAATTTTATAAGGAAACGACGAGTGTCGATCTATAGACGCCATGTTTGAAATAGTTTCCAGGAAATAACTCAATTTTGCGATATTTGAAAAAAAAAAAAAAATTAAACTTTTGCGAACTCTTCAAAAATAGAGTTCAGAATAAGCCTAGTACATAATGGTAATCGCTACGAATTACCATTAATCGCATAAAAATTATTTTCTTTTGTTAAAAAAAAAACTACTTGACTAATTTAGGAGATTTTTGGTAACAATATTTTCTTTCCGTCACGGGTTCGTATATCATACAAATGTTTCTGAATTTTTTTATTTTTCATAGCGGAGGAATTGTCAACAAGCACCAATCCAACTCCCCAAAACACTCTGGATTGGGACAAAAATAAGAATTGACTCGCAGCTGAAACGCAGTATCAAAACAGATACTGCACTTTGCTCCTAGTCTGAAATATCTTTCATATCATTTCAAAGCAGAATTAGTCAACAATTTTTTTTATGGAATCAGTAATATGTTATTTTAAAACAGAGTCGAGAGTCAGATTTGGTTGGGGGGGGGGGGGGCAGGTTCCGATCTTTGGAATGTAGAGTCAGGGTCGGAATTTGAGAATCAGTAATTTTTGTAGGAGTTGAGAATCGGAGTTATGTTTGTTAATACCGACTTTCCTCGGCAGAGATAAGATTTTGTTCTTACTCTTCCTATACTTGTGGCTGACTGACTCCGACTCCCAAATCTGCTTTGAAATGACATCAACAGATACTGTACAGGCATGAAGCGAATGAACATTTGTTTATTTTTGGTTTTAATAATTCACTCTTAGAAAACACGTATACTAAGATCAGGGTCGAAGGTCGAGAATCAGCAATGTTTGTTGGAGTCTCAAATCAGAGTCATGTTTTTTTCAATATTGAGTCAGGAGTTAAATCTTTTCAACCACTACCCACTACTTCTTATTCATTTCTTGGCCTTTTGGCTAAGATCAAAGTGTAGTACCTGTTCCGATGGATACTGCACCCCATAGACTGGTATTGTCTTGGCCTTCGGGGTTTGATTTACGCCGGTCTATGGGACTGTCCTGTGCAGTTCTAGGAGGTCTACCCTCCCAGACTTCGCCTCCCCTCTTTGGGGAGGAGTAAGTTTATTGCTTACTGCGCTCCCACCGGGGAATGCCGACGGGGCTGCCCAGGCAATTTTTTAAACCCCACTTTCCCGACCCGACCTTGGGTCACATCTTACTTGTGGGAGTAAGATAAAAACTGGCCTTGTGCCTAACTCCTGGAGAGGAGTAAATCAATACTACCCACTACTTCTGCTTACAAATAACGAATAATTATGTTTGGGCGAAGCTATTGAGAAGTTCTGCTACCTTGCTGATACCATTGGAGCACAGGTGGAGCAGGTGCTAGTACGATTGCAAGAATTAAGAGTGGATACAGTAAGTTCAGGGAACTTCTGCCATTACTAACCAGCACAGCGTTACCACTGTCAGCCAGGGGAAGAGTCATCAGGCATGTGTACGCAATGTGATGATGTATGGAAGTGAAACCTGGCAAGTGAGGGTTGAGGACATGCGTTGCATGAAGAGAAATGATATGATGGATGTGTACTGTGTTTTAAAGACAGTCTTAGTTCTGATGAGCTCAGAGGAAGATTAAATCTGGACAGTATAGGGAGATGTGTGTAGAAAAGGATACTTCGATGGTATGGGCCGTTGAAAGAATGTATGAGAGTTCTTGGGTTAGTAGATGTAGAACAGTTGAGGTAGCAGGGTGAGTTCACAGAGGAAGGCCAAGAAAAACAGGAGGAAGTGATAAAAATAGACCTGAGAGAAAGAGGGATAAATAAAGACCTGGTCAGAGATAGGTTAGTTTGGAAGTCAATTTCTTAAAGCCGTCCAACGTATGCCAGCATGTAAAACGGGCGTTCAACCGAATATGATGATGATGATGATGATAATCTAAGTAATGCTTCATTTTCAAAGAAGCTCTGTAATTTTTCATTATGGAAATCGCTTCAGACAAGGCATGAAGCCACTTGATGTCATAACATAATCTAACAGATATTCTTGTGGATTATGGATTCAGCTATACTGATTTGAAATCAAATTAGATCTATTATGGTCAATTTATTTATGCATGAATACTGTTGGGATTCCCAGTTGACCCCTAACTATGGGTAAAGTACCAACTTTTATTTACTGAATCATTTACAACAGGCTTCAGCATTAAATAACCCTAAAAAAATAGATCTGCTACCAAAACAACTTCTTCCATATAATAATCTTCGACCTATTTGGCATAATGGTTAGAGTGTTTGCTAATTGGCCGGGAGACCAGGGTTCAATCCTTGGTCGAGTCATACCAAAAACTAAAAAAAAAAATGTTACTTGATGCCCCCTTGCTAAACACTCAACATTATAAGGTGAGGATCAAGGGTAAGTGGAGTAATCCTGCGAAAAGAGTGGCGCCCTCCCTTACATTTTGGTGTAGTAGCTAATGAAAAGGGAGCCTTTGAGTTGCCCTCGACTATGGTCGACAACTTTACTTTTACTTCTATCTAAATAATAAAGTAAAGTCAGTCAGTTTGTAGATGTTAGTCATCAATAGCTTTCGCCCTAGAAAATTTTTAATTCTGGTTCGTCAGCTTCTTTTTGTGCAAAGTCGGTACATGTTCTTAGCAAGAAAAAAATGTAATTCGATTTTATCCGTTTGAGAAATCATTTTATCCGATTGAAATAATTTTAAAAAATGATGCTATCTTACGAAAAAAGGAAAGTAACTATTTGTCGATACAGATTTCCTTTCCTTTGTGTAGTCGACTTTTTTTTTATTTCATTATTAACGAATACAGAGTTATTTCCTTTTGTTGGTCCAATTTTCATTTTTTATTTTTAAAGAGGACACAAAACCTTTTTTACATTTCGGTCACGTAAGTTATTAATAAACGTAAAAATAATCCCAGGCAACACTAGTTAATATATGCAAAGGAACTTTATAAGTCTCCTAGGACTGACTTTCACTCCAAACCTGAAATGGAAGACTTACATCAAATCTGTTGTTAAGGTTGCTGCAAAAATGGCTGGTTCATTCTATCATCCCAGAAGATACCTCACTCCTGACGCAACCCTCTACCCGTTTAAGAGTCAAATACGTCCTCAGATGGAGTACTGTTGTCATATCTGGGGAGGCACCATTTCAGAGTACAAAATTTACTTCACAATCTAGTGGGGAATAATTTTGTTTTCTTACTTACGGTCACTTTCTCATAGAAGAGACGTTGCTAGTCTTTCTCTACTCTATCGTTATTTCCATGGAAGGTGCTCGACTGAGCTCCAATCTCTTCTCTTCTCTGTAGCCCCTTTCTCACAGAAGAGACGTTGCTAGTCTTTCTCTACTCTATCGTTATTTCCATGGAAGGTGCTCGACTGAGCTCCAATCTCTTCTCTTCTCTGTAGCCCCTTTCTCACAGAAGAGACGTTGCTAGTCTTTCTCTACTCTATCGTTATTTCCATGGAAGGTGCTCGACTGAGCTCCAATCTCTTCTCTTCTCTGCATCCCCTTTCTCACAGAAGAGACGTTGTTAGTCTTTCTCTACTCTATCGTTGTTTCCATGGAAGGTGCTCGACTGAGCTCCATCTCTTCTCTGCATCCCCTTTCTCACAGAAGAGACGTTGCTAGTCTTTTTCTACTCTATTGTTATTTTCATAGTAGGTGCTCGACTGAGCTCCACTCTCTGGTTCCCATCTGTAAAACATTCACAGCAAGAACTCGTCTAGCTACAACCCTGAAAAAAAACTTTCCTTTTTCCTCCGTGTACCTGAAACCCCACAGAATTTCACCGGACAAAGTTTCTTCCCAAGAACTTCTCATCTGCGGAACACAATTCTTCAGAGCTGCTTTCCAACTGACTACAACATGGTCGTCTTCAAGTCTAATGTTAACAAATAATTGTTGAGCTATCCTCTTAAGTAAACAAATTCTGCCCATTTACCACAAACAAAGAATGAAAAAAGTAAGAATAAAAATGTTACCAAAGAGAGAGAGAGAAAGAAAGGGAAAGAGAGAGAAAGAAAGAGGGAGAGAGAGAGGGGGTGAGGAGAGAGAAAGAAAGGAAAAGAGAGAAAGAGGAAATATAGAGATAAAAATCTCCGTCATGGTTGGAAGAAGGTTCAGTGTTTATCATCTGCAACTTGTTTCCTATGTTCATTAACGGTTTAAAGCGACAAGGATCCACTTGTAAAAGATAAGCCTTTCCTAATAATCTGACAATGGCAGATAATGTTGGCGAATATATTTGTCATTCGAGAAACTTCCTCCAGGCAAAAACAATATCAGCAAAGTGTAGAATTACCTTTGCAAGAAAGTTCCAAACAAGCGTCCAGTTCGGCAGACAAAAGAAAGTTGACTGTAACTTAATACCCACCCTGTACCCCAACAAAGCAAAGCGAATGATGGATATTTATTGATCACAGTATCCAGACAAAAACGAACAGCGAATCAGAACAGAGAATACGCTGGCCCAACCGCTGTATATTGTTGTACTTTTAAGAATGACGTCACTTATGTATAAAAATATAATGGCATTTTTGTTTTTATTATTGCTTTGTCTTTTTTCACACTGAATTTAGATCTTATTAGTTCAATGGTGTTGTGGTGATCATCAGTTGTTTGCCATGAACTATTTTGAGGATTTAAAAACCAAATTTCATCATGGTTCCCCAGCAGTGTTGATCAAACACCACCTCCCTCAAAATATAACCATTGTATTTAATGTGTTATATTGTTTTCGGGCATCATCATGGTTTAGTATCTGGGCCATAGTATCAATTCTTTGATCGATGTTTATTTACTCCTCGCGGAGTTAGGCACAAGGCCAGTTTTATCTTACTCCCACAAGTAAGATGTGACCACAGCTTGGGTCGAGTAAGTGGGGTTAAAAGCCAGCGCTCGAGAGGTGAGCACTCTGGCCATTTAAAAATTGCCTGGGCAGCCCTGTCGGCATTCCCCGGTAGGGGCGTCTCAGACAGTAAGCAATAAACTTACTCCTCCCCAAAGAGGGGAGGCGAAGCCTGGGAGGGTGGACCTCCTAGAACTGCACAGGACAGGCGTGCAGTATCCATCGGAACAGATACTACACTTTGATCTTAGCCAAAAGGCCAGATGTCATGATGCTTTGATCGATGTAAACTTAATCAAAACATGGTAAATGAGTAGCGCCAGAGAGAGTGGACAGTGCGCGGAGTGGACGGAAATTTATCTCTCGAAACTGCTAGCCAGCTGCGCTTTTTTTCCTTTTTGGATCTCAATTTTGGTTAATTAATATAGCACTTTTGGAGACTCACTCATCACAACTGCAACACCCATTCCGAGATTTCACCTACACACTCAAGGTATTTACATCCCTTCCACTGCGGCGGGAAGATGTGGCACAAGATCGGAAGGTGAGGAGAATAAGCCAGCATGCAAGAGCTGGTGCATTCTGGCCCATTAAAAATTGCCTGAGCAACCCTGTCGCCATTCCTCAGGCAGTTAGCTATAAACTAACTTCTCCCCAAAGCAAGAAGGTAAGGCCTGGGAGAGTGGACCTCCTAGAGCTGAACAGAACAAATACCTAAGTACTTATGGCATGTAACTTCCAGTTCTGTATTGTTTATTTAGTAACCGATATATTTTGGTTCGCTGTGTCTGCAGGTGACCGTAGCAAATCTCCCTGCATCAAATCACTAAATGCTTATACTTCCGGCCAGGTGGGTGTCTGTGTTAATCAGCCAGGTTTCATTTCTTCTGGACAGGTGTTATGTTTGGTATCTCAGACTTGATATTCAACACAAGTAACATATTTTGACTTTACATATGTGAACATGCATGAGTGCGTTCACTGCACTGACCGTGATCGTCCCACTCGTTGTGCCGGTCCGAAGTTGCCATCTGACTCAGTCAGTGCTGCAACAAAGAATTCTCATTCCAATTAAGGCCACAAGTTCAGTTTATAAACAAGTAACAGGTTTATTTGTTGGAGGTTACAAATGATACGCGTGTTCCCAGGTTGAACAGCAGACTTGTAGAATGAGATTTTTGTCCAACCAAAAAAAGATAGATCCAATCAGCATAATCCTTTAGCTATGAGCCCCAATGGGTCCATCTTGCCTAGAGGAACACACAGCTCCAATTGACGGACTTCCCTCTGAAAAACCAACTGCCTGTCATACCTAGAGGGCCAGGTCTAACCTCCTTCTCCTGCCCATGGGATCTTTTCCTCCTGACAAGTAATCTTGGATTCTAGTCTTTCTCAGCAGTCACCATTCGACCACCCAGAAGCTAACTGATGGAGATATCCATTAGAGATAACTCTCAAACAGCCCACTCAAAGGAGTTTATCATGGAGCCAATCTATGAACATTACTTTTTTGGTCGCAGCATGATTCCCTGTATTTATGAGGCACTTATTTCATAAAAATCAACTTCTCATAATAAGAAACAAACCGAATCAAGAAAGTAGACCTTGACCACACAAATTACTCAAGATCCTTTCAAGTAGAGCTTTATGACAATAAATAAAAAATGTGGTTTATATTAAAACCTGTTGATATATATATATATATGTTATGTTTTCTATTTATAAGAATTAAGTAAATTGATATCTGGCATCAGATGGTGCACCACCACCGGCATCCTCTGTGACGGCAACATCAGCGACCGTCTTAAGATCAACTGGACTGCTATGAGACCCATCGTTTTGTACAGTCCCGAGTGCTTACTAACAATGAGGAAGCTGAAGCGAAGATTCGCCGTTATGAAAAACAAAATGCTCCGCTGAATCTCGGGAGTTGAACTGCTCGAGCACATCTGTAATGACGATGTCTGAAGGCGCGACGGCATCGTGCTGATCGAGGGCAACATGAGAGAATGGCGGCTCAGATGGTTTGGACGTGCATAGCACTGATGACAACACCGTCACAGAACTCACTTTTAAATTAGAAGTCGATGGGAAGCGACCGAGAGGAATGCCGATGGTGAGATGGGCAGACACCCGGCACAATAATCTTTGTAAAATCAGTCTTCACGCAGACCAAGGCTGTAATCATGCCAAGTGGAGATAAAAATCCATTATTGCGGACCCCGCAATAGCTCAGGACAAACGCATAAGAAAATGAAGCTATCTGACATCTTTTCATTCATGTTTTGCTCAAATGTCAAAAATGTCAAATACCAAACTGAAGTCGACCCCCTACTTGCATGCATCATACAAAATGAGTACGACAAAAGAAATGTCTGATTTATGAACAACAAAACTTGGATGATTGACAAAAAAGTTATATAGAGAAGACAAATTTTGAGGGGAAATTTTCCCTTGCAATCAATAGACTTGATCAGATGCTTTTACAATGCTGGAACATAATTGGTAAAAAAATGAATAAAAATAAAGGAAAAAAGAATATCAAGTTAAATCCTCTGTAGATAAATAAAATAAAAAAACAACACAAAGAGAGAGAGAGAGAAGACAAAAAGAGAGAGGAGAGGGAGAGGATCAGAAAAAAAATCGAGTCCATGTCCCCTGTAGATAAATAAAACAAACGATACAAAGAGAGAGGGGGACAAAGAGAGAGAGAAAAGAAAAGGAAAGAAATAAAAGAAATAGAGATAGAAAAGAAAGAAAGAGAGAAAAATAGAGAGAAAGAAAAGAAAGAGAAAAATAGAAAGAAAAAAGAGAGAGAGAAAAGAAATGGAGAGAGAGAGAAAGGGAGAGAAAGGGGGAGAGAGAAAGGGAGAGAGAGAAAAGGAGAGAGATAGAAAGAGAAAGGGAGAGAGAGAGAAAGGGAGAGAGAGAGAAAGGGAGAGAGATAGAAAGAGAAAGGGAGAGAGATAGAAAGAGAAAGGGAGAGAGAGAGAAAGGGAGAGAGAAAGGAAGGGAGAGAGAGAGAAAGGGAGAGAGAGAGAAAGGGAGAGAGAGAGGAGAGAGAGAAAGGGAGAGAGAGAAAGGGAGAGAGATAGAAAGAGAGAGAGATAGAAAGGGAGAGAGAGAGAAAGGGAGAGAGAGAGGAGAGAGGGAGAGAGAGGAGAGAGGGAGAGA
>OY744540.1:22316960-22356960 GCA_963556195.1 Sepiola atlantica | reverse complement strand
AGATGACTGGTAACATGACATTTTTAAATAAACACTTAAAAATAAAAAATCAGCAAGGGAGATAACTCATACTTTTGATTGTAGAATATTATAAGAATTGTCTAACTTAGCACTAAATTTTATTTTTTTTATTTCTATTTCTGTATGCCTGATACCACTGTCGATCAAGGGAAGAGTCTAACACTGCTGGTTAGTAATGGCAGAAGTTCCCTCCACCCACTCCTAACTATTGTAATCACAGTAGTACCTGCTCCACCCTGTGCCCTAATGGTATCACCAAAGTAACAAAACTTCTGGACAACCTCAAAAGCTTCGCCATCTAGATAAACTTTCTCCACCTCTGAGTTCTAATCTGTTTCTATGGTCTTAGACTTTTTGCACACAAACTGGTTATCCTCTCTCAACCTACCACGACCAGTAATTCCATTTCACTTCTTGAAACAGATAATGTCTTTTTTACTGGAAAAACATTTGAGGATAAGAACTTATTGTTTTGCAATTTTATTCCTTAAAGTCTTCATTTCTGATAACGACTTTTATGAGATATGAATCGCCCACATGCTAGGATCAGGTGGTCCTTGTTCCTATTGGACATTATCTATAAAGACTTTTAAAGGTTATTTAGTGTAATGAGGGTGCCCATTAACTTTTTTCTCAACTACGTTCCACACATAGTAGTCCAAAAGATTGAAATTTGGCAAGTATTAAGAATACTAGCAATAATATGCGATCAGAGGGAGCATACTATTGCTAGTATTCTTAATTTAACACGTTACCCAATGTTTAAAACTCTTATTTTATCATACAAGTCAGCTAGCCCTGCTTATCTTATTATAAAGGAGATTTGGCGTGTGTCTGTAACCAAAAGTATGTCATTGCCTACATCATAATTCCACAGATTATTACGTAATACTCTCATTTTTAATTATTTTATTATACACAGATATTTGTGGTGTGGAGCCACTATCTCCCATCCACCGGGTCCCCAGGTGGCAGATAGCGGAACGGCATTCAGATATAGAGGTTAGCTGCGAATACCCAATAAGCAGTCGTAGACCAACTGGTCGTCTACTCAGAGAGTATGTGGGATATACTCTAGTCAGGTATATCTCCATGAAATGTATACAGATGCCCGATTTAAAGTTTAGACTTGGCGGGGGTCGGTTGCCATAAACGCTGACTGACTTGGTCAAGTGCGGACTGTTGACCTTGGTTAGTGACACACTTAGTGTCGATCACCAAAAATTGTTGGGCAAGGAAGGGCATGCTCCGTAAAATTTCCATGTGTGCAGTTAACCAGCTACCTAAATGGGGGCAATCAGTGTGTTGATGACGCCCGTCTCAACCGGCACGTTAAAAAAAAAGAACTGATTAAGAATGAGAAGGCAGATACACACCAAGTTGCATTATTATCTTACTATCTATACCGACCGGGCGTTGCCTGGGATGCTGTGAAGTCATGTTTTGTCATTTTTATTTGTTTGCACATTTTCAAAACTTATATAGAAAAAGAAATAAAATTTTAGTTTTAAGGGAGACAATTCATTTTATAATCTTCGATTAAAAGATATGAATTTTGGGGTTAATACCAACAAAATGAAGAAAAAAAGAAAAAAAAAGTCTAGCTTTGAGAAGGATATATTTATCGAAAGTCTTAACCTAAAAAAAAATAATTAAAAAAAAAAAAATTTTTTATTCATTTTAAAATTACATCATTGTTTTTTTAATTTTTTTATTTATTTCTAATATAAAATATTCATACACATGGATGATTGATGCTTCCTAAGATGTGACCAATTTATTTATGAATTATTACTCTGTCCGATTTTGAATTTTTTGGTCATAAGTTAAATTTTTTCTATATTACTAGTTGTTCAGGTGGGAATACATGTTTTTTTTGTTTTTTTTAAATAAACTGCAGTGAAGTACGTTATCATAGTACCAATAACATGGCACAACAATAAAAAATGAAAATTGGCTAGTCAGAATCAAACTTTGATATGTCAGCTTAAATGCTATCTAGGTCCAACTTTTAAAATATCACAAGATGGCTGTATATGTTAGATTAATATAGGGATATGGATTCTTTCTGTAAAAATCAAACTGAAAGCCATAAAAAATATGGAATTTAATGCTTTATTTGAATATTACAAAAGTCAAATTTTGTGGAATGAAATCACACTTTTATGCGCAATTGTCTGTTGCTGTTTTCATCGCACAAAAAGCGCGCAGACATTTTGAAATGTTTGATGAAGCGATGACTGTTTGGATTGCACAATGAAAAGAGACGCTCCCATGCTTCATTACACGTATTTGCCTCGACAGTAATTAAGAACAAGAAGAAGAAAACGAGAACAACATTTACATCAATAACAAATAAGATTTTGAAAAGAAAACAAAAAAATTCCGGAGAAATTCCGAAAAAAGAAAAAAAATCCGAGAAATTCCGGAAGAAAAAATAAGAATAAAAAAAAAAAAATTTTCAAAGCAAAAAAATTTCGGAAATCCCCCCCCCCCCCAAAAAAAAAAATAAAAAAAATAAAAAGGGGATTTTTGCAAAGGAAAAAAAATAAATAAATAAATATAAAAATTCCAATAGTTCCTGCTATTCTATTTGGGAGATGATTGAGAAAGGAAGAAAGAAAAATAAATGATAAAAGAGTATTACTACCTCCCCCTGACCTTCTTTTACCTCCAGCCTCCACCGATCCCATTAAAAAAAATGTCTTTGACAACATTAATCATAGGAAGAGCGAGTCTCATTACCAAGCATTCACCTTTGAAAAGTCTCCCGAAGATTTAAAGGCAAAGGTATTAAGAGTAACTGGTATTGTTTTGCGTTGGTAGGAATTCAGGTGCGGTGAGATGGGGTGGTAGTGTGTATGTTTATAAATCTAATGCATGGTTCTCAAGCAAGACGAACTTGTCTCTCGGAAGAGGAACTACAATGTAATGTATGTGTTAATTAGTTTAGGAGTGGATCCTGTACATACAAATATACTTTACTTTATTAGTGTTGGGACGATTTATCAGAATCAAAATCAGAAAAAATAAGAACTTTTGAGGGGTATCTGTAAAAATTGTAGCCAAATTTACGATTCTAAAAACGATTCTTTTAATTCTTTTTGTTGTTGTTGTTCAAAACTTAATTTTTCCATTGCTGGTACTAATGATAAAATGATAAATATTTATTGATTTTAAACTATCAGTAAAAGTAACATTTATAGATCATAACAGATTTAGATAAAAATGGCACCGGAAAAAATGGCCTGAATTGATAAATAGTAAAAAATGGCACAAGTGAAAAATATAGATGAAAATCTCACAATGAGTTTATCAAAATCTTGGATACGATACATAAAGGAAAAACATTAAGACATTTGTTAAATTGAAAAAAAAATTATATTTTACATTTAAAACTAGAGGAGGACTCTCCACTATCCTCCTCTCAAATGAAATTCTACTTTTTGAGGGCGATTTTAGAACTGTAATCAGAAATTGTATTAGAATCAGGAATTTATATATTTGTATGTGCAGGATTCACTCCTAAACTAATTAACAGATTATTATGAATTTTGAAACCCAACTGCTAGGCGTAGCGAGTGGTAATGTGGGCTATATTTAGTTCCATACAAAGCGGTTAAAAAAGCGGTAGAAGTCCCTTGTAAAAATTCGGATACCTCCAATTGTTGTGGAATTTTAACAAGAGGTATTAGACATCAATTAAGAAATATTCCCCAAATTTCAGTTTCTTTGGGTTATTTTAAAGGAGGGGGGGGGGTGCATAATATGGGCACAACCTCCCATTTGAAAATTCAATTATATCAGATTTGCACTGAATTTGATCCATAGTCATAAGGCACCACTTAAGCAAGATTCACTGTTAATCCGGTGTATCCGTTCAAGCACTTTCTCCAAAAGGGACGCTTGAACGAATACACCGGATCAACAGTGATTTTTGAACTCCATTTTTCGTTTTGTTTTCATTTCGTGAGTCACTGATGATTGGAATGAACTATAACGGCCTTTTAAAGGATGAAAGGTCAGTCCATCTCGATGAAACCGTGGTACGTCTCTGAAATATGTAACATATAGTTTTAAATAAATAATTTAATTATATTTATATATATATATATATATATGAAAAAAGGAAAAACCAAAAAAGGATGTTTTTTTAAAAATATATTCATCAACGTTTCGTCTTTATTTGTAAGACTTCCTCAGGATGATAATTTTAAGAAAAATGTCATGTAAATACGTGAAAATATTGGGTTGTCATGATGGGTTGATGAGAAAAAGTAGTAGCCACTACTGGGTGCGCAGGCCCGAGGTCCGGGCTTAGTGAAGTCATTAGCAACCAATATTTTCACGTACTTGCATGACATTTTTCTTAAAATTATCATCCTGAGGAAGTCTTACAAATAAAGACGAAACGTTGATGAATATATAAAAAAAAATCCTTTTTGGTTTTTCCTTTTTCATTTCCCATTACGTCGGATTACCTTCATCCTTCCTTTCTCATATATATAATTAAATTGAATGTGAAATATATAGGTAATTGTTTTTCCACAGTCAAACACAACGATGCCTACACACACCAAGCCAGCCATAAACAGGAAATCCTAGACTCAAGTTCATATTTCCCAAAGAATTCTTCCCCATTCACTACTGGATGCAATTTTATGTCATACACAGGACAGTTTGGGGTACAGATAAAAAGCTTGAGTAGTTAATAGGGTTAGGAAATAGGGTAGGCAGCAAAATAGGTAAAGGCCGGGGTGGTGGGGGTAGTCTAGGGGCGAAGACCTTGCCCGAGAATGTCCGAAGCAGTTTAGTGGTGTCTTAGATTAACACGAGAACTGGATTCAGCCTTAAATAAATCTAAAAATGCTGATATGCCGTAAATCAAAATAAATCAAATTGGTGGTTCAGAGGGGGACATTAGAATTTGGGTCCATCGTTCTAAGAAACAAGTCAGATGAGCCCAAATGTAAATATAAGTGTCAGATGTTGGGGGGGGGGGGGGGTGACGAGTGAAATGAGAATTAATGAAACATTGTGTTTTGTTAGTATGAAACATGAAAGAAGATATTGTTGGCAGAGAATGATTGAATAAAACATCTCAGAAAACGGTTTGTAGAATCGCGTTTATAATTGAGGAATATTTCAAAGAGAAAGGTTCGGTGAAGGCGGCTGAATTAGGGGAAAGAGTGAGGGAGCGATAGGGAAGAGGAAAAGAAGATGAAAGAAAGAGAGAAAATACAAAAAGAGGATGCAAAGAGATACAGGGAGACAAATAAAGACAGAGAGATGGGGAAAAAGGAAATAAAGAGAGAGAGGGGGGAAGAGAGAGAAAGGAAATAAAGAGAGAGGGGGAGGGAGAGAAAGCAAATAAAGAGAGAGGGGGAGGGGGAGAAAGCAAATAAAGAGAGAGGGGGGGGAGAGAAAGGAAAAGAAAGAGAGTGAGGGAGAGAAAGGAAAAGAAAGAGAGGGGGCGAGAGAAAGGAAAAGAAAGAGAGGGGGGAGAGAGAAAGGAAAAGAAAGAGAGGGGGGAGAGAGAAAGGAAAAGAAAGAGAGTGAGGGAGAGAAAGGAAAAGAAAGAGAGTGAGGGAGAGAAAGGAAAAGAAAGAGAGGGGGAGAGAGAAAGGAAAAGAAAGAGAGTGAGAGAGAGAAAGGAAAAGAAAGAGAGTGAGGGAGAGAAACGAAAAGAAAGAGAGGGGGGAGAGAGAAAGGAAAAGAAAGAGAGTGAGGGAGAGAAAGGAAAAGAAAGAGAGTGAGGGAGAGAAAGGAAAAGAAAGAGAGTGAGGGAGAGAAAAGAAAGAGAGTGAGGGAGAGAAAAGAAAGAGAGTGAGGGAGAGAAAAGAAAGAGAGAGAGGGAGAGAAAGAAATAGCGGAAATCGATACGATGACATGGAGAGATTGAGACAAGTTATTTCGTAATAGTGTAGCGTTTAAGTGGAATGTGAAATTGCTAAGATAGTAACAGGAATGTGTTCTCTTTTTCAATTTGACTAATTAACGTCCGATTAGCTTTTCTCAAAGTTCTTTCAATATCGAGAGAAAATGGCGGCGCTAAGTTCATTGAGAAACGTCTCCAAACTAAAAGGTGCACCTGGAAAATAATAACAAACCGAAAAACGAAACGATTAAAAGGTCGATTGTAATTGACACTTAAATTGAATGCTGAACATTTTGGGTGATTCTAAACAAACACAAATCTGGCAATCACCCACCCACTGCGTGCAATGAGTAAGTCGCCTTCTGACATTTGGGAACGAACATATAAGAAATATGGCACAAAAAGCAGTTAATTCTGTAAAACTGTCTAGTATTAAATACAAATATACGCTAAAAGAGAATGGTAGTTTGCTTGAAGCATTGCTGGGAATAATAATAAAAGGTATTAAGAAGGCTGAAGGCAATGCAGAGAGCCGGATTGATGAGAGATGGGAAGAACAAAATAAACAATCGAAGATGAAATCTTACATTTATCTATTTAATTTTCTTTTTAATCTTACATAATAAACAGCAAGTATGGTATTAACTGTGTATAGTGTCCGAATGATTGAATATCGTTTGATATTTCGGGAGAGATCCCCTTGTCAAAAAATAAACACACAAAAAAAGTTCGACTATCGAAAATCCAGCAAGATGGATGCCGTCATCATCTCCTTTTTGGCATCCATCTTGCTGGATTTTCGATAGTCGAACTTTTTTTTTGTGTTATTTTTTGACAAGGGGGTCTCTCCTGAAATATCAATTGCTATCCAATCATTCGGACACTGTACACATACTTGCTGTTTATTATGTAAGATTGAAAAGAAAAATAAATAGATAAATGTAAGATTTCACCTTCGATTGTTTATTTTTGTTCTTCCCGTCTCTCTTCAATCCGGCTCTCTGCATTGCCTTCAGCCTTCTTAATACCTTTTATTACAAATATATGCATAAACATGGGCACACTAGTCAAACAGTTCAAATAAAAAAATTATTGTGTTTGCTTATTTTAAATGGCAATAAAATAAAAAAAATAAAATAAAACTTTTTAATCATTAGAATAAAACCGATTATATATAAACTAAAAAGAATATTCAGGTTGATGTTGATGGTGCTCAATATCGGCTAGGAAATAATTGGAACGCTATAGCAAAAAAAAAAAAAAAAAAATGTCTCGTGTGAGATTCGAACCCTGAAAGATGGCATAAAATATTAAAGTGAACGCGAACGCTTATCCATATATTTTTTTTCTTTTTAACCTAGTTAAACTGTTTATGAGTTCAGCGTAGAGATACAAAATTAAAAACCTGTTTTACCTCTCTGCATAGATCTAAAATAGTTCGATTGTCTAAAATAAATAAAGCAACAAAGAATAGTTATATTTTTTACTAAAAAAAATGTCAAATACGGACAATGATTTGACTAGAAAAACAAAAAACAATCTTGACTTATTTTTATATCTTTATTTATTTATTTATCTTTCTTACTGGGATTGAACAAGTTCACATTATTATAAGCATGCTGTTCGGTCGGCGAATAATAGAAATATTAAACTGAAAAGAGAACGCTAAAAATGTCGGAACATTTGTTTCTAATATTACTTTTACATAATTAAAATTTTGAATAGAATCGTTAATAAAATTCACAATCTTTTCTGCAATCCAACCATATTTGGTGATATAATAAACTTCTCTCTGTGGCTGACTTGTCCTCCAAGTTTCAGCCATGAATGTCTAACAGTCTTTGTTTTATCACAGTTCAATGATAAGGGGGAGACTGGTGATAGTCTCCTCAGTAGGAGGTTTGATCCTGAATGGGCTTCACACTCACCGGACCATAACACCCAACCCACCGATTTTTATCTCTGGGATGATCTCAAAGATAATCTCTATCAAAACAATCCCCAGACTCTTCCTGAATTGAAAATGCCCATCACAGTTCAGATCAGAGCAATGCCGCCAAAAGAGGAGAGTGTCGGAATTTTTGACAATTTTGCATATCGTATTCACGTCCGTTTATCATTGAACAGCGATAAACAATGTCTGTTAGACATTTATGAGTGAAACTCGATGGACAAGTCGGGTGTAGAATGAAGTGTATTTGTACCAAATCTGGTTTTATTTATCTTCCTCCCACAAGGTAAGATGTGACACAAGGTCGGGAAAGTGGGATTTGAAAAACCAGCGCCCGAGAATTTGAGCACTCTAGCCATTAAAAATTGCCTGGGCAGCCTCGTCGGCATTCCCCGGTAGGGGCGCCTCAAGCGATTAGCAATAAACTAACCTCTTCTCAAAGGGTGAGAAGGCAAAGCCTGGGAGGATGGACCTCCTAGAACTGCACGGACAGACCGATAGACCAGCGTAAATCAAGACCCGAAGGCCAAGACAATACCTGTTTATGTGGTGCAGTATCCATCGGAACAGATACCAACCCCTGGTTGTCTGGTTGGATTACAGAAAGAGTTGTGAATTTTATTAACGACGCGGGGGAAGACCTGACGTTGCTGAGGATTGAATGAGGATCACTACTATGTACTTTTTCACTCTGCTCATAACACATTGTTCGGCTGTCATCCTCTTGGTTTATTCTCTAAACTAGTTTCAGTCACCAAAATACCACATTCACCCGATGGGTAAAACCTACTTAACATTATCCCTAATGGTTTGACGTTTTTTATTTACAAAATATATATGTACAAATTCATCGGTTGGGGAAGGGGTGTGCTAAAAAACAACAGAGATTGCTGAAAAATAAAATGCTAAATGGGGTGGTTAGTAGGGCCCTCCCAAATCTATCTAGCTATGAGTTTCAATCACCAAAATACCACATTCACCCGATGGGTAAAACCTACTTAACATTATCCCTAATGGTTTGACGTTTTTTATTTACAAAATATATATGTACAAATTCATCGGTTGGGGAAGGGGTGTGCTAAAAAACAACAGAGATTGCTGAAAAATAAAATGCTAAATGGGGTGGTTAGTAGGGCCCTCCCAAATCTATCTAGCTATGAGTTTCAATCACCAAAATACCACATTCACCCGATGGGTAAAACCTACTTAACATTATCCCTAATGGTTTGACGTTTTTTATTTACAAAATATATATGTACAAATTCATCGGTTGGGGAAGGGGTGTGCTAAAAAACAACAGAGATTGCTGAAAAATAAAATGCTAAATGGGGTGGTTAGTAGGGCCCTCCCAAATCTATCTAGCTATGAGTTTCAATCACCAAAATACCACATTCACCCGATGGGTAAAACCTACTTAACATTATCCCTAATGGTTTGACGTTTTTTATTTACAAAAAAATATATGTACAAATTCATCGGTTGGAGGAGGGGCTAAAAACAACAGAGATTGCTGAAAAATAAACTACTGTTTGCAGATGATAACTTCGATCAATTTGGTAGTAAAACAACGCTGTCTTTTAGTGATAAATTAGTTGAAAATCTACCCATGGTTAAGTTAATAGCAGTTATTATTTCAATCTAGACTTCAAGTAGGATCTTCATTACACATTTCCAGGTTGATGGGTTTTGAGATTGAGATAGTTTGGTTTGGTAGTTTTGTTTTACGGCATATCAACCCTTTTTGGGTTATTTAATGCCGAATCTGGTCTTGTTTTCTTCTCTTTTTTGTTTCTTTCCCCTTTTAATATCTGTTTCTATTTAACCCATAGTTGGGACCCTAACAGGTACTACCACTCCGGGTCAGGGTGGACCTGGGAGCAATGGTAATTAAGAGGAGGTTCCACATTCCCCAAAGTCCGTAAGCCGGATCTCACCATCGGATGTAGTTTAAGGTCATATCCAGGACCGGGAGTAGGGTAGGAAAAATAAAAATAAAAAAGGGGAGGGAGAAAGGGAGAGAGGCTGTTGTTTTTGTTTTTGGTTTTGTAGAACATAATTAAGTTTTACAAACAAAAAAAAAAAAAAAAAAAAAAAAAAAACAGATTGAGATGGTGATGTTTCTCCATTAAACTAGTTTATTGTTTGAGATATGGTTAAAAAAAAATCACATGCTAATTTGAATTATTAAAAATAATAAACCGCTTGAATGTCATAGAATGCAATTTAGTTTTATTAACTTTTTTTTTTTTGCAATTTTATTTTTCGAAGTTATACTTTCTCATCAGAATTTCAAATAAAGATACATTAAAATACCTTCTTTTTTTTCATCTCTTTCTTTTTTAGTGTTTTCAATTCGTCTGTTGCTGCAGCGAATTAGAGGATGAAGATTCTTTTAGTTAAGAGCGTAGCACGCGACAGCATCAGTGAATAAGAAATCTTTCTTAAATCACATGCTGATTTTCAAGGAGGGTTTGTTATTTGCAGCATATCAACCCTTTCGGAGGTATTTCATACCAAATCCAGTCATCTTGGTAAAAGATTTTTTGCTACAAGTTTAAAATTGTTTTTATTACTAATAAATCAAGGCCCGAAACTACTCACTATTATTAGTGAGTAGTTTTGGACCTTGATTAATTGGTAATAAAATCTTTTTTTTTTACATCGACCGAAACGTTGTGAGAATAATGTCCAAGACGAGAACAGTAGTCCGAATAATCCAAATAATACATAGCATGGATATGTTATCATAATTCACTTTTATTTTGATGTATATATTTATTGTTATTTGTTACTTGTTTAATTGTCTCATATTTATCTTATTTTGTTTATTTATTATTATTCGTACTCACTAGGAGTTCTCACACAGATCATCGTCTGGAGTCTGAGTGACAACAAGCCTCCCCAGATTTCCAGTATTCTTCACCTCTTTTCGATAACGATGCGGTATCGCAACAGCCTCTTACCATTGATTACTTGCTGGTAAGGGCAATTGGTCTTCTCTGGGATTTGGGTGGCAATAAGCCTCCCCAAGGTCCCAGCATTCACTGCACTTTTCCAGTGGAGGTCTGGTTTGTGCTGTCCCTCCTCGGTCTCCTCATCCTCCTCGACCCTCTCCAAATATTTTGTCTGGTGTCAGCCTTGGCCGGCACCATTTAAAAAAATTTAATTTTTAAATTTTTAAGTTTTTCCTTTTTTTTCTTTTCAATTCAATAACTTTTTCCTTTTCTCTTTCCTTCTTTTAAAAAAAAATTTTTTTTAATTCTTTTTTTAATCATTAATTATTAATTATTATTATTAATTATTATTATTATTATTATTGTTGTTTTTCCATAATAATAATAATCTATTAACATTCATTCATTTTTGTCAGCTGGGGCTGTAGAATATTCCGGTTGCCATTCTGCAGAGGGGTAAGACCTCCTATTTCCAAACAGGGCAATCTGTTGACTATGGGTAGCAACCCGTAATGTTTAAGGATGAAATCCTGATGACTGTGCAGTCCGTGTCTTTGTTGCTTAAATGGTCACATGATTTGCAACACGCTACTTCGGATCTTACTAGGGCTAGACAGGAGGTCAGAGAGGACCGATCCGACTAAATGGAATTTCCATGAACAGAGTTTCTTTCAAAGAACTTCTCATCTTTGAGACACATTACCACGGGACTGCTTCCCTGCAGATTACAACATGATCATCTTCAAGTCCAATGTGAACAAATACTTGTGAGACATCGTCTTAATTAATCAAATTTTGTCCATGTCATTCATCGTTTTCAATCCACTCATAGTATTAATCATCATCCAAATGACAATCTCATTAACCTTTATCCTCGACCGGCTTTTGGCCTTGGTAAGTGATTACTCCTTACTAATGGAGACTTGGCATGTGTGTCCGAAGCCGAACTATACTATTCCTTCTATAAATGCTTAATTCAGTTTACTGTACTATTACATGACTAATTACTATCTTTCAATGCTCAATTTGGGATGGGGTGGGTAGTGTAATATCTGTTCTGTTGTCATGATAACATCCTCCCAGGCATTACCTCCTTTTTGGAGAAGTAGGGGAGGTGGTGTTCTATCTATTTTCAAGAGACCATCCCCCTCAGATATCACCTCCTCCTAATGTTCATTCGTCATGATATCCTCCTCCTAGGCATTACTTCTTCCTTTTTTTCGGAAGGGGGGGGGGCTGAGTGTAGTATCCATTCTGTTGTTATGGTACCATCCTCCCAGGCATTACCTCGTCCTTTGTGGAAGGAGGCTAGTATATGTTCGTACGTCATGATACGATCCTCCCATGCATTACCTGCTCCTTGGGGGGAGGGTAGTGTAACATCTGTTCTGTTGTCATGATACCATCCTCCCATGTATTACCTCGTCCTTTGTGGGAGGTGGGTGGTAGTTTAGCATCTGTTCTGTTGTCATGAGACCATCGTCCCAAGCATTACCTCCTCCTTTGGGGGAGTGTAGTATATGTGCGTACGTCATGATACCATGCTCCCAGGCTAGCAAAAATATGCGAACCGGAGGGGGGGGGGGGGTGAGGGATATATTTATTCTAGTTAGTATTTAAAAAAAAACAAAAAAAAACACACACACAGCACGTTTAGAATTTAAATAAATGATTTGCAAAATTACACATGTCCCGCTACTTTTTAGACACTTCGTAGTTGAATACAAAGCGGAAGAATAACAATTTAATAATGGCAAGGAATTAAAAAGGTCACCCATTTCCATTAAGTGTAGATTAATTAAAAGAACGAAGAAAGAAAAATAAAAAATGGTTGAATCTGAGAGAAAATAGAAAGACGCTTCTAAAGACTGAGTAATGCGATAATGGAAGATCTAATACCAAATTCTTCACAAGTGTATAATTTAATTTAATACCAGCCAGTAATCATGGCAACACACTATTCCGCCGATTGAAAACGCCGTTACAAATGTGACAGATCCAAAGACATCCATTCTTTAAATTGCATCTTTGATCTGTTTCTTTGAAAAAGGGAAGAAAAAAAATCCAAAAACGAAGCCTTTCAAAATATTCAAATTGATTCATTTATAATTAATTTGAACGTAATCATTTTAATTGCTAGTAAGGTCCGCCTTTCAAAAGTGAAGCAAAAATGACATTTAAAAAAAAAATTAATATTGTTCAATACAAATAAAATAAATATATTAATAAAAAAATTTATGACCTCACAAGGTAATGAAAAATAATAACAAAACATGAATTAATAAATAAATAAAATATTTAATTATTAGAGTTTTCTGCTGAACAAAATCTTTGCTGCGACATCAGCATCCAAATATAACAGCAACTTTTGGAGGTTTCATCCAGAACGTTTTTTTTTTTTTGAGAAGGGGAGTGTTTCACCAGAAATATCAAAATATATATTCTCCATCATCCCGGATCAATGTAATAGTAAGTGAAAGATTTACTAAAAAAAAAATAATAAATAAGTTTTATTGGAGATAAAATATTGCATATATTGTCTCTACTTATTTGTTTATCTCCTTTTTTACATTTCTGGCCTCTATCACGTTGCAAAAAGACTTATGATATACATATATACTTATTTACCAGCAAGTCTTCAAGTAAATTACCATACCCTTTTAATATTGTTCAGCATAATGAAATTATAAAAATTAAAATGTACACAAATTAGTACAAGAACCTATGGAAATGGGTCAACGACATCAAAAACAATGAAAATGGGACGACAACATCAAAAACAATAAAAATGGGACAGCATCGTCAAACCCTATGAGAATGAGCAAGCGACGTCAAACCCTATGAGAATGAGCAAGCGACGTCAAACCCTATGAGAATGAGCAAGCGACGTCAAACCCTATGAGAATGAGCAAGCGACGTCAAACCCTATGAGAATGAGCAAGCGACGTCAAACCCTATGAGAATGAGCAAGCGACGTCAAACCCTATGAGAATGAGCAAGCGACGTCAAACCCTATGAGAATGAGCAAGCGACGTCAAACCCTATGAGAATGAGCAAGCGACGTCAAACCCTATGAGAATGAGCAAGCGACGTCAAACCCTATGAGAATGAGCAAGCGACGTCAAACCCTATGAGAATGAGCAAGCGACGTCAAACCCTATGAGAATGAGCAAGCGACGTCAAACCCTATGAGAATGAGCAAGCGACGTCAAACCCTATGAGAATGAGCAAGCGACGTCAAACCCTATGAGAATGAGCAAGCGACGTCAAACCCTATGAGAATGAGCAAGCGACGTCAAACCCTATGAGAATGAGCAAGCGACGTCAAACCCTATGAGAATGAGCAAGCGACGTCAAACCCTATGAGAATGAGCAAGCGACGTCAAACCCTATGAGAATGAGCAAGCGACGTCAAACCCTATGAGAATGAGCAAGCGACGTCAAACCCTATGAGAATGAGCAAGCGACGTCAAACCCTATGAGAATGAGCAAGCGACGTCAAACCCTATGAGAATGAGCAAGCGACGTCAAACCCTATAGGAATGAGCAAGCGACATCAAACCCTATAGAAATGAGCAAGCGACGTCAAACCCTATAGAAATGAGCAAGTGACGTCAACCCTATGAGAATGAGCAAGCGACGTCAAACCCTATGAGAATGAGCAAGCGACGTCAAACCCTATAGAAATGAGCAAGTGACATCAAACCCTATGAGAATGAGCAAGCGACGTCAAACCCTATGAGAATGAGCAAGCGACGTCAAACCCTATAGAAATGAGCAAGTGACGTCAAACCCTATAGAAATGAGCAAGTGATGTCAAACCGTATACAAACCAGCCAATGACATCCAAACTTGATTTCAGAAATATCATCAAATCTATTTCAAAATAACAAATTTCAAGAGGAAGTTGGTTCAAACCCATCCGGGGTGTGTGCTGCACGAGGACCAGGACGAATCTATCTTTCTTATCCTATTCAGAGACAGAGTAGGAAAGAGAATAGACACAGCGATTACTATCGTAAAATATGTAAATGTCAACTATAGCCATAGCAGACGGATAACACTTCGAACAATCTTCATTTCCCGTAAATTGAAAGCGCAAATCGAAAGAATGAAAGATGAATTTAAAGGTCAGTACCTTCTTGACGCATACAATAATGTCGAGATTATCTTTAAGTGCGAGATTGGAATTAATGTGAACTGTGAGTAAATCTGAGATTCATACCATCACCATCATCATATTAAGTTTAACGTCTGTTTTACATGCTGGCATGTGGTTTACAGCTTTTAGAAATTGATTTTTAAACTAACAGATCTCTTAACAAATCTTTATTTATCCCTCTTTTTCTCAAGTCTATTCAACAGAGACTAGCAACATCACGTCTGCGAGTGAGAGAGAGAGTGTACAGAGAAGAAGAAAGGGTGTGACCAATCAAATTACAGATACGTTTCTGCACCTTATCAAGAACCCTCAAATGGGACAGAGATTCACCAGCCCAAATATGACAACAGTATTCCATACATGGTCTGATAGTAAATTTGTAGAGATAGAGAATAGCCTCAGGTGTGAGAAAGTGTTTGGAGTGATAGAGAGAACCAACTTTATGAGAAGCAGAAAGAGCAATGGATATAATGTATGAAATCCAAGAAAGATTTGATGAGAGAGAAAGACCAAGAAGTCTCAAAGTTGATTTCTCCTCAAAAGCAGAGCCATCCATGAGAATCTCAGGAAGAAAAGGGACACGCCTACAATTGAAAGACACAAGCTGAATCTTAACAGGATTAAACGGAACAAGCCGTTTCATACCCCAATCCACAACTGAACCCAGGCAAACTTCTAGATCAGCTGTATATTTCGACTGATACGAGGGTGATGAGCGAGAAGCAACACCAGAATAGAGAGTGGTATCATCAGAATAGATGCTAATTTTCTGAATGATATCCTCCAGAAGATCATTGATATAAAGAAACAGGAACACCACCATTAATAGGAAAAGAGAATGAAGAGACACTGTCCAAAGTTACTTGCAAGCTTCGATCAGAAAGAAAAGACCTAATAATGTCAAGAACCTCATCACCAATACTATAACCCTGAAGTTTGTATAGGAGACCAGACTGCCACACTCTGTCAAATGCCTTCGAAATGTCAAGCGCAATGGCTCTTCCCTCTCCTGAATTATCAATAAACCAACAGATCCCCTCAGTTACAACATTTAACAGATCAGCAGTTGAACGAAAACCATGAAAGCCATACTGAACATTACTAAAGAGACCCAGACTTTCCAGCAAATGAACAAGCTGGTCGTTGACTAAACTTTCAAAAACTTTGCTTATAACAGAGAAGAGACTAACATGGCGATACTTAGTTGGGTCAGACCGATCACCAGCATTTTTAAAGATAGAGACAACAGAGGACTCTATTCTTACAAGAAGTGAAACAGGACTTAGACAAACAGAGATTGAATAATTTAGAGAAGATAGAAGAAAGTTCAGGAGCACAACGCTTGAGAACAACAACAGGAATTGAATCAGGACCGAAAGTCATAGACTGGTCAAGACCAGAAAGAACCCTAGCAACCATCTTTGGAGTGATCAGGACAGAATCAAGAGAATGATCAGTTTTCAAAGGAAAATCAGGAAGAACAGCACCCAAATCATTAAGAGAAGAATTGTCAGCAAAAATACGAGCAAAGAGATCAGCATTATTCTTAGAAGATGAAATAACCCGAAGATCATTAAAAGAAAGGAATAATAGCAGACTTGCCACTATTAATATCACTATTATAGATTCTCCAAAAATTACGAGAGCCAACTCTTTGAGATGAGGTAGAGTGACAAATCCTTTGAGACTTAGCCGCAGAGATTGCTCTCTTGCAGGCATTGCTAGCTCTTCTGTAGTATTGTCTTGAAGTCTCAGAACCATCTCGACGATACTGATTAAAGTAATGGTTACGATGGGCAATGGCAGAAGCACAAACAGATGAAAACCAGGGAGGAGAAAGAGGTTTGGTTTGAAAATTGCTATGAAGAATGAAGGTGTCAATTCTAACAAGAAGCCACTCTTTAGCAGCATCATTTGGAGACATACCAAAGATAAAACCCCACGGAATGTCAGATAGGAAGCTGCGAGGTCCATCTCAATCAGCGCTCCTGTAGTTAAACGTCTTCCTATGGACAGTACAATCAATAGAAGACTTCACCGAAAAATCAACCTCAACAACAGCATGATCAGAAGAACCCAATGGAGGAAAAGAGGAAATATAACACGAATCACGGACAGAAGTGAGAAAAAGATCAAGTAAGGATGATTAATGAATATGATTATCAGGAAAACGTATGGGGAAGGTGACAATTTGGAATAAGTCATGAAACAGAGAAAAGTAAAGACAGATCTCACCAGCTAGATCTGTGCGGTTAGAGGGAGGGAGTCAGTCAGAATGATGAGCATTGAAGTCACCAAAAACAAAGATGGAGCTTGACAGATGGATTTGCAATGCCTCATCAATACTGCTGGATATAGCATCAACAACAGAGCAGTCATTGTCAGAAGGGGGAAGTACAAAACGAACAAATAGGAAGTGGTGCAGCAAAGACAACCTCAGACAGATAAAAGGACACCAATGAGATTCAAGACTTTGGACACGTGCAATGGGGAGATCCTTGCAAAGAAAAAGCAAAACCATGCAAATGCATTAAAGAGTCTAAGCAGACAAGAGGCAAATAACCATCCACATGTGCAATGCCCTCTGTTCAGTCTAGAGAGACTATGGACACCCCTGTAAGGGGCTGGCTGCGCGTGTAATTATGAAGCAAGGGTTGAGCAATTCCTAAGTTGGCACTGCTTGATTCCAATGGCAAGCAATTCAAGACGACCGGAAACAATGCCGAGATAAGCAGAGAGCACATACAGCATCTGGTATTCCCAAATGGTCACCCATTTAGTACTGGCCAGGCTCGATGTTGCTTAACTTCGGTGATCTAAAGGGAACCGGTGTGTCAACGTGATTGTGCTGTAGTAGATCATTGCTATCAATAGAAGCATCCAGATTAGTCTCACAAAGAGCAAGGATGTGAGGAGATTTGCTCAAGAGAAAAGAATGAACACCAGGAAAGTTTCACCTGAGACCTCTGATGATACTATAAGAAATCGTAAGGTGTTTGTTGTGTGGCTTTGAAGAAGACGTAGTAATAAAAAGGAAGAGAAAGGTAGAATCACTTCAAGACAAACTAAACCTGAATGAGACCCAACCACCAGCATTCGATCCCCTGGACTCCAAACAGGCTAGCTAAAGAATAAGCCTTTTAGAGCCCAATAGAGAGGGAAGGGGTTACTAAGATGGCTGACAAAAACGTCTACCCCATAACTGGTTACATGACTAACCAGAAACCGCTGTTTTTATCGTGACACCATCACTCTCGAACAAAGGCTAAAGATGGCCTTCTCCCCAAGAGGTAAGACACCAGCCTGTCATTTTAAGAGTGCTGAGGTCAAGAGTGACCAGGAACTATGCAAAACAGGAGAGGGGGGGAGGGGTCAGCTCCCTGAAGTATTTACATACCCACATATATGTTAAACAAGAATGACTCTTTTTTGTTTGCTTTATTATTATCATTTTTTAGTAAACCTTATGATATACTCGCATATATATGACAATAATAAATCCCTAAAAGCAGCCAATAACAAAATCTCACCACAGCCTCACAGTAAATCTGAGCTGCAGAAGTGTAATTCTATCCCAATATCCTATACATCTGTAAACACCAGAATGCCCAAACCCGAAAGAATTTGAACCTGAATACTAGATCTCCAAACGCCCACTTTGTAGAAACTAGAAAAACACGAACCAGAGCGACAAGAACCAGAAAAAGAAAAACAAGAATCAGAAATACAAAAATCAGAACCAAAAGAACCAGAAAAACAAAAAGAAAAAAAAAGAAAAAAAGAACAAGAATCAGAAAGAACCAGAACCAAAAAAACAAAAAAGAACAAGAATCAGAAAAACAAGAATCAGAAAGACAAGAACCAGAACCAAAAAAAAAACCCAGAAAAACAAAACCAAAAGCAAGAAAAAGAAAAAAACCAAGAATCAGAAAGACAAGAACCAGAACCAATAGAATCAGAAAAAGAACAAAGAACAAGAACCAGAACCAAAAAAAACCCAGAAAAACAAAACCAAAAGCAAGAAAAAGAAAAAAAAACAAGAATCAGAAAGACAAGAACCAGAAAAAGAACAAAGAACAAGAACCAGAACCAAAAAAAAACCAGAAAAACAAAACCAAAAGAACCAGAAAAAGAAAACAAAAGCAAGAAAAAAAAACAAGAATCAGAAAGACAAGACAAGAACCGGAACCAAAAAAAAAACAGAAAAACAAAACCAAAAGCAAGAAAAAGAAAAAAAACAAGAATCAGAAAGACAAGAACCAGAAGAATCAGAAAAAGAAAACAAATGTAAGAAAAAGAACCAGAACCAAAAAAAAAGAAAAGCAAAAAAGAAAGAAAAAAAAAAAACAGAAAAAGATATACAGTTTTACAAATTTTACGAATGTTCGTTATTTGTTATTTCTTTTATTACAAAAGAAATAACAAATAACGAACATTCTTAAAATTTGAATTTGCTTCGAAATCATAAAATGTGTTTTTATTTCATCTTCGGAGTCAAGCGAAAAGATTGGATTTGACAGGCAATTCTTTATTGTCCGATTCTATTTTCAATTTCCAGACACCAATTTCTTGTTTGCTTTTTATTTGTTGTTATTAATATTATTCCGAATTATTCATTCAGTCAATTATAGAAAATTTACTTTTTTATCCAATAAAACCAAAATATGTGCTTAAAATGCTCGGAAAAAATTGCATTGAAAGATGTCCAAATAAATAGCAATATTTTTATTGTAAAGTTTCGGAAAGACATGAAAGAGATGTATTATCAAAAAAGAAAAAAAGAAAGAAAATTAATAGCTGCATAAAATTGAATAAATGATAAACTCAAATAAACAGCCTAATCTTAGAACAGGGTGCCTCCCCCCCCCCAAAAAAAAAACTGTTGATACAAATAAACTACAGTCTCTACCTGACTTGTCCACCAATATTCAGTCATGAATGTTCAACAGTCTTTGGGGACACTTTGGTGATCATCTCATCAGCGGGAGAGAGATCTTGAATCGGCTTCATAACCCCCCCCCCCAAAAAAATGGCACCAATGTAATTGTCAATAAAATTTACAATCCTCTCTGCAATCCAAACATATTTGATACAAATAAACTACAGTCTCTACCTGACTTGTCCACCAATATTCAGTCATGAATGTTCAACAGTCTTTGGGGACACTTTGGTGATCATCTCATCAGCGGTAGAGAGATCTTGAATCGGCTTCATAACCCCCCCCCCCCAAAAAAAAAATGGCACCAATGTAATTGTCAATAAAATTTACAATCCTCTCTGCAATCCAAACATATTTGATACAAATAAACTACAGTCTCTACCTGACTTGTCCACCAATATTCAGTCATGAATGTTCAACAGTCTTTGGGGACACTTTGGTGATCATCTCATCAGCGGGAGAGAGATCTTGAATCGGCTTCATAACCCCCCCCCCAAAAAAAAAAAATGGCACCAATGTAATCGTCAATAAAATTTACAATCCTCTCTGCAATCCAAACATATTTGATACAAATAAACTACAGTCTCTACCTGACTTGTCCACCAACATTCAGTCATGCAAAAACAAGAAAATTAAAAGTAAAAAAAAAAGAAGAAAAATCCGACTTTCCATTACATAATAAAACAAAGAGATAAATATCTATTAATTATCAAACAGGAATATTTGAAGATAAAAATGTGAGATTAGAAATATTTTCGACCGGAGTCACTCATTGAAAATTCTACAGGGGTTGAAAACGAAGATGATTCGTTATCGCATGCCCTACATTTCTCTCAACCTTTACATGTATCTCTTCATCCGAACATCAGAAGTGGGTTATCCTACTAACGGTACTCCCACACAGAAAAGTCAAAAGTTTTAGTAAAATAAGTTATATATATGTATAATATATATATATATATATATATATATATATATATATATATATATATACACATATATACATATATACACATATATACATATATATATTATATAAAGTGGAGAACTAAAAGCGAACTTTTAGGAAAGGTAAAACCTATTGTGAAAAGTGCACAGCTCAATATACAGGATAGAGCAGATAGATAGGTAGAAGGATGAAAAGGAATTAGAATAGCTTTTCTAATTCCTTTTCATCCTTCTACCTTTGTATATAAAACAGAAAGTGAAGTTTTTCTGGTTTTTTTTAAACAGGTACAATTCCTAAATTGGAGTAATAATATTTGCGAAAGGGTCAGGTTTTCCAAATAGTCGTCCCCAGAACTTTCTACAGAAGGCAAAATAGTTGAATGTAAAAATGCAAAGTTCATCTTTAAATATAATAAGTAATATAAACAAATGTAACGAATAAGTAATATAAACAAATGTAACGAATAAGTAATATGAACAAATGTAACGAATAAGTAATATGAACAAATGTAACGAATAAGTAATATAAACAAATGTAACGAATAAGTAATATGAACAAATGTAACGAATAAGTAATATGAACAAATGTAACGAATAAGTAATATGAACAAATGTAACGAATAAGTAATATAAACAAATGTAAGGAATAAGTAATATGAACAAATGTAACGAATAAGTAATATGAACACATGTAACGAATAAGTAATATAAACAAATGTAACGAATAAGTAATATGAACAAATGTAACGAATAAGTAATATGAACAAATGTAACGAATAAGTAATATAAACAAATGTAACGAATAATATGAACAAATGTAACGAATAATATGAACAAATGTAACGAATAAGTAATATAAACAAATGTAACGAATAAATAATATGAACAAATGTAACGAATAAGTAATATAAACAAATGTAACGAATAAATAATATAAACAAATGTAACGAATAAGTAATATAAACAAATGTAACGAATAATATGAACAAATGTAACGAATAAGTAATATAAACAAATGTAACGAATAAGTAATATAAACAAATGTAACGAATAAGTAATATAAACAAATGTAACGAATAATATGAACAAATGTAACGAATAAATAATATGAACAAATGTAACGAATAAGTAATATGAACACATGTAACGAATAAGTAATATAAACAAATGTAGCAAATAAGTAATATTGAAATATCAGAAATTAAGGTAATGTTCAAGATTTGTTGCAAAAATTCAGTTTCAGTTGCTGCTTCGAAGACGAGAAGACGGTGAAAATGCAGAAAATGTCCCTTCTGATAATCTTCCTCTCAAATAACGTTAAGTTGGTGAAAATCGTGAACTATTTAATATAATTCATTATAACTTGTTTTTGTAAAAAAAAAGATAAAAAAAGTATTTGTAAAAAGAAAAAAAAACTACATTTTGTTGGGATTTTTCCCCAGTTCAAACGAGGGATGAAACCTCGGGTCCGCAGTGTAGGAAAGACAAGGCTTAAAACGTGACAAGACAAGAAAGAGAAAACAACAACGGTTTAGTTAATAAAGAGATTTTATATAACTAAAGAAATAGGAAAAAAAGAGAAAGAAAGGAAGGAGAATGTTGGTTGCAAAATAAGGTAGTATTTGCGGGCTTAACTTTGTTGTCTCGTATTCTTAACAGGGTCTCCTCGTTTGGTGTGGTCTTTTGATGAAAAAGTATAATTATACCTTTTAATAAGGGAGCCTTTCTTTGCTCAAGTGCGTAAAATACACGCAATGTACATACATACTTGTTGGATCAAGCATGGTATGTATAGACACAGACGTTTGTGTCTTATCGGCAGGAATGCCGGAGAAAAGCGAACTACTTCAGTCTGTTGATGCTGGGAAAGAAAGCGTTAGTTTTAAAAAAACTGCTGACGTCAGTTCGGCAGTGGTGGAAAAGGTGGCCTGTGATTTCATCCAATCACAGGGCACATAAAAAACTATTGCGTTATAATAATTTCTAATAATTTCCAATTATTTGAGTATTTGTAAACAGAAAAAAAAAACGAAAAAAAAAAACGGGACTTTTGCAATTTACGAACCATACTGAAATAATAATTATTATTTAGAAAGCCATAACTTTGTTAACTATTCTGTACTTTCACCAAACAATTTAATAAACAAAAGATACCGTAAAAATTCAATTAAAACGTTTGATTTTCTGATGTGAATTATAATGGGGAACATGTTCTGCCGTGTCACCATCTTTCCATAATCGTCTGCTGATACGTAACCACGTCTTTTTATTTGTATTGTCTGTCTTCACACTCGGTAAAAGTTGGAACAGGTTCGGCATTTTCCGTTCGTAGTCGTAACTGCTTACGTCACGATTGCAAATCTACGGCTACCTATTCGTAATAAGCACTGAATAATTAAAACGACCGCTGTGGGAGGGAGATTAAAAAAAAATCAAAAGGTGTCTGTGGATGTATGGGGGGGGGGGAGAGAAGAGATTCTTTTATACGACAGATGCGCGCGAGAACATTAATATGTGTTTTTGATTTAAAGAGCACGCATGAACCATATTACTTTACTTTTGCCTTTAAAACTAAAAAAACAACAACAAAGAAATAACTTTCCACTTGCAGTACGGTTTTATTTACTCCTCCCCAGGAGTTAGGCACAAGGCCAGTTTTATCTTACTCCCACAAGTAAGATGTGACCCAAGATCGGGTCGAGAAAGTGGGGTTTGAAAAGCCAGCGCTCGAGAGGTGAGCACTCTGGCCATTTAAAAATTGCCTGGGCAGCCCCGTCGGCATTCCCCGGTAGGGGCGCCTCAGGCAGTAAGCAATAAACTTACTCCTCCCCAAATAGGGGAGGCAAAGCCTGGGAGGGTGGACCTCCTAGAACTGCACAGGACAGGCGTGCAGTATCCATCGGAACAGACTTGCAGTACGGTGCATGAGGTCAGTTTAACAGAGGGGGTATCCAGCTCCTTTCCTGGGGCGCTCTGGGAGAGTACAAAAATAACCAAGAACGAATTCGTCGGTATTCATAGGTTAGGGGGGTCTCGTGTAACTGAGAATATCCTCATCCCGAATGAGGATAGCCTCCTAGGCCCGAACCAAGCCATACCTCATTCAGACAAAAGGTCCGGTTCCTTAGCTAATCAAACCCTAGAATTAGAATGTGCCAAGGAAATTACTTTTTCGCCTGTTATAAGACTAATTTCAAAGGGTCACATAGTAAAGTTTAGTTTTTCGTTGTTTTTAATTATTATTACTACGACGACGACGTCGATTATTATTATAATCATGTTCGTCTATCCAAATAATATTTAAGCTGACAAATCAAACTTTATTTCTAACAAGCCAATTTTCATTTGTTATTGTTGTACCATGTTATTGGCAATATAATAACGTTACAACTTATTTAGAAAAATATTTAGTCCGACCCAGACAACTAGTAATATGAAATATTCTTAAATAATCGCGTAAAAGTACATTTAAAATATCAGCAAGAGGGATAACTCCTATTTTAAATGTAAGAATATAATAGGAGTTATCTACCTTAAAAGTGAAAATATTATTCTTTTTTACTGTACAAGTTTAAAAATGTGCAAATAAATAAAATTAAAAACTAACATTACTGCACGGCATCCCGGCTAACGTCTCGAGAGAAGAAAAAAATGAAAAAAGGCAGACGACACTAAAAGCACACTAATGCAAAACCCGGACACTGAAATTTTGTTAACCCTAACCTGATATGAGGCACGAAAGTTGTGCCTGAGGTCAGGTTAGGGTAAAAAAAATGTTTACCCCTCCAAAAAAATAAAGTTGAAAAAGAATTCCTAAAATTTGTATTTTTAATGGAAGTTGCTGATGGGAGGGATGGGTATTTACCTCCCCGGGAGGTAAAGCACAAGGACAGTTTTACGTTACTCCCACAAGGTAAGATGTGACCCAAGGTCGGGTCGGGAAAGTGGGACTTGAAAAGCCAGCGCCCGAGAGGTGAGCACTCTGGCCATTAAAAATTGCCTGGGCAGCCCCGTCGGCATTCCTCGATAATAGCGCCTCAGACAGTAAGCAATAAACTTACTCCTCCCCAAAGATGGGAGGCAAAGCCTGGGAGGGTGGACCTCCTAAAACTGCACAGGACCGTCCCATAGACCGGCGTAAATCAAGCCCTGAAGGCCAAGACGATACCAGTCTATGGAGTGCAGTAGCCATCGGAACATTTTGAAGAAAATTATTAAACCTGATTAAACCCATTCTTAGCAGTAACACGGATAGTGGGAATTGACCGTAACCTTCATTAAAGCACTTAAAAAAAACATTGCCTACTGGGCAAACAAGAAAAAAAAAATCAGTTTTCGTTAAATAGATCCTTTGCAAAAATAAGAATAAAAAATAAATAAAACAGTTTGTTCTCTGTGAATGTGCGTCGAGCTTTTACGTCAAGACTCGGGTTACCCATTCATTAATATTTCTTATAATTAATTTTAGAAAAGAGAAATTAATAGGAAACTGATTTAATAGTAAGAAGTTGTAAGTTTTAGTTTAAACTAAATATAAACTGACAGAGAGGGAGGGAGAGAGAGGGAATTAGGGAGAGAGGAGGGAGGGATAGGGAGAGAAGGAGGGAGAAAGAGAGGGGGGGGGAGAAAGAGAGGGAGGGGGGAGAAAGAGAGTAGGGGGGACGGAGAGAGAGGGAGAAAGAGAGGGAGGGAGAAAGAGAGTAGGAGGGACGGAGAGAGATCAAACGAACAAAATACTGAAAAGTTTCAAGTCAAAAATAAATGGGTGCTCATCACCCCCATGGCTGCCCACATTGGCTCAGCTCAATAAAATCCGGCAATAAGAACCGCAACACAAAATAAACTCCAAGTTACTAAAACGAAAACATATTTGTTTATTGTTTGTTTTTTTGTAAGTATTGTTTTCTAGTGTTATGTTGTTGTTTTCAGCCACGTGAACAGTTTATTTGATTCAGTTAATTTTAAAACAATAAAATGCACAATTTACAATAAACAAAGTCCGCGTGATTACAAAAAAATAACACTTGAAAACAATTACAAAAATATTTAAAAAAAAAAAAATACAAGAAAAAATAATCCAACGATGTAAACATAACAGTAAAAAACGGCGGCAATTTAGTCGTTTCGCAGCCAAAATGGCGGACAATGAATCGGCTACTTTTTTTCTGATTTTTTTCTCGACCTGACAAATGAGTAAGTAAACCCAAATAAATTGTTTTGGACTCATTTCCTAGCTGTATTTCCTTTAAAATAATGTAAGGTAAATTTGAAATTAGTCCAAAACAATTTATTTGGGTTTACTTACTCATTTGTGAGGTCGGAAAGAAGCAGCAGATTCATTGTCCGCCATTTTAGCTACGAAACGACTAAATCGCCAAAACGGCAGTGTAAATAAATCAGGAAGTGTTTTTTTCGCTTTCAGGAACAACCAGATTTTACTGACATCCATGGGGGCTGATCTATATAAGTACACGAGTTAGTTGATATTCTTTTTTTTATCACTTGTAGGAAATGAGAAAGACAGATTAATAGGAAATAGATATTAACTTGACTTGATCTATGTAAAAAGATCAGTTTGAAGTTTATATTTTGTTTAAACTAACAACATTTACAGGTAATTTTATAGAATCACTCTCGTCTCCGATCGGGTGTTTTTTTTTCAGGGGGTACGGGGGGGGGGCTCTTGCCGGTGACCGGACAAAACATTTTGGTAAGACTGCATATCACAGACACCCCCCCCCCTGGCTGTGCGCATGCGCCAACAACCGGAAGCGCTCATAGAATTCCCCATCAATGCAATTGTGAATATTTGGTTAGAAAAAAACACCAAGATGTTTTTACTGCATTAATAAATAAAATCCACAATTTGTATCCAGTTTAAATTTAGGTGTGTGTGTGTGTGTTTTTTTTTATTCTTATCGATAGACTTTTAATTTTTGCGCTTCCGTTTGTTGGCGCATGTGCAGTGGTGCACAATCATGGGGGCCAGTGTTATGCAGTCTTACCGCTGTTTACATGTAATCGCCCCCAAAAAGGAGAATCGCAATTCTTCTTTTTGGGTGAATTAGCATAGGGTGCAGAGTTCTAATAATACCTTATTTTCTTTCACAACAAAAAGTTATAAATGCGAATTGGCGAAAAAGTTAAAAAAAAAAACAAACAAAAAAATAAAAAACGAAAGAAAACAAGCGATAATTTCATAAGAATGCAGGAAAGCACCGGAAAAATGTTTAAAAATGAAAACATTTTTGTCAAAAAAAAAAAAATGACCGGCAACATTTATTGATAATTATAAAAAGATTTTTCTTTTCAATTTTTAAAAATTAATTTATATTTCCGTTGGTTGGCTTTTGTCCGTGTTTGAATTATTTTGGTGGACTTTTGTCCGGCGTGCTTTTGTTTGGGCACCGGTCTTGCCACCTGGACTTAACACTAAGCCCGGATGTCAAGACCCCTACACTAAAAAAAAACAAAAAAAAAAACACCCGATCGGAGACGAGAGTGATTCTATAAAATTACCTGCAAATATTTATTCGATATAAACTTTACATAACAATTTTTCATAACAAATTAAACACATGGCTAATAAATTTCGGGAGGGGGGGGGAGGGAATTACCTGTAAGTTTTAGTTTAAATTTAATTAAAAACGTCCAGAAAAGAGAGAAACAACAACAAAAAAAATCGAACCAGCAACATATTGAAAAGTTTTAAACGAAAAATAAGAGCTCATTAATAATTGCAAATTAAGCTAACTCAGGCAAAACTAATAACTTACGTTTTTCTTTAAAACGACGTAAACAAAAATAAATCTGTATAAACAACTTTACTTACCCGTTTATGCGAACGCAATCTGGGGAAGCGGAAGACGGATAATATTAATTAAACTTTTTATTATTATTATTATTATTTATAAAAGACGCGCGTTTTTGCGAAATAAAGTTGAGAAGAGCGAACTTGTAACGCGTTGGAACCCTTAACCTCAAAGAAAATCTATGAGAGAACGGAGAGAGATAGGAAGACGAAATGTGTCAGGTTTTTAAATGAAAGTAAGAAAAAATGTAGACAAAAGGAAATAAAGAAGTGGATGGATGGGGGTAGGGTATGCGACACCTTTTCTTCCGCCTTCCAATCTACAACGGACTCAGCTGACTGTCGTGTTTTTACTACCGTCAGAAAGACTGTCCACATTGTATGACTCACGACTTTTATGAAGTTGAAATTCTTTTGGGGACAGTCGCAGCTTGAAGCGAAGAGGGAGAGATATGGATAAATGGGGGAACCCTGCACAGGTGAGGAAAGTGGGGGGGGGGGGGTATTACCTTGCTTCATTAACAAGGGACTGGGTGACCGGAAAAGTAGAAAGAAAGAAAAAAGAATAATAATAATAGTCGATTAGATTACAGGAAGGAGAAAAAGACCGAGAAATTAAGGATACTGAATAATTCAAAGGTCCATTATTAATTCTTTCTTTAATTTGTTTTAAAAAAAAACAACAGAGTTGCGTGCTTAAAGAAAAACAGTAATCATTTCTATTACAGATTAGTGCGTTAAAAACATATATTTAATAGAATTTATAAGCCTTTAAAGTTCGCATAAATACCAATAAGTTATTTATCTACCGCCCACAGCGGTAAGATGTGACACAAGGTCGGGAAAGTGAGATTTGATAAACCAGCGCCCGAGAAGGTGAACACTCTGGCCATTAAAAATTGCCTGGGCAGCCCCGTCGGCATTCCCCAGTAGGGGCGCCCAGGCAGTAAGCAATAAACTTACTCCTCCTCAAAAAGGGGAGGCAAAGCCTGTGAGGGTGGACATCATAGAACTGCACAGGACAAACCCACAGACCGACGTAAATCAAGCCCCGAATGCCAAGATAATAACCGGTCTATGGGGGTGCAGTATCCATCGGAAAAGATACTACACTTTGATCCCGGGCAAAACCAATAAGCAACAATTTTGTTTACGTTAAAAAAAAAAGATGGCTGTTTTGCTCAGAATCGGTATTTACGCGAACTTTAAAAGCTTTTACCTTAAATTAAATATATTTTCGTAAATCTTCGCTAGCACACACGGCGTAGTTTACCGTAGGGTGGCCTCGAATTTACCCCCTCAAAAAACATAAAATTCTACTTTTTTGTTGCGATTACATGTATACAGCCTAAGAAAAATATCCGAAAAATTTTAAGGTGGGGGATCACTTTCCTATATAAATTTAACGTAAAATGAGCACCCACTTCCTGCCCAGTTAGCGGTACATTGAGACTATAACCGACTGACTTCTCAATATTGGGACAGGAAAATTGGGGTTTAGTTTTTTTTTCTGTTTTAAATATGAGGAGAGTTTGTAATTTAAATTTTTTAAAAAGGTTTTTATCTTTTGTTGTGTGGAGCGGGCTTTTTTATTCTGAAATTAGCCACCACTTGCCAAAAAAAATCGACCATGATGGAAAATACTCGTGTTTGGCTAAGTAAAAGTGACGATAACGAACGCTGACGAACTTCACCGAACAATCTACATAATATGAACTGAACTGTTTTATTTTTATTTTACCCTAACCCTAAACGAACCCTAACTTAACTCTAACCCTAACCCAAAACTAAGTGTTAGTTTTAGTTTGCAAAGTCGGTTTAGTTTGGTTCGTGTAGAAGTATCGGAACTTGATTCGGCGTTCTCCAGAAAGTCGGAACTGCTTAGGGTTTTTTTTTTTAGGAATAGGTGTCCATAAATTTGCAGTCGTCATTCTGGATACCTATTACTAAAAAAAAAAAATCCTAAAAGATTAACCCTCGTAAAAAATACTTACCCTACCACTAACCATAAGTCTGAGTGGCAAGCCCCCCCCCCCCCAAAAAAAACACTCGTAAAACCACACTTAATCGCCTAAGTTTAGCGAGGTAAAGCCATTACATCGGCCATCATGTTGTTTATCGTGTGTCGATAAGATATACACACACACACGATCATAGAAATAAAATTATGAGATAAAAAAAAACAGTTTCCAAACATTAAAAGTATACGGGTCGGTAGAGAATTTAATTCTACTTCGTTTGCTATAAATTATGTGTTGTTTTTCTTTTTTCTTTACGATTTCTCGACTGTTAACTATACTGTAATTTTACTTAAATATCTTGCAAACTCATAATTTGCAATGGATTTGCATAACATATAACATTTTAACGAATTTAGATAAAAAATGGCACCGATAAAAATGGCACAAATAGATTAATTAGAAAAAATGGCACAAATAGATTAATTAGAAAAAATGGCACAAATAGATTAATTAGAAAAAATGGCACAAATAGATTAATTAGAAAAAATGGCACAAATAGATTAATTAGAAAAAATGGCACACGAGAAAGATATAGCTGAAAATCTCAGAATGAGTTGATCAAGACGATAGAATGCATAAAGGGAAATCATTAAGATGTTTGTCGAATTAAAAAGAAAATGATATCTACATTTAAAAGTAGATGAGGACTCTACTACTACCACCTCTTAAAAATGAGATTCTATCTTTAGGCGATTACGCGTAAACAGCCTAAAATAAAATTATTTTAGAATTTAGAATGAAGATTAGTTTCGCATATAAATTTAATGTGAAATGATCTCCCATTTCCGGGCTATTCTAACTCAAAGAAAGCGAGAGAGAGAGAGAGAGGGTGTGTGGGAGAGAGAGAGTGGGAGAGAGAAGGTGACAATGTTTTGAAGCACGCAGCGTGTGGATGTGAAAAATGATATGGTCTGACAAAATATGATTAAACAATGATTATCGATCTCTCTCTGCCCCACTGATCAGTGATTTAGAACAAAGATCAAGTTTAATAAACCTCCTCCGTCTTCCTTCAGCCTTGTTTTGATTTGGTTCTTTTGAAAGTAGAAATAAGGAGCTTTGATTTCAGGGCAGCTTTCCCCAGTCTGGAAGGATCACATAGAAGCGTAGACATGGAGAACATGCAACTACCAAGATATGTCAACTTGGTTTTCTGCATGTATGACACAAGGTTGAAAGGCAACAATAACAGTTTCCAAATTTGTGTGCATGAAAAGAAAAATTAGATTCATGTAACAACGTATATTCTATCTTGTTTGAATCATTTTTAAGTTGTAGCGTGGATCCTGGCTTGGATAGGATATAGACGATGGTCGCCCCTTTAAGATGTAACAAGGCCCATGCTGACAATTAGAATGTAATAAATGGAAAATGGACAAAATTGATTGTTGTTAATAAAAGAGATAAAAATATGGTTAACGAACACAACATATGTATATATATATATATATATATATATATATATATATATATATATTGTTAAAATTACCTTAATGCCTTATCGTCTGACCCTCTGAGAGGAAACGTCAGAATGGTAAATTAAAAACTAAAAGTAGAATGATATATGAGGGGGAAAAACTTATTTCAGTTGGAGGAAACGATTGAGAGGAAAAAAAAAAAGAAAAAAAACATGGTTTTCGGCAACCATGTTGAGGGTAGTTTACACGACTCGAACCTTTTTCTCTTCTTTTCGTAAGGATGTTTTGCCAGCCATTCAAAAGAATTCTGTAGTTTATAAATTCATGTGTCAGTGTGGAGCTGACTACATTGGCAAGACATCCCAAAGATTAGAATTTAGAATATCCCAACACATACCACGTGATATTCGCCTACACAAGGTTTCGAGATCATCCGGGAACTTCTAGGCACAAGAATCAGCCATCGGTAATCACCTCGTTAGTACAAATAGCTGTTCTGACAAGTATTCCGATGGGTGGTTTTCTGTTTTACACAGTGCCAGGTCGAACTACCATCTCAATATAATTGAGGCGTTAGTCATTAACAACTCTCGACCTAGCCTGTGTAGACAAAAGATTTTGAAGCATCAGTTGGAGATCTTTAATGATTCAAAGCCACCATAACGTTGAGAGATTTACCTTCTTTTTTTTTTTTTTCCTCTCAATCGTTTCCTCCAAGTGAAATAAGATTTTTCCCCTCATATCTCATTCGACTTTTAGTTTTTAATTTACCATTCTGACGTTTCCTCTCAGAGGGTCAGACGATAAGGCCGTAAGGTAATTTTAACAATTTTCTTTTTTTTTTCTTTCCACTCGTCTGTTTCATTGATTATAATAATGCTTCCTCTAAAATTAATCCTACGATTCTGTTGTACACGAAATTTACTTACATATATATATATATATATATATATATATATCATAATCATGGATAACCCTGCCTTCGCAAGGCGTTGGAGATATGGTCCTCCATATTGTCCTATTATTTATTGAACAAAATAGTCCCATTGCATTCCGGTTATACACACATTATCCATAAACTTATACCTTTGTCTGACCACTGCTTACAGCCAGGCACTCTACTAGTAAGAACTAAATGTTCAACTCCTTTGTGTCTATATATATACGATACAGTATGGCCGATAAAAGTCATTTGTCTTTTCATTAAAGTCTGCATTAATTGCACAGGTGTGTATCCAGATCGCCTCCACACCTTCTCATTGGTTACATGCCGCTTCCAATTGATATTCAACATCCGGCGAATAAACCATTTCTCCACAGAAAAAAGGTTTAGTTTCTAATTGAGGACATATAATCCAAGTCTCGCATCCATAAAGTAGAATGAACCAAACGTACGCTCGAAGTATTCTCAACCTGGTCTCCAACGAGATGTTACAAGACTGAAGAACAGAAGACAGCTTCATAAACGCACTCTTTGACTTGGCAAGTCTAGATTGTACGTCTGCCCTACACCTTCCATCTGATGTTATCACTGACCAAAGGTAGTTAAAAATGATTGTACTTGCGAGACTGCAGTTTCTCCAATCTCGATTTCACAGGCGGGCATTCGAGTTTTTCCAGAAATCGTCATGCAAAAGGTCTTTTTAGCATTTAGTTGTAATCTGTATCTTTCGCTTTCTTTAATCACTACGTCAAGAAGTTTTTGCAAGTCTTCACTCGATGTTGCCATTAGTAGGGTATCATCAACGTATTGGATGTTGTTCAGCTGACGTACTTCAATCGAAACACATTCTAAACCATCCAGATGCCTCAGGATATTTTCACTATATAAAGCAAAAAGATCCGGAGACAATACACAGTCCTCTCTTACTCCACGTTGTATTCCTGTCCATCGACTCATTTCATCATCAATGCGAACAGCTGCTTGCTGGTCCCAGTACAAGTTTCGTGTTAATTGAATGTCTTTGCCATCAATATCGAGGTATTCTAGCATTTGTAATAAAGGTTCGTGTCGGACTTTGTCGAACGCTTTGTTGTAGTCCAGGGAGCATACATATAGATCTTGTTGATGTTCGATCGATCTTTCAGCGATCATACGAATGAAAAAGACTGCGTTCCGCTTGCCTTTAATGAAGCCACACTCGACCTTTGAGATTTCCGGTCTTATCGTTCTACGCAGTCTATGTAAAAGTACTGTCAAAATCATTTTGATGACGTGACTCATTAAGCTGATTGTAATAGAAATATTTATATGGGTATCTAATAAGAGATGAAAAAAAATTGAAGACAATATATACGTGTTTTTGTGCCTATAAGTGCAAAAGAAAACACTTATAGCCACAAAAACACGTATATATTTTCTTCAATTTTTTTTCTTTCATCTCTTCTTTCCCCATTTCCGGTTTATTTCGCGTTGCATACAGCCTTATTAGATACCTATATAAATAGTTCTTTTTTAAATACGTCTTCGCATCTCGGAAAGAGACTTTGTATGTTGGTAGGTCGATCGATCTGTCTGTCGGGTTTCAGTTTTTTTAATGGAAATCGCTCCAGATAAGGCATGAAGCCACTTGATGCAAGGAGCTAACAGGAACGAAATATGACAATTGCAAAGACAGGAGATGTCTTTTTAAGACTAAGATCATAAGTAGGAAGAAAACAGTCAGCAGGAAAAGAGTTCCACAAGACTGCAGTTAAATAGTATTTTCATTGCAACGTTTATAAGTGAGGGAGCATTAATAAAAGTTGCAAACATTTTTTTAAGCTGAACATATTTTTCTTTCTCCTCTGTATACACATTACATTATTCTTTTCTATATGAAAAAAAAAATGAATATAAATTTTGAAGTAGGCACTTTTACGTAAGCCATGTGTGTATATTAGAGATATAATTCATTAGTTTCGGTTTCTGTTTTAAAAAGCAAATAATTAATTTGAAACGGTTTTTTAACCAGTAAAATGCAGAGGCTTTTTAAAAATAAACATTATTTATTTAAATTCAAATTTTCGATTCACACAGGAATCTTCATCAGGAAAATAGACAATTTTTTTCTTCCCTTTTTTTTTGAACGACATGGTGTCGCTTGATCTTCTATACAGTGGAAGCTCTTTACTAATACTTATAACGTGCGACCAGAGCACACACACCACTTGTGGACATTATTACACGACGAGCTTCGTTAACAACTGAAGCACAAGATCAAGCGACACCATGTCGTTTTTAAAAAAAAGGAAGAAAAAAATGTCTATTATCTTGATGAAGATTTTTAAATGATCACCTAAAAAAAATTAAAAAAATCAGCAAGGGCTATAAATCATATTTTTAATTGAAGAATATAATAGGAGTTGTCTACCTTAAGTTTTAAAATGTGGAAACAAAATAAGAATTAAAAACTAAAATGACTTCACTGCATCCCGGGCAGTTCCGGGTCGGGGCAGCTAGTTCGAGATATATGTAAGTGCGTTTACATCTTCGTGCATTCACGGGTTCTCGTTGTGTCCTTAATACTCTTGGATGAGCGTAGTTGCGTCAGGACGTCTGCAAACGCGCCCGAACCATCGCAGGCAGTTTTGTTTCAGAAACCCTTCAATAGGTTGAATGTTGCACCGCGAATGGATGGCGGTATTGGGAACTCGGTCCAGCAGGGTGAGTCACAGGATTCCCCGCTGACACCAACGGTCAAAAACACCTATTCAACCATTTTAAGCGCCGCCACAATGGTGGGCAGCTTAAGACTTGGTTAGACACAGTAAAGGCCGAACCCACTTCCCTCATTGACCCTCGAGTCTACGGTGTACGTTGATGGAAGAAAGAGTGGCTCAGCTCATTTGTGGACCTGACGTTCAACCGGACGCAATGGGCAGGATTCATCCGTGACGGTGCGAACTAAAAGGGCCGGGCTCAACCTGAAAGGTGCAAGCCGAAACAAGTAACAGCAAAAATGGACAGATTTTGTCATTCTTCTTTTTCATGTGATCTTTCTCTCTACATGCTAATGCGAATAGTGGAGCACGCAGAGAGTGAGAAGCATTACCTCTCACGACGTACCAACGATGGTGGATAAACCTACGTGCCTCGTATACGTATACGTAATTGCTACTGCTGATTTAGCATTATCAGACTGGGCTAGTGTAATTACGATCTTCCGTAACTTAAAAAAAGAAGTAATTTTCTAGAGAATCATATTATAATAGCACATACAGGGTCCGCCATAAGTAACTGTATAATTTCATTTCACCATAATAAATATTACATGGATATGCAACGAGTGGACATAATATATATCCATCCACTCACAATATAAGGGGCACATTCTCTGTGTGTGTGTGTGTGTCTGTCTGTCTGACTTCTTTTAGAAATGGAAAATATTACATTGATACTAAATAATAAATTGCCAACAAATAAAGCGGATGCCATGACCGGAAATCGAAACCGAACTGTGAGATCTTCAGTCTGAGGTTCTAACAATTGACCTATTTAGATTTTCTTATGAATAGATCTTCAAACATTACCTTAAAAAATTAATTATATCTTTGACGTTACGTTATAGATTTATGATAGGTTTCAAAACATTCATTCAAACATAAGTGATCATAAAAATAAATAAATGAATGGTTAATAACGTTGGAAATTCTTTTAATAATTCAAAACAATTTATTTTGCTTTAACTACTATTTAATATATACTATAATTCAGGCCCGGATGCATTTATATATATATATATATATATATATATATAAAAGAAAGAAAGAAAGAGAGAAAGAAAGAAAGAAAGAAAGAAAGAAAGAGAGAGAGAGAGAGAGAGAGAGAGAGCAGGAAAAATCCCAGCAGAGTGCTCGATTAATTGAGAATTAAAGTTCAAAAGTTTAAATTAAGAGCGTAATATTTATTTATTTTGGTACAGAAAAATTAGTACAACATTCGTACCTTCGGTTTCAAGCACATAAGGACTTAGACATCCGGCTCTCTTCAGCTTCTGTTGTCATCTTTTTCGGAAATGTGAAGTCACGTGTCACTCTCGTTGGGACGCGTTATTTGCTTAGAGTGTTGTGTATGTTTGTTTAAATTTAGTGTAAGGAAGGTTTAATAAGGTTTGAAAAAAAGGGAGAGGGTGAAAAGTAACAGTTGAGATTTAAACCGGAGAAGATTTAAAGAGATATAAAAAAAAATGACACGTGACTTCACATTTCCGAAACAGATGACAACAGTAGCTGAAAAGAGCCGCATGGCTAAGTCCTTCTGTGCTTGAAACCGACGGTACCAATGTTGTACTAATTTTTCTGTACCAATATATATATATATATATATATATATATATATATATATATATGCACACACACACACACACTAGACAAACTGTTTAGGCCCGGAGAGTCTAGTCTGAAATAAAAATGGGAATGAAATTAAATTTATATCAAACCGTTTATCAAAAAATATATACGATTTCCGCTTTCGAATGACACATAAAATAGGCGAAATGCTTAAGTATTAACAGAGTTACAAACAAAAGAAAATATAGAGTTACTTATAGCGGACCCTGTATAGTCTGAAAGCTTTCGAATACAATGTATTATTTTTGGACATATTTTAAGAAAGCCTATTTATAAAGAAAAGTTATAAGAAATTTAATCATTCACTTTGATTGACTTTCTTAAGTTGAATTAAAAATCTTTGAGGTGAAAAAGGGCAGTGCCTTTTCAGACAGAACTGACAGGAGACAACATTCAATTAGTTGAGCTAAAAGAAAAAGGCAATCAAAAAGAGAAAATAAGAATAAGTAATTATAAAGTTTTCATGTAAAAAAAAAAAGATACGTTCATTCTATCTGCGCCTTCAGTTATGAAAATGCTATTTTAAACTTAGGCATGACAGATTAACGAAAATGCTATTTCAAATTTAAGTATGACAGACCGCCGAAAATGCTATTTTAAAGTTAATCGTGATGGATCAACAAAAATACTATTTCAAATTTAAGCATGACAGACTAACGAAAATGCTATTTCAAATTTAAGTATGACAGATCGACAAAAATGCTATTTCAAATTAAGCATGATAGAGTAACGAAAATGCTATTTTAAAGTAAGACATAATAAACCAACGAAAATGCTATTTCAAATTTAAGCATGACAGACCGCTGAAAATGCTATTTTAAACTTACACATAAAAAAACCCAAAAATGCTATTTCACATTTAAGCATGACAGAGTTACGAAAATGCTATTTTAAACTTAGACAGAACAAACTAACGGAAATACTATTTAAAATTTAAGCATGATTGATCGCCGAAAATGCCATTTTAAAGTTAATCGCGACAGACCAACAAAAATGCTATTTCAAATTTAAGCATGACAGACTAACGAAAATGCTATTTTAAACTTAGGCATACAAGAACTAACGAAAATGCTATTTAAAATTTAAGTATGACAAACCAAAGAAAATGCTATTAAAATATTAGTGTGACAGACCATTAAAAATGCTATTTCAATCATAATCGTGATATGCCAACGAAAATGCTATTTCAAACTTAAGCGTGTTATTTCAGACTTAAGTGTAAGAGACCATTGAGAATGTGATTTAAAATTTAAGCGTGACAGACCATCGAAAATTCTACTTCAAATTTAAGCGTGACAGAGAAAAATGCTATTTCAGAATTAAGCGTAATAGACCATTGACAATGTCATTTCAAACTTAAGCGTGACAGACAGAAACTTTTCTAGTTATGCTTGTAGGCATTTACAATAAGATGCGTCCATTCAATCTGCGCGTTTAGTGATGAAAAAGCTATTTTCAATCGAAGTGTGACAGACCGACCAACCGACCGAGCCTTTCATGTAAGTAATAAAGGAAGAATTGAATCTACAAAAGCGAAAAACAAAAACAAAAAACAAAAAAACACAGACGAAAAGATTCGAATAAAAATCTATAAGAAAATCAGAAAGGCACAAACTCTTTGATAAGTGAATAAAAGAGTTCAGCGTCAATCAAAGGAGAGAGAGAGAGACGGAGAGAGGGAGAGAGATAGAGAGAGGGAAGGAGAGAGGGAGGGAGAGAAAGAGAGGGAGAGAGAGAGGGGAGGAGGGAGAGAGAGAGAGAAGGAGAGAGAGAGAGGGAGAGGGAAGGAGCGAGGGGGAGAGAGAGAGAGAGAGAGAGGGGAGACGGAGAGAGGGAGAGAGATACGGAGAGAGGGAGAGAAATAGAGAGAGTGAAGGAGAGAGGGAGGGAGAGAGAGAGGGAAAGAGAGAGGAGAGAAAGAAAGAGAGAGGAGAGGAGGGAGAGAGAGAGGGGGAGAGAGAGAGAGAGTTGATCAATTAAAGATTGAAACACAATCAATAATTCTATGACTATCAAAAAAGTAGTTAAATTCTTATCCCATGTAATAAATAGTCTATCTTTTATTTAAACTGGTTTATACACATTCAGTGCCGATGCCAGGGCCTCCACCCCCATTCTATGATACGGAATCCCCACTAGATTATTAGTTGTAAAACCAATATATCTAAATGAATAAATGCGAAAGTTATTTCCACCTATCCTAACTATCAAACAGTTTGTGCTTATTTCATTCTATGATACAACATAATGTTCCGAAATACCGTATATATAGTAATCTCCAAACACCTTCAAAGATCTATAGATATTCCTCATTTGCATATTTAAGTTATAAAGCGTTTCTATTAAATTAATATTCTGTAATATATATTTCCAATTTTCATTGCCAAATTTTCTCATATATGCGCAACAGTTTTGTCGATAGTAATATTATAATTATTAATATTATAATTATCAATAAAATCAATTAAGGCGATTTGATAAAAAAGAATAGCGTTTGAAAAAATTTTTAAACTTTCATTTTCAAGGGAGATAATTTACATGAAAACTTCCAGCATTAGTAAAAACGTCTGATGTCGCTGGATGTTAAGAACAGATACTACACTTTCATCTAGCCAAAAAGCCAAGCAACCGTAAGAAATAATATTTTTGCCACTAGGTATTTTTAAATGAATGAAAAAACAAACATGACTTAATCAGAATATCTTTTAATGGGAGTGGATAGTGTAGTATTGGTTCTGTTGTTATAAGGCCGTCCTCTCAGGGATTACCACCTCCTTTTTTAAGAGGGTGGGGGAATCCCTCCAGGAATATTATATCCTTTCTTTATTATATCATTATTTATTGGGGTAGGTAGTATAGTATACATTCTGTAATCATAAGACTGTCCTCACAGAAATTATCCTTTTCTTTTTTATTCAGGCTGGCAAAAATATGCATCCGGAAAGAGTAATATTATATATATATATATATATATATATATATTATATATATATAGGTTCGATCCTTGCCCTAGTTAGCCATTCTAATGACGGCTAATAGCCAAAAACACGTGCCCATGGATTTCTTTTATATATACGTAAAAATTAATAATTAAATATATATATATATATATATAATATATATATATATATATATATAATACAAAAAAAAAATAATTAAACGTCCTATTAAAAAGAGCAACTTAATGCAATATTCTTTACGGCTTAAGAAGTAGAAAAATACTAAAAAAAAAACAGCTGTTTCTATCGCCAGTAAAAACAATAATAAAGACATATATATATATATATATATATATATATATATATATATGTGTGTGTGTGATAAGCCTTTGATAAATTAAAAACAAAATATACATCTATAAGAATGCAAACTTTGTGCATGTCAGTACTCTTAAATTGTACTTACATTACTACTTCGTTCTAAACTGATCTGTACATTCGTTATTCTACATTTTATTTCTGGCTATAATTATACATTAAAATCTCTAAAACTACAAGGGTTAACATATAAACGCATCGTACGTTGAATAAACATAAAAGAGACTTCATTTAAATAAACACAAATTA
>OY744540.1:22256960-22309460 GCA_963556195.1 Sepiola atlantica | reverse complement strand
ATTTTTTATTAAAAAGCTTGTTAGAACCCAATTCAAATCAACAGCGACTCACGAAATAAAAACAAATCGAATTGCGACTATATTTTTCCGGTTTAGCTTTTATTTCAGCGTTTCACGTGTACGATGAAACTTGCTATGACTTAGTGTTTTTAATGTTATTTCATTATTATTTTTTTAAACTAAAACACGGTTTAAATAAAAGTAAGTTGTTTGAGAATATGCTGAAACTCACTTCTCTCTAAATAATTTACGTGATTGAAATAGGAATTAACATCCTTAGTATTTTGGAGGTGATTTGCATAAAAACAAACTTGTGAACTATATTAAAAAAAAACGAACTTCCTTGTTGAGTTGCGGGTATATGTTACGACGCTCAGCAGAGGCGCGAACGGGGTCCAAAAAAAGAACGAGGAAGGGTTTAAAAACATAAATTTGCAACAAGTGAAGTTGACCTACGACGAGAATAGATATTTTCCTACTTACCTATGTAATTTGTTTTTATTTTTACGTATTATAAATGGGTTTTCATTAGATGTAAAAAAAAAAATTCTTGTTTTTTTCCCACCGTTTTCACAAAAACAATATGGTTGCTCCAGGTGCATTCGTTAGTAAGCCCCCCCCCCAATTCGGCCATGTTTTTTTTTGGAAATTACGCTGTCAAAACTATTGATTTCTAATAAATAGCACTTCAAACGGGTTTAAAATACAAACAAATATCACATGCAAGTTTGAAACTAACTTTTACAGCTTACAGTTACTTTTATTTGTTGTAATTTGTTTTTTTTTGCGTTTTTACTCTGCTGAGTCTCGTAAAAGATTCCCAAAAGAAAGAAGAAAACAACAAAATATATAACAAATAACTTTTACCAAACGAATTAAAATTTAATTTTCTACCGACATGTATACTTTTAACGTTTTGAAACTGTTTCCAAGTTTTCTTTTGATAGACGAGAAACAAAACGACTGTTTGACCCTCTGTTGTTAGTTAATCAACGCCATTAAAAATGTTCCTGCTTCGATAACTCAACTTAACGATAACAATTTCAGAGATAATAAATCTTACAATCAATTCCCACACTTTAAAAATATACAGGTCGGTAGAAAATTAAATTTGAATGCGTTTGGTAAAAGTTATTGGTTATAACATTTTTTTAAATTTTCGATTTCTCGATTTTAACTATTCTGCCAGATTACCTATTTTTTTTTAGAATACATTATTATTAAATGCTTGTAATTGATATTACTGAAATATAATTCTTACAAGAAATAAATACGATAACGAAGTGAAAATCTTCTCGAGTCACATGGAAACCGCATCAACTGATTTCACAAGTAACTCATTATTTTCTAATGAGTCACCACTTATCAAGGCAAAAGCAGTCGATAATAAGAGTTAATAAGATGAATAGATTGACATTTCAAAACAGCAATTCTCCCCCCTTTGCCATAAATATCGCTTATGAAATTTGAAGACTCAAGGACACAATAAGGGTAATCGAGGATTACTAGGCTGAGCCTCTAATGTTGCCCTTTAATCCTCACATTCCATGAACAATGTTTCTGACAAAGGGGGAAGAATTGTTGTTTTTTGGACCGACTGTTGTTTTGAGAGAGTGGTATGTGTAGACTTTCAATCCTTTCGTAGTATTCCTCATCATTCAACTAGTAGAAAGAAAAAAAAGAAAAACGAAAAAATGAGTTCCTTGTGAAATCAGTTGATGCGGTTCCCAGGCGGCTTGAGAAACTGGTGGCAGATGTCGGCGCCGATATTGGCAACATAATAACTCACTTCGCTCTAGTTTATCTGAAGAAAAGAAATGCGAAGATTTCCAATCCTCTCATAGTATTCATCATCATTCAACTCTTATCCTTGATAAGTGGTGACTCATTAGTTATAAAAAGAAAGTTCCTTGTTAAATCAGTTGATGCGGTTCTCAGGTGATTTGAGAAGCTGGTTGTAAATGCTAGCGCCCATATTGAATTCTAAATAAACTCTATGCTATATACTTTCTTCTAATATTCATTTCTTATGAGAATCATATCCCAGTAATAAATTACGAGAACTTTATAATCGGGAGTTACTTTTTACTTGCCTCCCCACGAGGTCAGAGTTAGACACTAGGCCGGTTTTTGATGTTGGGAAAATTCAGCTCCCCAAAAGGGGCACTCTGCATTGGGACAAAAATTTAAATTGTCTCGCTCTAGAAGAACGTCTCCTTCACTGACCGAGGACAGACAAGATTAACTGTAGTATCAGAAAAGATACTACACTTTGCTCTTAGATAAACAGGCCAAGAAATTTCGGGCATCTTTTACGAGACTCAGCAGAGTAAACACGCTAAAAAAACAAATTTACAACAAATAAAAGTAACTGTAAGCTGTAAAAGTTAGTTTCAAACTTGCATGTGCTATTTGTTTGTATTTTTAGACCGTTACAACCGCTATTTATTAGAAATCAATAGTTTTATCACCTTAGGTTGGGAAAAACATGGCCGCTGTTAGGGGGGGGGCATTTGGTAAAGAAAGCACGTGAATCGCCATCTTGAATTTTGTGCAAGCCTTTAGGAAAAAAACAATACATTTTTTTTTTTTACATCTAATAAAACCCCATTTATAATACGTAAAAATAAAAACAAATTACACAGGTAAATAGAAAAATATCTATTCTCGTCGCAGGTCAACTTCACTTGTTGCAAATTTATGCTTTTAAACCCTTTCTCGTTCTTTTTTTGGACCCCGTTCGCGACTGTGCTGAGTGTCGTAACATATACCCGAAATTTCTTTGAAAAGTTGTCAGGTGAAAAAAAAAAATGTCATTCAAGAATATATTTCAATTTTAATTTTTTTGTTTTTAATTAAAAATAATAATAAGTTAAAAATATATATACTTGTTTAACTATTCTGATGTTTCGGCATATGGCATGCAATTAGAATCAGTTTGTATTATGAACCGCAAGTTGAAAAAGACGAAGAAAGAAAAAAGAAAAAAAAAAAAGAAAGAAAATAAAGAAGATTAAAAAAAAAAACGCACACATTTAAAAAATTCCAGGTATGTCACGTGCACATATACCTATTGTATCTCACAGCTGTTGCATCTATGGTTTGACTCTGGGTAAAGACTTGAATTTTAAACATATGGGGTGGGGGTGGGGGGTACGGTGATGGGGGTAGAAGGGTGCGTGTGTCAGTTGTGTTTCGTGTAGGTGGGTAGAAATGAGCCCTTGACTCATCGCCGTCCCGTCTTAGTCATCCAGGGTTACAGGTTGTTGTAGATCTCCCCACCTTCCACGTCCCCTGCGTCAAGTTTCTTTTTTTTAAATTGAGATGGGGTGGGGGAGGAAAAGGAGGTACGTCCATACTACCTACCTATGGTCCTGCTGGCTTGATAGAAAGGGTAAATAATAAAAATTAAAAAACTAAAAGTTGTACCCTATTTCAGGTTATTGTTTCTATAAATGGGCATACTTCCGCTAACTTCCGTAAGTTTTAAACCACTTGTTTTGTATATTTTTTTTTTCTAATTGAAATACGCATTTTTTATAAAATTTATACAAGTAATTTAATTTCATTATAAACCTGAGGACTTTTAAATATAGAAACAATTGTTTTAAAACTTGCGGAAGTTGGGGTCAATGGCCTTCATGCTTATTTACCATTAAAAAAATTGGGTAAATTTATAGAAGTGCACCTTTCGTATTTCGACCCCTAAAAAAAAAAAGTATCTACTTTTTTGGGCAAATTACATGTAAACAGCCTCAACAAATATCCGCTATGAAAAAAAATTATGAAATTTTTTTTTATTTTAGATTTTAGGAGGGGGGGTCACTTTCCTATATAAGTTATACGTAAAGTGAGCACCCATTTCTTGGCCACCGCATCTCACCTCTCGTATTTCGACCCCTAAAAAAAAACGTTTCTACTTTTTTTTGGCAAATTACATGTAAACAGCCATAACAAATATCCACTATGAACAAAAAATGAAATCTTTTATTATTTTAGATGTTAGGAGGGGTGTGGGATCACTTTCCTATATAAGTTATACGTAGAGTGAGCACGCATTTCTTGGTCACCGAATCTCACCACTCGTATTTCGACCCCTAAAAAAAAAGTAGAAACTTTTTTTTTAGGGGTCGAAATACGAAAGGTGCACTTCTATAAATTTACCAAAAATTGTTTTAGTAATTGCAGCAAAAATCAGTGCAAAATGTTTGCCGTTTCAAAGATGCAAAAAGTCATTTAAAGGAATTAAAATCTCTTTAAAAATTGTTGTTTGTTTGCACACTAGGAGTTCTCATACAGATCGTCATCAGTGATTGCTTACTGACAATGACCGGTGGTGTTCCCTGGAGTCTGAGTGACAACAAGTTTACCCAGATTCCAATTACTATCCACCTATTTAATGATGTTGCGTCAACGCAACAGCCGTTTACCATTGATTTCTCGCTGGCAACAAGCCTTCCTAAGGTTCCAGTACTATCTGCATCCTTCCAGTGGAGGTCTGGCCAGTGCTCTCCCTGCGTGGTGGTGGTATTATTATTATTATTATTATTATTATTATCATTATTATTAATAATAATAATAATAATAATAATACCACCACCACGCAGGGAGAGCACTGACCAGACCTCCAGTGGAGGTCTGGTCAGTGCTCTCCCTGCGTGGTGGTGGTGGTATTATTATTATTATTATTATCATTATCATTATTATTAATAATAATAATAATAATAATAATAATAATAATAATAATAATAATTTCTTTTTAATTCAACAGATTATAGTACATAAAGTTAATATTGTCATTAGGTAAATCCTAAAAAAAATACACTGAACACTATTTCAAAACACGTTATTATTGTATGAAACTATCATATTTATGACAAGAAATACGTGTAATATTTAAAAAAAAAAATGAATTATTATCGCTTTTTGATTGACCCTGAGAGGCCATTTTGCAACATCACTGTGTCTTGTTTACATGCTTACTGATGCATTCTGGTCAAATATTTGAGGAAGAGGCTTGTCTCGTAATTTTGGATAAAATTGATTGTTGCTCTTAAATTGATTGAGTTGTCGTCGTGAAAAAAAAACATTGTAATTTACTTGAAAGTCCATTTTAATTGCCTTCCCATACACATAATTTTTTTTTTTAATATTCGACCAGAATGCATGATAAAGCATTGTTGTTGTCATTTTTTTTTTTTTGGGGGGGGGGGGTGCTAAAACATTAAATATAATGATTTTATACAATAACTAAAGGAATTACCCGTTCCAGGATGGGTAAAATTGATTCCCTGAACAGAGCTGTTCTGTACCATTTTTATGTCCCCCTATGAAGATTAAAATCAAAGTTTTGATAATACTAAACCTTATGTCTATAATCGTTATTCCGATTTTGATCCAACACATTACATGATTTTGATTCGAAAAAGTGTTTAAAATTTAAGGCTTAAGCTTAAGGGGTCTTGGGAAATTGAAATTCAGGGAACCCTGCTTTTTTGGTGTCTGACTACGAATCAAATTCAATGCAAATCTGAAATATTTGGATTTTCAAATCATAAGGTGCGTCATATTATGCCCCTAAAAATCCTTTAAAATATTCAAGAAACTGAAATTTGCGGAATATTTATTGATTAATATCGAATACTTATTGTTCAAATTTCACGAAAATCGGAAATACTTGAATTTCCTCGAAGGGTTTCCACTTCCTATTTACCTTCTTTGCGTAAAACTAACTTTTATAAGTAGGAGCAAAGTGTAGTATCTGTTCTGATGATGCACTTCGGTCAGTAACGGATAAGTCCTTCTAGACTGAGGCAATTTTTTTATTTTTGTTCCAATCCAGAGTTCTCCTTTTTGGGGAGCTGGATCTTCCCCACATTAAAAACCGACCTTATGCCTAACTTTGTCTTCGTGGGGAGGCAAGTAAATAGGAACTCACATTACTACACTTTACACATAGAGGCTGTGTTCCAAAATCAGTTTAGGAGTGAATCCTGTACATACAAATATATAAACGTATACACGTACCTAAATTCATATAAATAGAGATAATGTTTTGTAGTGTTATGCGAACGTATTTAATAATACATCGAACAGCCATCATACAAATATAAAAGAATTTATCATTGTAGGGGAACAATTTAATAAGCAATTTAATACAGGATTGACATGTCTTTTAATCCTCTATAATTATTAACCAACTGTGTGAGCGAAAGCATACAAACCATGTCCCAAAAACAAACTGCAAAAAAAGCGATTACATTTTTTGTGCAAAATGAGGCTCCAGATGAGAAAGTGACAAAATTGCAAAAATAACGGCCATTGCAGCTACCGTCTTCTATGTCTGCATACTAAATCACTTCTTCACTTTCAAAAAGCAAATTCCTTCCCAGGATACGGTGCCAGGCTATATAAACCATACTTTCTCCACATCTGAGTTTTCATCCGTCTCATTGACTTACACTTGTTGCACACAAACTGGTTATCATCCATCAACTTACATGTGATTCTGCTGCATTTAAGAAGTTGAAAAATCATATCAGTAGTATTTTTTTTTTGAGTTGTCCTTTTTTTTCCTAAATGGTTCGTGAATTCTTAAATAAAAAATGGCGAACTAAAAAGTATATGTTCCCTAATATAATTTACGAAAAAATAATTTCAAAAATAATTTCAAAACTAATTTCTACTAAAAGTACCGGAAATTTTACGGAAATTTGACTATTAATTAAATTTTCATAGAATCTTTGGTACTTATGCAGATTTGGACCTAAGTTAAAATCGACTTGGCGTCGATAGTTTCCTGATTGTATACGTAGACGGCCTGAAAATGCCGAAGCGCTTATCCAATCAGAATGCGAGAAAATAAGAAGATAACAAGTTAGCATTGTAGTATCTGTTCCAATGGATACTACACCCCATAAACCGGTATCGTCTTGGCCTTCGGGTCTTGATTCCGCCGGTCTGTGGGTTTGTTCTGTGCAGTTCTAGGAGGTCGACCCTCCCAGGCTTTGCCTCCCCTCTTTGGGATGATGTAAGTTTATCACTTACTGTCTGAAGCGCCCCGACTGGGGAATGTCAACGGGGCTGCCAGGCATTTTTTGTAGGCCAGAGTGCTCACTTTCTGGGGCGCTGGCTTTTCAAATCCCACTTTCCCGACCTTGTGTCATATCTTACCGCTGTGGGAGGAAGATAAATCTCAAGTTAACATTTTAATTGATTGAATCGCAGAATTCACAAATTAAGGTAAAAAACAAACTTTTTCGTGCAGGAAAAAACATTTTATAACCCTAATCTGGTACTTATCCAGATTAGGACCCAAGCTAACCCTAACCGACGCCAAACCAATTTTAGCTTGGGTCTTAATGTGAATAAGTACCCCCTAACCCTAACACCGTTTTAACACTTGTTCGGTGATATTTTTCTGTAAAAACAAAATTTAACGTGTAAAAAAAAAAAATCCAGCCTCGTTGTACATCCAACCTCGTTTTGAATTTTTTGAACGCGGGCAACTGACTTTTAATTCGGCTTTTTCCGGCCGTGTACATAAACATCCAAAAACTAGTGACGTCAAGTCGATTTTAGCTTGGGTCCTAATCTGCATCAGTACCAAATTTTTCAATATGTGAATCGGTTTGTTTTATTTGGAATATTCGGGCTACTGTTCTCATTTTGGATATTATTCTCCCCACATTTCGGCCGATGTAATCTCCCACCTTCTTCAAGTGTGTCTTGTCGAACTTGGGAATCTGTATGGAATTTTGAACAGAACCCTTTACTTCATCCACGTTGGTAGCTTGCTTTCTTTTCGTCAGTCATGACCGGCTAGAAGTCTAAGTAATTTGTAATTGTACTTTTAGTATCACCCGTATTGAGGATTGAAACTTAAACCCCGAGAAGATTGTCACTTAGAACTAATTAATACTTAGCACTTATATCATTGCACGCACCCGTGGCGCAACGGATATAAGTGCTAAGTGATAATTACTTCCAAGTCTTCTAGGGGTTAACGGTTCAATCCTCAGTACCTCCGATACTAAGAATACAATGTTCACATTACTTAAAAAATTTTGTAACTTGGTATGGTAGGTAAAACCGGGAACAAGGAGGAAATCACAAAAGCAAGTAAAGAAGCTATTAGAGTAGAAAACGTTCCGTTCCTCTACAGTGAAGGGGTAGGATTTTGCTGTTAGTCGGGTGGGTCGGTGATATTTATGGTATCTTCTTCTGAATATGATGGTAATATAAACGTTTACTGATGTTTTATAGTGTTAAATACAGTATGGGATAATTTCAAACGTTAACATTAACTTTAGGGAAATCCTAAAAAGTTCCACACGGCACTATTTCAAAACAATGTATTATTGCAAAAAATTTTTTTTTTCTTTTACAAAAAAATATGTGTAATATAATCTAATAAAAAAGAATTACGATCGATTTTTGTCACTGATATGTTGAAGATTTTTAAGATGAACGATTCTTGTTTAGCTGTTGAGAGATGCATTATGGTCATGTTTTAATTTTTAGTTTTATTTTGAGGGGCAGAACAGATACTACAATACTACACTTCGATCCTAGCCTGAAGTTTTTTATTTTGTGTGTAAAAATGATTTAAAATATTTTGTGTATGTGTGCAAATCTTTTTTGTGTGTGTCTAGTGTAAAAAATGTTCTTTAATTAATATATGGTTGCCATTTTGGAAATGTCAAGAAATAGTTATTCGTTCTGCCCTTTGCTATGTTGTCAAGAACTGGTTGAGCATTTTGCGTTAAATTAACATTGTAAAGTTAACCCCCACTCTAAAGCGTAATTTATATATATATATATATATATATATGTGTATGTGTGTGTGTGTGTGTGTATATTTGGAGAGTTTACCAAACATTTCATTCAAGAAAGGATTCATCACAACAAATAAGTTTTTTTTATTATGTATTGTTTTTGTAAAGTCATTGTATCCTACACGTGTTTCACTACCAGGGCAAGAAGAAAAACTTTTTTAAAAAACAGCTCAAAAACTTGGTAATATGTGGTGGCTGTGATGCACCCCCACAAGAATTAAGTTCGATGCAATCCAAAAAAAAAGGGGGAAAAGGGGGAGTCCACCCACATTTGGCGGAAGACATACTCTTGGGTTAACCTCCATAGAAGTACACCTCCCAGGGCTTCAGATTGGCATATGCAACCTGCAATTACTCCGTTGAAGTATCCAGCATCAACTTCCGTCGAGAGACATCAAGCAATATAGAAAGCCGAGATAAAAAAACACACAAAATTAAAGCCGATTCACTCGCGGTAGCAAAAAACAGGTCGGGCTAAATAACAACAATTCTGCAGAAAACAGTTTGAAAAAATAAAAATACCAAAAAAATATATATATTAATAATATTTATAAACAAAACGGGACTGTATGGAAATTCCAGTGCTTTCTACACTAATCTAATAATTTACTATTAATAATAATATTCTTTTTTAAATAATAAATGTCTGTCAGCGTCAATACTATTAAGAAAAAAAATGACTCTTTCATCTCTCATAAAAATAATTGTCACTTAATATACATTAATTGTCGCTTAATATACATTAAATAAATAAAACGAATGTCTCTTCTTTATTTATTTAAAATTGAAGTAATTTAATTCTTTTTAAAACAATATTCTCTGTTTCTTGCCGTCAAAATAATTATAAGCTAAATATTCTTCAAATCAATAAAACGAATGTCACTTTTTGAAATGTACTTAGTTAAAATTGTACTGTTTTAGTAAAAATTGTACTGTTTTAGTTAAAATTGTACTGTTTTTAGTTAAAATTGTACTGTTTTAGTCAACAAGACATCATTTTGTTCTGGAATAATTTATTTTAAAATAGGTAAAGTCGGAATTGTTTACCTTAGCGACATCAGATTAATTACGAATCACCATCTTTGCTGATTGAAAAATCTAATTTTTTAGTGTGTGAAAGGTGATGATGCACGTACGAACATGAAATGCCTTATTTAGCATATTATTATATAGACTAGCGGGATCTGTGGAAATTCCACAGTTGTATCATTTCATAATGTAGTTTCAGAATATATATCTGATTATAGGGGTCTATCTTGAAAACCCTTGTAGGAATCTGTGACATATTTTCATTCTAAAGACATCCGGTGCGAATGCGGACCCCACGGTATTATTGTACCATCTTTGGACAAAAACGATATTACATTTTGATCCTAGCACGAAGGTAAAGAAAGTGTATTTTAGTTCGAGTTTTACGGTCGATAAAACTACCATCAGATGAAAATTTTCAAAATTACTTTTTTGCATTGCATCTTTGACGATCGGGTGGTCCCATTTTTTAAAAATAGGTGAAGGGTGATAACGTACGTACGAACATAAAATTGCTTTATCATATTATTATATAGATTTCTTTAAAAAAATTCTAAGTATTTCCAGGATGTTGCAGTGTAATCGCGCTCTCTCCCCCTCACCTTTCTTTCTCTGTATTTCTCCCCCCTCTCTCTCTATCTCTCTCTCTCACACACACACACACAAACACAAATAGAATCCTATTTTTATATATTTCCGTTGACAGCGTGGGAGGGGGGCAAATTATAAAATTTAACTGCTCTTTTTCATATATAATTTGAAAGGTTGGTGCTCAATCAATAATAATCTTTTCTTTTCTTTTTTTTTAGATTAAATAAATACACATTTTAGATGAGGTGTCGTATATTAAGATCCGTTACAAGGCATTACTTTGTTTGTTTTTATCGGTTGAATAATAATTTTTATGCTATGCAAACCTCTTCTGTTAACAATTATCATTCCAAGTTTGAATGATAGCAAACAAGTGTGAAAAGCCATGTATATTTTATCGCCTTGCGTATACGTTTTTAGTGACCACGTGTTAGGGTATATCTTGCCCGCACACGAGGTCGCCATTTTAATGTGCTACGTTATCGAAGATAACACACGCGTTAGTCGGAAGTAAGAGGAAAGGACAACAGATAAGAAACAGTTGCATTTATATAGATACGCCTTAATTCTCAGATAAATAGTTCGTCTGAGACAAACGTAAAAGGGGTTATGGAAACATGTAATGTGGTACATATTATAATACACAAAGGAAAGCACAACATACATTAGTACTAAAGAATGAATACATTACTGTCGCAAATTACATAAGAAAAGAACACACGTTGCCGGGGTTGGAGATAGAGAAATATGCGTGCGCAATGAAAGCTGTTGTTACTTTGTTGTTTATTTCTGGGAGTCTCTGCGACTGCTATCAGAAGACGTAACCTAGAGACAAGGTCTGCTAGGGTTTGAGAATGCATACTTCTATGAGGAGCTAGACGTTCTAAACTCTGCAAAAGTGGGTGTGGGGTGTTTTGTAGTTATCCTCTGTCTATCCTACTCTTAACAGGGCGCATTTTGACTAATTCGACCAAGCTCTGTTCCTTTCCTTCTTTTTTCAGTTTTTGTTTTTAGTAAAGAGTCACTACTTATCAAGGCGCAAAGGCCACTCGAGGATAAGGAAGTTAGTTATAGCACGTAGACTGGTATACGCGAACTAGTTTATAGAAACTCGCCATGTTGAAAAATATAATATGGCTTCTTAGCATCTTCGGTAAGACACCAAGGGAAGTGAATCTACAATTATAATATCTAACCAAGACAGCTAACCCCTTTGTTTATTTATTTATTTTTAATAAATAAGGTGAGGGTTATCTTTCTAAGTAAAAAATAATTGTGGGGGGATAGTGCCGAAACGAATGTCACTGTAAATAATTGACGCCTTTAAACCAGTAAATTACCGACTTACCATGTCTCATGTGGGACCGCTTCATAAAAAAGGGTTGCCCATACATGGGATAAAGCATGCTACTACTTAATTGGTAGTAAATTCCCCATAGTTGATATAAACTTGGAGTCGAAACGGATTTAATAAAAACAGCTAAAACCGGGTTTCATATGATTATCACTAAAACCGATTTTAATGTTTATACTTGGCGCTTTTTGCGAAACCGTTCTCTATTTGAATAAAAATTTAGAATGTTTATTTTAAGCAAACAACTATGTGGGTATTTTTTTTAAATAAATTATTTATCTCCTATATAATAAAATAATGTCGATTTCCCCTGCAAATTCAGTCATTATAGGAAAATAACGGAACACATCCCGTGAAAATATTTTCCACTCAACACCAACAGCATTTCTTAAAGCGCGTTTACAAATTATTATATTTATTCCAAATAAACTGTTTCTCTCAAATACGTATTCTCACAAAGAAGGTAGCATCGAGTTTCACTCTCTATCAATTTACTTTACTGCTCACACGCAACTCATTAACAGCGGGTCCATCTTTAATATAAAAGACATTCTTTTAAAACACCAACAAACATTCATATTATTTATTATAAAGAACTGACTTTCGATGTTAAAACGTCCTTCTCGAAAGTATAGACATTTTTCTTTTTTTCTCTCTTTTTAATCCTTCTTGTCGGAGACATACTGCCCTTGCGAAGATAGGAGTCCGTTTTGATGGAATCGACGGTTGAAATAGTTGAAGTTTGAATATCGGCATATGTGTCACGTGGCAGCGTGTTATGAGATAATGAAAATTCACACTAAAAAAATATTGTTGGTATTTGAATAACAATTAAGATTTTTTTTGTTTTTGAACGGCAAACAAAAATGTGGGTTTTATTTTTTCATGTGAAGAAATATTGTAACTTCGGTCAGTCAGTCTTTAGCTAGCTGAGTGGGGTCAGTTTCATTGAAATAGATCGCAACCTATCAGTTTCCTATCATATATGTACTGTCTCCGGGATGCGTATGTTTCGTGAAAACGTGTGCAACAGGCGACAGTCAGATAAACTCCTATCGACAATCAAGACTGAGCCATGGTATATTTTAGACACAGATTTATTGAACGTTGAATAACATAAAACTGAAAAAGAGTAATTTACTCCTCTCCAGGAGTTTTAATCCTACTCCCACAAGTAAGATGTGCTCGGGTCGGAAAGTGGGGGTTGAAAAGCCAGCGCCCGAGAGGTGAGCACTCTGACCATCAAAAATTGCCTAGGCAGCCCCGTCGGCATTCCCCGGTAGGGGCGCCTCAAGCAGTAAGCAATTAACTTACTCCTCCCCAAAGAGGGGAGGCAAAGCCTGGGAGGGTGGACCTCCTAGAACTGCACAGGACAATCCCATAGACCGGCGTAAATCAAGCCCCGAAGGCCAAGACAATACCAGTCTATAGGGTGCAGTATCCATCGGAACAGATACTACACTTTGATCTCGACCAAAAGGCCGGACAAAAACAGTTTCAGAGACGCGTAAATACAAAATGAAGACGTAGCAGAGACGAGGGGTTTACTAAAAAGAGTTGTGGACTTAATAACATTGAAGAATTAAAGATATTTTGAGCGTAAAAATATTACTAGAAAAGAAAAAAATACAAATTATGCTAGGTGATAGCCGAGTTGGAAAAAGGTAAACAAAGTTCATTAGATAAAAGAAATGACACTAAAAAAATAAGATTAGCACTGTTTAATTCTGTTCTTAGAGAGAAAAGTGCAATATTTCTTAAGGACGATGCTCAAAACGTCAGAATATTTAGAGATAGAAAACTACGTCATGTGGCCGTGAAATAAACAGTAAAGGAAGACGAGCACCGGTGGGAATTTGCCGGTGACGTCTCTGGTGGATTCCCCTAAGAAATAAAGGCCGGCTAAGGAAGATAAACGGTAGAGAATCTATACTATGTCTCGGCCTTTTGGTCGAGATCAAAGTGTAGTATCTGCTCCGATGGATACTGCACCCCATAGACTGGTATTGTTTTGGCCTTCGGGGCTTGATTTACGCCTGTCTATGGGTCTGTCCTGTGCAGTTCTAGGAAGTCCATCCTCACAGACTTTGGCTCCCCTCTTTGGGGAGGAGTAAGTTTATTGCTTACTGCCTGAGGCGCCCCTACCGGGGAATGCCGACGGGGCTGCCCAGGCATTTTTTAATGGCCAGAGTGCTCACCTTCTCGGGCGCTGACTTTTCAAATCCCACTTTTCCGACACGACCTTGGGTCACATCTTACCTGGTGGGAGTAAGATAAAACTGGCCTTGTGCCTAACCTCCTGGGGAGGAGGTAAATAAATTGCCAACGCCGGGGTTTAACCGGTTTTGAGAATGACTGACACGTGAACACTGTTTTGAGAATGTTCGGATGTTTTTTGCTAGCCCTAATATAAAACCAACTTTGAACAAACATTCGCTAATGTTGTGTGACCCATCGCGATGCAGAAAATACATCATCAACAGGTAAGATAGTAACCCCCCCCCCCCATCCGCCCGAGAAGTAAAGCAAGTCAAAAGGAATAACAGAGCATAACATACAAGGGAATGGTTTCTCCTTCAAAGGATTTCATCTATTTTTAATGCGAACCGGGTAAGGATTGTGTTAGCTACAAAGTTTCCGGTTGTTCTACACCTTAGCGCTGAAAAGTAAATATATTCTTTTACCAAAGGCAGACGGAGCTTGTATATATATATATATATATATATATATATATATATATATATATATATATATATATATATATATATATATATATATATATAAGAGAGAGAGAGAGAGAGAGAGAGAGAGAGAGAGAGAGAGAGAACGGGGGTCAAGGGGGCGGAATTTAGTAATGGTAACACTCGACTTTAAGCTCGGCCTTGTCTCACATCCAGTTCTCGTGGGGAGGCAGGTAAATACAGAGAGAGAGGGAGAGAGAGAGAGAGAGAGAGAGAGAGAGGAAGGGAGAAAGAGGGGGAGGAAGGGGGAGATGTAATTAATTATTTATTTAAGAGAGAGCGCGACGTGTGCAAGAGAGAGGGAGTGTGTGTGTGTGTGTGTGTGTGTGTAGTATCTGTTCTGTTTGTTCTTGGGGGACTATCCTCCCAAGCATTACCTCTTTCCAAAATGGGGAGGAGAGCTTATCGCATGAGGTAAGGAATGCCAATGGGTTCAATCAGGCAATCATTATCGACCTTGTGGCGCCTAGAAATGGTCACACCTCACTTTAAGCTCGCCCTGTTGTCACAACCAGCACTCGTGGAGAGAGAGAGAGAGAGAGGAGTAAATATGTACAAAGAGGGGGGGGGCACGTAGTTATTTGTATGTATGAGAGAGAGACACACACACAGTATAAGTATAAGTATAATTTTCTGCATGGGAAATCGGGGGTAGATTTGTTTGTATGGGAGAGGAGGAGGATTGTTAATTGTATGAGAGAGGGGTAGAGAGACTTACATCCATCCATCCATATATATATATATATATATATATATATATATATATATATATATATATACAAATTTGATTTTTCTGAGCTACAAGATGATTAAGTTTCCGATATTCAATAGTCCCTTGTAATATAGTGTTACTAAATGCATGTTTTTTTTAGTTTTTTTTAATTTTTAATTTTTAATTTTTTTTTATGGAAATCGCTCAAGACAAGGCATGAAGCCACTTGATGTAACCTGTACATTTAAAAAAAAAGAACAAAAAAAACACCAAACTACTTATAGATGTGTTGCTATTTCTGTATATACCGAATAAACGATGGCTAAAACCCCCCTTTCACCCAAACCTCGTCATTTCTTACTCAAAATACAGAATAATTAAATTTCAACAAGTGCTAAACTAAAATCCGCCCTTTTTTTAAACTAGGAAAATCTGATGGACCTTAGCATTTGTCGATTTTCAAATCGTATTGCTCCTGTTTACTTGCCTCCCCACGAGGGCAGGGTTAGGCACAAGGTCGGGTTTTAATGTGGGGAATATCCAGCACCCCAAAACGAGGAACTCTGGATTGATACAAAAAAATTAAATTGCTTCAGTCTATAAGTATTTCTCTTTTACTCACCGAGGACAGAAAATATTAACTGTAGCATTAGAACAGATACTACACTTTGTTACTAGCCAAAAAGCCAATTTATTCATCTTAAATTTTACATTAAAAAGTGAATTTTTCTATATAAAATTTGAAGATGTGGCACAAGGCCAAAATTGGGTAGGGAGGAATGGAGGTCGTCTGTCGCCCTCTTGATCTATTCTCTAAACTAGTTCCAGTCACCAAAATACCGCATTTACTTTATGGTCAAATGTACTTAACATTATCACAATTGTTATGACGTTTTTTTATTTACAACAAAGTATATCTACAACATCTATCGGTTGAGGGGTGGGAGTGCTAAAAAACGGCAAAGAGTTATATAAAAATGAGGTGTAACCAAATAAAATGATACGTGTGGTGGTTAGTAAGACCCTTCCCAAATCTATCAAAGTATGAGCTGCTCACCGTTTTCCGGTTTGTTTCAAAAGCCGAAAACACGCAAGTCAGTTTCTAAGTGGGGGAGAGTATTAATGGGGAATAAAAATGAAAAAAAAGTGAATCGGGTTCGTGAGTAAGAGGCCAAGGAGTCAACTGTGACTAAAATTAAAAAGAAAACTATATCATATGTCTCCTACAAAAACTATTAATTACAAGTGTGTACACTCCGTAAAAAATGACCGAAAACAAAACATATGCTTTCCCAGTGTTCGCACTAATATTCATATAAAATAACGTGTCAATCAGTGAAATTGAAAGGGAGAAAAAGACAAAGAAAACGACTCAAATTGGAAAGTTTAAAAAGTAAAAGATATTTTTATGAATATTAGTGTAAACACTGACGAAGAATATTTTTCCGTTATTTTTAGCAGAAGGTGTACACCCGTATAATTCATTACGTATATATATATATATATATATATATATATATATATATATATATATATATATATATATATATATATATATATATATATATGAGAGAGAGAGAGAGAGAGAAAGAGAGAAAGAGAGAGAGAGTAAATATGAAACTAAAAGTCAACTTTTAGTAAAATTTCGTTTGTAATGATCCATCTACGACTTGAACTAAATTTTCACCATTGGATTTACTTCATTTTGAACGCCTTTCTGTGATGCCCCTACGAAACTTTTTCTTCTCCATCGAAACTTCCTTCCATTGGACACCTTATCGGCGGACAATCACCACCTGGACTAACCTAATATCTTTTTACACGAACTTTTTTTCACCCACCATTTTCTTAATATTTTTTCAAATGTTGAATTTTGGCTTTTCTATTGCCAACTTATCTATCTGTATAATTCCTCTGATGATAAGATCTCGATCTTTGAAAAGCCTTGGCTTAAGGAAAGAATAATAAATATAATTTTATTACAGAATATACCTTGCATTGAACAATCGAAGTTTGAAATAAATTTGGACATTCGTGCTTGTTTATCACTCTTCGTCTATTTATCTTAAGATATATATATATATATATATATATATATATATATATATATATATATATATATATATATAATAGACGGCGGCACCGGGAGGGGGGGGGCAGAAGACCCCTCACTTTTTGACTTGGCCCCCACTTTACCATCATCAATAATTAAGTTGATATGCATGTGTTTAACCGCCCCCCCCCCACTTTCATAACTGTCCCGCCGGCCCTATATATATATATATATATATATATATACCAAAGGATAGCTAGACATGAGTTGTCTCTTATATTCAACAATACTTGCCTGCAAGAGAAGATGCTGCCTATATTCAATAGTCCGAATTAGGATCTTAGTTTCGGGGGGAGGGGGGATTGGCTAATGAATTTGCCATAATTTGCATCTGTCTTCCAGGTACTTTCGGACCCATATATATATATATATATATATATATATAGTATTTACTCTAGTAGTACATAGAAATATATAAACATACCTAAGTTTATAAAAATAGAGATTGAAATAAACACCCGTTGACGTTTGTGAAAATCATTGCCCAAATATAGGGATTCCATATATGGGCATTGGGCGAATCACATCAAAAGCGAAAAAAATATTTGAGTAACAGATGCTATAAACACCAATAAAAAACACAAATGTATCAAGTCAGAAGATTGCACGAAGAAAAGCGCGAAACATACGTATCAGAGAAATATAATCAACTAGTGCGACCCAAGCACAGGCGTTGTAGTGTAGAACCCAAGAAACTCATGCTCTTACCTGTGAAGCCCATATCAATCTTTTTACTCGATATATTCTTAGTTATAACTATTAATTGCAGTGTTCTCTAGGTATTAAATTTATCCTTTACTCTATAATAAAGATCAATGTGTATTTATTTGTATATAAATAAATATAAATCCGTTCCGTCACACGAAAGTTGTTTGTTTTTTTTATTTATCACTCATACATTACCATCAACACGGCTGATGTTATTTTAATCAATAATACAATAGTATTATTTACCTCCTCTTCAGGAGGTTAGGCACAAGGCCATTTTTATCTTACTCCTACAAGGTAAGATGTGACCCAAGGTCGGGTCGGGTCGGGTCGGAAAGCGGGGCTTGAAAAGCCAGCGCCCGAGAAGGTGAGCACTCTGGCCATTAAAAATTACCTAGGCAGCCCCGTCGGCATTCCTCGGTAGGGGCGCCTCAGGCAGTAAGCAATAAACTTACTCCTCCCCAAGATAATTTAAAGTAGTTATGCAAATTAGACAGATATTTGAATGTCCATATGTGTTTCTTTAGTACGATATATACCGTGCCGGGATCAACGTGTAGTATCTGTTCCGATGGATACTACACCCCATAAACTGGTATCGTCTTGGCCTTCGGGGCTTGATTTACGCCTGTCTATGGGTCTGTCCTGCGCAGTTCTAGGAGGTCCACCCTCCCAGGCTTTGCTTCACCTCTTTGGGGAGGAGTAAGTTTATTGCTTACTGCCTGAGGCGCCCCTACCGAGGAATGCCGACGGGGCTGCCTAGGTAATTTTTAATGGCCAGAGTGCTCACCTTCTCGGGCGCTGACTTTTCAAGCCCCGCTTTCCGACCCGACCTTGGGTCACATCTTACTTTGTAGGAGTAAAATAAAAATGGCCTTGTGCCTAACCTCCTGAAGAGGAGGTAAATAATACTATTGTATTATTGATTAAAATAACATCAGTCGTGTTGATGGTAATGTATGAGTGATAAATAAAAAAAACAAAAAACTTTCGCATTTATTTATTAAGATTATTCATTTAGATTAGTGCGAACACTGGTGAAACATAATTATTTTTTTCGTCATTTTTTTAGTAAATAATGATGAAGATACGTTCATATTAGGTCATAACTTTGAAAGGTCTCGTCACAGCAACGCAGTTATGTAGAAGCGAGAATTTTTTTTCTTCCGGGAGTGGAGTGAGGGGTTAAGTAATTGTGTCTGTACACAAACATTGAAAGGAAGGTAATATTCAATAGGAATGAAAAAGAAAAATACATGCCCTTCATCAACCCTATTGTTAACCGTAAGTCCGGGTGGCAATACAAAAAAAAATGACGGAAATATTGTGTGCGCAGTAGGTAAAACTGGTAAAAATAAAATCAATTTATAGTCTAAGGGACAGCTAACCGTAAATTGTTCCGTTCAGTCCCGTATATATTGTGACATACATCGAGAGAGAGAGAGAAGAAGAAGAAGAAGAAGAAGAAGAAGAAGAAGAAATTAAAATGGACAACGTGCTATTTCACCCGAGTTAATTTGGCTGACTGAAATAGGATTTAGTCGATAAAGCACTGAAGAGAAGTCAAAAACAATTCCCAATAAGAAAAGTGAAGAGAAGGTGGGGAGGGGAGGAAAGAGTTGGCCAAGGATCTCTGGAAAAAAGAAACCAACACGAGAGAAAGAGAGAAAGGGAGCGAGAGAGAGAGAGAGAGAGAGAGAGAAAGAGAGAGAGAGAGAAAGAGAGAGAGAGAAAGAGAGAGAGAGAGAAAGAGAGAGAGAGAGAGAGAGAGAGAGAAAGAGAGAGAGAAGTAATTGGGGATAGACGATGAAAGGAGGGGGAGGTATGCACAAAGTCACTGGAAAAGGTGGCAAAGATGAAAAAAGGGCCAAAATTAGCCACGAGGTGGCCACAATACCACATTTACTCTAGAGGAGCCGTCATATTTATACTTTGATCTTAGCCAAAAGCCCTCTCCCCAAAAAAACAAAGGCAATAAAATATTGTATGATCAGATTTTTGTGAAAGACTGTCTACTCCAAAGTTCACCTGTACTTTTGTGGATCCGACTTTCTTTTTGATGGTGGCGAAAGCTTCCCAGTCAATCGTAGCTGACCGTCGTGTGGCCCAAAACACCTAAAATAGATTTATATTCTAACCTTCGGTACACAAGCGGTCACCTTGTCGCTAGATTATCGTTTCATGTTCCTTTAGAGCTCATTTCAAATATTCAGTTGGTTAAAGTTTCAATTTTCACTCTTGATAATCTAAGAAGTATCTTATTTCCATCAATATGTGTATTCGTTTGGTATTCCACGTATGCTTCTAAAGATATATTTTGAGGATGATGGGTGTTGTTAAAGCATAAAAACGTTGTTGTTGTTTTTGTAATTTTTTTGTTTGCTATTTTGTATTCAATATTTTAAACGCGCTTGCGTTCTTTAACGGGAATCGATAGAAAAGAAGAAAAAAAGGAGGAAGACAGAAGAAAAAAAAGGAAAAAAAAAAACAGAAATAAGATCATCCCCGGAAAAAGACAGTAACTTTTTTACCTGAGCCCTAACCCCCACCCTCTTGACAAAGTTATATAGTTCAGTTTATAGTGGGAATCCAGCTCCATCAAAAAGGGACACTCGGGATAGGTGCAAAAATAGCCATGATCGGCCCCTGTCGGCAATCTCCGATTAGGGTTCCTCACGCGATCGGCTATACTCCTCCTAAAAAGCAGGAGGTAATACCTGGGAGATTGGTCTCATGAGACCAACCAGAACAGATACTACACTTTAAATTATGTACTTGCTAAAATAATAATGATGCAATTTTAACAAATTGGGCACAATGCTCCCAAAAGTGTGGGGAGGAATGTCGTGTGTCTTCTGCCGTCCATCCTACTCTTAACTAGACGCATTTTGACAAAGGCGATCCATAATACAGGCCTAGCAAACATGCGACTGGGGTCCAGGACTGGGGGCGGACATTACAACTAAATAATAATTACTGAGAAAAGTTTTAGTAAGAAATTTCTCAGTAATGTCCAGTAATTAGCAACTATACATATTAGGAAACAGCTTACAATAATTGATTTATTTCCATCAAATCAAATGTAAAAAGTACAAAAATATAAAATAAAAAAACTAAATTCACAAACATCTCTTTGTTCACCATATAAAAATAATTAACCTACCTTGGAATTTCATTTGACAACTCTAGGACCAGCCTAAATAAATTGGGCTTCTGGCCTTTTGGCTAAGATCAAAGTGTAGTATCTGTTCCGATGGATACTGCATGCCTGTCCTGTGCAGTTCTAGGAGGTCCACTCTCCCAGGCTTTGCCTCCCCTCTTTGGAGAGGAGTAAGTTTATTGCTTACTGTCTGAGGCGCCCCTACCGGGGAATGCCGACAGGGCTGCCCAGGCAATTTTTAATGGCCAGAGTGCTCACCTCTCGGGCGCTGGCTTTTCTAACCCCACTTTCCTGACCCGATCTTGGGTCACATCTTACATGTGGGAGTAAGATAAAATTGGCCTTGTGCCTAACTCCTGGGGAGGAGTAAATAAAAACTCTACTCGCCATTAAATAACCCACAGATGGTTGTTATGACATAAAACAAACCACCAAACATTGATGTTATTGCTTTTTTTCCTTTCCCTTTGCAAAACTCAATCATGTTCTGCAAAGTCAAAAACAAAAAAACAACAATTTTCCTCTACAAAACAACCAAACCAAGCACCATAAATAAATATTTGAAGATATAAAGAATTTGAAACATAAAAACTTTGACAAAAATAACCAGATTTGGCATTAAATAACCCGAGAAGGGTTGATATGCCGTAAAATAACCAACGAACCAAAACCATGGTCAAACAAACAGACAGTAACTACAACTTTATATATTTTCTTCCAACTTATGGATTGAGGAGAAATAACGGTTTCCATTTAGCGTTAAGCATTACTCTCCGTATAGAATAGAGTTCTCTAGGTAACCGACAGCGCGAATGTTAAGAAAAGAGCATACGAGCTATAATCTTTCTCATTGTCGGATGAGCGAGGTAGCGATAAGTTTCCCGATCGCTGATCAGAGTTGCAAATTATCCGGTGATCGGGTTTCGAATGTCGGTGTGAAAACACTTGCCGCATCTAACCACACTGGGAAGTCGTGATACGACTGAACAGCTGTCTGCGGATGACTACATATAGATAAGAACTACTTTGTTTCCCCATCAGATCTGAATACAACATAAGGTGAACTTTTTAAATAAATCAAAGAACTGATTCTTGGATGGACTAAGCACATCCTCCACCCCACCCCACCCCGGCCTCCCCCCAATATTCGGGATTTATCAAAAGACGATAAAAGGTTACCCACTTCCGGTACTTGGCAACTTGTTACTGATAAGCTCCCCCCCCCCTACCCCTACCTACTTAAAACGGTCCTTATAAACGTAAGGACCGTTTTAGATAGAGAGACTGATAATATTGAAGTAGAGAGAGGGAGAGAGAGAGAGGGGGAGGTGGTGTGTAGGAGAGGGTATGGTCAGGTAACGCAGCTAGTGAGTCACTCAAAGGGTGACAAGGTGAATGCCTTCATCCACAGCCACCGGGCAAAAAACAATACTTCTGTACAAAGGTGTTAGTGATACTCTCTACATCCCATCTGTAAGGGGAGGGGCGATAATGTAGAGAAATCTTGGCTGCCACACTTTCTTTCCTGGTCCTCCTTCTCCTTTTCTCCACCCCCACACTAGCCACTCTATTCTATCAAGGCTATGTTAAAAAAAAAGGAGAAAAAAAGAAGAAATTAAAAAGAATTTAAACATTAGAGAGATAAGATTTAATTTGGCACGAAATAAACAAGGCTGACATAAACAAGGACAAATAAGTGAATCATGTGTGGTCCCCTTGTTTACATGATCTTTTGCCTATTTGGGGCATTTTAAACCCTAGTGGGGGATGGGGCAAAAGTAGTGTTCCTGGGTCACCAGTACTTGATTCATATACATAACTCTAAACTAATGAATATTTGATATTTTAGTTTTAACCTTTATGAGCGACGGGTGTGTTCGGGTATGTTTTCCGAGACACGCGGTCGCCATCTTATGTGTTGTGTTTTCACGAGGGCCCGGATAAAAGGTAAAAAAAACCCACAAAAATTAAGAAACAGTTGAATTTTCACACACACACACACACACACACACACAATAACTCGGGTGAGATTGTGAATGCCTACTAGAAACCATCCTCGAATGTCTAAAGGTTTTTTTGTATAGGTGTTTATCAGGGTTTGTCAGGACAACCTGGCATGAGAATACTTCCCTCTACAAGTAAACCATGAACAAATATTCAAAATAACATAGTATTCGAAGCTCAAATAACCCCCCCCCCCCCTCGGTATAACTACACACTGACTCCTACGAGGAATAGAGCACCTTCTCCAAGTGATGTTACTTCAAGTAACAGCACTAAGTTGGATACTCCACCAAAACAGAAGAATTCTCGTCTTAGAATCCGGTAAGACTAAGCGACTACAGGAAAGATATACTCTAACATAGTTGAATGGCAAAGAAAGATATACTATAACACAGTTAAATGGAAAGAAAGATATACTATAAAATCGTTAAATGGCAAGAAAGATATACTATAACACAGTTAAATGGCAAGAAAGATATACTATAACACAGTTAAATGGCAAGAAAGATATACTATAACACAGTTAAATGGCAAGAAAGATATACTATAACACAGTTAAATGGCAAGAAAGATATACTATAACACAGTTAAATGGCAAGAAAGATATACTATAACGTAGTGAAATGGAAAGAAAGATATACTATAACGTAGTGAAATGGCAAGAAAGATATACTATAACGTAGTGAAATGGAAAGAAAGATATACTATAACGTAGTGAAATGGAAAGAAAGATATACTATAACGTAGTGAAATGGAAAGAAAGATATACTATAACGTAGTGAAATGGAAAGAAAGATATACTATAACGTAGTGAAATGGCAAGAAAGATATACTATAACGTAGTGAAATGGCAAGAAAGATATACTATAACATAGTTTAATGGCAAGAAAGATATACTATAACATAGTTTAATGGCAAGAAAGATATACTATAACACAGTTAAATGGCAAGAAAGATATACTATAACGTAGTGAAATGGCAAGAAAGATATACTATAACATAGTTTAATGGCAAGAAAGATATACTATAACACAGTTAAATGGCAAGAAAGATATACTATAACGTAGTGAAATGGCAAGAAAGATATACTATAACATAGTTTAATGGCAAGAAAGATATACTATAACACAGTTAAATGGCAAGAAAGATATACTATAACGTAGTGAAATGGAAAGAAAGATATACTATAACGTAGTGAAATGGCAAGAAAGATATACTATAACGTAGTGAAATGGCAAGAAAGATATACTATAACATAGTTTAATGGCAAGAAAGATATGCTATAACGTAGTGAAATGGCAAGAAAGATATACTATAACGTAGTGAAATGGAAAGAAAGATATACTATAACGTAGTGAAATGGAAAGAAAGATATACTATAACACAGTTAAATGGCAAGAAAGATATACTATAACGTAGTGAAATGGAAAGAAAGATATACTATAACGTAGTGAAATGGCAAGAAAGATATACTATAACATAGTTTAATGGCAAGAAAGATATGCTATAACGTAGTGAAATGGCAAGAAAGATATACTATAACGTAGTGAAATGGAAAGAAAGATATACTATAACGTAGTGAAATGGCAAGAAAGATATACTATAACACAGTTAAATGGCAAGAAAGATATACTATAACACAGTTAAATGGCAAGAAAGATATACTATAACACAGTTAAATGGCAAGAAAGATATACTATAACACAGTTAAATGGCAAGAAAGATATACTATAACACAGTTAAATGGCAAGAAAGATATACTATAACATCGTTAAATGGCAAGAAAGATATACTATAACACAGTTAAATGGCAAGAAAGATATACTATAACGCAGTTAAATGGCAAGAAAGATATACTATAACATCGTTAAATGGCAAGAAAGATATACTATAACACAGTTAAATGGCAAGAAAGATATACTATAACACAGTTAAATGGCAAGAAAGATATACTATAACACAGTTAAATGGCAAGAAAGATATACTATAACACAGTTAAATGGCAAGAAAGATATACTATAACACAGTTAAATGGCAAGAAAGATATACTATAACACAGTTAAATGGCAAGAAAGATATACTATAACATCGTTAAATGGCAAGAAAGATATACTATAACAGTTAAATGGCAAGAAAGATATACTATAACACAGTTAAATGGCAAGAAAGATATACTATAACACAGTTAAATGGCAAGAAAGATATACTATAACACAGTTAAATGGCAAGAAAGATATACTATAACACAGTTAAATGGCAAGAAAGATATACTATAACACAGTTAAATGGCAAGAAAGATATACTATAACATCGTTAAATGGCAAGAAAGATATACTATAACGTAGTTAAATGGCAAGAAAGATATACTATAACACAGTTAAATGGCAAGAAAGATATACTATAACATCGTTAAATGGCAAGAAAGATATACTATAACGTAGTTAAATGGCAAGAAAGATATACTATAACACAGTTAAATGGCAAGAAAGATATACTATAACACAGTTAAATGGCAAGAAAGATATACTATAACATCGTTAAATGGCAAGAAAGATATACTATAACGTAGTTAAATGGCAAGAAAGATATACTATAACACAGTTAAATGGCAAGAAAGATATACTATAACACAGTTAAATGGCAAGAAAGATATACTATAACACAGTTAAATGGCAAGAAAGATATACTATAACACAGTTAAATGGCAAGAAAGATATACTATAACACAGTTAAATGGCAAGAAAGATATACTATAACACAGTTAAATGGCAAGAAAGATATACTATAACACAGTTAAATGGCAAGAAAGATATACTATAACACCGTTAAATGGCAAGAAAGATATACTATAACACAGTTAAATGGCAAGAAAGATATACTATAACACAGTTAAATGGCAAGAAAGATATACTATAACACAGTTAAATGGCAAGAAAGATATACTATAACATCGTTAAATGGCAAGAAAGATATACTATAACGTAGTTAAATGGCAAGAAAGATATACTATAACACAGTTAAATGGCAAGAAAGATATACTATAACATCGTTAAATGGCAAGAAAGATATACTATAACGTAGTTAAATGGCAAGAAAGATATACTATAACACAGTTAAATGGCAAGAAAGATATACTATAACACAGTTAAATGGCAAGAAAGATATACTATAACATCGTTAAATGGCAAGAAAGATATACTATAAAACAGTTAAATGGCAAGAAAGATATACTATAACACAGTTAAATGGCAAGAAAGATATACTATAACACAGTTAAATGGCAAGAAAGATATACTATAACACAGTTAAATGGCAAGAAAGATATACTATAACATCGTTAAATGGCAAGAAAGATATACTATAACACAGTTAAATGGCAAGAAAGATATACTATAACACAGTTAAATGGCAAGAAAGATATACTATAACACAGTTAAATGGCAAGAAAGATATACTATAACACAGTTAAATGGCAAGAAAGATATACTATAACACAGTTAAATGGCAAGAAAGATATACTATAACATCGTTAAATGGCAAGAAAGATATACTATAACACAGTTAAATGGCAAGAAAGATATACTATAACACAGTTAAATGGCAAGAAAGATATACTATAACACAGTTAAATGGCAAGAAAGATATACTATAACACAGTTAAATGGCAAGAAAGATATACTATAACACAGTTAAATGGCAAGAAAGATATACTATAACACAGTTAAATGGCAAGAAAGATATACTATAACACAGTTAAATGGCAAGAAAGATATACTATAACATCGTTAAATGGCAAGAAAGATATACTATAACGTAGTTAAATGGCAAGAAAGATATACTATAACACAGTTAAATGGCAAGAAAGATATACTATAACATCGTTAAATGGCAAGAAAGATATACTATAACGTAGTTAAATGGCAAGAAAGATATACTATAACACAGTTAAATGGCAAGAAAGATATACTATAACACAGTTAAATGGCAAGAAAGATATACTATAACACAGTTAAATGGCAAGAAAGATATACTATAACATCGTTAAATGGCAAGAAAAATATATACTATAACACAGTTAAATGGCAAGAAAGATATACTATAACACAGTTAAATGGCAAGAAAGATATACTATAACACAGTTAAATGGCAAGAAAGATATACTATAACACAGTTAAATGGCAAGAAAGATATACTATAACACAGTTAAATGGCAAGAAAGATATACTATAACACAGTTAAATGGCAAGAAAGATATACTATAACACAGTTAAATGGCAAGAAAGATATACTATAACATCGTTAAATGGCAAGAAAGATATACTATAACGTAGTTAAATGGCAAGAAAGATATACTATAACACAGTTAAATGGCAAGAAAGATATACTATAACATCGTTAAATGGCAAGAAAGATATACTATAACGTAGTTAAATGGCAAGAAAGATATACTATAACACAGTTAAATGGCAAGAAAGATATACTATAACACAGTTAAATGGCAAGAAAGATATACTATAACATCGTTAAATGGCAAGAAAGATATACTATAACGTAGTTAAATGGCAAGAAAGATATACTATAACACAGTTAAATGGCAAGAAAGATATACTATAACACAGTTAAATGGCAAGAAAGATATACTATAACACAGTTAAATGGCAAGAAAGATATACTATAACACAGTTAAATGGCAAGAAAGATATACTATAACACAGTTAAATGGCAAGAAAGATATACTATAACACAGTTAAATGGCAAGAAAGATATACTATAACACAGTTAAATGGCAAGAAAGATATACTATAACACAGTTAAATGGCAAGAAAGATATACTATAACACCGTTAAATGGCAAGAAAGATATACTATAACACAGTTAAATGGCAAGAAAGATATACTATAACACAGTTAAATGGCAAGAAAGATATACTATAACACAGTTAAATGGCAAGAAAGATATACTATAACATCGTTAAATGGCAAGAAAGATATACTATAACGTAGTTAAATGGCAAGAAAGATATACTATAACACAGTTAAATGGCAAGAAAGATATACTATAACATCGTTAAATGGCAAGAAAGATATACTATAACGTAGTTAAATGGCAAGAAAGATATACTATAACACAGTTAAATGGCAAGAAAGATATACTATAACACAGTTAAATGGCAAGAAAGATATACTATAACATCGTTAAATGGCAAGAAAGATATACTATAACGTAGTTAAATGGCAAGAAAGATATACTATAACACAGTTAAATGGCAAGAAAGATATACTATAACACAGTTAAATGGCAAGAAAGATATACTATAACACAGTTAAATGGCAAGAAAGATATACTATAACACAGTTAAATGGCAAGAAAGATATACTATAACACAGTTAAATGGCAAGAAAGATATACTATAACACAGTTAAATGGCAAGAAAGATATACTATAACACAGTTAAATGGCAAGAAAGATATACTATAACATCGTTAAATGGCAAGAAAGATATACTATAACACAGTTAAATGGCAAGAAAGATATACTATAACATCGTTAAATGGCAAGAAAGATATACTATAACATCGTTAAATGGCAAGAAAGATATACTATAACACAGTTAAATGGCAAGAAAGATATACTATAACACAGTTAAATGGCAAGAAAGATATACTATAACATCGTTAAATGGCAAGAAAGATATACTATAACACAGTTAAATGGCAAGAAAGATATACTATAACACAGTTAAATGGCAAGAAAGATATACTATAACATCGTTAAATGGCAAGAAAGATATACTATAACACAGTTAAATGGCAAGAAAGATATACTATAACACAGTTAAATGGCAAGAAAGATATACTATAACATCGTTAAATGGCAAGAAAGATATACTATAACACAGTTAAATGGCAAGAAAGATATACTATAACACAGTTAAATGGCAAGAAAGATATACTATAACATCGTTAAATGGCAAGAAAGATATACTATAACACAGTTAAATGGCAAGAAAGATATACTATAACATCGTTAAATGGCAAGAAAGATATACTATAACACAGTTAAATGGCAAGAAAGATATACTATAACACAGTTAAATGGCAAGAAAGATATACTATAACATCGTTAAATGGCAAGAAAGATATACTATAACACAGTTAAATGGCAAGAAAGATATACTATAACATCGTTAAATGGCAAGAAAGATATACTATAACACAGTTAAATGGCAAGAAAGATATACTATAACACAGTTAAATGGCAAGAAAGATATACTATAACATCGTTAAATGGCAAGAAAGATATACTATAACACAGTTAAATGGCAAGAAAGATATACTATAACACAGTTAAATGGCAAGAAAGATATACTATAACATCGTTAAATGGCAAGAAAGATATACTATAACACAGTTAAATGGCAAGAAAGATATACTATAACATCGTTAAATGGCAAGAAAGATATACTATAACACAGTTAAATGGCAAGAAAGATATACTATAACACAGTTAAATGGCAAGAAAGATATACTATAACATCGTTAAATGGCAAGAAAGATATACTATAACACAGTTAAATGGCAAGAAAGATATACTATAACACAGTTAAATGGCAAGAAAGATATACTATAACATCGTTAAATGGCAAGAAAGATATACTATAACACAGTTAAATGGCAAGAAAGATATACTATAACACAGTTAAATGGCAAGAAAGATATACTATAACATCGTTAAATGGCAAGAAAGATATACTATAACACAGTTAAATGGCAAGAAAGATATACTATAACACAGTTAAATGGCAAGAAAGATATACTATAACATCGTTAAATGGCAAGAAAGATATACTATAACACAGTTAAATGGCAAGAAAGATATACTATAACACAGTTAAATGGCAAGAAAGATATACTATAACATCGTTAAATGGCAAGAAAGATATACTATAACACAGTTAAATGGCAAGAAAGATATACTATAACACAGTTAAATGGCAAGAAAGATATACTATAACATCGTTAAATGGCAAGAAAGATATACTATAAAACAGTTAAATGGCAAGAAAGATATACTATAACACAGTTAAATGGCAAGAAAGATATACTATAACACAGTTAAATGGCAAGAAAGATATACTATAACACAGTTAAATGGCAAGAAAGATATACTATAACATCGTTAAATGGCAAGAAAGATATACTATAACACAGTTAAATGGCAAGAAAGATATACTATAACACAGTTAAATGGCAAGAAAGATATACTATAACACAGTTAAATGGCAAGAAAGATATACTATAACACAGTTAAATGGCAAGAAAGATATACTATAACACAGTTAAATGGCAAGAAAGATATACTATAACATCGTTAAATGGCAAGAAAGATATACTATAACACAGTTAAATGGCAAGAAAGATATACTATAACAGAGTTAAATGGCAAGAAAGATATACTATAACACAGTTAAATGGCAAGAAAGATATACTATAACACAGTTAAATGGCAAGAAAGATATACTATAACACAGTTAAATGGCAAGAAAGATATACTATAACACAGTTAAATGGCAAGAAAGATATACTATAACACAGTTAAATGGCAAGAAAGATATACTATAACACAGTTAAATGGCAAGAAAGATATACTATAACACAGTTAAATGGCAAGAAAGATATACTATAACACAGTTAAATGGCAAGAAAGATATACTATAACACAGTTAAATGGCAAGAAAGATATACTATAACACAGTTAAATGGCAAGAAAGATATACTATAACACAGTTAAATGGCAAGAAAGATATACTATAACATCGTTAAATGGCAAGATATACTATAACACAGTTAAATGGCAAGAAAGATATACTATAACACAGTTAAATGGCAAGAAAGATATACTATAACATCAGTTAAATGGCAAGAAAGATATACTATAACACAGTTAAATGGCAAGAAAGATATACTATAACACAGTTAAATGGCAAGAAAGATATACTATAACACAGTTAAATGGCAAGAAAGATATACTATAACACAGTTAAATGGCAAGAAAGATATACTATAACACAGTTAAATGGCAAGAAAGATATACTATAACACAGTTAAATGGCAAGAAAGATATACTATAACACAGTTAAATGGCAAGAAAGATATACTATAACACAGTTAAATGGCAAGAAAGATATACTATAACACAGTTAAATGGCAAGAAAGATATACTATAACACAGTTTAATGGCAAGAAAGATATACTATAACACAGTTAAATGGCAAGAAAGATATACTATAACACAGTTAAATGGCAAGAAAGATATACTATAACACAGTTAAATGGCAAGAAAGATATACTATAACACAGTTAAATGGCAAGAAAGATATACTATAACACAGTTAAATGGCAAGAAAGATATACTATAACATCGTTAAATGGCAAGAAGATATACTATAACACAGTTAAATGGCAAGAAAGATATACTATAACACAGTTAAATGGCAAGAAAGATATACTATAACATCGTTAAATGGCAAGAAAGATATACTATAACACAGTTAAATGGCAAGAAAGATATACTATAACACAGTTAAATGGCAAGAAAGATATACTATAACACAGTTAAATGGCAAGAAAGATATACTATAACACAGTTAAATGGCAAGAAAGATATACTATAACACAGTTAAATGGCAAGAAAGATATACTATAACACAGTTAAATGGCAAGAAAGATATACTATAACACAGTTAAATGGCAAGAAAGATATACTATAACACAGTTAAATGGCAAGAAAGATATACTATAACACAGTTAAATGGCAAGAAAGATATACTATAACACAGTTTAAATGGCAAGAAAGATATACTATAACACAGTTAAATGGCAAGAAAGATATACTATAACACAGTTAAATGGCAAGAAAGATATACTATAACACAGTTAAATGGCAAGAAAGATATACTATAACACAGTTAAATGGCAAGAAAGATATACTATAACACAGTTAAATGGCAAGAAAGATATACTATAACACAGTTAAATGGCAAGAAAGATATACTATAACACAGTTAAATGGCAAGAAAGATATACTATAACACAGTTAAATGGCAAGAAAGATATACTATAACATCGTTAAATGGCAAGAAAGATATACTATAACACAGTTAAATGGCAAGAAAGATATACTATAACATCGTTAAATGGCAAGAAAGATATACTATAACACAGTTAAATGGCAAGAAAGATATACTATAACACAGTTAAATGGCAAGAAAGATATACTATAACACAGTTAAATGGCAAGAAAGATATACTATAACACAGTTAAATGGCAAGAAAGATATACTATAACACAGTTAAATGGCAAGAAAGATATACTATAACACAGTTAAATGGCAAGAAAGATATACTATAACATCGTTAAATGGCAAGAAAGATATACTATAACACAGTTAAATGGCAAGAAAGATATACTATAACATCGTTAAATGGCAAGAAAGATATACTATAACACAGTTAAATGGCAAGAAAGATATACTATAACATCGTTAAATGGCAAGAAAGATATACTATAACATCGTTAAATGGCAAGAAAGATATACTATAACACAGTTAAATGGCAAGAAAGATATACTATAACATCGTTAAATGGCAAGAAAGATATACTATAACACAGTTAAATGGCAAGAAAGATATACTATAACACAGTTAAATGGCAAGAAAGATATACTATAACACAGTTAAATGGCAAGAAAGATATACTATAACATCGTTAAATGGCAAGAAAGATATACTATAACATCGTTAAATGGCAAGAAAGATATACTATAACACAGTTAAATGGCAAGAAAGATATACTATAACATCGTTAAATGGCAAGAAAGATATACTATAACACAGTTAAATGGCAAGAAAGATATACTATAACACAGTTAAATGGCAAGAAAGATATACTATAACACAGTTAAATGGCAAGAAAGATATACTATAACATCGTTAAATGGCAAGAAAGATATACTATAACACAGTTAAATGGCAAGAAAGATATACTATAACACAGTTAAATGGCAAGAAAGATATACTATAACACAGTTAAATGGCAAGAAAGATATACTATAACACAGTTAAATGGCAAGAAAGATATACTATAACATCGTTAAATGGCAAGAAAGATATACTATAACACAGTTAAATGGCAAGAAAGATATACTATAACATCGTTAAATGGCAAGAAAGATATACTATAACACAGTTAAATGGCAAGAAAGATATACTATAACACAGTTAAATGGCAAGAAAGATATACTATAACACAGTTAAATGGCAAGAAAGATATACTATAACACAGTTAAATGGCAAGAAAGATATACTATAACATCGTTAAATGGCAAGAAAGATATACTATAACACAGTTAAATGGCAAGAAAGATATACTATAACATCGTTAAATGGCAAGAAAGATATACTATAACACAGTTAAATGGCAAGAAAGATATACTATAACACAGTTAAATGGCAAGAAAGATATACTATAACACAGTTAAATGGCAAGAAAGATATACTATAACATCGTTAAATGGCAAGAAAGATATACTATAACACAGTTAAATGGCAAGAAAGATATACTATAACACAGTTAAATGGCAAGAAAGATATACTATAACACAGTTAAATGGCAAGAAAGATATACTATAACACAGTTAAATGGCAAGAAAGATATACTATAACATCGTTAAATGGCAAGAAAGATATACTATAACACAGTTAAATGGCAAGAAAGATATACTATAACACAGTTAAATGGCAAGAAAGATATACTATAACACAGTTAAATGGCAAGAAAGATATACTATAACACAGTTAAATGGCAAGAAAGATATACTATAACACAGTTAAATGGCAAGAAAGATATACTATAACACAGTTAAATGGCAAGAAAGATATACTATAACATCGTTAAATGGCAAGAAAGATATACTATAACACAGTTAAATGGCAAGAAAGATATACTATAACACAGTTAAATGGCAAGAAAGATATACTATAACACAGTTAAATTACAAGAAAGATATACTATAACACAGTTAAATGGCAAGAAAGATATACTATAACACAGTTAAATGGCAAGAAAGATATACTATAACACAGTTAAATGGCAAGAAAGATATACTATAACACAGTTAAATGGCAAGAAAGATATACTATAACATCGTTAAATGGCAAGAAAGATATACTATAACACAGTTAAATGGCAAGAAAGATATACTATAACACAGTTAAATGGCAAGAAAGATATACTATAACACAGTTAAATGGCAAGAAAGATATACTATAACACAGTTAAATGGCAAGAAAGATATACTATAACATCGTTAAATGGCAAGAAAGATATACTATAACACAGTTAAATGGCAAGAAAGATATACTATAACACAGTTAAATGGCAAGAAAGATATACTATAACACAGTTAAATGGCAAGAAAGATATACTATAACACAGTTAAATGGCAAGAAAGATATACTATAACACAGTTAAATGGCAAGAAAGATATACTATAACACAGTTAAATGGCAAGAAAGATATACTATAACATCGTTAAATGGCAAGAAAGATATACTATAACACAGTTAAATGGCAAGAAAGATATACTATAACACAGTTAAATGGCAAGAAAGATATACTATAACACAGTTAAATGGCAAGAAAGATATACTATAACACAGTTAAATGGCAAGAAAGATATACTATAACACAGTTAAATGGCAAGAAAGATATACTATAACACAGTTAAATGGCAAGAAAGATATACTATAACATCGTTAAATGGCAAGAAAGATATACTATAACACAGTTAAATGGCAAGAAAGATATACTATAACACAGTTAAATGGCAAGAAAGATATACTATAACACAGTTAAATGGCAAGAAAGATATACTATAACACAGTTAAATGGCAAGAAAGATATACTATAACATCGTTAAATGGCAAGAAAGATATACTATAACACAGTTAAATGGCAAGAAAGATATACTATAACACAGTTAAATGGCAAGAAAGATATACTATAACACAGTTAAATGGCAAGAAAGATATACTATAACATCGTTAAATGGCAAGAAAGATATACTATAACACAGTTAAATGGCAAGAAAGATATACTATAACACAGTTAAATGGCAAGAAAGATATACTATAACACAGTTAAATGGCAAGAAAGATATACTATAACACAGTTAAATGGCAAGAAAGATATACTATAACACAGTTAAATGGCAAGAAAGATATACTATAACACAGTTAAATGGCAAGAAAGATATACTATAACATCGTTAAATGGCAAGAAAGATATACTATAACACAGTTAAATGGCAAGAAAGATATACTATAACACAGTTAAATGGCAAGAAAGATATACTATAACACAGTTAAATTACAAGAAAGATATACTATAACACAGTTAAATGGCAAGAAAGATATACTATAACACAGTTAAATGGCAAGAAAGATATACTATAACACAGTTAAATGGCAAGAAAGATATACTATAACACAGTTAAATGGCAAGAAAGATATACTATAACATCGTTAAATGGCAAGAAAGATATACTATAACACAGTTAAATGGCAAGAAAGATATACTATAACACAGTTAAATGGCAAGAAAGATATACTATAACACAGTTAAATGGCAAGAAAGATATACTATAACACAGTTAAATGGCAAGAAAGATATACTATAACATCGTTAAATGGCAAGAAAGATATACTATAACACAGTTAAATGGCAAGAAAGATATACTATAACACAGTTAAATGGCAAGAAAGATATACTATAACACAGTTAAATGGCAAGAAAGATATACTATAACACAGTTAAATGGCAAGAAAGATATACTATAACACAGTTAAATGGCAAGAAAGATATACTATAACACAGTTAAATGGCAAGAAAGATATACTATAACATCGTTAAATGGCAAGAAAGATATACTATAACACAGTTAAATGGCAAGAAAGATATACTATAACACAGTTAAATGGCAAGAAAGATATACTATAACACAGTTAAATGGCAAGAAAGATATACTATAACACAGTTAAATGGCAAGAAAGATATACTATAACACAGTTAAATGGCAAGAAAGATATACTATAACATCGTTAAATGGCAAGAAAGATATACTATAACACAGTTAAATGGCAAGAAAGATATACTATAACACAGTTAAATGGCAAGAAAGATATACTATAACACAGTTAAATGGCAAGAAAGATATACTATAACACAGTTAAATGGCAAGAAAGATATACTATAACATAGTTAAATGGCAAGAAAGATATACTATAACACAGTTAAATGGCAAGAAAGATATACTATAACACAGTTAAATGGCAAGAAAGATATACTATAACACAGTTAAATGGCAAGAAAGATATACTATAACATCGTTAAATGGCAAGAAAGATATACTATAACACAGTTAAATGGCAAGAAAGATATACTATAACACAGTTAAATGGCAAGAAAGATATACTATAACACAGTTAAATGGCAAGAAAGATATACTATAACACAGTTAAATGGCAAGAAAGATATACTATAACACAGTTAAATGGCAAGAAAGATATACTATAACACAGTTAAATAGCAAGAAAGATATACTATAACATCGTTAAATGGCAAGAAAGATATACTATAACACAGTTAAATGGCAAGAAAGATATACTATAACATCGTTAAATGGCAAGAAAGATATACTATAACACAGTTAAATGGCAAGAAAGATATACTATAACACAGTTAAATGGCAAGAAAGATATACTATAACACAGTTAAATGGCAAGAAAGATATACTATAACACAGTTAAATGGCAAGAAAGATATACTATAACACAGTTAAATGGCAAGAAAGATATACTATAACACAGTTAAATGGCAAGAAAGATATACTATAACACAGTTAAATGGCAAGAAAGATATACTATAACACAGTTAAATGGCAAGAAAGATATACTATAACACAGTTAAATGGCAAGAAAGATATACTATAACACAGTTAAATGGCAAGAAAGATATACTATAACACAGTTAAATGGCAAGAAAGATATACTATAACACAGTTAAATGGCAAGAAAGATATACTATAACACAGTTAAATGGCAAGAAAGATATACTATAACACAGTTAAATGGCAAGAAAGATATACTATAACACAGTTAAATGGCAAGAAAGATATACTATAACACAGTTAAATGGCAAGAAAGATATACTATAACATCGTTAAATGGCAAGAAAGATATACTATAACACAGTTAAATGGCAAGAAAGATATACTATAACACAGTTAAATGGCAAGAAAGATATACTATAACACAGTTAAATGGCAAGAAAGATATACTATAACACAGTTAAATGGCAAGAAAGATATACTATAACACAGTTAAATGGCAAGAAAGATATACTATAACACAGTTAAATGGCAAGAAAGATATACTATAACACAGTTAAATGGCAAGAAAGATATACTATAACACAGTTAAATGGCAAGAAAGATATACTATAACACAGTTAAATGGCAAGAAAGATATACTATAACACAGTTAAATGGCAAGAAAGATATACTATAACACAGTTAAATGGCAAGAAAGATATACTATAACACAGTTAAATGGCAAGAAAGATATACTATAACACAGTTAAATGGCAAGAAAGATATACTATAACACAGTTAAATGGCAAGAAAGATATACTATAACATCGTTAAATGGCAAGAAAGATATACTATAACACAGTTAAATGGCAAGAAAGATATACTATAACACAGTTAAATGGCAAGAAAGATATACTATAACACAGTTAAATGGCAAGAAAAATATACTATAACACAGTTAAATGGCAAGAAAGATATACTATAACACAGTTAAATGGCAAGAAAGATATACTATAACACAGTTAAATGGCAAGAAAGATATACTATAACACAGTTAAATGGCAAGAAAGATATACTATAACACAGTTAAATGGCAAGAAAGATATACTATAACACAGTTAAATGGCAAGAAAGATATACTATAACACAGTTAAATGGCAAGAAAGATATACTATAACACAGTTAAATGGCAAGAAAAATATACTATAACACAGTTAAATGGCAAGAAAGATATACTATAACACAGTTAAATGGCAAGAAAGATATACTATAACACAGTTAAATGGCAAGAAAGATATACTATAACACAGTTAAATGGCAAGAAAGATATACTATAACACAGTTAAATGGCAAGAAAGATATACTATAACACAGTTAAATGGCAAGAAAAATATACTATAACACAGTTAAATGGCAAGAAAGATATACTATAACACAGTTAAATGGCAAGAAAGATATACTATAACACAGTTAAATGGCAAGAAAGATATACTATAACACAGTTAAATGGCAAGAAAGATATACTATAACACAGTTAAATGGCAAGAAAGATATACTATAACACAGTTAAATGGCAAGAAAGATATACTATAACATCGTTAAATGGCAAGAAATATATACTATAACACAGTTAAATGGCAAGAAAGATATACTATAACACAGTTAAATGGCAAGAAAGATATACTATAACATCGTTAAATGGCAAGAAAGATATACTATAACATCGTTAAATGGCAAGAAAGATATACTATAACACAGTTAAATGGCAAGAAAGATATACTATAACATCGTTAAATGGCAAGAAAAATATACTATAACACAGTTAAATGGCAAGAAAGATATACTATAACATAGTTAAATGGCAAGAAAGATATACTATAACATAGTTTAATGGCAAGAAAGATATACCATAACATAGTTTAATGGCAAGAAAGATATACTGTAACATCATTAAATGGTCAATTGGGGAGAGGAAAATTAATGTTCTTAACTTCTTTACATACTCAACTCTTGAGAAATAAAGGATAACTTTAATGGAACACTCAGATATCTATATATCTCATATAGAGATCAAGTGTTAGTCCTAGGAAGGGGCCACTTGATTTCTGAGAACTTCTACTGAAGTAACTAGCAGGAAGACTGAATGGGGATCACTGCTATGTACTTTTCACTATGCTCATAACACCATATTATTTTCTTTGATTTTAATGACAACTCCCTTCTCCTGTTTTACCCCCTAATATAGTCTGAAAAAGCTTAAATATTGGAAAACTCTCTGAATTAGTGTCTTATACATATGGTTTAAATTTCATAATAGGCATTTGAATTTTAAGGAAGTTCTGTACCCATGATCATTTAGTAATGGAGACACGTTAATATTCGACACATAGAGGATAATGTAGAAATTCGGGACTACTTATATTGCCATTCCTGGAGAATTTTTCACATATGATATAAATTTTATCAAAATAGGATATATTGAAATTTTAAAGGAGCTTCGGTCCCCATAGATCCCTTAGGTTGGGACAGCACTTAGAGATTCGGGACCACCTCTATTGTCTTCCCTCCAAAATTTTATACATATGATTTAAATTTTATAAAAATACGATATATTTTAAGTTTTAACGGGATTATGCCCTCATAGTTCTCTTAGGGGTGCACTTAGAGATTCGGGAACACTTCTTTTGTCTTCCCCAGTCAATTTTACATAAGAATACACGTTTAGATTTTCTAACCTTTCTTTCTATAGGGAACACACATACATCACACACAGACATTGAGTTGTATATGTATACATTATATATATATATATATATATATATATATATATATATGAGGCCTGTCTAAAAAGTATCCGACCGTAGGCCAGAAAAATATTTCAAATACCTGACAGGGTTGGGACCCTAATCCCCTTCAAAGTAGGCCCCTTGTGCTTGCACACACTTAGCCCACAGATTCATCCACTGCTGGAAACACCTCTGGAAGTCTTCTTTTGAAATGGTGTTCATATTATATCTTCTCTAGTCTCAAAACGGGAACCTTTCAATGGCGTCTTCAATTTTCGAAACAACCAGAAGTCACAAGGAGCCATGTCTGGAGAGTAGGGAGGTTGGCAAACGACTGGTATTCCATGTTTGGTCAAGAAATGTTGGATCAATTGGGATGAATGTGCGGGGGCGTTGTCATGATGCAGTTGCCAGTTTTTTCACGGTCTATATGTCTGGTCTTTTGTGCCGAACTGAGTCACAGAGACGCCGGAAAACATTTTGATAGTACTCCTTTGACAATGTTTGTCCTTCAGGTGTGTATTTGTGATGCACAATTCCACGGATATCAAAGAAGGCAGGTGTTAAAAATCGCAAGATTGTGTGACCCATCTTATATACGTATATATATGTATATATATATATATATATATATATTCCCAAATTTTTACACTTTTATTGTCATTAAGGCCATGACTACATATCAACCAAACCATTTCATTATCACTACAGTATAAATCTCTATGCATGAGTGGATGAAGTGTGTGAGGTGCGCTGAAGAAAAATTCCTACCAGTAAAATACATAGCCCTGTTGTGCTCGCATACCCTTAATGACAATAAAAGTGTAAAAATTTGGGAATTTCCTTGCTTTTGTACATTTAGTGTATATGAATTTTCATCTTAACCCTATTAAGGGCATATGATTTCAGTATACTGGCATTTATCATGGAATTTCACTACTTTTGTAAAGGCTATGCCTCAATACAATGGTCATTTTTAAGGTTTTTTGGAATTTTCTGGAAAACTAAGGTATATGGTAAACTGAAATTAAAATGCCATCAACTAGACCCTAGAACTTCTATCGTTGCCAAAAATCAGCTGAATCCATCAAATAGTTGATGAGATACAGGGTGGCACATACGTATGTATGTACGTACGTACACACGGATAACACAAAATCATGCCTGACCTTTCTGGATCTCTGGGTTGCCTTAACTAATGATGCTGAAATTCTACACACTTATAGAGCCTATCAAATAAAAATTTTGTGCAAAGTTTTAACTAATTTGGTTTATTGGTTTTTGAGTTATGATTGATCAAAGAAATGAGATTTCCAGTATAGGCCGTTTTTGAAGTCTATTAAGGGGTAGAGCGTTCTCGCGCCTCCCTTAATATATATATATATATATATATATATATATATATACACACTTCAAACTCTGTCTGCGATCATCTCAGCCATCTAATTGAACATTTCGTAATCATCTTCATTGAAGAAATAATAATGAACCGGCGTCTATATTCTCCAAAACGAAAGTATATTTTTGAATTGTTTTTTTTTATCCTCAATAACTTTGCTTAGTCCTCATCAAAATATTGTCACCCTTCATACCATTTCATACTAATTTGAACTTACTTAGTTCCAATAAAACTTGCATTTACCTCAAAACCGGAACATTATTTCTTTTTAAGACCACGTTTTAGCATTTGAATTAACGTTGTTCTCAGAAATCATATTTACCACAATCTATTGTGTCACTGTTGTTTCTTTAACTTGTTGTTTTATTGATATCTTCTCTTAGACTGATAGCGGAGTTTGAGAACGAATAACCACTTTTTTTTACTTTTTTTCTCATTTTCATTTGGTGCTGAGAAATTATTGTTCACACCTAGCGATAACATGTAAGACATGTCATAGCCGATCCGTAACAGTGTATATATATATATATATATATATATATATATATATATATATACATACATATACACGCATTTGTAAAATTTCAACTGCGCTTTGAAATAGAGGCTGGTTTGTTTATATGATTTTAAACTAAGAAATTACCAAATCTAGAATCACAACATTTTAAATCTATATGAATAAAATTATGAGACAACTTCATGTGTGTATGTTTTTCTTGACTCAATGTTATTTAAAATAACAAAAAACTTTCAAATATTCATGTTATTTTTAAAAAAAACTTTCAAATATTCATGTTATTTTAAAAAAAAACTTTCAAATATTCATGTTATTTTTAAAAAAAACTTTCAAATATTCATGTTATTTTTAAAAAAAACTTTCAAATATTCATGTTATTTTTAAAAAAAACTTTCAAATATTCATGTTATTTTAAAAAAAAACTTTCAAATATTCATGTTATTTAAAAAAAAAGAACTTTCAAATATTCATGTTATTTAAAAAACAAAAAAACTTTAAAATATTCATGTTATTTGAAAAAACAACTTTCAAATATTCATGTTATTTTTAAAAAGAGAACTTTCAAATATTCATGTTATTTTTTAAAAGAGAACTTTCAAATATTCATGTTATTTTTAAAAAGAGAACTTTCAAATATTCATGTTATTTAAAAAAAACAAAAAATTTTCAAATATTCATGTTATTTAAAAAAACAACTTTCAAATATTCATGTTATTTAAAAAAAACTTTTAAATATTCATGTTATTTTAAAAAAACACTTACAAATATTCATGTTATTTAAAAAAAAAATACTTTCAAATATTCATGTTATTTAAAAAAAAAAAACTTTCAAATATTCATGTTATTTAAAAAAAAAACTTTCAAATATTCATGTTATTTTTAAAAAAAGAACTTTCAAATATTCATGTTATTTAAAAAAAAAAAACTTTCAAATATTCATGTTATTTAAAAAAAACAAAAAATTTTCAAATATTCATGTTATTTAAAAAAAAAAACTTTCAAATATTCATGTTATTTTAAAAAAAAAACTTTCAAATATTCATGTTATTTAAAAAAAAACAAAAAAACTTTCAAATATTCATGTTATTTTTAAAAAAAAACTTTCAAATATTCATGTTATTTAAAAAAACAAAAACTTTAAAATATTCATGTTATTTAAAAAAAAAAAAACTTTAAAATATTCATGTTATTTAAAAAAAAAAAAAAAATTTCAAATATTCATGTTATTTAAAAAAAAAAAACTTTCAAATATTCATGTTATTTAAAAAAAAAACTTTCAAATATTCATGTTATTTTTAAAAAAAGAACTTTCAAATATTCATGTTATTTAAAAAAAAAACTTTCAAATATTCATGTTATTTAAAAAAAAAACTTTCAAATATTCATGTTATTTAAAAAAAAAACTTTCAAATATTCATGTTATATTTAAAAAAAAACTTTCAAATATTCATGTTATTTAAAAAAAAAACTTTCAAATATTCATGTTATTTAAAAAAAAAACTTTCAAATATTCATGTTATTTAAAAAAAAACTTTCAAATATTCATGTTATTTAAAAGAAAACAAAAAAAACTTTCAAATATTCATGTTATATTTAAAAAAAAACTTTCAAATATTCATGTTATTTAAAAAAAAAACTTTCAAATATTCATGTTATTTAAAAAAAAAACTTTCAAATATTCATGTTATTTAAAAAAAAAACTTTCAAATATTCATGTTATTTAAAAAAAAACAAAAAAAACTTTCAAATATTCATGTTATTTAAAAAAAAAACTTTCAAATATTCATGTTATTTAAAAAAAAACAAAAAAACTTTCAAATATTCATGTTATATTTAAAAAAAAACTTTCAAATATTCATGTTATTTAAAAAAAAAAACTTTCAAATATTCATGTTATTTAAAAAAAAACAAAAAAACTTTCAAATATTCATGTTATTTAAAAAAAAAACTTTCAAATATTCATGTTATTTAAAAAAAAAAAAAATTAAAAATATTCATGTTATTTAAAAAAACAAAAAAACTTTCAAATATTCATGTTATTTAAAAAAAAAACTTTCAAATATTCATGTTATTTTTAAAAAAAGAACTTTCAAATATTTATGTTATTTAAAACAAAAAAAACTTTCAAATATTCATGTTATTTAAAAAAAACAAAAAATTTTCAAATATTCATGTTATTTAAAAAAAAAAACTTTCAAATATTCATGTTATTTAAAAAAAAAACTTTCAAATATTCATGTTATTTTAAAAAAAAACTTTCAAATATTCATGTTATTTAAAAAAAAACAAAAAAACTTTCAAATATTCATGTTATTTAAAAAAAAAAACTTTCAAATATTCATGTTATTTAAAAAAAAAAAAACTTTAAAATATTCATGTTATTTAAAAAAAAAAAAAAAATTTCAAATATTCATGTTATTTAAAAAAAAAAAAACTTTCAAATATTCATGTTATTTAAAAAAAAAAAAACTTTCAAATATTCATGTTATTTAAAAAAAAAGAACTTTCAAATATTCATGTTATTTAAAAAACAAAAAAACTTTAAAATATTCATGTTATTTGAAAAAACAACTTTCAAATATTCATGTTATTTTTAAAAAGAGAACTTTCAAATATTCATGTTATTTTTAAAAAGAGAACTTTCAAATATTCATGTTATTTTTAAAAAGAGAACTTTCAAATATTCATGTTATTTAAAAAAAACAAAAAATTTTCAAATATTCATGTTATTTAAAAAAACAACTTTCAAATATTCATGTTATTTAAAAAAAACTTTTAAATATTCATGTTATTTTAAAAAAACACTTACAAATATTCATGTTATTTAAAAAAAAATACTTTCAAATATTCATGTTATTTAAAAAAAAAAAACTTTCAAATATTCATGTTATTTAAAAAAAAAACTTTCAAATATTCATGTTATTTTTAAAAAAAGAACTTTCAAATATTCATGTTATTTAAAAAAAAAAAACTTTCAAATATTCATGTTATTTAAAAAAAACAAAAAATTTTCAAATATTCATGTTATTTAAAAAAAAAAAACTTTCAAATATTCATGTTATTTAAAAAAAAAAACTTTCAAATATTCATGTTATTTAAAAAAAAAACTTTCAAATATTCATGTTATTTAAAAAAAAACAAAAAAACTTTCAAATATTCATGTTATTTTTAAAAAAAAACTTTCAAATATTCATGTTATTTAAAAAAACAAAAACTTTAAAATATTCATGTTATTTAAAAAAAAAAAAAAATTTCAAATATTCATGTTATTTAAAAAAAAAAAACTTTCAAATATTCATGTTATTTAAAAAAAAAACTTTCAAATATTCACGTTATTTTTAAAAAAAGAACTTTCAAATATTCATGTTATTTAAAAAAAAAAACTTTCAAATATTCATGTTATTTAAAAAAAAACTTTCAAATATTCATGTTATTTAAAAAAAAAACTTTCAAATATTCATGTTATATTTAAAAAAAAACTTTCAAATATTCATGTTATTTAAAAAAAAAACTTTCAAATATTCATGTTATTTAAAAAAAAAACTTTAAAATATTCATGTTATTTAAAAAAAAAACTTTAAAATATTCATGTTATTTAAAAAAAAACAAAAAAAACTTTCAAATATTCATGTTATATTTAAAAAAAAACTTTCAAATATTCATGTTATTTAAAAAAAAAACTTTCAAATATTCATGTTATTTAAAAAAAAAACTTTCAAATATTCATGTTATTTAAAAAAAAAACTTTCAAATATTCATGTTATTTAAAAAAAAAACTTTCAAATATTCATGTTATTTAAAAAAAAACAAAAAAAACTTTCAAATATTCATGTTATTTAAAAAAAAAACTTTCAAATATTCATGTTATTTAAAAAAAAACAAAAAAACTTTCAAATATTCATGTTATATTTAAAAAAAAACTTTCAAATATTCATGTTATTTAAAAAAAAAAACTTTCAAATATTCATGTTATTTAAAAAAAAACAAAAAAACTTTCAAATATTCATGTTATTTAAAAAAAAAAACTTTCAAATATTCATGTTATTTAAAAAAACAAAAAAAATTTCAAATATTCATGTTATTTAAAAAAAACAAACTTTCAAATATTCATGTTATTTAAAAAAAAAACTTTCAAATATTCATGTTATTTTTAAAAAAAGAACTTTCAAATATTTATGTTATTTAAAAAAAAAAAACTTTACAATATTCATGTTATTTAAAAAAAACAAAAAACTTTCAAATATTCATGTTATTTAAAAAAAAAACTTTCAAATATTCATGTTATTTTAAAAAAAACTTTCAAATATTCATGTTATTTAAAAAAAAACAAAAAAACTTATAAATATTCATGTTATTTAAAAAAAAAAACTTTCAAATATTCATGTTATTTAAAAAAACAAAAACTTTAAAATATTCATGTTATTTAAAAAAAAAAAAAAAATTTCAAATATTCATGTTATTTAAAAAAAAAAAAACTTTCAAATATTCATGTTATTTAAAAAAAAAAAACTTTCAAATATTCATGTTATTTAAAAAAAAAACTTTCAAATATTCATGTTATTTAAAAAAAAAAAACTTTCAAATATTCATGTTATTTAAAAAAAACAAAAAATTTTCAAATATTCATGTTATTTAAAAAAACAACTTTCAAATATTCATGTTATTTAAAAAAAAAAACTTTTAAATATTCATGTTATTTTTTTTAAAAAAAACTTTCAAATATTCATGTTATTTAAAAACAAAAAACTTTCAAATATTCATGTCATTTAAAAACAAAAAACTTTCAAATATTCATGTCATTTAAAAACAAAAAACTTTCAAATATTCATGTTATTTTAAAAAAAAAACTTTCAAATATTCATGTTATTTAAAAAAAAAAAAAACTTTCAAATATTCATGTTATTTAAAAAAAACTTTCAAATATTCATGTTATTTAAAAAAAACAAAAACTTTCAAATATTCATGTTATTTAAAAAAAACAAAAAACTTTCAAATATTCATGTTATTTAAAAAAAGACTCCCGTGCAACGCCGGGTCGATACAGCTCGCATTATTTGTTCCCATGATTATTTTTGCCGAATACAAACTAGTTTAAGTGAAAATTTGACAAGACAAAACAAATTCCTTTCATCATAACGTGAGGAATGAACTGCAAGTTATGCACATTTTGTTATCATTCTTTTGCAAATCAAATTTTTCTGCAAAAGCAAATCGGCGTCATATATTTTTGCACAAACAAAATGATTGATTGTGTCATAACAAACAAAAATACAATTCATTTATTTATGTATTACGTCATCTTCGACATCTCTTATTTGAATCAGTATAATCATTTCAATTAATTATATTTATATATATATATATATATATATATATATATATATATATAAATGTTTTGAGGTACAAAACTTATAAATGCATTTAAAAAGGATGCGCGGAAATCTCTCAAAGGCCCTTTCGACTATCATCTCGTCAGAAGAAATCGATAGTTTTTAATCAATAATATCGTCGAAAGAAGCCTACTTTTACTGGCCTGTATGTGAACTGGTCTTCTTTTGTGCCTAAGTCTAGAAAGGTAGGCTTAATTTACACTTTGGTACATAGAGCCCTCGTGATTTATTCTCCAAGTAGATTAGAGTGTGAACTTAATAGGATCAGGGATATATTCATTGATAATGGTTATCCTGAGGACCTTATCAATGATTGCATTAATAAAAAGGTTGCTGACTTTAAATCCCCCCCAAATATTTGGGCCTGTAAAATGCCCCATTTATTTGAAATTACCTTGGATAGGGGGAAATAGTAATAAACTAGGTAAACAGATTGTTGATAGCATTAGCAATTGTTTCTACTCTGTTGCCTTACGATTAGTTTATGCTACTAGACCTGCTTTTCCTTCCTTTCACAAGGATAGTGTGCCCTATACAAATTATAGTAATATTGTATACCAATTTAAATGCCAATGTGATGCTGGCTATATAGGGCGCACTTCCTTGCATTTGCAGACCCGCATAAACCAGAAGTTCCATCAAAAATATGTCAGGGAAGGGTAGGGTCCTTGTGTTACTCCTCCTCTAATTCTTTGGACTCTGCTATTGGCCAGCATTTGGTTGAAACCCCAAGTTGTGCCAGTAGCTATAAAATAGACCGTTTTGAGGTCTTGCATAGAGCAGATTCCAAGAACCATTTGAAAATATTGGAATCTGTCTCTATCGCTATTCGCAAACCTTCCTTGTGCCGGCAGAAGGAATTTGTCAGATCGCTAAATCTCTTTGAGGAACTTTGAACCCCCTCCCTTCTTCCCCCCCCCCCAACGTAGTATCTTTTAATCGTTTTTTTAACAAAATCATTAAATTCACTTCTTTTAATCGCTCCATCGTTAATTTTGGCACATTCAATTCCCCGTTTGCTCTTTCTTTCAACGATATTATTGATTAAAAACTATCGATTTTCTCCTGACGAGATGATAGTCGAAAGGGCCTTTGAGAGATTTCCGTACATCTTTTTAAATGCATATATATATATATATATATATATATATATATATCACAGCAGTCGAACACTCTTGACAACGGCTTCCTGTAATAGGTTTAATCTCTCGCTGATTTATGAGGTTGTTTATAGTGGCCGCGTGGGCTAAAGCCTCGGAATTTGAGTTTAAAACCCGTGTTCCTGGGTTCGAGTCCTGAGACCGGTATGACTAATTATCTCTACACTGACGATTCCCGTAAGGATGAAACGTATACGTATGTAGATAAAATATATATATATATATATATATAATATTTACAAATAAATATTAAATTATTTATACCTACATGCGCCAGCGTTTAAACTTACATTTACAGATGGCCACAAGGCGCGAACCTGATTCACAGAGTCAATCAAAACTTTGCACGTTTTCGCATTATCCCCATGGCCATCAGAAATTATCACATTATCGAAACCTTGCTTATAGCTAAGTGACAGTCTGTTTTTAATATCTCTGAACAGTGCTCAACTTAATTTTTCATAGGGGCTTTATAATAATAATAATAATTACAAACCAATATAAAATTATTTATACCTACATACACCGGCGTTTCAAGCGTACGCTCTCATCAGTGTAGGAAGTGGCAATTTCAGACAGCACAAACCCGGTTCACAGTCAACCAGGAGATCTATATATATATATATATATATATATATATATACAGAAAAATTAGTACATTACTACCGTCGGTTTCAAGCTCAGAAGGGCTTACTCCTCCGGCTCTTTTCAACTTATGTTGTCACCTGTTTAGAAACGTGACAACATAAGCTGAAAAGAGTCGGAGGGTTAATCCCTTCTGAACTTGAAACCGACGGTACTAATGTTGTACTAATTTTTCTGTACCAAAAAAAATTAATATTACACTTTTAATTTTGATTCTCTATTAATCGAGCATTCTACTGGGATTTTTTCCGACTATATATTACATAAGAACTTATATATATATATATATATATATATATATATATATATTCTTTGTAAGATTAGTCGGAAAGAACTCCAGCAGAGTGCTCGATTATTAAGAATTTTTTTTTTAAAAGATCATAATGTTTATTTATATATGTATTACCGGAGACCAGAACAACATAGGTACCGTCGGTTTCAAATCCAGCAAAGGGGAACAGAACGTGACCGCCCTTTATAGATCCTAATCAGTCTATGTTGTTGTCTATTGCTTATATTAGTACTTGCAAAACCTACGATCAATGGCTTTATTGTTTCTTTCAACTAACTTGTGATACATGCCATATATATTTTAAAATATAATTATCCACGAATATGTGTTTTGTCGTTATACGACTCATCAGCGTGGCTGAACCTGATGGTTTGGTTTGGTTTGGTTTGGTTGTTTTGTTTTACGGCATATCAACCCTTTTCGGGTTATTTAATGCCGAATCAGGTCATTTTGGTAAAAGTCTCCATGCTTCAAGATTCTGCTATATTCAAGTATTCATTCATGTTGTTTGGTTTGGTTTGGTTGTTTTGTTTTACGGCATATCAACCCTTTTCGGGTTATTTAATGCCGAATCAGGTCATTTTGGAAAAGGTCTCCATGCTTCAAGATCATGCTATATTCAAGTATTCATTCATGGTGTTTGGTTTGGTTGTTTTGTTTTATGGCATATCAACAGTTTTCAAGTTATTTAATGCTGAATCCGGTCATTTTGGTGAAAGTTTTTATGCTTCAAGTTTTTTATAAAAATATAAAGAGGTCAGCCAATATGCATTCACATCTGGAACAAAATAAAAATATTAAGATGCGTCTTTATATTTTTATACTCCCCTTCTGTTTTGATGATTTTAACTTAAGTGTGCTGCTTGTCCCCCTTTTTATCCCCCCCCCCCTCTTTGCCTATAATATTTCTTCTTTTTTTTTGCTGGTAAATATTTCTTTTTCTATCTTTTCAAATATGTAACTGTCCCCGCTAGCATTCTGAGGAGACTTGGAAGTCGAAATAAATTATAAATGCTGACAGTTACAATGTGTTTGTGAATTTGTTCTTTCTATATTCTATTCTTGCTGTTTTCTACATTGAGCTCTCTTACTTAGATTTCTTACCAAAATTATTCCCTTTAACATATATATATATATATATATATATATATGCGCACATACATAACACAGTTATGCGTACATACATAACACACATTATATATATATATATATACATATATGCGTACATACACAACACACATTATATATATATATACATATATGCGTACATACATAACACACATTATATATATATATATATATATACATAACATATTTATGGCAAGTAAGCTACACACAAATATATTTTATCCAACTACTAAGCTCTACTCATATATTGAGCACTGTTGAAGTAAATACTGAAAGTATATACATACGTAATATATTATGTTTCCTTATAATAATATATGTGTATATACTTAAAATAAAAAATTATATATATATACATACACACACATAACTTTGTATATAGAGATGAGATAATTATTTAGTAAATGATGCAAAAAAAATTCAGGATTATCAAAAAAAAAAAAAAAAGGGAAAACGGAAAAAAAAAAAACGTTCTACTTCGATTTTTTTCCTAAAATTAAAAAAATATGACTTTGAAAGAAATATAAGCTATTATTATAGATTTGCTTGCATGTATGTAAAAAAAAAAAGTTTATTTTTTTATTTTTTCAAAAATCAGTAATGCATGAGGCAAATGTGCCAACTTCTTAATGTTGAAACTCTTCCATTTGGATATTATATAGGTTGTTTTTTTTTTTTTTAATTATTTTTTTTTTTTCTTGATTCACTTATGAAAACTGTTTAGCGTCTATGAAAAGAAATACTTCTATTCTACAGTAAAAGGACAAACAGTTTTTTCCCCCCTGCCTCACGCAGCCTTTGTACTTTTTTGTTGCGATAAGTGTGTGAATCTGACAATCATGAAGACTTTGAAAGTCTCGCAGAGTGCCATGCATTTCCCAACAAAGATTGATACTAAGTTGAAAGCACTCAGACACGGCTCGACACTGCTAACGCCATTATCACTGAATGCTGACTCTAAATCACTTCAGAAATCGATACTACGATGCAAGAGAAATACATATACAGGGTGGACAAAAATAAGGGTCCTATTTTTAAAAATTCATAACTTTTTTATTTATTGATTTTTTTTTTTTTTTTTTTTTAGAATAATTGAAGGACCCCTACCGAAGCAAGCATGAGCCGTATTAGCCCTAAGGAACGTACCCTCATTTAGAAAACATTATTTTTGCTTAAAAAACTCAAAACAGTGTAAAAAACAATACTTTAGTTTTTGTAAGTTTTAAGAAGTGTTTTTCGGCTAAAATTTGTTTTGTTTATTTCAAAAAATCTCGGAAGGGTCAGTCTACACACACATAAAGTTTGGTGAGTTTAACTTTTATTTTGTGGAAGTTATTCAAATTCAAGTTATTCAAATTTAAAGATAGGACCCTTATTTTGGCCCACCCTGTATAAGTTTTATGTTTTGAAAATATAATTATCCACTGACACGTGTTTCGTCATTATATGAATCATCAGCGTGACGGAACCTAGCGAGATTCAAAACCAGGACCCCAGAGTCTGAAGCCTGAAGCTCTACCACTGAGCCAATTCTCGCTAGTACTGACTGCTCGCTAAGTTTAGCCACGCTGATAAGTCATATAGCGACGAAACAAGTGTCCGTGGGTAATTATATATTTTTTTGAATATATGTCACTCCCTATTTTGGAACATCATATTGGTGAAGGGAAAATTATTCCCAACTAGCATTTGGGTAGACTGGTTTTCGTTCAAGCGTATCATAAACAAAATATATAAGCGTTATATATATATACTAGAAGAATACTTTCCCAAACAGAACAATTTTGCATCACTTTTATGTCCCCCTAGGAAAATTAAAATCAAGATATAATGATACTAAACCTTACGTCTAGAATCCTTATTCTAATTTTGATCAAAATTCATTATATGATTTCGATTTTAGAAAATGTCTATAATTCAAGGCTTAAGCTTAAAAAGTCTTAAGAAAAAATTGAAGTTCAGGGGATCTTGCTTAATTGGTGTCTAATGAGTCTAGGTCAAATT
>OY744540.1:22171960-22251960 GCA_963556195.1 Sepiola atlantica | reverse complement strand
TTGGAAGAAAATGACCTATGCAAGGTCAATATACATTGAACAAGTTTTAGATTCATTTGAGTCGTTTAAAATGATGCCTAAATAATCTTTCTTGGCGTAAAATCAGTTAAGAGTTAATTCTTAAATGCTACGCGAATTTGTATTTGTTCTTCAAGTTTGGGGCTTTTTAGGGACACCATAAATCAATAACCCTGGCAGCATTGCAGCAGCGGTCTTGCATCTAATTATAACCAACTGACCAAACAGAAAGAGATGTTGATGTCTAACGCATATAAATAACGGCTTATTTCCAGTCCGTAATTTATAGACTTATGCAAATAGCGTGAGAATTGTGGGGGGATATTTTTAGCCAGATTAATCAGAGGCATTCGCCAGTTGTCGTTTTTTTAGACACTTCCTCGCATCTCTATAGGACGCCATTTTTTTAATCAATCAGTCTTTCTGTCTGTCTGTATGTCACACTCATTGGTTTCAATAATTCTTAAATATTAGTATACAACCTACATAAAAAAATGATAGAAAAAAATTATTCTTCGCCAGTGTTCACACTAATTTAATTAATATATAAAGTTAAGTATGTGTATATGTTTATTTGTATATAAAATGACAGATCAGAGTTATATCATACCGTGATTTAATGGCCATTTCGGAGCCAAAAAATTTTACCAAATGGCATTCGCCAGTTGTCATTTTTAGACATTTCCTCGCATCTCTATGGGCGCCATTATTTTATCAGTCTGTCTGTCTGTCTGTCTGTCTGTCACACTCGTTGGTTTCAATCATTCTTAAATATTAGTATACCACCTACATAAAAAATGACTGAAAAAAAAAAAATCTATGCTCCGCCAGTATTCGAACTAATCTTTATTTAAATAAAGTTAAGTATGTATATAGTTTTATATATTTGTAAATAAAATGACATACCGTGATTTAATGTCAATTTCGGAGCAAAATAATTTTACACGTGTTTCTGAAGAACAATACAGAGCATACTTGAACAAAATCAAGGTTATCATATGGACGTTACCCTCCCCCCTCCTCAGAGACAGTTGCCAGATGAAAATCACATGACATCCAGGTAAAAAGCCTTCAGATAAGTATCAAAACGTCAATGGCGATATAAAAGTGATGCAAGTAAAAACTAGAAACTAAAAAAATAAATTTCTAATGTTCAGAAAAAACTCGGATGCATATCAAAAAGACTCTGAATAAGCTCCTCAGAAATCAAGGAGAACTCAGTCAAAAATTAAAAAAATTTTTTTTATGGAAATCGCTCCAGACCAGGCATGAAGACGATGATGTAAGGCACTAACAATAACGAAGGATGATTATCGCAAAGACAGGAGATGCCTATTGGCCTTAGTCTTGGAAAGACCAAGCTTATAGGTAGGAGGAAAACAGTCAGTAGGAAGAGAGTTCCACAAGCCTTCAGTTTTTGAAAAGAAGCTATTGGAATAGGAAGCTGTGTTACAATTAGGTATCAAAACAGTGAATTGATGGAGACCACTAGACCAATGAATCAAACGAGCTGGAACAAAAGAAGCAGGGAATAGATCAGACAATTCTGAAGAACACATGCCATAAAGGTATTTATAGAAAAGACCAAGACTAGCAATATTACGTCTGTAAGAGAGAGGGTGCAGAGAAGAAGAGAGTGTGTGGCCAATCAAATTGCAAATACGTTTCTGCACCTTATCAAGAACCCTCAAATGGGACAGAGATTCACCAGTACAAATATGATAACAGCACTCCATACATGGTCTGATAGTAGATTTGTAGAGACAGAGAATAGCCTCAGGTGTGAGAAAGTATTTGGAGCGATAGAGAGAACCGACTTTACGAGAAGCGGAAAGAGCAATGGATCTAATGTATGAACTCCAAGAATAATTACGAATCACAGTATGATATAACTTTGCTCTGTCATTTTTTAATTTTTTTATTTATTGCAATCTTTGAAATAACTCTTTAAAGGTTTGACTATTGAGCTTCATTTTGCTTTGGAAATTGATTCTCATGAGAATCGATCTGTTACTACATAAAACAATTGTATTTTTTTATATTATCAGATTTTACATATTTGTATTATCGGATTCATTCATAAAATAATCGATTATTATGAATTTTGGAACACATCTGCTAGGCATAAGGGGGTCAAATTTGGGCTATATTTAGTTTAATTTAGTTTTATGCAAAGAAGGTGTGGAAGTCCTTCATAAAAATTCACATACCTTCGATTTTTGTGAAATTATAAGAATAGGTATTAGACATCAATTAATATATATTCCCCAAATTTCAGATTCTTCGGAATATTTTCTAATGGTTTTTAAGGGCATAATATGAGCACAACGTACCATTTAAAAATTCAAATATATAAGATTTGCATTAAATTTGATCCATAGTCAGAAAACACCAATTAAGCAAGATTCCCTGAATTTTAAATTCTTCTTAAGACCCCTTAAGCTTAAGCCTTAAATTTTAGACATTTTTAGAATCAAAATCATGAATTTTGATGAAAATTGCAATAACGATTCTAGACATAAGGTTTAATATTATTATATCTTGATTTTAATCTTCATAAGGGGACATAAAAGTGGTGCAAAACTGTTCTGTTCTGAGAATTCATTTTACCTGTACTAAGACGAGTATTCTTCATAGAATTACGTCAGTAAAAATCGAGGATTTCTTTCCGAATTCGTTTCACGTGGTGGGGGTTGTCTGACTTGTTATTTCTTTCCAATGCAAGCCTTTCTAATGCATTTTTGGTTATTTCAATAGGATAAGAAGAATGAAGAAAAAAACAAAAAACGCGAGTCATTTCTGATGACTTTCCACACCAATTTAAAAAAATAAGATCGCCTGTTTCCCAAAGATTAAATGCAGAAAAGTAATCGATCATTACTTGGTGTCGCTGTCTGCCAAACATTAAAATTAATTTTTAAAATGAATTGCTCCAAAATTGAATAAGAAGTCATGAAAAGAATTCTGTTGTGATCGTCGACTTAAGAGGGAGATTTGTTTTATTTATTTAAGGGATATTTATCTAACAATAACTTTTACAGAAAGAAAGAGACTATTTATTTTTTTTAAATATTCAGTTGACAGGTATTTTTATAGTAAGCAAAAAGAGAAGACAACAAGTAAACCACCATGGAATTTCCACTAGTATATATACAGTATATAAACCACCATGGAATTACCACAGGCTCCACTAGTATATATACAGTGTGTAACATTTTGGACGACAGATTTATGCGTACACAAAAATGACTCTTAGAAACAGATAATGATGTCTTCTTACTGAAAACGTTTTTGAAGATAAGAATAAATATATTGTTTTGTAATTTTATACATTAAAATCACCTTCAGTTTTGATAACGGCTTTTCTGTGGGGTATGAATCGCCTCCATGTTAAAATCAGGTTCATATTGGACATTACCCTAATTATGGAGACTTTTATGAATTATTTAGTGTTATGAGAGTACTCATTAACCTTTTTCCTCAACCATGTTCCACACATAGTAGTCCAAAGGATTGCGATCTGGAGAGCTAGAGGACGAAATATTAGGGGTCATGTGATCATAAAAATGACATCTTTCTTTTCTGGATTTAAAAAAAAAATTGTTTAGGTTTCTATTAGCTCTGACTAAGCGATTTTCTTTGACCTTTTCTGACATCATGACCTTTGCTACTCACATACGAGTTGTATCTGATGTCTTTGTCGACAACATTTCAGATTGTTTCTTCTGACAGACAGTCTTATTTTACAATCGACCTTATGGATCTTTAGGATTACCACCAATGGTGTGCTGTACTTGCCGAATAAATCCAGGTGTTCTAATCCAATCAGTTTGTCTAGAAAGTCTCTTCTATTTTGATAATGGTGATATTTTTCCATCCTAAGCCTTTAACTCTTTGTAAACAAATAATCAAACGACTTTTAAAAATGGTTCTATTTCTAAATTGCTATATTCAACTTTTATAGTCAGATGTGCAGCTTCGTTTGTTGTGTGATTATAAGGGCCACCATTGATAATTTTGAAATATAGAAAATATAAAATAAAATAATATTCTTGCTATAGTAAAAATAATGTATCTCCTTAAATACCTTATGCAACCCTATATTCTTTTTAGCAATGTGCTATTTTAGTTTAGACGAGCTTTACATGACATAAACACAATACTGCTGTGTGCCATTGGTTATATTTTAGCTGGGTGCTCAATTTTCTTTTACAAAAACTGTGCATAACTAGAACATTGCAGAAAAATAATTTTACAAATTTTTTTTTATTTTTTAGATGTGATTTAATAATGAAAAAATTGTATTTTATTTTATTTTTATTTATTTTTTATTTATCTTTTATTTTTTATTTATTTTTATTAGTCTTTTTTATTTTTATTAATTTTTTATTTTTATTTATCTTTTTTATTTTTTATTTTTACTCATCTTTTACTTTTATTTATTTTTATTTTTATTTATCTTTTTTATTTTTATTTATCTTTTTTATTTTTATTTATCTTTTATTTATTTCTTTTATTTATTTATCTTTTATTTTTATTTCTATTTTATTTCTATTAATCTTTTATTTCTATTTATCTTTTATTTTTTATCTTTTTCAAATTTTTATTTATCTTTTTTTATTTATTTATTATTGTAAACAAAATGACCAAGCGATTCAACAAAATAAAAATGGTTCTATTTCTAAATTGCAATATTCAGTCTTTATAGTCACGATAACTGTGTGCCTCGTTATTTCTTGTGTAATTATAGAAGCTGCCATTGAAAATTCTGAAATGTAGAAAATATAAAGTCAAATAATATTCCTGCTATTGTAAAAATAAAGTGCGTCCTTAAATACGTTAAGCACAGCGATGCTGTATAGAGGTGAGTGCTGGGTCCCCCACATCTTCAGCATAATGACAGTGCAATGATCAGATGGATATGCAATGCCATGTCAGATCAGACCCGACATATCAGCTCTGATACCCTGTTGGCGAGGCTAAATATACCAAAGCTTAATGAACGCGTGACGATCAGTCGGCTACGTTGGTTTGGTCCCGTTGAGAGGATCGACTTGGTGTTTTGGTTAAGAGCAAAGTGTAGTATCTATTTTGATACTACACTTCGTTTTTCCATCTTCGGTCATTAAAGGAGAAATCCTTCGAGACTGAGGCGAAAAAATATTTTTGTCAGAATGCAGAGTTCAACTTTTGCAGGCTCTCTGAAAATGTATGACTCCTTATCAACAGAAATAAGACAATAAAATGGTTGTTGATGATGATGATGATGATGATGATGATGATGATGATGATGATCATGATGATGATGACTATTAAAAAACTGTCCAAAAATGAACGTCTGTTCAAGAAGCGTCCAAAAATAATGGGAGATGGTCAAAGGGAAATAAGTACAACCAAATTAAGGGAAATACGATGATAAAATGGATGACGCCGATGATGATGATCCTGTAAATTATTTCTAGAAGAAAGAAGACAATTTCTTGGGTCAGAGTTGGAGTCAGAGTCGGACCTTTTGAAATTTAAGGAGTCAGAGTCGAATGTTTGGACTACCGACTCCACATCCTTGTCGTCAAGAGAAACCATTTTCCTAATCATTAAGACATTTATCCAAAAGTGGTTCAGGCGGAACTCAGTAGCAGGAAAACAATGTCAGATATTGAAGAATGTTGTCTTTTATTATTAAAATGTGCAAAGCAATATTCAAAATTCTAAACAAAGAGAATATTAAAGGCGGACAATTAGTTCTGTGAGCGTAAGATTTATTCTTAATATTCAGATTAGACTTAGAACGTAAGTGAAGTGGCACGGCTACCGTCATTAATCAGAGTCAAGTTTACAACAGAGTGTTCAACGCGTGGAAATCGTCACGTGATTTTTAGACACATCCTCTCTTCTCTATGATTGGTCGGTCAGTCACACTTAAGCTTGAAATAGCATTCTTTTCAGCGTCACACTTCAGATTGAAATTTAAAATTTTGTTTTTAAAACTTGCAGATCAAACGGACGGATCTATTTTAAGATGCGTCCAACAATCTCCATAAGAAGTTCTGTCTGTCACCCGATTTGTTATTATGAAATTTTTAATAGCATTTTTGTTGGTCTGTCATACTTAAGTTTGAAATAGCATTTATTTTGGTCTGCACATTAATTTCAAATAAATTTATTTTGGCCTGTAGCACTTAACTTTGAAATAGTATTTATTTTTGTGTCATGCCTAGGTTTTAAATAGTATTTATTTTGGTCTCTCCCACTTAAGTTTGAAATAGCATTTATTTTTGTGTCATGCCTAGGTTTTAAATAGTATTTATTTTGGTCTCTCCCACTTAAGTTTGAAATAGTATTTAATTTGGTCTGTCATGCTTAAGTTTGAAAATACATTTATTTTGATCTGTTATGCTTGAGTTTTAAATAGCTTTTATTTGAATATGTCACACTTCAATTTGAAATAGCATTTACGTTGGTCTGTCATACTTAAGTTTGAAATAGCATTTATTTTTGTCTGTGGTGCTTAGGTTTCAAATGCTATTTATTTTGGTCTGTCATGCTTCAGTTTAAAATAGCTTTTATTTTAATATATCATGCTTCAATTTGAAATAGCATTTACGTTGGTCTGTCATACTTAACTTTGAAATAGTATTTATTTTGGTCTGTCATGCTTTACGTTTAAATGACATTTATTTTGGTCTGTCATGCTTCAGTTTTGAATAACATTTGTTTTGATCTGTGATGCTTTAGTATGAAATAACATGTATTTTGGTCTGTCACGCTTCCGTCTGAAGTAGCTTTAATTGAGTATGTCATGCTTCAGTTTGAAATAACATTTACATTAGTCTGTCATACTTAAATTTGAAATAGCATTTATTTATGTCTGTCATGCTTAAGTCTGAAATAGTATTTCTTTTAATCTGCCACTCTTAAGTTTGAAATAGTATTTATTTTGGTTTGTCATGCTTAAGTTTAAAATAGCATTTACGTTGATCTGTCATGCTTAAGTTTAAAATAGCATTTACGTTGATCTGTCATGCTTAAGTTTAAAATAGCATTTACGTTGATCTGCCACGCTTAAGTTTAAAATAGCATTTACGTTGATCTGTCATGCTTAAGTTTAAAATAGCATTTACGTTGATCTGTCATGCTTAAGTTAGAAATAACCTGTCCGTTTCTAAACATGGTTGCGGAGCCAGAAGGTATATATCCGACTTTGACTCCTAGAATTCCCAAATATCCGACTCCGACTCCTATCCTGACTTTTTATTTTAAAGTCTTCCAATATTTAGACTGTCTGTTGATTTTTCGGAGATAAAAAAAATTGGACTCCTAGCATTCTTACGAGTCCGACTTTGACTCCTTCTAGGATCTCGGACTCCCTCCAAAACTTCCGACTCTGCAACCCTGATTGAATAGTCGCATCATATTTTAGATGCGTCCAATAATCTTTAAAATTGGGTCAGTCCGTCAGTCGGTCCGTCACACTTAACTTTGAAATATTGTTTTCTCGCTAAACGCACTGATTGAATGGACGCATCTTAAGAATGGCTTCGTTCTTGTTAATTGTCCATCGTGTCAAATGATACATGAATTTTGCTGTGCGTAGGAGATGGGGGTCATACTTTGAAAGGAAACTGACTTAAAGTGCAATTAATAAAATGGATGATAAATGAGTGTCTTGGACGATGGAGAGGGGGGGGGGCGAATTGTTAATTGCGGATCAGACAATGTATAGCATGAATAATGGGATGGTTATGAATAAGGGAACCTGTGAAATAGCGGAGAGAAATCATTGGTTGCAAAAGCCAGTTGGTTTCTTGGAAAAAAAAATGACTTTTTGGCAATTATTGGTAGCTGGTAGGTATATAAAACTCACAATATCATTTATTTATATATATATATATATATATATATATATATATATATATATATATATATATATATTATATAGATATATATCACATTATTTAAATAAATATTTATTATTATTACCTACAGATATCGATGTTTCATGCTTATGCAATCTTTAGTGCAGGTGATGTTAATTCTTGCTGGTCGGAGGGCACGAACCTGGTTTCAAAGTCACCACTGACCTGTAGTTCGGTATTTTACCCCTCGGCCACCACTAATTAGCACGGAAATTAAGAAAAATTAAACTCTATATATGCCAAATCGGCGAATGCACATTATAAACAGTTGAACAGTGTTCAACAACCACAACAAAGGGTTGGAACATCGCATTTATACCATAATATAACTGTTTATTATTAGATTCTCTAAGAGGCACCAGTCCTTGTAATAAGGGCTCTAGATATATATATATATATATATATATATATATCATTATAAATATAATTATCCACAGACACGTGTTTCGCCATCAATATGGTTCATCAGCGTGACTGATTTCAGCGACATTCGAAACCTTGACCACAAAAGCTGCAGTCGGGAGCCTTACCATTAAGCCAAAAAACCTTCCTTGAAATACATAGACATTTTACCGCACTTAAATGTTCTTGCCGTTATTATTATTATTATTTTTTTTTTTTGCGATAAAGAAAGCTGAACGAATTCATTATATATATATATATATATATATATATATATATTTATATATCAGAGTGAGCCAAAAGTAGGTGGACAGCATTTGGAATAGGTTTATGTATCAGTTATATTAATGCAATTATTTATTATAACTTTGTTATAACTATGTTATTTGTGTTATTAATGTGTTTTATAATATAAAATTGTATAATTGTGTTGTAATTTTAATTTAATCTGTTTTCTTTATTTTCAGATTGTTAAGATAACCCATAATGTCAAATAATTTAAATACAGATGTAAGAAGATGGGTGTTAAAAGAGTATTGGAAATCTCAAAAGATTGAAACTGTAAGGAGAAAGTGGGCTGACACATTTGGTATTCCAGCCCCAAAAAGACAAACCATTTACCGTATCCGTGACAAATTCGATGCCACTGGCTCAATCCTTCTTGCTCCTAAAACTGGTCGACCGAAAACAGTCTGCACAGAGGATAATAGGCAACGTCTTGCCGATGCATTTGTTCAAAGTCCAAAAAAAATCCACCAGAAGAGCTTTTATGGAATTGAGCATATCACAAACCTCTATTAGGCGAATAATAAAGAAAGTTCTGGTGTTTTGGGACCATTTCTTTTGGACGGAACACTCACAGGAGATAAGTATCTCGAAATTCTAAGGAATCACATTGTTCCCCAGTTACAGAAACAACCTAATTTACATGACTTTTATTTTCAACAAGATGGGGCCCCTCCACATTATTCCAAAGGAGTTTGTGAGGATCTTGATGAAACATTTCCATTGAAATGGATTGGTCGAAGAGGTCCAATCGATTGACCGGCACGTTCACCAGACTTGACCCCGATGGACTTCTTCTTTTGGGGAGTACTCAAGGACAAAGTTTATAGTCAAAAACCAAGAAGTGTCGATGATTTAAGAAATTACATAAGAGATGCATTTCAAGAAATTAATGCCCAGAGTGATTTGTGCGAAAATGTTTGTCGAAGCGTAAGAGACAGACTTCAAAACTGTATAAATCAAGAAGGAAAACAGTTTGAACACTTGCGTTGATAAATAACATTTAATTTTCATTAATATAATTGTTTTATTACATGTAATTGTACATATAAGTGATCTCTAAATAAATGTTTTTTACTGTCCACCTACTTTTGGCTCACCCTATATATATATATATATATATATATATATATACATACTTCTATGTACAGGGAAATCTCCTAAACTATTGAACAGATCATTATGAATTTTGGAATATATATTCTCGGCAACCAGGTGAGTAACATGTGTAGATTATTTTTTTGTAAACTTTACCATTTAGGGGGTGCGCTCACCCAAGCTTGCACCCGCCCCAACAACACTTTTAAAATAAGTTAGATACAAAAAATTTAATAGAGAAAAGAATTGCTCTACATCAAATTTTAAGTTATATTAAATACATTTTTAAAAGGATTAGTGTGTGCACGTGAGCATCAATAAAAAATCCTATTGAATTTATTATTATAGAATATGTATTCTAGGCAACAGGGTATACATAACGTGGGCACATTATAATTATTTTTTTAACTATACCATTTAGGCGGGTGCCACCGAAACTGTACCATACCACCGAAAGAAAGAAAAAACATTAAAATTTAAAACTAATGCTACATTTATTTTGGAATTTTTGAGATGAGGATTGAAAATTTGTATTATTTGGATTATTCGAGCTACTGTTTTCACCTTGGATGTTATTCTCACAACGTTTCGGCCGATCTAACCTTCGACCCTCTTCAGGGGCATCTGGTCGAACACGTGAATCTTTATGTTGAACTCGGGAATCTGTACGGAATTTCGAAAAGAACCCTTTATTTAATCCACGGGGGTAGTTTGCTCTCGTTCCGTCACCCATGACCGCAGAGAAGTCTTAAGTAATTCATAATTGTATTCTTTGTATCGTCCGCACTGAGGATTGAACCTTCAACCTCCAGAGGAGAGTAACTTAGAGCTGAATATTACTTTAGCACTTTATCAGTTACGCCACAAGGACCCGTTGCGTAACTGATTTTCATGAAATTTTAAATTTAAATCATATTTTATCAAATGTTGAATTATCTATGTATTGAATGGAGAGAATGATTGACAGATTAGGAGTCAATGGATTAATTTTAGCGAACAGAAGTGTCGAAACCACATGATTTCCAGAGAAGGGGTTTCTTTCTCATTCTGGCCAGAGATTCAACCATAGCAGACAAAGTCGCTGGCTTCAAAAAAAAGACCCAGTGAAGGTGGGGGGCGAGAACATGATTTTAATTTCATAGTGCACCGCCCAAGCCGTCTATCTCTCTCTCTCTCTCTCTTTCTCTCTCTGACTTCCTGTAATTGTCACCCTGTCTGAACTAATAAATCTGCCATTTGAATTAATCCTCTGCATTTGTGTGATATATTTGGGACGACGAAGACGACCTGGATTATTGACAGGTGTGTATACTAATTTATACACACCGCAGACTATCCTTATGTAATGCTGGTTCTCATAATAGATACAGAGAGCGACACAAACATGGCAATAAAACGTTTGACATTTAGCAATGATTAGCGATAAATGAATTATTGGTATTACTCGAAGATTAAATTTCATATATCCTATTCTGCTCAATAGCAGATTGGCGCCAACCTCTATTGAAGGGCAGGGTGTGTGTGATTAGCGGAATGTATGTGATCGCAGCCAATAAAATCATATATGATGATTTCAAATCCTATCAAAAATATCAAATCTACAGAAATGAAAGAGAAGATTGGAAACCGCAAGGTTATTTGCGGTAGTTATCGAAAAGAGGTGGAGAATACTGAAAATCTGGGGAGGCTTGTTGTCACTCAGACTCCAGGGAATACCATTGGTTGTTGTCGGTGAGCAATCACTGACGATGACCTGTGTGAGAACTCCTAGTGAGTACCAATAATAATAATCCTCCAGTTTGGGTATTTAGGGTGCTGTGAGTGTCTCTGGCGGCGGAGTGGGCAAAACCAGGCAACATCTCACGCCTGCTCTCCATGCGGTCCGATCCAAAAGAATTGAAATCAGTCAGGTTGCTTTCAGTCATATCACTTCTTACATACACAACCCAAGTTTTCCTCGGTCTACCTGGGACATTCAGGCATGTTATAGAATTGATGTAATAAGTGGCATGCTGTACATGACTGAACACCATAAGGCATCCATAATCCCACTATAGAATCAAATTAACACTTACCGGCTCCAAAATCCTATAGGCAAATATTGCTTTAATGAAGCAATATTTACATATAGAATTATTCACTCTCAGACTGGCAGCCAATCAGAGTTCATATAATAAACTTTCCCAACTTGGCATAGTGGAGCAGTCCAGCTTCCATACAAACTGGCTTTTTGGTTATTCGAGTTATTACTTATCTTGCTGCTCAACTGGTCGTACAGTTGAGCCCTAAGTATGAATTTAATATATAAATATTCCATACCCACCAATACCAAGATTCTGATGAGGCACAATTGATGGGATTTATTGTGGTCATCGATGTGCTAATATTGTTGGGAATGGTATGCACCTACAATTCCCCCCCCCCCCTCAGTTATTAGTAAAATAGCACTTTGTATTCAATTCATTCATTCATTTAGTATGAATCAGATGATTCTGGTCCCCCCCCCCCCGATATCTTTCTAGTTAGAATTCTTTCTAGAAATACATCAGGTACTTACAGGAGGGACCACATGCAGGTTGCCAACATCTCAAATGAAACTGTTTCTATGAAACGAACTGAATTCAAACTTGACACACCCAGGTTGTCAGTCTGTATCGTTAACCACTTCACCACAGTCACCTCCTGTATTCAATTAATCACTTACAATTGTGTTTTCGCTATCATATTTGGTTTAACGTCTGTTTTACATGTTGGCATGCGTTAGACGGCTTTAAGAAATTGATTTCCCAAACTAATTTATCTCTGTCCAGGTCTTTATTTATCCCTTTCTCTCAAATCCATCCTTATCACTTCTGCCGATGTTTCCCTTACCCTTCCCCTCCCACCTTATCCTGCTACCTCAACTGTTCTACATCTACTAATCCAAGAACTCTCATCTATTCTTTCAACGTGGCCATACCATCGAAGTCGCCTGCTCTGCACACATCTCTCTATAATGTCCAAATTTTATCTTCCTCTGAGGTCATCAGAACTAAGCCTGTCTTTAAAACTTACATTACACATCCATCATATCATTCTCATATCATTTCTCTCCATGCAACGCATGTCCTCAACCCTCTGGCCAGGTTTTATTTCCATACATCATCAGATTGCCTGATAGACTCTTTCTTTAGTTGACAGTGGTTATACTAAATCAGAATATGTAATGTTTGTCAGTGCATCTTTGATAGTTTCTGAGTTTTAGCCGAACAGACTGACAGACATACAGAAAAAGGTAATTTTCTTTTATATAATAAATTAAGAGAATGTTCTTACCTTGCGGATCGAGGGAGCCGAACACAACCATTTTGATGCACAAACTGCAAGAGAAGATGATTTGTAACTAAACCAACCATGAATTTGGACGATTATTCTGGAATATACTTCACGACGATGATAAGGACGAAAACGTGCCGTTCATTAACTAAGTTCCGAAATGACTGTTGAAAACCTAAATTCGGCTTTGAACCATTTACGGACTGAAAGATGAAAAAAATTGAAAATCTTTAATAAAAAAGAAACTTCTTCTTTCCGACAAACTTAGATATATTATTTGTTTATACAAAATTAGAATCTTATTTATATTAATTTAGCAGGAATTTTTATTTTAAGAAGGGCCCAGAGTTTAATAAGACAAATATTTTTTTGTATTGATCTAACCTTAATAACTTAATAGTCATTCATTCTTAATTTCAAATGTGTTTTTATTAATAATAATAATAAAAATAATAATAATAATAATAATAATATTAATAATAATATTATGATTATTAATAATAATAATATTATGATTATTATTATTATTAATAATAATAATAATAATATTAGGATTATTATTATTATTAATAATAATAATAATATGATTATTATTATTATTAATAATAATAATAATAATATTAGGATTATGATTATTATTAATAATAATAATAATAATATTAGGATTATGATTATTATTAATAATAATAATAATAATATGATTATGATTATTATTAATAATAATAATAATAATATGATTATGATTATTATTAATAATAATAATAATAATATGATTATTATTATTAATAATAATAATAATATGATTATGATTATTATTAATAATAATAATAATAATATGATTATGATTATTATTAATAATAATAATAATATGATTATGATTATTATTATTAATAATAATATGATTATGATTATTATTATTAATAATAATAATATGATTATTATTAATAATAATATGATTATTATTAATAATAATAATAATATGATTATTATTAATAATAATAATAATAATAATAATAATATGATTATTATTAATAATAATAATAATAATAATAATAATATGATTATTAATAATAATAATATGATTATGATTATTATTAATAATAATAATAATATGATTATGATTATTATTAATAATAATAATAATATGATTATGATTATTAATAATAATAATATGATTATGATTATTAATAATAATAATAATAATAATAGGCACCAACCCCGGCAGATACTACACAAAAGAGTGTCGTAAAGAGTCAAGGAGGATTGAAAGACCTAGGAGGGAGAGCACTAACCAGACCTCCACTGGAAGGGTGCGGAGAGTACTGGGACGTTGGGGAGGCTTATTGCCATCCAATCTCCAAAGAAGACGAATGGTCGTTACCAGTGAGAAATCAAAATGAACAATACAGAGGACAGTGAAACTGGAAATAAAAAGACAACAAAACAAAAATGGACTCAAAGAGACACCTGGACATGGCTATGAAAAGGACACCTAAACAGAGAAACGAAATCGCTCCTGATAGCCACACAGAACAACGCAATCAAAATGAACTATATCGAAGCTAAACTGAACAAAATGCAGGAAAAAAGTAAATCTCTGTGAGCAAAGAGACGAAATGCTAAATCAGATGAATACAGCAAACTAAATCCAAAAGAATACAAAAATAAACATCAGTGTGTGGGAAAGGCAGTCCACTGAGAACTATGCAAATGTTTTCACTTTGAACATGCAGAGAAATGATACAGACACAAACCGAAGACAGTATTGAAGAATGAAAATCATAAAATCGTCTGCGACATGAGGGTACAAACAAACAAATGCATCCAAGTAAGGAGACTGGACGTGATAATAGTGAACAAGAAAGAAAAACCCCTGCCAAATCGTAGATTTTGCCGTCCCAGCAATTCACAGGGTAACGGTCAAGGAGACAGAAAAACGAAACAAATACACAGAATTTGTCAGAGAACTAAAAGGAATTTGGAACATGAAGAAAATAACTATAATACCAATAAGTGTAGGAATACTAGGAAGAGTCATGAAAAATCGGGGGGAAAGACTAGGAGAAATAATTGGAATCAAAGAGAAGATTGAGACCATACAATGCACGGCAATAATCAAAACAGCCGAAATCTTTAGAAAAGTCCTTGAATGCAGAAACCAACCCCCAAAAACAGTGAACACTAACCAACGACAAGTGAAAATAGAAATAGAACACAAATATAGAAAGAAAATCACACGAGCCCAAGGGAACTGAAACTGCAGTGCCTCTCTTGCTGCATTGATCCGCCTTTCTATGTTCTGGGTTCTGTATTTTTCAAGTTTTTTCTTCTATACTTTCTAGTCCTCTTCCTCCTCCTCTCCTTTTTAGGTAGAGTCGGTCAGTATCATCTTTCAGGTGTAGTGCATTGTGGATGATCATTAGTTTCCGAGTCTGCTGGTCCAGGTGCCTGAGTTCTTCTTTTGTCCAGCCTATGAAAGGTCCAGAATATCTTACTAAGGAAACTGCCCAGGTATTTATTCCTTTTATCAGGTTTATGTTATATAATTTGGTTTCTAAGAGTTTTTTGTCCTCTTCAGGTATTTTCCAATCTGTTTATTTGATGATATCTGCTTCCAGAACTCCCAGATATTTAGATGTATCATGTTCACCAAGTGCCCCTATTATTATTATTTTTATTATTATTATTATTTTCTTACTAGGAGTTTTCACACAGGTCATCACCAGTAATTGCTCACTGATAATAACCGGTGATGTTCCCTGGAGTCTGAGTGACAACAAGTCTCTCCAGATTTCCAGTACTCTCCACCTCCTTTGATAACAATTGCAAACGACTTTCTCGCTGGTAACGACCATTGGTCTCCTCTGAAATCCGAGTGGCAATAAGCTTCCCCAAGGTCTCATCACTCTCCAGACTCTTCCAGTAGAGGTCTGGTTAGTGCTCTCCCTCTTCGGTCTTACCATTCTCCTTGGCCCTTCATGACTATTTTGTGAGGTATCAGTCAAAGCTAGTGCCATTACTTTTTATTTGCGGGGGGGGGGGGGGGGGCAGTTTATGAAGTTTCTTGCCGTTTTTGTTCCTTGGGTGTATGTGGTGGTGTCCTTCTTGTGGTTTTGTTTTCTTCCTGTTGTAAAATTAATGTGACTTGTTACCATTCGTAGCTTATGCAGGTTAGCTTTCGTATTTGAGGATTTTCCTTAAGATTTCAGCTATTTTTATCATTGCCGTCCTTTGTATGGTCTCAGTGATCCCTTCGATTCCAATTTCTCCCAGTCTTTTTTCCAGGTTTTTTGGGACTGTACCTAGTGCTCCTACGATTATTGGTATTATATTGACTTTCTTCAATTCTCTGGCAAGTTCCGTGTATTTGCTTCGTTATTCCGTCCTCTTGACCTTCACTTTATGGGCTTATGATATCCGGTCTCCTTGCTTGTATGAGTTTATCTGTTTGCACATCCATGTCCCAAAGGATTTTGTGATTTTCATTTTCCAGTACTGTCCATGTTTGTACCATTTGTCTAATTTGCATAGTTCCCAGTGTACTGCTTTCCCCACACAGTCATATTCTTGTATTCTTTTTGGGCTAGTTTGCTGCACTCTGTTATTATATGATTTACTGATTCGTCTCTTTGTCCACACAATCTGCATTTACTGTTTTCCTGGGTTTTACCTATTTTAGCTTTAATGTAGCTAGTCCTAATTGCATTGTCCTGTGCAGCTGTCAGTAGAGATTCCGTTGCTTTGTTTAAGTGTCCTTTTCTTAGCCGTGCCCAGGATTGTTGGTGGGTCTCTTCCCTTGTAATTCTTATGAAACATCCATGTAGCTATTTTTCTTCCCACTTTTCTTTTGTCTTTTTGTTTCTGGTTTTGGTGGCTCCCGAGTTGTTCATTGGTACGGTGTCACTTGCTGCAGTGATCAGCTTTTCTGTGTTGTGAGTTATGTATTTCTCCAGCTCTCTTTTTTGTGTCTTCCACATAGTTTTCTCTACTTACCATTCCTCTTCTCTCTTCGCTTCTTTTCACTTAGAATTTGTCCGTATCCTCTTTTAGGTGTAGTGTGTTGTGCCTAGTCATTAATTTTTTAGTCTTCTGGTCAAGGTGCCGGAGTTCTTCTTGAGTCCCGCCTATGAATGGTCCAGAGTATCTTATTAGCGATACTGCCCAGGTGTTTATTCCTTTTACTAGATTTCTGCTGTATAATATAGAGTCGATGCTTAGGGCTCAACTGTATGACCAGCAAGATAAGTCAAACTGTTGAGCACATCAAAATGCCTGTTTATAACAAGGCTAGAATGTTCCATTATGCTCAGAAGGGAAAGTCCATTCTCTATGTTCTGATTGGCTGAGATTAATATGTGGCCATTTTAGTGTATAAATGTTCATTCATTCGAACAAGCACTCCTCCATGAGATGGATACCAATTGAGGCCCTTATGCCGGTAAGTGTTAGTTTAATTCTATATATAACTTCGTTTCTAAGAATTTTCTTGTTCTTCACAAATATTTTTTTCCAATCTTCCCTTTAATTTCTGTAGATTTGATGATGTCTGCTTCCAGAACTCCCAAATATTTATAGCTATCCTGTTCGCCTGGCGCCCTCATCTCCTCTTGATTGGGCAGTTCCATGCCCTCTATTGTCTCCAGTTTTCCCATTTTCATCTCTAACAGTGCACATTTCTTTATTCCAAATTCCATTTGAATGCCCTGGCTGAAGATTTTGGTCATATTTATCAGCTTTTCCAGTTCCTTTTTACTTTTTGCAAATAGCTTCAGGTCGTCCATGTACATGAGGTGGTTTATTCTTTGTTCTGTGCCTGTGAACTTGTATCCGGCATGACATTTCCTGAGTATGTAGTTCAGTTGCATAATGGCTATGATAACTAGTAGTGGTGATAGGGAGTCTCCTTAGAAAATGCCTCCCTGTATTTTTATCTCAGTCAGGTGTTGTCCACCGGCTGCCAGTTCTAGTCTCCATGTTTCCATTGCTTTCTTAATGCGATTAATAATCCTGTCAGGTATCTTGTACATTTTTAAGAATTCAATTATCCATGCTTGAAGGATTCTGTTGTATACTTTCTTGTAGTCAATCCATGCCATGGATATGTTCTTTTTTCTGCTTTTTACCTCCTTCAGGATCTTTTGATCTATGTACAGCAGATCATGCGTCCCTCTTCGCTTTCCGACATCCTTTTTGTTCCTCGGAGAGCTGTCCACGATTGTTCAGGGATTGGTAGATTTGTTCTCTCAGTTGTGCCGTTTGGATTTTTCACATTGTTGGCAAACAAGTTATAGGTCTGTAGTTGCTTGGGGTCGTTCCCTTCTTGGCATCTTTTTGTATTAGCGTTGTCCTTCCTTTGGTCATCCACTCTGGTACGTCTGTTTCATGGATGCATCCTCTCAGTTTCTGTGCTAGCCTTTCATGTAGCGTTGTGAATTTTTTAAACCAGTATGCATGTATTCCATTGTAGCCTGGTGCTTTCCAGTTCGCCATTTTCTTTAGGGTTGTCTTAATCGTTTCTTCATTAATTTCTGTTTTTGTTCCTTCTTCAATTTCCTGTAGTTCATATTTCATGGTTTTCAGCCATTTGGCACTTTTGTTGTGTTTTTGAGGCTTTTCCTATATCTTGCTCCAAAAGTGTTTTGTCTATGTTCGGTCATTATTATTATTATTATTATTATTATTAGACGCTAAGGCATTTCATTTTCATACATAAGTCATCACCTTTCCACACACATTTAAAAAAATTGAGATCGTCCAATCAGCAAAGATGCAGTTTGGTGATTATGATATCGCTAAGGTAAAAAATTTTGATTTTACCAATTTTAAAATGAATTGTTCCCAAATCAAATTATGCCATCCCGTCAGATAAAACGGTACAATTTTAAATAAATACATTTCAAAACGTGACATTCGGTTTATAGATTTGAAGAATATTAAACTGACAATTATTTTTTATGGTAAGAAAAAAAGACTCACACACATACGCCTGGTTCGGCACAAAATGGTTGTGAAGGATCAAGGGGGATGGAAAGACCGAGGAAGAGCACCATCCAGACCATCACTGAAAGGATGCGATGCATACTGGAAATTTTGGGAGACTTATTGTCATTCAAATTCCAGAGAAGGCCAATGGTAGGTGCTAGCAAGAAATCAATGGTAAACGTCTGTTGCGATAATGCAAAATGATTTACTATAGTTATCAAAAGAGGTAGAGAGTCCTGGAAATCTGGGGAGACTTGTTGTCACTCAGATTCCGGAGAACACTATTGGTTATTGTCAGTGAGCAATTACTGATAATGACTTGCGTGAAAACTCCCAGTGAGTAAATTAATAATAATAATAATAATAATAATAATAATAATAATAATCATAATAATCTTTCTAAACGAAAACAAGAGAACTTGCTTAATCATTGATAGCCTGCTCTTTCGATACCAGAGTGCGGGAGAAAGAACACAAAAAAATATCACAACTTAAAATAGGAATTAGTTAGACTATGGAAATGTAAAGAAGTAAAGGTGATTACCGTTGTAATTGGAACGCTTGGAACTATAACGAAAAGCCACCATAAATGGCTTAAACAGATTAACGAGACAAATTTCTTTTCCAATTCAAAAAAGAAAAATCCAACTAAAACATCCGAAAGTTGAGACTACTACAACGTAAATACACTAGACCAGGGGTGGGCAAACTTTTCAGAGCAAGGGCCACATTAAAAAAAACAAATTTTACTGGGCCGCATAGTATATTTTCCAATATAAATGATATCTGAAATAACCGAAATATATGGATTGCAAAGCGAAAATGCAATCATTTTTCATTTACTAGCATTTTGAAGGGCCGCATGAATTACATTGCCGGGCTGCATGCGGCCCACGGGTCGTAGTTTGCCCACCCCTGCACTAGACCAACCGGACAATCAGCTAAATCCCATCCATTCACTGTGGAGGTCCCCAGATGTCAGAGAGCCTTCTACTCCAATAGCTTCTTTCCTCGTGCTGCCGGCCTCTGGAACTCCCTCCCTGCTCCTTGTTACCCCGACTGTATTGACATGCAGAAGTTTAAAACTAATGTAAACAGATATTTCACTGCACAGCTCCTAACTTAGGATGTCACCCAAAACTTCCACCCTAATTCTCAGTAGCCCCTTACGTCTACAATTGCGGCCTACCTTGTTTGGGGTGAACTATGTTAAAAAACAAAAATAATAATAATAATAATAATAATAATAATAATAATAATAATAATAATAATAATCCCCCTCCCAATAAATTACACCGGCCTCAACTGACACGACACAAAAATGAACCAATGAACAGAAATAGCAAGAAACACCACCAGCTCCCACCCCTAATAAATAAATAAATAAATAAATAAATAAATGAAAAAAATAATCAGTTCCCCACCCCCTAAAAAATAAGTAAATAAAAAAAATTTTAAATGAAAAAAAAAAAAAAAAAAAAAATTGTACCAGCCTAGGCTGACACCGCACGAAATATTTGCATAGGGTCAAGGAGGATGAGAAGACCGAGGAGGGACAGCACAAACCAGACCTCCACTGGAAGTGCAGAGACTGCTGGGACCTTGGGGAGGCTTATTGCCACCCAAATCCCAGAGAAGACCAATGGTCCTTACCAGCGAGAAATCAATGGTAAACGGCTGTTGTGATACTGCAAGTTTATTTGCGGTGGCTATCGAAAAGAGGTGGAGAATACTGGAAATCTGGGGAGACTTGTTGTCACTCAGACTCCAGGGAATACCACCGGTTGTCGGTGAGCAATCACTGATGACCTGTGTGAGAACTCCTAGTGAGTAAATAATAATCTAGAAGATTCAACCAACAAGTGTGCCGAATGCATTACAAGCATGTCACCATGGCGTAGTGCTTTCTCAACGAATATCTCTTTATATTAGACATATTAGAGTAAATTGATATTTGCAATTCCAGTGTGGTTACAATTGACGGATTTATGGTATTTGCTTTGTTTTGGAAATATTTTTCAAACATGGCAATTTTAATGCAAAATTTGAGGCTTAATTTGTTTCATGAAATGGAACAAAAATAGACATGGCAGATCGAAAACATGGCAATTTGTATATCGTGGCGGTAGTGCAATTCAATGTATATACATCAAACCAGTCATATATATGTTTTTATTACACACACAAATATAGAGTGGATAATTCTTAATTCTGATACAAAAGCAGTATATGTCTTTTATTGACATACTATGCAATTCGATAGAATCTTAATTTTATAGTATATGAATTATATATATATATCTATAGATATGTATATATAGATATATATAAAATACTATTACTACTACTACTAATAATAATAATAATCTGGGACCTTGGGGAGGCTTATTGCCACTCAAATCCCAGAGAAGACCAATGGTCTTTATCAGCGAGAAATCAATGGTAAACGGCTGTTGCAATACTGCACCGTTATCGAAAAGAGGTGAAGAATACTGGAAATCTTGGGAGGCTTGTTGTCACTCAGACTCCAGGAAATACCACTGGTTGTTGTCGGTGAGCAATCACTGACGATGATCTGTGTGAGAACTCCTAGTGAGTATTTATTTACTCCTCTCCAGGAGTTAGGCACAAGGCCAGTTTTATCTTACTCCCACAAGTAAGATGTGATCTAAGGTCGGGTCGGGAAAGTGGGGTTTGAAAAGCCAGTGCCCGAGAAGTGAGCACTCTGGCCATTAAAAATTGCCTGGGTAGCCCCGTCAGCATTCCCTGGTAGGGGCGCCTCAGGCAGTAAGCAATAAACTTACTCCTCCCCAAAGAGGGGAGGCGAAGCCTGAGAGGGTGGACCTCCTAGAACTGCACAGGACAGACCCATAGACCGGCGTAAATCAAGCCCCGAAGACCAAGACAATACCAGTCTATGGGGTGCAGTATTCATCAGAACAGATACTACACTTTGATCTTGGCCAAAAGGCCAAAATAATAATAATAATAATGAAATTATTGTGTACAGTGCTCAGCTGCTCTACAACTCATCATGTGTCCATGTGTATGGCGGGGGGGGGGGGGCATCAGTTGCTGTTTTGGCGAATTTCGGAAAGCATGGAGGTTATAAAGGATGCAGTGTCTCGGCAGCCGACGACTGATGCATGCAGTTTGTTCCATGCTTCAGCAAATTCCAAGCATGGAAAAATGTTTCCGAAAGTCATGGAGAGCTGTGCTGTTTTCTGACTTTGTAGGTACGTCCGAGTGTGTTAGACACATGGACATCAAAAAGGTGCTCTGATTTGTTGTTGGCAAGATGGTAAATAATTTTGTGGGTGTTTACATAGTCAGTTGCTAGACATCGGCACTTCAAATCCAAAGGTTATATTAATTAATTCACAAATTGACGCTAATTGATCAACTAATTAGGAAAATAATTGAAGAATTCGAAGGTAGTGACGGATGTGTTGTCTCGCCTGAATATGCTTGGCTGGATTGTTTTGTTTTATGGCATATGAACATTTTGGGGGTCATTTAATGCTAGATGTAGTCATTTTGATAAGGCGTATATTTTGTAACTAAAAAGTCTGCAAACTATAGATTCTATTTAACCTTTTGATAAATAATTGTGTAGGTGTTTATCAAGTCAGTTGCTAGACATAGGCACTTCAAATCCAAAGGTTATACTAATTAATTTACAAACAGATGCTAATTGATTAACTAATTAGGAAATTTACAAACTATACACCTACAAAACAAATCGATCTATAAATGATTCGATCATTCTACCACTCCAAAAAGTAATTGATTCCTGATGCAATCCCCCCAAGCTGGAGTACTGCTACCAGATCGGGGGAGGTATCGCTCAGAGCACTCTCTCTTGTCTTGACAGAGTACAATAAAGAGAGTCGGCAATCTAGTAAGGGATGATATCTTCCACTTTCTACGGCCCTTTTCTCATAGTTGCTAGACTTCAAATCACATCGTTATACTAATTAATTTCAAATGAAATAGGGGTGCGAACCAGAATTTTTCTGAGGTCTAGGATGCTCATTTTATATCCAGAACAATTGCCTCCACATTTTGGCCAAGTTTCAGAGAAATTGAATGGATGGATGAAAAGTTATGGGGCAAAAAATGCCATTTCTTGCCATTTCGGGGCCTTTTGACCCCCTGGGGGGCTAACCAGATTTTTTTTTTTTAAATCGGAAAATGTCACTTTCTAACCTGACCAAAGTTACAACTTCATGCAAAATTCCAGAGAAATTCAATGGATGGTTGCGGAGAAAAATCCAGACGGACAGACATGTCTAAAAACATAAGTCCCCCGATTTTATAAATCGGGGGACCAAAAATAACAGGAAAAAAAGAAGCAATTTATATATAAAAAAAAAGAAAGTGATTTCTGTCATAGTAAAAAATATATAATATTTAAATTATTTTTTTTATTAATTACTGTATTGTATTTTTAACTGAAAAAAAATAATTAAAATGTTATACTAATTAATTTTCTGGCAATGTTGCAGTAGAGTTAACAACAAAAAAGGTGTGAAAAAAAAAAAAAAATTAACAAGAAATAACTTTAGCCAAACGCAAGAAAATTGAATCTTTTATCAACTTGCATAGCTTTTCAGTTTTCACACTTTTTTTAAGTGTTTGGTTTTTTGAGATTTTGTATCGTTTCCTAGAAGGCTTGTTAAAAAAAAACGGATTCAAGTTGGTGCGACTACACGAACCTTTGCATCAAGTAAACTACGGCGCCATCTTGAATCCCTATGTTTACAAGCCTCCAATAAAAAAAAAATTTTTTTTTAATTAATTAAAAAAATACAAAATCTGAAGAAAAAAAACCAAACACTTAAAAAAGTGTCAAAAGTGAAAAGCTCTGCAAGTCGACAGAAGATTAAATTTTCTTGCGTTTGGTAGAAGTTATTTGTTGTAAATTTTTTTTTTTTTTTCACATCTTTTTTGTTGTTAACTCTAATGCACCATTGCCAATTTTCTAATTAGCTAATTTATACGAAAGTATCCCCTATAAAATCTAGACGATGATTGAAAAGTAACTCCATGTTATTAAGCGCTCATAATCGATTACTTAAACTAGACCTACGAATATGTAGATAGTCCAATCGAACTGGCATGCTTGAACAAAGCTTTTACTTATAGCACCTGGTTTTATTTACCTCCACACGAGGTTAGGCACAAGGCCAGTTAATCTTACTCCCACAAGGTAAGATGTGACACAAGGTCGGGTCGAAAAAGTTGGACTTGAACAGCCAGCGCCCATTAAAAATTGCCTGGGCAGCCACGTCAGCATTCCCCAGTAGGGGCGCTTCAGGCAGTAAGCAATAAACTTACTCCTCCCCAAAGAGGAGAGGCAAAGCCTGGGAGGGTGGACCTCCTAGAACTGCACAGGACAAACCCACAAACCGGCGGAATCAAGACCCGAAGGCCATGACGACACCAGTCTATAGGGTGCAGTATCCATCAGAACAGATACTACACTTTGATCTTGGCCGAAAGGTGATAGGTTCACCTGGTATTCGCAAATGATCAACATAGTAAGTATGACTACGTCCAACCTCATAACTCGATAGTAGACACTTATATACAAAATTAGAGAGAGAGAGATGTAAAGACAAATGTATAAGATAATATACAAAGAGAGACGGATATAAACTTTACAAGAAATGAATATGATATGAAAGTGTATAGCATTGAGTTTTTGGTCCTGATGACCCCAACCGAATAAATATTATAGAGATCATTGACCATAACCTTCTTGAGGTCATACTAAATCAGAATGTATTCAATGTACCTTTAGTAGTTCTGAGTTTTAGCTAGACAGACAGAAAAAATGTCTTTCCTTCATATACAGTGCGTGTGTGGAAAGTAAATAGATTAAAAAGTGGACTTAGGGTTTACTTTCGGCAGCCTCGTAACTCTCGCTTTCTTTATTTTGTCGTTTAGTTCTCACATTCCATAAGCGATGTTTCTGACAAAGGGGGAATAATTGCTGTTTTCTGGGTTGGAATCTATCCATATAGCACTTATCGTTAGTTAGTTTTTGACCTTGAAATAGTACTTTTTTTTTTAGCTCCTAACATTAAGTGGCTTCATGCCTTGTCTGGAGCGACTTCCATAAAAAAAAAACTCCCAGTTATAAAGTGCTCGTAATTCATTACTGAAATATATTTCTTACAAGGAATCAATATGATAAAAAAGTTTATAGCATGGGTTTTTTTTAGAATTCAATGTGGCCACCAGCTTTTCAAGCAGCCTGGGAACCGCATCAACTGATTTTACAAGTAACTCTTTTCTTTTCTTAACTTTTTTCTTTTTTAATAATAAGTCACCACTTATCAAGGCAAAGAACACTCGAGGATAATAGGTAATTAGATGAAAAGATTGACAGTTGAAAATAGCAATTCTTCTCCCTTTGTCAGAAACATCACTCATGGAATATGAGAACATGCTGTTTTCTTGGTTAGCTGTTTTTTTTGTTGTTTTTTTTTGAATGGGTGGTATGTGGAGATTTTCAATCCTCTCATAGTATTCATCATCAGTCAACTATCAATCTATCCATCTCATGAACCTTTATCGCCCATAAATATTTTAGAGTTTTTTTTTTGGAAAACCAGAAGAGTACCCGACTCGAAGTCAGCAGCAAACGGTGTTCGGTTAGATTTAGTTCTTGATATTAAACTTCATCCGTAATATTTATTAATTAAATTGTTAGGTGAGAGTACAGAATAGTTAACAAAGCCCTCTGGTTTGCCAAGTTTTGTACTAATTTCTATTTATTAATTAAATTGTTAGGTGAACGTACAGAATAGTCAGTAAAGCCCCTCTCCCCATGTTAAGAATGGCTTTCTAAATAATCTTCTGCAGTTTACGGGCCGTACTGAAATAATAACGTTATTATTTAGAAAGCCATTCTTAACATAGGGAGGGGGGCTTTGTTAACTATTCTGTTCTTTCATCTAAGAATTTAATTAATAAATTTGGTAAACTGAAACCCTCGCCGGAAGTGATATTACAGATGAAGTTTAATATCAGGAACCAAATTTGACCGAACACCGTTTGCTGCTGACTTTGAGTCGGGTACTCTTCTGGTTTGCCTCTTTTTTTTTTTTAACTGTTAACTTATAAATAACTAGCTGTGCCTATCTGTGAACCTTTTTACTTTCATTTTTGTTTCGCTTTTAAAAAAATTATTATTTAATTATGTCGTTTGATTTTTTATGCTTATCCAGTTTAGCGGGTACTTTCGAAAAATAAATAAATAAATGGGTATCTTTTATTATAATCCGTACGCTGAAAACGCTAAAAAAAAACAAATATACAACAAATAAAAGTAACTGTCGTCGATAAAAGTTAATCTAAAACTGACCTGTGATATTTGTTTGTATTTTTAAACCGTTCCAACTGCTATTTATTAGAAATCAATAGTTTTGTCACACGAACTTGCAAAAAAAAAAAAAATGGCGCTTGCTCGTAAGGAAGTGAGCACAAGACGCCATTTTGTCTAGAAAAATACGAGTAAAAAATGAACAAGAAATTTTTTTTTACATCTAATGAAAACCCATTTATAGTACGTAAAAATACAAACAAATATCATAGGTAAGTAGACAAATATCTCTTCTCGACGTAGGTTAAACTCACTTGTTGCATATTTATTTTTATAACCCCGTTCTCGTTCGTTTTTTGGACCCCATCCGCGACTGTACTGATTATTCTAAAAGATACCCAAATAAATAAATAAATAAAATTGAGGATATCTGTTTAATGTACATAGCTGTCACGGTCTGAATATATCTTATACTAAAAAGCACGTAAATTAATCAAGCAAAAAAGAAAATTAAATTTTAGCGATGTACGAAGAGGAAGTGCAAATATGACAGCCATTTTGGGATTATTCAAAGGGGGATAACCGTAAATGAATTACGCTTATCCCCCTTTTAATAAATCAAAATGGCTGTCAAATTTGCACTTTGTCTTCGTAAATCGCTCAAATTTAATTTTCTTTTATAAACAAAAAAAACAAACTACTTCATTAATTTACGTGCTTTTTGGTATAGGATATATTTAGCCCGTGACAGCTACGTACATCAAACAGATATTCCTCAGTTTTGTTTTGTTTTTGTTTTTTTCGAAAGTACCCGCTAAACTGGATAAGCACCGAAAACCAAACGACATAATTAAAAAAAATATATTTTTTAATTATGTCGTTTAGTTAGTTTGTTTTTTTTACTATTTTTTTTAAAACAGGATTTTGAAAGTTAAATTTTAGTAATACGGTATCGTTGGGTCATTAAATTAATAATTGAATCAAATTGTTATAAAACTATAATTAATTTTGGCATTAAGATGATATTGTTTTAATCTTTATTCATACAATTTATTTTGGTGCTTCTCCAGATAAGGACCCGATCTAAAATCAACCTGGCGTCGTCAGGGTTAACATCACGGTTAGCGTTAGCTTGGGTCCTAATCTGAAGAAGTACCTTTATTTTATATAAATAGCTTCCAAAACTTTTCATCTTTAATATATGAGCTAATAATTAAAAAAATTTAAAGCAAGTTTAAATGACTTTCGACGCAATAAGATTCCTTTCTATTCTCGAAGAGTCACGAAGTAAGTCACTCTTTTTTTTTTTTAACGCCGTTAGTTTTTTAATAAATCACTTTTTTTAAAATAGGATTTAAAAATTTACATTTATTTATTGGATTTTTATTTTTAATTAATTATTTTAAATAAGTTAAATGATTTTTATTTTTTAATTTGACAAATCACGCTTATTCCGCCGTAGTCACACACACACACACACACGTGATATTTGATCTGATAATTTTATTAATAGAAAAGAGAAAATGTATTTATTTACAATAAAGTAACGGATATCATCAACCCAACCACAAAAGAATGTCTTACTCTCAAACTCTTCAACTTTTTATGTTACAAACAAAAACAGTTGAAAAAGTAAATAAAGTTTTTTTCAAGAAGATATATTTTAGCTTTTACTTACCAAATAAAATATTCGTTTTGTTTTCCTACCCCCAGAAAATAATATGCACAAAAGAAACTCCCAAAGTTTGTTTTTTTTACTTTAAAAAAATTAAACTTTCATTCATTTATGAATGAAGGAATAAAGCTGACAAGGCAGACGACAACACCTGACCGAAATGAATCTCCCTAGACATGTGACTCGTGCACAACGGTACTTCCGCCCGGTTTCAGTCAATTTAACCTGACGGTGTCTACAATCTATATTTCACTTCTGCCCGGTTTCAGTCAAATTGACATGCGATCGACGTTCAACTTCCGCCCGGTTTCAGTCAAATTCACATAACGATATACGTTCCACTTCTACCCGGTTTCAGTCAAGTTGACATGACGATCTAACTTTCTAATTCCGCCCGGTTTCAGTCATTAAATGTCAGCTGACACGTGATGCCTTTTCCTCTCACAACTCGCCTCGATATAAACAGCTGTAATTCAACTGTTGCGTAAGATAAAAATAACAGTATGTTTATTCTTTATTAAATGTAGTAAAATAAATTTTTAATAATAAAAAAGCTATACATCTGACTGCCATTCAATTATTTACAAAAAAGAAGCTTTACAAGTTCATTCATTCCGGCGTTACAATTCGAGTCCAGTGGTAGAGGGCAGAATGGTATGCGGACGATTTGGCCATCAGACGTTTTGGTCAACTTGTTCTTTTTTAATTTTTTAAAAACTTTTGGGTATCTTTTACAATAATCAGCAGAGTGGCGGACGGGGTCCAAAAAACGAACGAGAACGGGGTAAAAAAAAAATATATACAAAAAAGTGATGATGACCTACGCCGAGAATATATATTTTCCTACTTACCTATGACATTTGTTTGTATTTTTACGTAGTATAAATGGGTTTTTATTAGATGTAAAAAAAATGTCTTGTTTTTTGGGGGCACAGATTTTTACTTAAAAAAAATGGCGCCGATGCGACTATTTTCCAGCCTCGCTTAAGAACCCCCCCCCCCTCCCCCATGTTCGTCGGACAAAAACATTGATTTCTAATAAATAGCAGTTGGAACGGCTTAAAAATACAAACAAATGTCACAGATAAGTTGGAAAATAACTTTTATCGGCTACAGTTACTTTTATTTGATGTATATTTGTTTTTTGAGCGTTTTTACTCTGCCTATTATTGTAAAAGATACCCAAACTTTTAATTATTTTATTTAAAAGAACTTCATTTGGCAAAGCTTCAGAATAGAGTCAATGCCGTCATAGGCATGAAAGCCAATGAACCCGACTTCCGCTTTCTTCCGTAAGTTTTAAACCAATTGTTTTTATATTTAAAAGTCCTCAGATTTATAATAAAATTAAATAATTTATATGAAAATGTCGGATTTATGCAAATTTTATAAAAATTGTGTATCATAATTACAAAAAATATACAAAACAATTGGTTTAAAACGTACGAAAGTAAGCGGAAGTCGGGTTCATTTAGCGTTTTTTTTTGTTTTTTTTAAGAAAAAGTTATTAAAATAAGTAAAAGTAACTGTAGTATTTACCTCCTCTTCAGGAGGTTAGGCACAAGGCCAGTTTTATCTTACTCCCAAAAGGTAAGATGTGACCCAAGGTCGGGTCGGGAAAGTGAGACTTGAAAAGCCAGCGCCCGAGAAAGTGAGCACTCTGGCCATTAAAAATTGCCTGGGCAGCCCTGTCGGCATTCCCCGGTAGGGGCGCCTCAGGCAGTAAGCAATAAACTTACTCCTCCCCAAAGAGGGGAGGCAAAGCCTGGGAGGGTGGACCTCCTAGAACTGCACAGGACAGACCGATAGACCGGCGTAAATCAAGCCCTGAAGGCCAAGACAATACCAGTCTATGGAGTGCAGTATCCATCGGAACAGATACTACACTTTGATCTTGGCCAAAGTAACTGTAGATGACCCCCTAAATTTTCACCCTAAATCTTCAGTGGCAACTTGCTTTGTTTGGGGTGAACTAAGTTTAAAAAACAAAAAAAAGAAAGATTATAGTCAATTAGCAGGGCTACAATATAGAAGAAATTAAATAGTGTGTGTAACATCTTTCTTTTAAAACTCCCCCCATCTCTCTCTCTCTCTCTCTCTCTCTCTCTCTCTCATCAATCAAATTACTGTCCCCCCCCCCTTCCGACTGCCCGTCTCTCTCTCCCTCTCTCGATATATATATATATATATATATATATATATATATATATCCTAATAACATTATTCCCACCCCAGACTGTCCGTCTTTCTCTTTCTCTAGCAACTTGTTCAATATGACAGCAAGAAGCAAGAAAGAAAAGGTCATTAGCGGCTGACTGACTGTTGACCTAGTTTCAGTGTTATTTTTTGAACAACTACCAATAAGAACCTGAGGGAATGCATATTATAGTATTCTTGCTACCATCTACCAGCTTGCGGTCATTCAGAATTCGATGATGTAAGTGTCTCTTTGATCTAGTTGGACACACATATACACGCACCGAGGCAGAAATATGAATTTCCTTTGCATAATTGTGAACCTGTGTCTATGGACGTTCACTGCACAGCACAGGCCGTGATCGTCCACTCGTTGTGCTCGTTCGAATTCCGACACTCATGTCGTCTCAGTCACTGCTGCAACCAAAGAGTTCTCTTCTGCATAACAAAACTACGACTGCATCTTACGGCTTCCTTCATATGCACGCTTGAACTTGAGTTGAGCACGGTTCTGAAGAAGGGAAGAGTTCCCGAAATATTAAAAATATTATATCATACGGAATTTCCACCAGACCATCTTGATACAGGTATTACATAACATTGTAACATTGTGTAGATAGACAGATATATGTGTGTTTGTGAAAAAAAATAAAAATAAAAAAAATAATAAATAAATAAATATATATATATATATAGTAGAGAATGGTAGTTTGCTTGAAGCATTGCTGGGTATAGTAGTAGTAATAAGTTTTTGAAAGGCTGTGGGCAACTGAGTTTTCTGGTTCAATTATTTTTGACAAAGGGATGTCTTTTCCCGAAATATCAAATAGTGATTTTTAATCACCCGGACATCACACGAACAGCTAAAAACTCTCTTGCTGTTATGTAAGAAAAAAAAAAAAAAAAAAAAAAAAAAAAGGAAAAATAAATAGTAAGTCTTATATCGTATTCGATTTATTGTTATTGTTTTTGTTCCTTACAACTTACATCTTACCCGGAATTGCATTGCCCACAGCCTTTCAAAAACTTATTACTACTATATATATATATATATATATGTGTGTGTGTATATATACATTGTATTAAGGGTGAAACTATTTCATTTGCTCCAACTTGTGTCTATCCGTCACACCTCTGCATTGTATTGCCTTCTAAGTATCACATTTCTAAAACTACAACTATTTTGAGAAGTGACGGCGAGGAAAGCCAATGATTAGATGGGAACAAAGACCTCCGCAAAACCGGCCTTCACCCTGAACACGCCTGTGATTGTGTCAAGCGGAGACAAAAATCCATCATTGCGGAAACCCGCCGTAACTCAAAGTTTTAAAAGAAAGACGTTTCTCACACTTTTTAACTCTTCTAGTTTGTTGTGCATACCCCTGGGCAACGTCGGGTAACCATGCTAGTTTGATATAAATACAGCGACAGAATGATCCAACAGTTCTTCCAGAAATCTTAGAAACAGATTGAATAGAAGTCTTTCACTTTAGGTCTGGAATGAAAGTACGTCATAGGAGCTTATAAGACATAAGATTCCTCGGGGGGGGGGGGAGAATTTATTTATCTACCTCCCACAAGGTAAGATGTGACACAAGGTCGGGAAAGTGGGATTAGATAAGCCAGCGCTCGAGAGGTGAGCTCTCTGGCCATTTAAATTCATATCGACTGGAGCAAAAAAATAGATTTGAGCGTTGGTGGTCAAAGGAGTTTTTTGGATGTGTTCAAAGTAACTTTTATACACATCGCACCACATGCTCCAGATCAGAAGAGATTGAACCAGCAAGATTATGATCACCAATCCTCTCGAAGTGCTGCTATAGACAGTTTGTCGTTTGAATAGATGTTAACAAATGATGCCAAGACATGATTTGGAAGATCAGTAATGCAAATCAGGATAAATTCTTGCGATAGGCACTGGTATTCTTGGAGGATTATGAACTCGCAACTATTTCCTCCTTATGGATTAAGATTATCGCAAAAATAGCAACTTGTGTTCAATGAATCTTATACAATGTATCGTTTACAATAGATAACGTTTTTCGCTGACAGTGGTGTTAATTATTGGTTGACTACTTGTGTAACGTAGATTGTTAAATCTCGTGCCCACCTGCTCCGGTTGAATCAGAACTTTTTACTGATGCTACGTCGAACATATCTTTATGGATAAGTAACTATTAATTTTTTTGTTGATTTTTATTTTACTGTGCTTGAAAGGAATCACGACACATTGATATATATAAATATATCAATATATCTGCATTATCGGTGGCGGTGAGGGAGTGTGAGTTAGTGAGAAAGGAAGACACATGCACAGGAATTCGATGCATAGTTTTTTTCTGAGCCGAAATTGCCAACCAATGTTGCATAACTTAGATTTCTCTCTCGCCTGTAGAGGGTGGTCGTGTCGTCTAGTGGATGAATTCCTTGTTCCCTCCCTCCTGCCGCGAACCACGCCGTCCGTGTTTGCAACAAAAGCCTCGTGATGCACCACGAAGACAAACTCTTCTTTTAAATTTAATTCATTTCATCACAAGCGTTGTTATTTCAACTGGGGGTCACTCACTACGTCGAGAGAGAGGGAGAGAGCAAATCACTACTTTATCGTAGTTAGTTAACAATGTTTTCTTAACCATTCATAGAGAGGGGGGAAGGATTTCTCTCGCTTGTATTCCCTTAAAGGAAATATTTCCCTTATTTTTACATCGTGAATCGCACGTCCTCTCAGTTCGCCTTCCGAATCAGACTGACGAAAACTCGCCCCCACGAGAACGAGTGACGTCACGGATCCTCTGCCTCCCACGCAAGGCCCGCGACGCCACAGAGCCTCCCGCAGGTGTAGACTGACCCTTGATCTGGGGTCTCGTCACACGGTAACCCTGTCACGTCTGTTAGCTCTGACTGTGAGAACAGGCCCTAATCTGCACTCGACTGCACCCGCGTTAATTTGTGCAAGTCAAACCAACGATTCCCAACAGATACGTCCATTCCCATAGCGCCATTATCCAATACCAACTGACCATATCAATTTCGGCTTTGTTATTATATAACAATTTGTGAAACTCTGCAAAAGTCCACTCTGGGACTTCACTGTCAATGTAGCCACACTCCCAATGGGTTTTATTCGGCAATGGAGTTTTTCTTTTTGACACTAACTTTTGCAGATGGTTCCAATCAACAATTATTTTATTTTTGACAACCCACCATATTTGTTTTTCCCAGCCAGGTGCCTGACTTCAACACAGGATTACTTTATTTTTGGCAATCAATCATGTTATGTTGTTTTCTTCCGTGCACCTACTTCTGTCAAATAACCTTTTCAGTGGATATTTAATATGGATTGTCAGTTGAATGATGAATATTATGAGAGGATTGAAAATGACGAATGGAATGGACAAAATTTGATTACTTAAGAGTAAAGTTTATGACAAGTATTTATTGACATTGATTTTGAAAACGACCATGTTGTAGACTGTAGGGAAGAAGTCCCGTGGTAATGCGTTCCACAGATTTGAAGTTCTTGCAAAGAAACACTGTTTGTGGAAATTCTGTTTGATGTTAGGCACAATCTGTAATTAAACGCTGATATGTTTGTTTTACAATTGAGTCGTGTTGATTACTGGATTATTGTCTGTGTGACTTCACAAAAGTCTTCAGCAACAGGACCCGGTACAATTGCAGGCTTGACCAAATTGCTAGTAAAAAATGTGCCCCTCCCCCCTGCAAATAGCATTTCAAATCGACAAATCCCCCTGTTTAAAAGGGAAAAATCCATCAGGTTGCTTTCCATCAATACAAGCCTGCACATTTCTATTTATATAAAGATAGGTATGTGTATATATTTATATATTTGTATGTACAGGATTCACTCCTATACTAATTAACAGATGTTAGGTGTAGGGGATCCAAACGTTGGTTATATTTAGTTTGATTTAGTTTTATGCCAAGGAGACAAAACGGGGGTGGAAGACCTTTGTAAAAATCCAGCAGATACCCCCGTTTTTTTTGTTTGTTTTTTTTGTAAAATTTTAACAATAGGTATTAGACATCAATTAATAAATATTCCCCAAACTTCAGTTTATTTGGAGTATTTTAAAGGGTTTTAGTGGGCATAATATGGACACAACTTCCCATTTGAAAAGTTAAATATTTTAGATTTGCATTAAATTTAATCCATAGTCATCAAATATCAATTTAGCAAGATTTCCTGAATTCAATTTCTTAAAATTCCTTAAGCTTAAGCCTTAAATTTGAGATATTTTCTAGAATCAAAATCATGTAATGGATTTTGATCAAAATTGGAATAAGGATTCTAGACATAAAGTTTAGTAGCATTATATCTTGATTTCAATCCTTGTAAGGGGACGTAAAAGTGGTGCAAAACTGTTCTGTTTGGGAATTAATTTTACCCGTCATGGGACGGGTATTCTTCTGGTTATATACATTTTATTTATTTATTTTTTTTTTTATTCAATGTGTTAATTAAATAGAAATTGAAATATATTACAAACTAGCAGGGCTACCCGGCGTTGCCCGGGGGGATAAAGAAACAATATAGAAGAAATTAAATAGTGTGTGTAAAATCTTTATATAAAAACTTCAATCTCTCTTCCTTTCTCTAGCCGTCTCTCTTTCCCTCGTCCCCATTATCCCAAAATACTCAAAGTTTAGAGACGTGTCCCCGTTGTACCAAAGAACTAAAAGTCTAGAGACCCCCCTCCAACTTCCTATGACGTCATTTCCGTATTAGTTGTCAGGATGACATGGGTATCTAGGTAAAGCCTGGGAGATTGGACCTCTTCCTTCCTAGAACTCGTCTAATACTGACAGAATCAAAGCCGGTACCGGAATTTCCCTAGAATTAGCGTCTATTAATTTTTAATCCCCCTCCCCAGCCTCCTTCTGATGTCATTTAAATTTTAGGGAATGATTTGCAATTTTTTTTCAGGAATGACTTGCAGTTTTTTTTTATAAATTACTAAATAATATAATTGTTTTCTATTTAAATTAATACAAAATTGAATTGAAATTAAACTGAAAATAGCTGAAATAATCGAGCTCCCGACAAAATCTGCCACATAGCTCCCTTGGGTGTGCATTTAGAGATTCGGAAATACTACCATTATCTTTCTTGGTTAATTTTACATAAGAATACACTTTTAGATTTTATCTAGATTCTCTAACATTTTTTCTATAGGGTATATACACACTCACAAACACACATACGTACACATATTGAGTTTTATATATATAGACTAGCAGGGCTACCCGGCGATGGTCGGGTGCAGAATCAAAAGCCAATGTTTTTATACTCAATTGGTTGGCAGATTAAGTTATCACTTTAATCACTGTTCTCACATCACTTGCTTTTATACTGTTAAAAAACTCTTATCATCTAATATTTGCAATAGTGGAGGTAGTGCACACATGAAAAAGTAAGATTAGTATAGCTTGTTCTATTTACTGGTGAGGGGATTTTTTATTCATGACAATATATATATATATATATTACATGACACTGGCGGACAGTGGCGGACACTTGCGGGCACTTGCAGGCAGTGGCCACTAAAATGTAAGATCTACAAAATACTGACTCATTTCCTGTTTTGAATTATGAGTTGGCGTTTTACTTATAGGGCTGACAGTGGTGGACACTGGCGGACACTGGTGGACATGTCCACTAAAATGTATTATCTAAAAATGCTGACTCATTTCCTGTTTTGAATCATCAGTTGGCGATTTCTTTATAGAGCTGATCGTGGCGGACACTGGCGGACACTGGCGGGCAGTGTCCATTAAAATGTAAAACCTAAAATTTGCTGACTCATTTAGTGTTTTGAATTATGAGTTGGCTATTTCTTTATAGGGCTGCCAATGGCGGACAGTAACGAGCAGTGTCTACTAAAATGTAAGATCTAAAAAATGCTGACTCATTTTCATGTTTTGAATCATGAGTTGGCGATTTCTTTATAAGGCGGACACTGGCGGGCACTGACAGGCAGTGCCCACTAAAATGTAAGATCTAAAAAAATTTGACTCATTTCCTGTTTTGAATTATGAGTTGGCGTTTTACTTATAGGGCTGATAGTGGCGGACACTGGCGGTCATGTTCACTAAAATGTAATATCTAAAAAATGCTGACTCATTTCCTGTTTTGAATTATGAGTTGGCTATTTTTTTATAGGGCTGACAGTGGCGGACACTGGCGGATACTTTCGGGCAATGTCCACTAAAATGTAAAATCTAAAAAATGCTGACTCATTTCCTGTTTTGAATTATGAGTTGGCTAAGTAAAGCCTGGGTTAGTCCTTCTTCTTTCTAGAATTATCAGATTAGAATTTTGAATTTCCCCACCCTCCACACTGCATTCTATCTATGGTGTCATTTCATGTTGAATTTGAGGAAATGACTTGCATTTTGCTTTTCGGGAATGACTTGCAATTTGTTTAAAAAAACACATGGTATAATTGTTTATTATTTAAATTAATACGTAATTAAATTGAAATTAAGCTGAAAATAGCTGAAATAATCGACCCCAAACGAAATCTATTAGGAGTGAATTTAGAGATTCGGGAATTAACTTTCTCGGTTAATTTTACATAAGAATACACTTTTAGATTTTATCTAGATTCGCTAAAGTTTTCTTTTCTACAGGGCAGCACACACACATACTAACACATACAGACACTGAGTTTTATATATAGAGATGAAAAATATTATATAAAAGGGGAAATGACAAATATCAATAACATTCCAGGAATGTAATAACACATATTAAATAATAGTTAACTAATAAACATTTAGAAGGAAAATGGGGGGGGGGGCGGAACAAATAATAATAATTAATTAAAAAATGTCCCTTTTCGAAACCAACATGCAAGTATAAATCAGCAAATTTCAACGGATGTCCTGCGTTTCCTCGAATATTGGCGATGGAGAAGAACTCGTAAAGTCAAGCCAATTCACGATAGTCCTCGGTGTGGCATGCCATTAACAGACCAAGCGTGCCGAGGAAGTCGCACGTGGCGGAGGCTATCGCTCCACACGTCTCCACAGCGATCGGTTGAAACACAAATCTGTCAAGAAGGCCAGCATATTTTGACCGCTTATGGCTCTCTGCTAACGCTGCTGCATGTCCAGGGTTATATAAATTAAACATGTTTTGCACTTTTCAGCGAGTCGATAACAGAAATCTGTTCAAGCCTGGAGTAATCTTATGTGCTGTCATCTTGAATAACCGTAAAAAATATTTTGTGATATTAAAATAATTGTTGCCATAAACACAATCCAGACTATCCAGAATTTAGATTTATGGAAAACAATTTTGAAAACAAAAATGTTTTATTTTCGTTTTTTAAAAACAAAGTCACTTTATTTATTTATTTATATATATATATATATATATATATATATATATATATATATATATATATATATATATAAAATTTTGTACAAAAAACTTAGTATAACATTAGTACCGTCAGTTTCAAGCTCAGAAGGACTTAACCCTCCGGCTCTCTTCAGCTTATGTAGTCACCTGTTTTAGAAATGTGAATCCACATATCACTTTCGTTTGGATACGTTGTTTGCTTTAGAGTGTCATGCATATTTGTTTAAAATTTGTGTTGGGGAGGGGGGTGAGACTATAAAGATTTATAAAGTTCGAAAAAAGGGGGGATGTAACAGTCAAGATTTAAAATAGGATTAAAAAAGGGTATATATATATATATATGGGAAGCCATAAAATTAAATACTGTCTTGTTTCTAAATTCCCGAAAACAGTTTTTCATTGTAAACAACTGATGATCCCTTAAATAATGTTAGAAGCAAACTAATATAATAACTGTCAAAAATAAATTGACTTACATGAGTGATTTTCCACTGAACGACTTTTTTCTTATTTAAAATTTTTTTTTTTATAGTTTTAATGGTTGAGAAACTTCCAAGAATATATATATATATATATATATATATATATATATATATATATATATAACATTAAATTATACATTCACAACAGATGAAAATGTTATAAATGACAAACAAATCATGAAACCGATAAGAAATATTTATCTACATGAGCTCAGAAATAGCGAGGATTGAGTGCCACAAATACTGTGTTATCGTACGTCCGTCAACCTGGCTCTATAATAAATACTAACCAAAGAAAGCAGCGTTTATCTATATTACATATTCTTTTATAATATTATTATATATCTATATAATAAAAGTGAACGTGTGTGTGTCCGGCTTGCTTCAATAATCGCGTAAGAAAAGTTAAATTTTATTAGCAAAGATGAGGAGGCTTAATCTTAGTAATTGCTAATGAAAATAAAGGAAATAATTTCTATCGATTTTAATAGACACAAAAATATTCCATTACTATTATTTTTAAAACAGACCGAAGATATATATATATATATATATATATATATATATATATAATAAAATCAAAAAAATATATATATATATATATATATATAGAGAGAGAGAGAGAGAGAGAGAGAGACAGACAGACAGACAGACAGACAGACAGACAGACAGACAGACAGACAGACAGACAGACAGACAGGAGAAATAGAGGAATGGAGGGGAGGAAGAGTTTTGTCTTTTTTATGGAGGGAGGGGGAGAGAGAGAGGAAGGGAGGGGAAGAAGAGTTTTGTCTTTTTTATGGAGGGGGGGGGGAGAGAGAGGAAGGGAGGGGAAGAAGAGTTTTGTCTTTTTTATGGTGGGAGGGGAAGAAGAGTTTTTCTTTTTTATGGAGGGAGGGGGAGAGAGAGAGGAAGGGAGGGGAAGAAGAGTTTTGTCTTTTTTATGGAGGGAGGGGGAGAGAGAGGAAGGGAGGGGAAGAAGAGTTTTGTCTTTTTTATGGAGGGAGGGGGAGAGAGAGGAAGGAAGGGGAAGAAGAGTTTTGTCTTTTTTATGGAGGGAGGGGGGAGAGAGGAAGGGAGGGGAAGAAGAGTTTTTCTTTTAATGGTGCGTGCGAAAAAAAGAACAAACCCATTCTTTCCACCATTCACCAATAAGATCCATTGTCTAGATATACCTGAAGAAGGTCGGAGGTTATATCGGCCGATACGTTGTGAGAATAACACCCAATATGAGAGTAATAGTCCGAACAATCAAAATAATACATATAATCAATCCTCATCTCAAAAATTCAAAAACAACACACAATGTGTCTCGGAATTTCTGATGTGAGGATTGCTAATTGGTATTATTTGTATTATTCGGACTACTGGTCTCATGGCGCAACGGATAAATTGCTAAGTATAATCAGTTCTAAGTGACAGCTTTCTTGAGATAGTGCGGTCGATACTAAGAATATAATTACGAACAAAATGAATGACCGATCCATAAATGTGAAAACATTTTTACCCCTCCCTTCACTTAAAAAATTCACCAAAATTCAGTAAATCAACCAATTTTAATGAAATTTTCAGTATTTATTAATCAACGACGACGGAATATTATGAATTCATTATTTTTTTAAATCTTAGTGAAAAAGTATTATTTTGTGAAAACAAAATACACTTTTACTAAAGTTACATTTTTAACTACTAATAAAAAAAACGCATGGATTAGAAAAAAAATATTTTAATAAAAATAAAGCACTGTAGATGGTGACAATTGAAAAAAATGTTTGTAAACATTTCTTATATATTACGAAAAAAGCCCCTAAATTCCGTGTTAATAAAATCAATATAACTCGAAGAAAAAATAATTTATCGAATTAACAATGTTATCATTGAATAAAACATTGTTGGATCAATATTTTCACAAAAGACAATATAATTGCAAAAAATATTTAATGTGATTTTAATGATAAGAGTTTCCGGGAAAATTTAAAATGCGATATTATAACATTTCCCTTTCGCGCATAAACGTGTCATCACCAGCGTAAGAAATGTTTTTTTATAACCTTTAAAATAAAAATAAAAATGAAAAAATTGAGAAAGTTAGTCGTTTCAAAAATATTAATTTTAAAAATGGGATAATTTCTACTAACAATTAACTTGAAGATGTATGGATGCTCAGTATTGTAATAAACAGACGGGGTTTGCACCGCCACCCATGCCATCAAAATAAAAACAAGCAGCGTGTGTTTATATGACAAAGAAATGTAAACAACCTCGTTTTCATTTTGTCTATTTTGCTCAAATTTGGGATAAAATTGATTGTTGGTCTTAATTGTATTTTTTGTCCTGAAATAAAATTCTAATTTACTTTTTTAGAGTTTTGAGAATCGAATTTTAATTCACTGTTTTAATCGCTGGCGGCCATATTGTTTTTCCATGGACCAAAAATATTTTTACAACGTAAAAAGTTTTATTGAAAAAAACCAGAGTTTTTGATAAAAAAAATAAACTTTGGACATTTTTTATACAAAAATCTCGTTTAAAACAAAATGAAAAGGTTAAAACTAAAATATATTGGTTGATATTTAAATAATTTTAATATCTCATTGGAAATAAAATCTCATTGAGTACAATGAAATATTAAATGGCATTAATAAGTAAATAAAATTTAAAAAATATGGTATAATAATTATACAATTTCGATAAACTATTACAACACCATATCTTCTTTATAAAAGTAAAAATAATAAAATGATATATTATAGCGATTATGAGCTCCTATATAATCTCTGAATGTCGCTAACAATCTTGTTTACATTTCATCGCTTACTCTGACATTTTTTTTTGATAATTATGCAATTCCTTAGTAAAAAGTATGTACATTTTTTTAAAATTCAGTGTCTTAAGACTTTAATTTACTAATCATCTTTGAAATAGTTTCAGAAAATTGATGTTTTAATGAATTTCTGAAAGTTTTGATTTCATTGATTTTTTTTTGTATTTTTAGCCGACGTGTGAACAGTTTTAATTTTAAATTTTATTTTCACCCGTAAAATTACATTTTTTAGCGATTAACTTTTGGCAAAATTTAAATAGAAACTAATTCAAATAATTAGGATAAGTCTGTTATAATACCCGCAGTCTGTATAAATCACAGCCATTTTTGCACGCACCTACGAATTACTTAAGACTTCTACCTGGTCATGGGCTGACAGGACGAGAGCAATCTACCCCGTGGATTAAATAAAGGGTTCCGTTCGAAGTTCCGTACAGATTCTCGAGTTTAACGAAAAGATTTCCATGTTTGACAAGATGCACCTGAAGAAGGTCGGGGGTTACATCGGCTGAAACGTTGTGATAATAGCATCGAAGATGAGAACACTAGTCCGAATAATACAAATAATACAATACGCAGTGTTTTCTTTATTGTGTCACTGTCAGTTATATTGATATTTTTTTCTCCGTTGAAATGGCGTTCGTTATAGGCGACAAGTTGGTTGAAATTGATTACAGTGACACGTTAGAGAGAGAGAGAGAGAGAGAGAGAGAGAGAGAGAGATCAAAGCGAAATACTGTTTTATTTGTTAAGCATCCGTTGCTTCAATTCTATTGGCTAATACCTTGATGACGTATTTATTTTACTTTCGACAAAAAAAAAAAGTCTTAGCAAGTAGAGTTTTTGTTCACGTCGACAGTAAAATATTCTCGACGCTTTTATCCGCATCGCTTGGTTTCTCTAACCAGCATAAATGAATAATTGAATACATGTCGATGGAAAGACGTTACCCAAGGCGAGTGGCGTGCAGAATCTGGTAATGACCAGGGCATCACTTAATTGTCTGTTCCCTTTAAGACTCAAGTATAAGACCTAAAATATTGAAAAATAGAATAAAGGAAAATATTTTGAATAATATAAAAACACAGATATAACAAGAAATAATGAACGATTTATACTTCTTTTGAAAGCGTCTTAACAATATAAATAGCAACACTAATATTGTACTCCTTGGCCTTTTGGCCAAGATTAAAATGTAGTATCTGTTCCGATGGATACTGCACCCCATAGACGGGTATTGTCTTGTCCTTCGGGGCTTGACTTACACCTGTCTATGGGTATGTCCTGTGCAGTTCCTTCTCACCCTTTGAGAAGGGGTTAGTTTATTGCTAATCGCCTGAGGCGCCCGTACCGGGGACTGCCGACGGGGCTGTCCATACAATTTTTAAAAAGATCCAAGTACTCTTCCTCTAGAGTGCGCAATTCCCGCTTTCCGACCTTGTGTCACATTCTGCTCTGTGGGAAGTAGATAAATAGGGGTTTATGCCGAATAAAGCTTTCTTAAGTTACGACTGTTCTCGTTTGTCATTACAACCACCACAAGTACTTGACTTATTTTCATACTGTAGAGAGCTTCGCCACATACTTGAAAACAAAATTCCGCCACTTACCACAGTTTTGCGCCATTCTTTCAACTGTCAGGAGTGGCATGTCAGTCTCAACCCTTATCTAGTCAGTTCGCCTCTTTGGTGGTCGTGTAGTAGCATTACGGCAAGGGTACCAGTGGCTGCAACAAGCCGCCATTAATCATATTTTGAATCTGTGCTTGACGTCGAAGCTGGGCTCTGACTAGTGCAAGCATTTCACTTCGTTTCTCGTTTGCACAATAACATCCAGCTAACTTACGCAGAGACACCTTGCGAACTGGACGAAATACATCCGTTCGCTAAATAAACAATATGTGGCTGAACGTCACGACCCATACGAGGCGTGACTAAATTGACTGCGTAGCCGAACTCCAGGAATGGTGTGGCAGTTGCGGATGCGTGGGTGTCCAAAACTGTTATATTAACTGATTTCAAATTGAGATCCACAAAAAGCAGCTGGCTAGCGAATTCGAAGGACCAACTTTCGACAACTCCCGTGCACTCTTCACCCCTTACGACTCCCACTAACTCTCCAAGTCTCATATATTTTAAATAAATGATTTATTCATTAAAAAAATTAAATAAATAACATTATTTCGTGTTCTAACTTCTTTAAATAATGTTACGAAAAGAATGTTTTCCATAATGTGACTAACTCCTTCAAAAAAGCGCCAACCATGCAAAACACATCGGACTCTACTTTTCAACACTCTCATTAACAAGAACGGGGGTACATTTTGCTTTATCCACAGGAGGGTTACACCTCGTGGGTTAATACCAGCAGAATTTTTTAAAAAGAAAAAGGAAAGTCTTCTCTGAAAAATACATTTTACGTCGAAAGCCTCAGATAAAATTTTGGCGCTTTTTCGTTATTTTCTAACACCCGTTTTTTCTTAACTTTTTTACTAACCAATTTTTTTATTTTTTCGGTGTACAATTACCTATCATGTCGGTAGAGAATTCCGTGCTTTTTGGAAATTAAAAAAAAATACTTTTGATTTTAGGAGGGGGATCAGTTTCCTATATAAATTTTACGTAAACTAATCCCCTACTTTTTGACCATCACAAATCTAAAAAATTCTTTGTTCTGTGTACAATTACCTATCATGTCGCTAGAGAATTCCGTGTTTTTTGGAAATTTTTTCCGAATATTTTTTTATTTTTTTATTTTAAGAAGGGGATCATTTTCATATATAAATTTTACGTAAACTGTTCCCCTATTTTTTGACCATCACAAAATTTTCAAAAAATATCCAGACAACCCGAAATTCTCTAGCGACATGATAGTAAAAAAGAAAATAAAAATGGTCCGTAAAAAAGGTGAAAAAAACATGCAACATGGTAAAAAAGTGGAAGATCAGTTTACGTTAAATTTATAGAAAAAAATATTTGAAAAAAAGTTCCAAAACCACGGAATTCTCTAGCGACATGATGGGTAATTGTACACCGAAAACAAATATTTGTAAAAAAGTTGAGAAAAACGTCGGTGGAAAATAACGAAGAAGTGCCAAAATTTTAAATAAATGATTTATTCATTAAAATTAAATAAATATTATTTGTTGATCTAACTTTTTTCAATAATTTTACGAAAATAATATTTTCCATCTTATGGCCAACTCCTTTTATTTAAACAATTTTATTTTTATACGTAAGTGTACGTAGTATTTTTTTAGCACAGCAGCAGCAACATAAAACAAACATCATTCCAGGCATTACCTTAGAGTGAAGATCGGTTTATTGCCTTTCGCCTGAGGCGCCCCAATTCGTTACAAGTGCCAATGGGAATATACAGGGTGTTGCAGCAAAATCCGACACTCGATAAAAAGTAAATGAAATACAAGGAGGTGCTGATGAGCGTGGTGAAGCCCTGGATGGACGAAATCGACACCGAACGCCCCTACATCTTCCAACAGGACCCCGCTCCTGCACACAAGGTAAAGACGACCCAGGCGTGTCTGCTAAAAAATGCTCCTCACTACTGATCGCCGGACTTGTGGACGCCCTCCCGACTCACATGCAACCCCCTTGACTATTTTTTATGGGACGTGATCGAGGCCAAGACAAACATGCACACCCACAACACGGTTGACTCTCTGAAGCTTTCAATCGTGGAAGCGTTCGCCGCTATAGAAACGTACATGGTTGCTAAAGTGTGTGACTCATTTTGCGCCCGCATTGAGATTGTCGTCTCTGTCGGCGGCGGTTACATTGTATGTAACTTTAACTGTTGTTAAATAAACTGTCGGGTCTCTGCATATACAACTTTTGTTTCTAATTGCCAATTTCGTTTTCTTTTTGTCAAGTGACGGTATTTGCTACAACTCCATGTACATTTTTTTTTTGTGTTTCTTATCCAAAGTGCCTCCTTTTGGAGAGGTGGATTCTCTCCACATAAAAGATATCTATATTTTCCTCACGTGAGGAGTCACAAATTATTTTAAAAACACGCGTTAATATTTGGTAATTTTTTAAATACTATTAAACTACTTTCCATATCTCCATCCCCATCCAATAACTTTAGAGTTACGTTTACGTTTATAATTACTAACTTTAATAGTTAGGTCTAATGTATTAACTGTATTTGGTTTACGTAAGATTATTTGAACTGTCTTTGGGAGATAGGGCTATTGAGGAAGTCCGTATAAAAGCCAGCCACTCAACCCCTCGAAAAGCTAAACGGTGATTTCAAAGCTTCCCTGTAGCAGTCTGAAATAGGACCTATTTCTTATGCGTCCACTGTGGGCAAGTTGGTCTTAAACAAACCAATCGGCTCACAGGGCGTATTGATTTCAGCTAGTCCCTTGCGGATTATTTGCACCCCTGTTGAACGGTGGAACGGGTCGTCAAAGAGACACTCGCCGTCAACCTAGAAGGAACTCTTCTTCACCTCTCTCCTGACCCCTCATCCACTGGATTTCCGAGCACCGCTCCCCGGGCAGTAAAAGAACTTCGTTTCCTTCCACCGGACATCAGTCCTACGTTTTTCTAAGCTATACCCCAACGGTATAGGATACCCAATAAAGAAGCGTTGAGTTTTTTCCTCGTATGACTACCGTCTACCGTGCTTATACTTATAGTGAGGCTACGCCTACTAGCCTTAGCTATTATACCCCTAAAGTCGAATATCATAAAGAAATAAGGATTGACGATAATCGATAAATATTCACGATTCTCGTTTCCATATACTTGCCCAGATACAGCCATCAACGATGATAAAATGACTGCATTCTTCGTTCAGCTTCTTTGGGGTCCCATCATGCATCCATTTAGACCGGAGAGTGTAATTCACGTCACAACAAATAAACCAATTTCTCTACGAAAAAAAAAAGGTGTAGCTGTAAGTCAGTCTATACCAGATGAACTTTATTTTTTCTTTGCAAGACTGTTTGGGATTTATTTACTTAATTGTATTTATTAAATGCCACGTTTCTCCAAAGATAGTAAGACATACGTTAAATGAATGGCAGAAAAAGATTTAAAAAAAAAAAAGAAAAACTTTTGGCGAGAGTAAAAAGGCGTCGTCGATTGGAGAAAACTCGAGCATTATTTTATCCTTCGCGCCTTTTTTTCTTTTCTTTTTCCACCGCCTTTTGCCACCGGAAGTTATTAGCGTACGAAAAGTGTAATGGCGGAAAACTGTCAAATCTTTTAGACGCTGTACTGCTATTGAGACGAGCTTAATGAAATACGTGCAGGGATGTCTTCACAACAATCATTTTAGAAAGCAACAAAATATAACCGAAAAAAAAAAGTAACAAAACGGACCACACAAAGGCGAGTTTAGTAAACGACACCCTGAAAAAAAAAGAAAAAACTTTGTTTCTTAGGTATAGGAACGCCGTCACACCTCATCAGCTGGAATTTAAAAAAAAAATATTTTTTAGGAAAATCGCCCAAGACAAGGCATGAAGCCATTTCATGTAAAGAGCTAAAAACAATGTGCTTACCAGCTTTCGTGACGTTCGACTCGGAATCGTTCGGCTGGCCTACGCAAACGCCCGAGTGTTGACGAGCTGAAGCAGCGAGCAGCCGATAACTTTGTTACAAAGTGAAAATAAGTGCTTTCGAAGACGGATTTTTTGTCAGGAAGTTTTTTTTTAAGAAAATAAACCCAAAATGAATTACGAACAGCTTTGCACTGCAGTATCATCGTGAGCAAGTAAAAATAAATAATAAAATTAAAAAAATATGTCGTGATAAAAGTAATTTTGGTACGTTTTTTATTTTTTTTTGTTTCTTCAAAAAAATTCCTTGTAAATAAAAATACAGTATTCATTTTATAACAGTAACCTCGCTATGTTTTTTTTCTCTTGTTTTTCAAAAAAAATCATGTAAATATGTTTAATTTTCTTTGTTGTTTCTTTAAAAAAAATCCTTACCCTAAACCTAAACCGTAACCGTAACCATAAAAAAAAAACACAAAAAAAACAAAAAAACAAACAAGCAAAATATTATTATCATAGGACACAGCACCGTATCAAAATGTCGTCTGGTACAAATCGGCTCGTCAACTCTCGAGCGTTTGCCTAGAACAGGCGAACGCTTCCGAGTCGAACGTCACGAAAACTGGTTCAGGATCGATAAGAGCACCTTTATTTCTAACATATATGGTACTTCTTATTTTCTACGTGCATTTTACATACTTTTGTATTTGAGTATTTTGTCAAGTTTATCTCTAGTTTCGTATTTCTATTATTTATACAAAACTTCGTGTAAAGAGAGATAACCCGGGAGACTAGTTGTACTGGTCGCCCTATTGTCTAAATCTCTTTTCATCTCAACGCCCGTAGCGATAAAATCGGCTCCTAGGAGCTGCTCAAACTAGAAACACGTCGTCTGTCCGAGCATTATGTTTTGTTTTTTTTGTTTTTTTTTTAAGGGTGGTTATATATTTTAGGTAGTCAGATGAATTCTGTGAATTCTTTTGTGGATCTAATAGGAAGATGCCGTCTATATGTCACAATTTTAGCGGAATTTGTCATATCGGAGAAATTTGAGAATGGTACCTGTTGTTCGTCTTTACCAATACCCTGCTTGGAATTTAGACTAGAACCCTGAGTTGGTCTAGTGGCCATCAAGCAACACTACTTCTACCGGAGAAGCTCTTTACTGGGTGGCACTTTTATCCCCCGCCCAACGCCGCCCACCGCCGCCCAGCCCCTAGCGCCAGCATTTTGGCTCACGTGACTCAATCGTAGTCACTTATGAACAGAATAGTCTTCCGTATTAACAATTAGCATGTATCCCACCCCCCAATACATTTTTTTTGTTTATTAATTATTTACCTTACAAAATAGAATGAAGATTGATGGATTTTTGCCCACCACCGTGCTAAGTGTTACTAACGAAGAATATTCTGTTTATAAGTGACTACGATTGAGTCACGTGAGTCAAAATGCTGGCGCCGGGGGACTGGGCGGCGGTGGGCGGCCTTGGCGGCGGTCGGCGTTGGGCGGCGTTGGGCGGCCTGGGCGGGGGATAAAAGTGCTGCCGCTCTTTACTCAACAGAGCTAAGAAGTTATCAAAATAAGCGAATGAAAACGATATCAGACTTTTGGGTGCAATTTTTTTTTTTTTTTTTGTGACGAATGCAAAGTATTTTGCTTGGAGAAGCGGATTCTATTAATGTAGTTGTATTCTGGAACACACAGTCTCTTTTTTTTAACAGTTTCACCTTTTAATATACCGAGAGACCAAACATAATTGAACCCATACTATACAAAATAATTAAATTCGATTGCATTTAATGAAATAGTTCTCAATACCTTTTCAGAGCTATATTTATTACTAATAGAGATTTGATGTCTGTCTGTTTAAGGCGAGACTATACTATTACTTCTATTAATGTACTATTGTACTTCTATTACTAATAGAGATTTGATGTATGTCTGTCTAAAGCGATACTATACTATTACTTTTATTAATTTACTATTGTACTTCTATTACTAATAGAGATTTGATGTATGTCTGTCTAAAGCGATACTATACTATTACTTCTATTAATGTACTATTGTACTTCTATTACTAATAGAGATTTGATGTATGTCTGTCTAAGGCGATACTATACTATTACTTCTATTAATGTACTATTGTACTTCTATTACTAATAGAGATTTGATGTCTGTCTGTCTAAGGCGAGACTATACTATTACTTCTATTAATGTATTATTGTACTCCTATTACTAATAGAGATTTGGTATCTGTCTGTCTGAAACCGAACTTATACTATTGCTTCTATTCATGTACTATTGTACTCTTATTACTAATATATATATATATATATATATGTATATATATATGCGAAATGTAATGATTCTCTCATATATATATATATATATATATATATATATATATATATATGTATATATATATATATATATACATGATAATGGCGCATATAATATGTTTACAGACAGCTGACGTCGCCATTTCTGAAACACCGTTCAACTACAATCAATGCATATTAATTTGATTTCCATTTTATTCAATTATATCAATACAATCAAATAAATCGATACAGCAACTGTAATTGTGTGATTAAAATTGCCTAACGCTATTCATCGATATTCACACGCATGTGTAATTGCTATAGTGCTATAATATAATAGTATTAGCAAAATGGACATTGCATGTCTACATCAGGTGACGATCTCAGATGAGATGTGAGATCAAATCATGATTGCATCTGTGTGGCCATTCCATTTCCACATTATTATTTTATTATTATTAGCAAAAATATACCTCCCTAGTTTTCTAATGTGCAATTAATTATGACAGTTTCATGTTGACATACGTCCCTTACCCAAAGGAGGTAGTAATGCCTATGAGGATGGACTCATGACAACATAACAGATACTACACTACCCCCAAAGGAGAAGGTAATGCCTGGGAGGAAAGTCTCATGACAACAGAACAGATACTATACTATACCCTCCAGAAAGGAAATAATGCCTAGGAAGATGGTCTCATAGTGAATGAACATATACTACCCTACCCACCCAAATTAGGAGGTAATGCCTGGGAGGATGGTCTCATGACATCAGAAAAGATAATTACCACCCTCGAATGGAGCGTTGAAAGATAATACAATTATACATTAATAGAAGTAATAGTATAAGTTCGGTTTCAGACAGACATATATCAAATCTCCATTAATAATAAGAGTACAATTATACATTAATAGAAGTAATAGTATAAGTTCGGTTTCAGACAGACATATATCAAATCTCCATTAATAATAAGAGTACAATTATATATTAATAGAAGTAATAGTATAAGTTCGGTTTCAGACAGACATATATCAAATCTCCATTAATAATAAGAGTACAATTATACATTAATAGAAGTAATAGTTTAAGTTCGGTTTCAGACAGACATATATCAAATCTCCATTAATAATAAGAGTACAATTATACATTAATAGAAGTAATAGTATAAGTTCGGTTTCAGACAGACATATATCAAATCTCCATTAATAATAAGAGTACAATTATACATTAATAGAAGTAATAGTATAAGTTCGGTTTCAGACAGACATATATCAAATCTCCATTAATAATAGAAGTACAATTATACATTAATAGAAGTAATAGTATAAGTTCGGTTTCAGACAGACATATATCACCCCCATTAATAATAGAAGTACAATTATACATTAATAGAAGTAATAGTATAAGTTCGGTTTCAGACAGACAGATATCAAATCTCCATAACGTTATACTACTTAGAAAAATTACCAAAAATAATGAATTCATTGCGAAATGCAGACATTTCAACAAACATCCCCTCTGTTAAATGAATGCAAGCTAAATTACACACAACAAACATAAGAGTAATTATATAAAATTGAATTTAAAAAATAAATATAATAAGAATAACAAAATAACAAATAATCGAATAATAATAATAATAATAATAATAATAATAATAATAATAATAATAATAATAATAATAAAATAATAAAATAAAAAATAAAAAAAATAAAATAAAATAAAATACTCATCTAAGCAACGAGACCAGATGTCATAATTGTCAACAAGAAGAGAAAAAAATGCCAAATTGTAGATTGTGTCGTCCCCGCAGACCACAGGAGACTGAAAAACGAAGCAAATACATGGAACTTGCCAGAAAACTGAAAGGAATATAGAACATGACGAATATGGAACAGTACGGAAAGAGTGGAAAAAGACTGGGAGAAATTGGTATCAAAGAGAAGACCGAGACTATATAACGGACGGCAATGATGAAATCAGATGAAATCTTAAGAAAAATCCTTGAATGCGGAAACAACCCCGCACAAACTACGAACGTTAGCAAACAATAGAAATAAAATGAAAGCATAGATAGAACACCACGTAAAATTAAGGGAACTGAAAGTGTCAGAAATCTCAAGGCCATGGCGCTAGCCTCGACTGACAGCACACACGATTTTCGTGAAGGGTAAAGGAGGATGGAAAGAGCGATAAGATAGAGCACTAAACAAACCTCCACTGGAAGGATGCAGAGAGTACTGGGACAGTAGGGAGGCTTGTTTCCATCTAAATCCCAGAGAAGACCAATGGTCGCTTCCATCACGAAATCAATTGTAAGCGACTGTTGCGATAAAGCAAAATCATTTGCAATGGTTATCGAAAGAGGTGGAGAACTGGACATCTGGGGAGACTTGTTGTCAGTCAGAGTTCAGGGAACACTGCCGGTTATTGTCAATGAGTAATCACTGATGGTGATCTGTGTGAAAACTTCTAGTAAATAAAAAAAATAGATAAAAAATAAAATAATAATAATAATAATAATAATAATAATAAGAAGAAGAAGAAGAAGAAGAAGAAGAAGAAGGCAATGATCAAACCATACAAAGGACGGCAATGATCAAAACAGCTGCAATCTTAAGGAAAATCCTTGAATGCGGAAACCAACCCACATAAGCTACAAAGGGTAGCCAGTCACAAGGAATTTACAACAGGGAGAAAACAAAGCCACACGAAGAACACCACAACACTAACCAAGGAACAGAAACTGCAAGAAACATCATTTCATAATCTCCCCCTCCCAATAGCTAACACCACACAAAAATGAACCAAGGAACAGAAATGACAAGAAACACTATTCTCTCCATCCCCCGACCCCCACATCAAAAAAAAAAGATGCCGGCCTAGGCTGACACCAGACAAATTATTTTGTAGAAGGTCAAGGAGGATGAGAAGACCGAGGAGGGACAGCACAAACCAGACCTCCACTGGAAAAGTGCGAAAAATGCTGGGACCTTGGGGAGGCTTAGTGCCACCCAAATCCCATAGAAGACCAATGGTCCTTACCAGCGAGAAATCAATGGTAATTGGCTGTTGCAATACCGCAAGGTTATTTGCGGTGGTTATCGAAAAGAGGTGAAGAATACTGGAAATATGGGGAGGCTTGTTGTCACTCAGAATCCAGGGAATACCATCGGTTGTTGTCCGTGAGCAATCACTGACGATGATCTGTGTGAGAACTCCTAGTGAGTACAAATAATAATAATAATAATAATAATAATAATAATAATAAGAAGAAGAAGAAGAAGAAGAAGAAGAAGAAGAAGAAGAAGAAGAAGAAGAAGAAGAATTATGTTGTTGGCATCCGTCAGTCGCAACGACTATGAATCAGCGCCGTATTGGGATCTTGTTTGTATGCATCTTTTTGTGTGACTGTAGAGACCAATTCTTGATTTGCATGGTCTACTACATCGTTGGCATACGAAGGCTGTCGTGTAATGTGTCACTTCGGCTGACTGGTCTGTCTGTCGGCTCGATCTCCTGTCTCCCTTTGAAGCGTTTTCATCGTAGAGGATCTTCTCACTGATGATCATTCCCTGACGTATCTGTTTCCTCCAGGCAGGTCTTTCTTCTTCTTCTTCTTCTTCTTCTTCTTCTTCTTCTTCTTCTTCTTCTTCTTCTTCTTCTTCTTCTTCTTATTATTATTATTATTATTATTATTATTATTATTATTATTATTATAATAATAATAATAATAATAATAATAATAATAATAATAATAATAATAATAACTGACACCACGAAAATTATGGACAGAGGGTCGAGGAGGGAAAGCGCAAACCAGACCTCCACTGGAAGAGCGTGGACAGCTCTGGGACCTTGGGGAGGCTTGTTGCCACTCGGGCCCCAGAGGGGACCAATGGCCCTTATCAGCAGGAAATCGATGGTAGGTGGCTGTTGCGATACCACAAGGTCATCAGCGGTGATGAGCGAAAAGAAGTGGAGCGTACTGGAAGTCTGAGGAGACTTGTTGTCACTCAGACTCCAGGGAATACCACAGGTTGTTGGCAGTGGGCGATCACTGACGATGACCAGTGTGATAACTCCTAGTGAGTAAATAATAATAATAATAATAATAATAATAATAATAATAATAATAATAATAATAATAATAGATAGATAGATAGATAGATAGATAGATAAACCAAAATTAACATAATATACACAAGACAGACAGTTATATAAAAACGTAAAAATTGCGAGTTACTCCTTCACCCATGAAATAATATAAATAATAACCATAGATAAATAAATAAGGACACGAAAGTGATAAAATAAAAACAAAAAGTAAGCATAAGATAATTGCATGACAATGTTGCATTACCCGTTCTTTCGGGGTACCCGGTAAGATCCAACAAGAATGACAAAGAACAGAACGTATATGGGAAAACTTTGGTTTTCTTATTTCCCATCACCGGATGGTTTACGTCGGCTACGCACACACATATAAAAAAATCTTTTGACATACTTTTGTCTCATGAAAGTCTTTTTCTTGCTGAGGTTACAGATTTGGTTTCCGCTAGAAACTACGTTCATATATACATCCGATTGGAAAGCAATTTGCTCTGCATTGTCTATCCAAGCGTGAACTGAAGCAATTGTTCCACAAGCCCTTCCAATTGTCTGTTTGATGAAATACAAGTCAGGGGATTCTTTCACCGTACCAACTTGCTTATCAGTCGCATTTTTAGTCAGCGGACACGAAAGCCTAACAGCAAGACGAGCTTGGGTACCATATCTAATAAAGCTTCATCGGTGCCATGAACATCGGTTAACTCACATTCTTCCGGTACTTCGATACTCCGATCACCAAGCGCTCCGGCTCTTCGCGTTTCTGAAACGGCCGCCTTTCAAGTCTCGCTTGCACTGCGGAACCTTCTCCTTTTTAGCGGTTATCAAGTCGCTTTTTTTCTTTCTCGACGTCCCACCCACAATGGACTCGTCCACGATTCATTTTTGCAACTCTTCATTATATCTAACAACAACACCAACCAAATGTCATCCGTTCAACCAAGAATTAAAAATGAAAAAGGAAAAAAGAGTTATCTCTCTTTGACCACAAAAGTAGAAATTTACTAATCATAATAAGAAGAGGAGACAACTATGATATATAATGTATGAAGTTTAGCAATTCATGGAGATTAAAAATAACAGCAAAGAAAAGAGGCAGATGAATAATAACCAATGGAATTGATCGCAATAATAATAATAATAATAATAATAATAATAATAATAATAATAATAATAATAATAATAATAATAATAATAATATAATAATAATAATAATAAAAATAATAATAATAGAATAATAATAATAGAATAATAATATAATAATAATAATAAAAATAATAATAATAATAATAATAATAATAATATAATAATAATAATATAATAAAAATAATAATAATAATAATAATAATATAATAATTATAATAATAATAATAGTAATATAATAATAATAGTAATAATAATAATAATAATATAATAATAATAATAATAATAATAATAATAATAATAATAATCATAATCATAATAATAATAATAATAATAATAATAATAATAATAATAATAATAATAATAATTTAAAAAAACAAGAAATAAAATATAGTTTTTTTAGAAGACACAGGGTAATATTAGCTGGAATAATCGAATCGGCAGTGGGATGACAACCGGAAGTGTGCAGTGACAACAACAACAACAAAAAACAAAACACAACTTTGATCACACATTCGTGTATTGAGCCATCTAAAGATCGCAAAGAGCGTAAAACTGACTATATAATTATATTTCAACATAATAAATTTAACATGGAAGAAATATCCGACTGAAATATAGAAACCAACAAAGGGAACACTTGCTTATTGCAACATGAAACATCGTATTTATTAAAGCTCCATGTTCTCGCCATAGAGCTGAATACACTTTTCTAATCTTTCAAGGACTGAGAAACATACTTTGGTTGACATCTCCAATGGTGCTTGAGCAATAGCAGCTCGGATTTGCTCCTTAAGTTCAACTGTGCCACGGGGATTTATTGAGTAGACTTTGTCTTTGAGAACGCCCCACAAGAAAAAAAATCGAGAGGAGGTCTGATCTAGCGAATGGGATGGTCACTCAAACGGTCCACGCCTGTCAATCTATCGCCCGGAAAGGTTGTTGTCTAGTCAGTCTTGCACAAGCGTAACATAACCGTCTGGCGCCTCGTCCTGCTGAAAGTGCAGAACCGTTGCATTATTCTGTTGTTGTAATGCCGGCAAAACCTGCTGTTGTATATAGTAACTTATTGCGGACCTTATATATATATATATATATATATATATATATATATATATATATATATATATATATATATATATATATAAAGGGATAGAGCGCTCTCGCGCCTCTCTGAGATATATATATATATATATATATATATATATATATCAAGGGAGTCGCGAGAGCGCTCTATCCCTTAATAGACCCCACGAATGGCCTATACTGGAAATCTCATTTCTTTGATCAATCATAACTCAAAAACCAATAAACCAAATTAGTTAAAACTTTGCACAAAATCTTTATTTGATAGGTTCTATAAGTGTGTAGAATTTCAGCATCATTAATCAAGGCAACCCAGAGATCCAGAAAGTTCAATCATGAAATCATGTTATCTGTGTGTACGTACGTACGTACGTACAAATATGTGCCACCCTGTATCTCATAAACTATTTGATGGATTCAGTTGATTTTTTTGGCAGAGATAGAGGTTCTAGGGTCTAGTTAATGGCATTTTAATTTCAGTTTACCATTAACCTCAATTTTCCCAGAAAATTCCAAAACACCTTAAAAATGACATTCCATGAAAAATGCCAGTAAACTGAAATCATATGCCCTTAATAGAGTTAAGATGAAAATTCATATACACTAAATGTACAAAAGCAAGGAAATTCCCAAATTTTTACATTTTTATTGTCATTAAGGGTATGACTACATATCAACCAAACCATTTAATTATCACATCACTACAGTATAAATCTCTATGCATGAGTGGATGAAGTGTGTGAGGTGCGCTGAAGAAAAATTCCTACCAGTAAAATACATAGCCCTGTTGTGCTCGCATACCTTTAATGACAATAAAAGTGTCAAAAATTGGGAATTTCCTTGCTTTTGTACATTTGGTGTATATGAATTTTAATCTTAACCCTATTAAGGGCATATGATTTCAGTATACTGGCATTTATCATGGAATATATATATATATATATATATATATATATATATATATATATATATATATATATATATATTAAGTCGTTGCAAAAATAATGATCGATTTCAGAAACATACATTTATTCATGAAATTTTTTACCTTTCCAATATTCTGTAAATGACGCGAAACTGTTACAGTGCAGACAGCAAGTACGTGAGACATTTCTTTGACACTTTGGCGTAGATGTTGCTCAACATGTGCTTGCAATTGTTCATTGTCAAGATTACATAGCCGTTCTTGATCTTCTTCATCTTCAAGGCTCTCATCTCCACTACGAAATTTCTGGAACCACCTTCGTACTGTCCGATCGCTTGTGGATCCACCTCCCCATGCTCTATTGGTATTGGCGGAAGTTTCGGAGTTATTTGTGTGCAAGTTGAAAACCATGCAACATAAGAAGGTGACGGTCATCTTTTGGCATGTTCAGCATTGAGCGTCTTCTGTGCTTTAAAAATCATTTCTAGTTGAAGAAAAGTCACAAAATATTATTGAGAACACATTAATTATCATATATGTTTAAATTGACCAGAAATAAACTACAAATCCTGTGTTTAAATGACTTTTTAAAACGACCTAACGCATTCAGAATGCATTTGTAAGTCTCTAGAATCTATTCATCAATTTATCTTTCGCAAAGTCTCGACACAGGATAATTGGATATTTTCCATTTAAGTAAATAAAATACAAATGCAACATTTTAAACTCATAAATCAAATCAAATCAAATCAAATCTATCTATCTATCTATCTATCTATCTATCTATCTATCTATCTATCTATCTATATATATATATATCTATCTATCTATCTTTCTCCCTCTCTCTCTCTCTATATATATCTGTGTACACATCTATCTATCTATCTATCTATCTATCTATCTATCTATCTATCTATCTATCTATCTATCTATCTAGCTACTCTTAGCCTTTTGGCTAAGATCAAAGTGTAGTATCTGTTCCGATGGATACTGCACCCCATAGACTGGTATTGTCTTGGCCTTCAGGGCTTGATTTACGCCAGTCTATGGGTCTGTCCTGTGCAGTTCTAGGAGGTCCACCCTCCCAAGCTTCGCCTCCCCTCTTTGAGGAGGAGTAAGTTTATTGCTTACTGCCTGGGGCGCTCCTACCGGGGAATGCCGACGGGGATGCCCAGCCAATTTTTAAACCCCACTTTCCCGACCCGACCTTTGGTCACATCTTACTTGTGGGAGTAAGATAAAAACTGGCCTTGTGCCTAACTCCTGGAGAGGAGTAAATCAATACTCTTCTATCTATCTATCTATCTATCTATCTATCTATCTATCTATCTATCTATCTACACTTATATCTATCTATCTATCTATCTATCTATCTATCTACACTTATATCTATCTATCTATCTATCTATCTATCTATCTATCTATCTATCTTTTCATATCAGTCTCACTTGATTTCTAATCTCACTATGTGCCACGTAATAGGAAGAACAGACTAATGTCTCTTTGTCATTTACAACTTAATTTACTTCTTTAGGTTTCTTCTTTTATCTCGCCGACCAGATTTGAGAGGTTTCTCTTTATTTCATTACCCAAGAAGATACTCACTATCAAAACTTGTGTGGATTGCGTTAACGCTCACCCACTTTCTATGTTCTTGCACGGGCTTTCACTTATGTCTTGAGAATCTGATCACGTGGTAATCAGGCACTCACTTTCATTCTCAAGATTTTCAAACAGGAAATCGCCTCAACCCAAATGTCACCCAAATCTGCAGTTACGACAAAAAAGACAAACAACTAAATATACTTATCACAGAAAGCTTAATTACATCTCATTATTTCACAAATCTATCTATCTATCTATCTATCTATCTATCTATCTATCTATCTATCTATCTATCTATCTATCTATCTAAGGTAAAGGTAAAGGTCGCATAGCCTGGACGCGCACGAGTGTCGTTGCCGACATCGCACACTGCCCATGGCCGTAGCGGCGGTGATTTGTTAAGAATCACCGTGTCTAGGGCACAGCATATGGAAGGCGGAGCCCATCCCTCTCCTTCCGCTGCCTTGAACCTTCCCTGAGTTTTAGTACCCATTTACTGCTGTGAGTGGGATCGAACCCGGGTCGTCCAGCCAAAGTGCTGTAACCACTCGTCCACAGGCCATCTATCTATCGTCCACAGGCAATCTATCTATCTATCTATCGATCTATCTATCTATCTATCTATCTATCTATCTATCTATCTATCTATCTATCTATCTATCTATCTCTCTCTCTCTCTCTCTCTCTCTCTCTCTCTCTCTCTCTCTATATATATATATATATATATATATATATATATATATATATATATTACTTTAGCCAGAAGGATAGCTCGACGGTTTGAGAACCTCACGAAGAAGATTTACAAACGAGAAAGTTCCGTGATGTTCAACAACGCTTGTTTGGATAATGCCTTGCTGCCTATATATATATATATATATATATATATATATATATATATATATATATATATATATATATATATATGAAGTTAATCCAACAAAAGATATAAGAGGCAACTAATATCTTTTAATTAGTGAAACATCCGGATAAAGACTGAAGCTCAATATACTGGATAGAGCATTCCGTTCAGTAACGTCACTGCGGTAATGGTCCTCTGAGGAGAAGAATTATCTTTGAAAACTCATGAGTAAAGGACGTTGAGATACTTTGCCTGAATTTTGAATTCTAATAAAATTTGATTGGCACCTTATTTTATTATTTCATTTTATATTATGCTATATATATATATATATATATATATATATATATATATATATATATGAGAAAGGAAGGATGAAGGTAATCCGACATGATGGGAAATGAAAAAGGGAAAAAAACAAAAAGGATGTTTTTTATATATTCATTTCGTCTTTATTTTTAAGACTTCTTCAGGATGATAATATTAAGAAAAATGTCATGCAAGTACGTGAAAATATTGGGTTTACATGATGGGTTGATGGTAAGAAGTAGAGGCCAATGCTGGGAGCAGTAGGACCGGCGTCCGGGCTTAGTGAAGTCAGCAGCATGGAATGAGATAAGTGTGGATGGGTCTGAGTGAAATATATATATATATATATGATATTTATAAACACATTATATCTACTTACAGACGACGTCGTTTCGAGCTTATTGCTCTCTTCAGTGTAGGAAATGATAATTTCAGACGGTCATGAGGCGCGAACTCGGTTCCCATCTCCACTTTTGGGTCTGCACGCTTTTACCCTACCCTCACGGACACTTCAAATCACCACGGTGTACGGAAAATATAAGGTATATCTATGCCATTACAGCGTAAACATAAGACAGACTAGGGAACTCAACGACCTTACTTGGAGTCTTGCGTTATAGCTAAGTTTTAAATATCTCTTAACAGTGCTCAACTTTAATTTTACTTAAAGGAGCATAATAATAATATGTATAAACAAATATTTAATTACATTTACCTACAGACGACGTCGTTTCGAATATATATATATATATATATAAATATATATATATATATATATATATATATATATATATATATATATGTGTGTGTGTGTGTGTGTGTGTGTGTGGTAATTTTGGTTATTCTCATCTTGAGTGTTATCATAACAACGTTTCGGCCGCTGTAATCTCCGGCCTTCTTCAGGTTTATCTCTTCGAACTCCGGAATCTGAACGGAATTTCGAACGGAACCCTTTATTTAATCCACAGGTGTAGCATGCTCTTGTTCCGTCATCTATGACTAGGAGAAGTCTTCAGTAATTCGCAATTTTTCGTATCGCCCGCACCGAGGATTGAACCTTCAACCTTCAGATGACTATCACTTAGAACTGAATTTAAACTTATTCTTGTTTTTTTCTGTGTAGGCTTACTACTTAACCCTATATATCAGTACTTTTATTACTACATGTCACTATATATATATATATATATATATATATATATATATATATATATATATATATATATATATATATGACACGATCGAGCTGTATCTCAAACGAGATCGCAGCTGAAACGTGTATGCACATATGTAGCAAATAATGTTTGTATAAATAAAAACAATTTATAAGAATATATATATATATACATATATATATATATATATATCAACTGCACCTCCAAAAATGTTGTCTATGTACTAGAATGTACAATATGCAACGAATCCTACATAGGCGCCACCAAAACATTTAATAATAGAGTATCTTTACATAAAAGCAACATTAAAATTAAAAAGAAACGTAAATTATTCGTCTCCCAACATGTGAACTCATGCAGCGGAGAAAAAATTAAAATAATGCCAATCTTCCAAAGCCAAGATTACACATACTTACTAACCCACAAAAACACTTTATATTTAAATTCAACCCAGCATTAAACAGATCGTAACTCAAACTACACACCATACATACCACACACATCTACATACATATGGTGGCAGGGGTGCACACATATATGGATGGAGCCACGTAAATGTGCACGCATGTACATATGCGCATGTGTGTGGGGGCGCCCACATGCATAGAATGTATGGGCGACACACGAGTGTGTGTATGTTTGTGTACGCATGCATGCATACAAAATGGATGTGAGTACACATGTACTTCTATATATCCACCTATCCTTATATCCATCTTTCTCTATCTATCTATCTAGCCATACGCCTATGTATGTGCATATACACACATATATATATATATATATATATATATATATATATATATATATATATATATATATATATATATATATATGTGTGTGTGTGTGTGTGTGTGTGTGTGTGTATCTGTGTGTGTATGTGGGTGTGTGGGTGTCGCTCACCTATGTACAAGATTCAGAAGTAACCGCACGCACACACACATACACACAAGCACAACAGACAATACAGCACCAAAGCCATAAAAAATAATACATTTCAAAAGAAAATCCCGAAACACTTCAATAAATGGAGATGACCGATAAAATAAAGGTCAGAATCACACGTACTTAAAAAACACACACACACAACTTTGACCCAGAGTAGCAAAAAATAAAAATATAAAAATATAAAAACACATACACACCCACACAGGCGCAGAAATGCTAAACAATAACACATTTCCTCAAATGAAACAACACTCTTTCAAATCGAAAGACATTTCTTCAAATGGATTTACATATCTGATGAGAGCGCACCACGCTCGAAACGCGTTATGAAATTATAAAACTATAAAATGATAAAATAATAAATACTGAAAAAACTTTTATATATATATATATATATATATATATATATATATATATATATATATATATATATATATATATATATAAACAATTGGTAAATTCTATTTAACTGTTCATTTTTTTTTTCAAATTCCAAATTTTAGTATGTTTTGACAGACCGTTTCGTCCATAGACAACCAACCAAAATTAATATAATTCCGAATCTTTCGGCCATATGCTCTTCAGAAATCCAAAGTTCGCCTCCAGAAAAATATATTATAAGCCATCAAACAAAAAAATACAAAAACAACCAACTTACATTGAATACATGTTCTCTCTGCGAATAAACATGGATGCTACTACCCATTCAGACAGACATTTTTTTCGTATCGCCCGCACCGAGGATTGAACCTTCAACCTTCAGATGACTATCACTTAGAACTGAATTTAAACTTATTCTTGTTTTTTTCTGTGTAGGCTTACTACTTATCCCTATATATCAGTACTTTTATTACTACATGTCACTATGTATGTATATATATATATATATATATATATATATATATATATGACACGATCAAGCTGTATCTCAAACGAGATCGCAGCTGAAACGTGTATACACATATGTAGCAAATAATGTTTGTATAAATAAAAACAATTTATAAGAATATATATATATATATATATATATATATATATATATATATATATATATATATCAACTGCACCTCCAAAAACGTTGTCTATGTACTAGAATGTACAATATGCAACGAATCCTACATAGGCGCCACCAAAACATTTAATAATAGAGTATCTTTACATAAAAGCAAAATTAAAATTAAAAAGAAACGTAAATTATTCGTCTCCCAACATGTGAACTCATGCAGTGGAGAAAAATTTAAAATAATGCCAATCTTCCAAAGCCAAGATTACACAAAAAAACTTTATATTTAAATTCAACCCAGCATTAAACAGATCGTAACTCAAACTACACACCATACATACCACACACATCTACATACATATGGTGGCGGGGGTGCACACATATATGGACGGAGCCCACGTAAATGCGCACGCATGTACATATGCGCCTGTGCCTTACTCCTTTATATATATATATATATATATATATATATATATATATATATATATATATATATATATATATATATATATATATAAACAATTGGTAAATTCTATTTAACTGTTCATTTTTTTTTTCAAATTTCAAATTTTAGTATATTTTGACAGACCGTTTCGTCCATAGACAACCAACCAAAATTAATATAATTCCGAATCTTTCGACCATAGGCTCTTCAGAAATCCAAAGTTCGCCTCCAGAAAAATATATTATAAGCCATCAAACAAAAAAATACAAAAACAACCAACTTACATTGAATACATGTTCTCTCTGCGAATAAACATGGATGCTACTACCCATTCAGACAGACATTTTTTTACGAAACCAAGCCATGAAATAATACGCACAATATTACCCAATTGAAAATGCTAGAATAGTTGATAGTAAATTGTTTTAATTAATTTAAAAAATGTTTTTAAATATATAAATAATAATTACATAAGATATACAATTTTGTGTTAAATTTAAAGGAAATTATTTCAAAATATAAAGATACGAAAACACAAGGACTTAGACAGTGCTAAATATAAAAAGCAAATACATCTCAAGAAGGAAAGGCAGGGGCTTAACATGCCATCAATCTATCTTAGTCGTCTTCTCCTTACCAAACATGCTACATATTCACTCTAAAAATTGTCATCTTTCTACGACAACGGCAAACAGACTTTTCTTTTCTCCCTCCACGTGTCTAGCGTAAGGCTGAATTTATATTTAGAGAGTTTCTTTCCAAGGGCGTTAAGCATGTGGAACACATTACTGCGAGACTGCTTCCCTGCTGCTTACAACTTGTTCGTCTTCAAATGAAACGTCTTCAATATTTTGTCAGAAACCGTCCTGTAAGTAACCAAACGAATTTCATACCATTCATCAATGTTAGTGTACAGGGAAAGACAATATCAAAAGAAAGAATGATTAAGTCTATTCATACAAAAGAATCAATTGTTATTGATAACTTTTTAAGACAATGAAAGATAAAGAGTTCGTGAATAATGAGACTTCAAAGTGTCCAAGGAACGTTCATGAGTGAAAAAGTTGTTTTTCGTGTAAGGAGAAATTGAGGGGGCATGTTAATTTCGGCTGGCGCCGTATGCGTTTACGCATGTGTAAATTATGTAGGCGTGGCGATGCGTGTGTATAGTAGCGTGCCTTTTTTGCGAGTGAGAGAGTGTATGCATGAACTGTGTATATCCGTCCAATCGACAGTCGATACGTAAGAACAACATTCACTGTTGCTGCTACTTCTAACATCAGCACTCCCATAGTGTTCCTCATCTTTCGGCTGACAATAATTTTGTTTCATTAACACTAATCCTCGAGTTGCTCTTGGCCTTGATAAGAAGGGACCAAACAGTAAAAAGAAATAAAATGAGACGCTTTTTTTTTAAATGGTGGAGTGGTTCTAAATAATCGCTGCTCTTTGTTCTCGTTGACACAGACCGTCGTGCACTCTTAGCTATGGAACCCCAAATCAATAACAAACGTAAATCTATTTTCAGATTTCGATATTCACAGAGAGCTGCTGCTGCTGATGATGCTGCTGCTGTTGCTCCTGCTGCCGCTGCTGCTGCTGATGATGATGATGACATTTTTGTTTTTACTCTTGCACCGTCGTATGCCGTCGTCTATTCGTTTGCTCTCTCTCGACCCGAAAAAGAAAGTGCGTCCGATTGAAATCGTATTTTCTTGTTGCGTGATTTTACCCTTCTCCCCCTCCCCTATCCACTTCTCTCCCCTTCTCTCCCCTCCCCTTTCCCCTTCTCTCCCCATCCCCTTCTCTCCCCATCCCCTCTATCAATTCCTGTGTCTATCTCCTGTGCGTGCATCTAACTGTATGGGTGCGTGCAGTTCTTCATATTTATAGAAAACTTGAAACAGTTTTTTCTCTAAACAAACTTGATTCAAAATGTCATAATAGATCCTCTTTCTCTCTCTCGCTATATATATATATATATATATATATATATATATATATATATATATATATATATATATATATATATATATATATATATATACATGTGTATATAAATATATATATATGTATGTATATAAATATATATATAAATATATGTATATAAATATATATATATGTATATAAATATATATATATGTATATAAATATATATATATGTGTATAAATATATATATATATGTATGTATATATATATATGTATATATGTTTGTATATATATAAATATATATATGTATATATGTTTGTATATATATATAAATATATATATATATATGTATGTATATATGTATATATGTTTGTATATATATATAAATATATATATATGTATATATGTATATATATGTATATATGTTTGTATATATATATATAAATATATATATATATATATGTATGTATATAAATATATATATAAATATATCTATATTATATATATATATTATATATATATATATATATATATATATATATATATATATATATATATATATATATATATATATATTACTCGTCACCCCTAATCTAGACCGGGCACTGTAGTGAGCAGTATTAACACAGTCGTCATCGTAGCTTTAATGCAGGCTCTCTTAGTAGTTGAACAATTTTGACGATAGACTGAATCTCTCGCTGATTTATCAGGTTGTTTCTAGTGTCCGTGTAAGCTACAGCGTCGGAATTTAAGTTAAAAACGTGACTCTTATTCCGGGGTTCCGAGTCCTGCGATCGGTATTAATAATCATCTCTACACTGACGATTCTCGAAAGGATGAAACGTATACCTATATAGATAAACAAATATTTATAATTATATATATATATATATATATATATATATATATATATATATATAATTGCTCTACTACTAATAATAATCTTCAGAGTTATTATAGACCTTTCCTTATAGTTAAGTCATACATGTAGATGATTTTTCCTTTTGATAATTTTCATATTTTGTATAATTTGTTTTTGTTTCCTAACGGGTGATTCTTCCTTATATATGCAATATAACATTTTTTTTTACACACACATATATATATATATATATATATATATATATATATATATATATATATATATATATATATATATATATATATACATTTTCTGCATCTTAATGATTTAGGAAGTGAGACAATCGAAATAATAGTAAGCAAAAAAAAACAAAACAACGAACGCTGCTATCACTAATAAAAATAATTACACTAAAATACATTAAATATTTAGGTGATAAAAATCGTACTTATTTCTAGACAGGGCGTCTTGGTACAGTGGTAAAGACGCTGGACTATAGGTATCAATATCGAAGCCTCGATCCTTGTCTAAGTTAACCATGCTGATGACGGCTGTGAGCCAGAAACACGTGTCCATGGATTACTTTTAATAAAAATATATATATTAACGAAAAATACGTCCTATAAAGGTAAGGGCGACTAATAATGCAATTTTCTGCATATTATCACTTAGGAAGTGAGACAATCGAAATAATAGTAAGCAAAAAAAAACAACGAACGCTGTAATCACTAATAAAAATAATTACATAAAAATGTATGTATATATATATATATATATATATATATATATATATATATATATATATACATATATATACATACATATATATATATATATATATATATATATTTTTTTTTTTTTTCTTAAGTTAATTCTATTTTTCTTCTTGGTTCATTCTGTTTTATATGTTTTTTTTAAATTTTAATTTGTTGTTTCTTATATATTTTCATACGTATTTTAATTGCTGTTATTATTTTTTAACTTACCGATAGAGTAATATATACTGCCTTAATAGGTTTTGTCTCCATTATTGACTGGTTATATGTAGTTTTGAAATAATACTTCATTTTGAAGCTTTTTATTAAATGATTTCTGTTTAAAGACTATTTGGAGTTATCAAAAGTATAACACAAAATAAAGTTTCAAATTGTTTTGGAAACGATTGTACGCCAAATGATCGTCGTGTTTGAATTCTTGGAACAGATATAGATAATATTCTAATTTTGTTTATCTTAACTTATATATATATATATATATATATATATATATATATATATATATATATATATATATATAAGAATAAGGAATGAGGTAAAATTCCTTCAAAGCATGTTTAAGATGCGATATTAATTTTATAGGAAAATCGTAACAGATTTTTTATTAACTTTCATTTTTAGTTTATAGTATACTATATACTATATAGTTCAAAGTTCAAGCAAAGTATCCTTAAGTCCTTAGCTCATGAGTTTTCAAAGATAAGGACTTAAGGATACTTTGCTTGAGCTTTGAATTCTAATAAAATTTGATTGACACCTTATTTTATTACTTCATTTTATATTATAATATATATATATATATATATATATATATATATATATATATATATATATATATATATATATATATATATATATATATATATATATATATATATATATATATATATATATATATAAGAGGATTTAATGAATTCGAACGTTGAAATTGTTCCAAGAATTAGAACATCAAGTCTAGTATGGCGTACGGTTGTTTCCAAAACATTCTGGAAATATTTTATTTTATTTTTTAAAATAACAAAGCTACTCCAAAACGTACTTCATCAGCGCCTTTAGCACCAGAAATCCAAAGAAAAAATAACAAACTCGTCGTAGAGGAACATCCATTGACAGGAAGAGCCACAGAGACAAATATTAGAAAAAGGAATAAGTTACAAATATAAAATAAAAATAGAAAGATAAAATGATAATAATGATAATAAAACATTATATCAATTATAAAAATTAATAATAAAAATAAGAATAAAGATAAAATAAAATATAATATAAAATATAAAAAAATAATAAAATCTAAAAAGGAAAAATAAAATAAAAGGATAAAAATAAAAAAATAAAAAAATAAAATAAAAAATAAAGTAAAATAGAATAAAATAAAATAAAAATGAATAATAAAAATAAGAATAAAATAAAATAGAATATAATATAAAATTTTAAAAATAATAAAATATAAAAAGGAAAAATAAAATAAAAGATTAAAAAATAAAAAAAATAAAAAATAAAATAAAAGGATAAAAAATAAAAATTAAAAATAAAATAAAAAATAAAGTAAAATAGAATAAAATAAAATGAAATTAAATTAAAAATAAAAGTAAGTATAATAATAAAAATAACGTGGACTCGACTACTCGGGCTTAATACAATCGAAATGAAAAAAAAACCCAACAGTCTTGCCTGACATGTTATTCATCGAAATATGATTTTATCATTCAAAATTGCAGCATGTTGGTTTTTCAAAAATTACATTTAAATACATTTTTATATGCGCTTATTATTTTTTTTATTCAAAAAGCGCCACCAGCGCGAAACATTAATCAGACTTTACTTTAAACTAACGTCCTTAAAAACTAGACGTGTTTTTCTCACTCTAACGTGGATTCGACCCCTCGAAGGAGGAAGTTTCTAGGGAATATTAAATTCACAAGCGGTTCCCAGTCGTATGTCAGGGCGATGACGACGTTAGGTTTTGCAGTTCTTGCCGGGAAAAAGTTCCGTGAATATGTAGACACGAGGCTTAGAGATGTGTGCGTCATTATGTTTATAGTGTGAGTAATATGTGCTGTGAGTAATATGTGCTGTGAGTAATAGCCAGTATGGTACTGTGCATGTATGGTCCTACCTTTTTTCAGTTTTTTTTTTTAATTTTCTTATTTCTGTTTTTGTTAGCGTAAGGACGGAGCATTCTTCCCTATGCCAGACTATCACCTGCTATTTAGAGGCTCCAACCGACGTGCTCTTTTAAGGATTTTGGCCGTTCCCTTAAGTGCAATAATTTGGATTTCTTTTGCACTTGGTTTTCCGGGAATACTTTCCAGATACTTTTTGAAATTTTTCTTCATGAGGCTTTTAGCTCCTATTATAACTGGGATAATGTTGATGTTTTGTAGGTTCCAGTTTCTCTTCATATCATACATTAGGCCTTGGTATTTTGTCACCTTCTCCCTCTCTGCTCTGTTTAAGCCACTGTCATTTGGAACACTCACCTCAATCAGTGTTGCCTCTCTTTCTGCCTTATTTAATATGACTATGTCCGGTTTGACTGCTGCATTTTCCAGGTATTTAGATGTAGGAACCACATAATCATAATGTATAGTATACTTATCGTTTCCCACAGTCCTCTCCGGTAGATGTTCCCAGGACTTAGTGCTACATTGGATGTTTAGATTTTTACAGATGTTCCAGTGTATGTATGTGCACAAACCATCATGACGCGTTGTGTAGCTGCCATCTGCTAATATAATTTTGCAGCTTGATATCAAGTGATTCACACTCTCCACTTCTGTGTGGCAAAATCTGCACTTACTATCATTACTAAGTCCTGCCATCTTTTCAGTTAGTGTGTGCGCGTGTGTGAGTATTGATTTACTCCTCTCCAGGAGTTAGACACAAGGCCAGTTTTTATCTTCTCCCACAAGTAAGATGTGACCCAAGGTCGGGTCGGGAAAGTGGGGTTTGAAAAGCCAGCGTCTGAGAAGGTGAGCACTCTGGCCATTAAAAATTGCCTGGGCAGCCCCGTCGGCATTCCCCGGTAGGGGCGCCCAAGGCAGTAAGCAATAAACTTACTCCTCCCCAAGGAGGGGAGGCGAAGCCTGGGAGAGTGGACCTCCTAGAACTGCACAAGACAATACCAGTCTATGGGGTGCAGTATCCATCGGAACAGATACTACACTTTGATATTAAGGCGTAAGATGTGCGTGCGTCTGAGTGTTCCTTTAGCCTCCTCCAGCCAAGAGCCCCCCGACGGGGTGGACAGCATACATTCTGGTCTTCTTCCGACGCCCGCCGGCCTGGATCTAATTTCATTTGTCCAGTTTTCTGTTTTTATTAGTTTTTTTTTAAATTTCGCATAGGCTTGCAAACTCTATGTTTGAAAACGAGCTGAAATCATTATTTATTGGTCGAAAATGGTGAGTTAGCGACCGCGTGTGAAAACTCTTACTTGCTTTTGGAAATTAAGACGAAAGGGTATTTAAAGGAAACGAAGAAAGAAAGGGGGTGTCTATTCCAGCCAGCAGCTTTCTGGTGTCGCTTGAATCGCATCTCCGTTTCATCACATTTTCATCGATTGTTTAAGGTACTTACAGGAGGAACCACGTGAAGGTTTCCAACACTCATAAATGAAAGTGGAACCAACTGGATTCGAACTTGGCACACCCAACGCGCCAGTCTACGGTGTTATCCACTTCACAACCGCTACCCTTGACTAATGTTCCGTTTTTTTCTATAAACCCTAAATAGCTTTTAATCATAGGAAGCAAACATATTCCAGTTATATAAACTCTTTTTCAATAAAACTAGAAATCTGAATCAATATCACTTTTTATTATTTTTAGCACACCTTTTCTGTATGTTCTTTCATCGTTAATGTTAAAATCAATGAATCAAAATACTTCAATTTTGGTCATTTCGAAAAAAAAAAAAAAATTCATATTAATCTGTGCGCCTTCATTAATAAAAGTCGTAAATCCTCACCGGCTTCAATGGGGTGCGCGCCTGCGCATTGGAGCAAGAAAACTTAATGGCTTCACGGGTGCCAAGAACGATAGCTATAAGTTCGCGGTCATTTAATCCCCTATCCCCGAAAGTTTAGCACCATATTTGCTTCATCGGTAATTTTACTGGAAACTTTTGATTATCCGACCGTCCGAATGTATTTTTGGCGTTTATTCAATGACTAGCGGGGCTACCATGCGTTGCCCGGTGGAGTAGTAAGTTATTTATTATTTATCAATGACAATTGATTTCCTACTGCTGTCGCACGCGAGGTAAAAGTCTCGCGTAAAACCGAAACAACAAATCTTGGTAAAACTTACACACACATAAAACATCAACAAAAAAATGACACAAATACGGGAGTAAAATCTTACTTACAGAATAAACACGCAAGTAAAGTTTCACAAAAACAAAAAAGAATAAATAAATAAAAAATGCGAAATAAGTTTTACAAAAAATAAATAAATAAATAAATAAATAAAAATGCGAAATAAGTTTTACAAAAAATAAATAAATAAATAAATAAATGCGAAATATATTTTACAAAAAATAAATAAATAAAAAATCCGAAATAAGTTTTACAATAAATAAATAAATAAATAAATAAATAAAAAAATGCGAAATAAGTTTTACAAAAAATAAATAAATAAAAAAATTAAAAAATGCAAAATAAGTTTCACAAAAAACAAAAAAGAATAAATAAATAAATAAAAAAATAAAAAATGCAAAATAAGTTTTACAAAAAATAAATAAATAAATAAATAAATAAATGCGAAATAAGTTTTACAAAAAATAAAAAAATAAAAAAAAACATGCGAAATAAGTTTCACAAAAAACAAAAAAGAATAAATAAATAAATAAATAAAAAAATAAAAAATACGAAATAAGTTTTACAAAAAATAAATAAATAAATAAATAAAAAATTCGAAATAAGTTTTACAAAAAATAAATAAATAAATAAATAAATAAAAATGCAAAATAAGTTTTACAAAAAATAAATAAATAAATAAATTTATTTAAAAATGCGAAATAAGTTTTACAGAAAATGAAAATAAAAAATGCGAGATAAGTTTTACTTAAAAATAAACTCATCATCTCTCCCTCTCTCTCTCTCTCTTTCTCTCTTTCTCTCTTTCTCTCTTTCTTTCTCTCTCTCACTCTCTTTCTCTCTTCTGAATCAGTAAATGAAGCATCTGTGTGTCCGTAGATTAATTCCTATTTCAGTCCCAAAATATTAAGAACAGTTTTATTTTTGTGTCTATTAAAACTGAAAGTAATTATTTCCTTTATTTTTTTTATCATCAAATATAAAAATTACCCCCCTCTCTTCTTGACTCATAAAAAAATAATTTGGATACGTGATTATTTTTTCTTTTATTACAATCATCAGTTATTATTAAGATTACGATTAAACATCTCTTTCTTTGTCTCTAAAAAAATGTGTATACGTGATTATTGAAGCGAACTACACGCATGCACTTTCACTTTTATTATAAAGATTATCAGTTGTTAATATTAAGCCTCCTCTTCATTGCTTATAAAAATCGATTTACATACGTGATTATTCTTTTATTTCTTTATCATTATCAGTAATTGTTATGTGATTAACCCTCTGTTTTTTTTACTCATTAAACTTAATTTGAATACGTGATTATTGACGCAAGCCGGACACACGTACGTTCACTTTTATTATATAGAAAAATTATTTTGTTTATTTGAGACGCATGCGCACAGTGACCGTTTGTTTATACGAGTATTCACTGATGCATACACACACAAATCAATATTTAAACAAATCATAGAACAATAATTTAGTTCCGTTTAAATATTCCGGCGTAGCGTATTTATGGAATTTTGTTATCTTTGTTACAACATCTGAAAGTTGGAATTTTATCTATATTGACAGGAGTAATATAAAATGGCGTGTGACAGTGTCAAAAAAGAAGACAGCACCCAGCCAGTAGCAAGTAATACCGCTTGTCCAATTGCAGAAAAACATCAGTTTAAATAGTTGCTATAAAGGAAAATGTGTTATCTATTATAATTATAGTAAATTAAGTGTAACATTACGTAGTTGAGAAAATAAAAATGTTTATCAGCTAACTAAAGTAGATAGATCACTAATAAATTTAAATTTTTATAAATTATATCATTAAGTGGATTTTTATTTTTTGGTTACAATTGAATTTTTCTCCATATTACCAAGGCCATACTTCAGATTGTTTTTGCATAAACTGTAGCGAAGCACTTTATTATAGTGCTAATAACATTATACAATACATTATATATTGTATTGTATACAATACATTATAGTGCTAATAACAGTATACAATACATTATATATTGTATTGTATACAATACATTATAGTGCTAATAGCATTATACAATGCATTATATATTGTATTGTATACAATACATTATAGTGCTAATAGCATTATACAATACATTATATATTGTATTGTATACAATACATTATATATTGTATTGTATACAATACATTATAGTGCTAATAACATTATACAATGCATTATATATTGTATTGTATACAATACATTATAGTGCTAATAACAGTATACAATACATTATATATTGTATTGTATACAATACATTATAGTGCTAATAACATTATACAATGCATTATATATTGTATTGTATACAATACATTATAGTGCTAATAACAGTATACAATACATTATATATTGTATTGTATACAATACATTATAGTGCTAATAACAGTATACAATACATTATATATTGTATTGTATACAATACATTATAGTGCTAATAACAGTATACAATACATTATATATTGTATTGTATACAATACATTATAGTGCTAATAACATTATACAATGCATTATATATTGTATTGTATACAATACATTATAGTGCTAATAACATTATACAATACATTATATAGTGTATTGTATACAATACATTATAGTGCTAATAACAGTATACAATACATTATATATTGTATTGTATACAATACATTATAGTGCTAATAGCATTATACAATACATTATATATTGTATTGTATACAATACATTATAGTGCTAATAACATTATACAATACATTATATATTGTATTGTATACAATACATTATAGTGCTAATAACAGTATACAATACATTATATATTGTATTGTATACAATACATTATAGTGCTAATAGCATTATACAATACATTATATATTGTATTGTATACAATACATTATAGTGCTAATAACATTATACAATGCATTATATATTGTATTGTATACAATACATTATAGTGCTAATAACATTATACAATACATTATATATTGTATTGTATACAATACATTATAGTGCTAATAACAGTATACAATACATTATATATTGTATTGTATACAATACATTATAGTGCTAATAACATTATACAATGCATTATATATTGTATTGTATACAATACATTATAGTGCTAATAGCATTATACAATACATTATATATTGTATTGTATACAATACATTATAGTGCTAATAACAGTATACAATACATTATATATTGTATTGTATACAATACATTATAGTGCTAATAACATTATACAATGCATTATATATTGTATTGTATACAATACATTATAGTGCTAATAACATGATACAATGCATTATATATTGTATTGTATACAATACATTATAGTGCTAATAACATTATACAATACATTATATAGTGTATTGTATACAATACATTATAGTGCTAATAACAGTATACAATACATTATATATTGTATTGTATACAATACATTATAGTGCTAATAGCATTATACAATACATTATATATTGTATTGTATACAATACATTATAGTGCTAATAGCATTATACAATACATTATATATTGTATTGTATACAATACATTATAGTGCTAATAACATTATACAATACATTATATATTGTATTGTATACAATACATTATAGTGCTAATAACATTATACAATACATTATATAGTGTATTGTATACAATACATTATAGTGCTAATAACATGATACAATGCATTATATATTGTATTGTATACAATACATTATAGTGCTAATAACATTATACAATACATTATATATTGTATTGTATACAATACATTATAGTGCTAATAACATTATACAATACATTATATATTGTATTGTATACAATACATTATAGTGCTAATAACATTATGCAATACATTATGTATTGTATTGTATACAATACATTATAGTGCTAATAACATTATACAATACATTATATATTGTATTGTATACAATACATTATAGTGCTAATAACATTATACAATACATTATATATTGTATTGTATACAATACATTATAGTTAATAGCATTATACAATACATTATATATTGTATTGTATACAATACATTATAGTGCTAATAGCATTATACAATAATAAAGAAAAATGGCTAGTTAGAATCACAGTTTTATATGTCACCTTACATACTATTTAGGTCCAACTTTTAAAATGTAGCAAGATAACTTTATATATATATATATATATATATATATATATATATATATATATATGATCAAATATAAACCAAAAGTAAAACTTTTAGTAGATGGAACCTATTGTGAAGAGGTTTAGCTCAATATACGAGATAGAGCAATTGTAGAGATGGAAGAAAAAAAAGTGATAAATATGCGACGATTGTCCAAATTTATTCCAAATTCTAATTGTTCAATGCAAGGTGTATTCAGTAATAAACTAGTGTTTACTAGTTTATTACTGAATACACCTTGCACTGAACAATTGAAATCTGAAATAAATTTGGACAATCGTCGCATATTTATCACTCTTTTTTCTTCCATCTCTCTCTCTCTCTCTCTCTCTCTCTCTCTCTCTCTCTCTCTCTCTATATATATATATATATATATATATATATATATATATATATATATATATATATATATATATATATAGCATAAAATATAGGCGTACGCTTAAAAGTACAGAGGATGGACAATACAATAATAAAATAAAAATCAAGACAGATTTTTTTTTCTCATTTTAAATATCATATATTTATATTTACGTTTTGCAATAATTTCGCTAAAAACAAGAGACCAGTATATAAAAAAAAGGAAATAACATCGTCCTTATTTTTCATTCTGATTGAACACAAGGTACTACTACTGCTTATAATATCTCTCTGCTTGACAAGGCTATATTTTTAGCGAAAGTATTGCAAAACTTAAATACAAATATATGATATTTAAAATGAGAAAAAAATATGTCTTGATTTTTATTTTATTATTGTATTCTGCATCCTCTGTGCTTTTAGGCGTATGCCTATATTTTATGCTAAATTTCTTTAAAGATGCTTTAAAAGAATATGAAACAAACAATCTTTAATGTATATATATATAGTCATCCACATCCACATACAGACTGTTTCGCTGTTTCACAGCTCATCAGTGCGGCTAGACCAGTTAGTGTCTCATCGGGATTGAAACTCGTCATGGCAGTTAGCGATATCCTTACAAATTAAGCTCTACCCCGGGAGGGAGCTTTATATAGTCATCCACATACAGACTGTTTCGCTGTTTCACAGCTCATCGGTGCGGCTAGACCAGTTAGTGTCTCAAGCCGGGATTGAAACTCGACCGTCGAGCTGACGGTCGGCGCTTCTAAGCGTAAGCAATACATATAGCCTTAGTTTTAAATTTGAATGTTTTTTTTTCTTTACGAGTATAGTACGGTTTTGCTGGCACTCTCCTAAATGATAAAGTTTGAAAAAGATAATGTGCCTACGTTACTCACCCTGTTGCCTAAAATACATATTCCATAATTCTTAATGATATGTTCAATAGTTTAGAATTTTAACAAGCATATACATATCTTTTTACAAATGTGTTACTTTATATAACTCAAAATTTGATGGAGAGCAATGTTTTAATCTATTTAATTTTTTGTATCTAACTTATTTTAAAAAGTTTTTCGGGCCAAGAGCGAGTTTGGGGGTAGTTCACCAACCCTAAATAGTAACGTTTACAAAAACAATAAAAATGATGTGCTCACGTTACTCACCACGTTGCCGATAATATATATTCCAAAATTCATAATCGGTTTATAATAAATAAATAAATAAAACTTTATATACATAACATTTACAAATAAAATGATGTGCTCACGTTACTCACCATGTTGCCGATAATATATATTCCAAAATTCGTAATCGCTTTATAATAAATAAATAAATAAAACTTTATATACATGCACCCCTAAATCTTAACATTTACAAATAAAATAATGTGCTCATGTTCCTTACGGTTTAAGATCTGTCTATTATGGCCTTTTACTTATTTTTCCTAAGTTATTTGTACAGCTATAGCTAAGTTTAACAGTATTTTTATTACATATTTTATGTAGAGGGTTGTATGCAGAAAAATGCCGACTTAAAAGATTAAGAAATATATGTTCAATTCAACTTACAGATTAATATCGGGGGGGGGGGGTATGCCAAATAATTTTCAGGTTTCTGTTTTTTGCTCCTGTTATTTCGGCCGTGATACTCAATCTTATTGTTTACATAACCACTGTTTTGTAGAGCGTTCTTGTATATACAAGTTTTGTTATTAAAAATTTCTTCATGAGATGAATTATTGCTAATTCTATAGCTTATCGATATTGGTATATGCTTAATAATAAAATGTGGTGATTTGACTTAGGATTAACATATTTCATAATCTTCTTTCATATATTGTTTATATGTGCCATGAATAAGGTCGAATGTAACATCTAAGAAGTTGGTAGTCTTAATTCCTACCGTGATCTTAGTTTTAAGCCCTAAATGTTTCGTAGTTTTGTGTATCATTTTTTAAATATTTTCAGCTTTGGAGTTAGTGTTATTTCTAACTATAGTTAGGCCGTTGCCATTATATAGTTAGGTATACAACTAATATTACTATAAATCCTTTAATAATTGTAATTAAATTAATCTAACTTATTAATGGATAATATAAATTAATAAACTGCAGTGAAAGGTTTTGTGGAATTCAATCCAGAATGCTTCTGATTATTGTGTATCTGGATTTTCTACACATTAAAAACAATTCTTGCGTCTAACTCTGCACTCATAGTGTAACAATAAATAGTTACTTCTAAGCTCAAGTAACGTATTAAACACTGTCGAAGTAAATACTTTATATATATATATATATATATATATATATATATATATATATATATATATATATATATATAATAAACAATAACAAATATTTATATATATATATATATATATATATATATATATATATATAAATATTTGTTATTGTTTATTATCTATGTACGTATACGTTTCGTCCTTTTTTTATTCACTACCGGTCACGCGTAATTTTCAACTCAAATCCAACGTCGCTAACCGCTCGGCCAATTCTGAACAGCTGATAAACAATGATAATTTTAACACTTATTGAAGCGGCTTGACGTCCAGGCATTCTACTTCTATTAGGGAAGGAATGATGCATTATAAAGCTAGAGACGTCATGCTGTGTTAGTACTACCATTACAGTGCTCTACTTTTTTACGAGGAGCGACATATATATGAGAAAGGAAGGAAGAGAGTAATCCGAGGTAATGGGAGATGAAAAAGAAAAAACGAAGAGATATTTTTTATATATTCATCAACGTTTTGTCTTTATTGTAAGACTTCTTCAGGATGATAATTTTAAGAAAAATGTCATGCAAGTACATTGAAATATTGAGTTGACATGATGGGTTGATAAGGAAAAGTAGTAGCCGTGGCTACTAAGAGCGCTGGACGAGGGTCCAGGCTGCGAGAAGTCAGTCAATAGCAAAGAGTGAAATGAATATAGAAACCTTTGAGTGGGTACATTAAGGCAGCAGTGAAAAGGGACAGGGGTGAGAGTGTTAGTGAATTTGACTTAGGGTGGGTGAGAGGAGATGTGGTGTTGTGGTGAGGTGTGGCATGGATTTTGAGGGGCTTGGGAGAGAGAAGGGAAGGGGAGACTCTGTGTGTTTGGTATGTAGGTGGTATCATAGTTTTAGAAAAAGATTTGAAGAAATGAAGATAACTTGAAAATAGGCGGAGGTGGGTAGGAGTACTTCTTTCATACTCTTACCCACCTCCGCCTTTCCTTACGATTAGATGCCTTTTTGTAGAACGATTTGTCTTTGGCTTCAAAATACGAACTAGACTTTACTTAGTAATTAAGTTAATAGTTAAATTGCTATTAATGAATTATATATCTAATAATACCTGCCCGATTTCCACTATTTTAATACGCTAGTAGAGATGAATTAATAAGTTGTATCACATTGTACGGCTTGTCTGATTATAGAATTAATTTTCATACGTGTTTACGCGTGATATGATTTGTGGATATACCCTCTGATGCATGTTAATGAGATATATTACTCTTACAGAATTTTGATTTGTTATGATTTTATATGTTTTTGAATTAGGAGTTTTGGAAATATTTATCTATTTTTTTTAACTATAAAATCAATAGGTTTTGTTAACACGAATTAAATCTTCTAATTAACTGGTGTATTATGAATTTATGTATTAAACCCAAGTTAAATATAATCAAAATTTAAATTGTATTAAGTGACTGCGCAATTTGAGATTTTTTTTCTTAAACATACATATATTTTTACTAATTCAGACGTATATGTGAATATGTAATTGAGGATATGTGTGTGTGTGTGCACTATTGCAAATGTTTACCCTATGTGTATGTAGACAGTTAATATATGGTGAGATGTATGTGTGAGCGATTCGTTATGCACACTTTTATTATTTCACACGATGACACTTTACAACAGAAGTATTCGTCGACATGCATTATAAAATGCATTTTCAACTTCATATGGACGAAAGTAATTCACGTGTTTTGTAAACTTCAATTAATTCTCATTAATATCGAAACAAACGAGGTCATTCGGGATCTCTTCTCTAGTTTAAGCCTCATTCCTTAAGGTTCTCTTATCAAAACGCGGGTTAAATTTCTAGAGGTCTAATTCATCTGAAAAAAAAACCCCGATGAATTTGACAAATTAGCCACTGGCTGCAGTAGTGGAAATTGTTTTCCTTACTAAAATTTCTAATCTATTACTAATGAAGATTTGGTACCTGTTTGTCTGAAGCCGAAACTATACTATTACTTCTATTGTACTATCCTTTAATGTTCAATTCTGTTTACTATACTATTTTAAACTAATGTATTACATTCAATGCTAAATTCAGGGAGGGGTTAGGTAGTGTAGTATCTGTTCTGTAGTCATGATGCCATCTTCAGGCATTACTTCCATCTGTTTTCTTTTTTTTTGGGGGGGGGGGGGTAGTGTAGTATCTGTTTTGTAGTTATGATACTATCCTAACATAAATTACCGTCTCTTTGTGGGGGGGGGGTAGTGTAGTATATGTTCTGTAGTCATGATGCCATCCCCCCAGGCATTAACTCCTCCTTTCTGTGTTAGTGAGTAGTGTAATATCTGTTGTGTTGTCATGAGACTATCTTCACAGGCATTACCTCATCATTTGGGGAAAGTGTAGTATATGTCCGTTAGTCATATATACTAGCAAAAATATGTACCCGGAGTATATTTTTACTAGTGTTAAAAATTACACCATTTTTGTATTATTTAGATTATTCGGACTACTATTCTCATCTTGGATGTTATTCTCACAACGTTACGGCCGATGTAACTTCCGGCCTTCTTCAGATGCATCTTGTCGAACTCTAGATTAGAATAGTAGTCCGAATAATAGAAGAGTAGAAGGTGGCCCTTGGGTTTACTTTCGGCAGCCTCGTAACTCTCGCTTCCTTTATTTTTTTCCTTTAGTCCTCACATTCCATGAGCGATTTTTCTTACAAAGGGGGAAGAATTGCTGTTTTCTGGATCGGAATCTATCCATATAACACTTATCGTTTGCTAGTGTTTGACCTTGAAGTAGTATTTTTTAGCTCCTTACATCAAGTGGCGTCATGTCTTGTCTGGAGCGATTTTGATAAAATAAATACAAATTATCAATAAATACCTAAAAAATTTCGAAACACAGACCATTTTTATTTATTAGTGATATTATT
>OY744540.1:22149460-22166960 GCA_963556195.1 Sepiola atlantica | reverse complement strand
TCGTCTCTGTACAATTTTAATTACCAACGGAATGGACAGAATACTTCGTCCAGAAAGATTCAACACCGAGACTTAACGCAGAAAGAATACAAGCATTGGTAACTTACTTTCACACGTAGAGAGGTGTTATTTTTTTTTTTCGCTCCAGATAAAAAGAATTCAACAAAACCATGAAAGCCTAGTCATAGAAAAGCCGGTCAAAAGAGAGGACACAACACCCTTTCAATCAAGGCTTCCACCATCGACTAGATGGGTGAAGGGAAGAATGAAAACTGCTGCCAACTTCCTTACATTCACATACCCACACACTGACAAAATAAAGCAAACATATGCACACACTTCTTACATTGACTAATTCCTTTCTATTTTGTTTGTAATTTAGGACTGAATGTATAGAATTAACATGTCTTTAAATCCTATATTTATGAACAAATAAGACACGCCTCAAAATGTATGAACCCATAGAGTGAGCACAAACAAGATACACCTCAAAAGTACATCTAAATAAGCTATGACATTTTTTGTACGGTTAAATGCACCGAAGAAACTGGAAACAACCAGACAGACGTCTTTGCATTGATAAATAGCATATCGGCAGAAGTATTTCAAATTATCAGTACCACAAACGACTATACCTCTTCTATAAAAGCTCTGAATAGAGCATGCATTAAGCCCACAAATATAGTCTATTGGCCAAGATCAAAGTGTAGTATCTGTTCCGATGGATACTACACCCCAGAGACCGGTATTGTCTTGACCTTCGGGGCTTGATTTACGCCGGTCTATGGGTCTGCCCTATGCAGTTCTAGGAGGTCCACCCTCCCAGGCTTTGTCTCCCCTCTTCGGAGAGGAGTAAGTTTATTGCTTACTGCCTGATGCGCCCCTTCCGGGAAATGCCGACGGGGCTGCCCAGGCATTTTTTGCATACCAGAGTGTTCACCTTCTAGGGCGCTGGCTTTTCAAATCCCACTTTTCCGACCTTGTGTCACATCTTACCTTGTGGGAGGAAGATAAATAAAATAGTCTATAATCGACACCAACTTATAACTATGAAACAGCAACCAATGCAAACATTAGACGCTTTCGTGTTACAGTTGGGAAACCTTGCCAAATCATGCAATGTTCAGACTGTGAGTGCCGAAGTAAATAAAAACCAATACACGCGGTAAGCTTTTATCAGCGGTGTATCCTACACATGAATTGAACAATGACTTCTCGAAAAAAAAATCTTCCCTACCTTTTCAGGAAGCATACGAGATGGCTAGATCTCTTGAACAAGCCGAAAAACAATCTGCGTTCTACAACCAGGAGAATGTGATTTCCGCCTCAATAATCTCTTCAGGAGCAAATGAAAGTCTGACTGCGACACAAACATATATGAGGCTGATGGAAATTTCTTCTTTGAGAACTGCAAAAAGTGTTCTGAACAGGAACGTTGTGCCAAAGTCTACAGATCTTCCGTATCAGCAGCGGTAAACGAAGAATAAATTCCCTAGTCTCGCGAGACTACGAAGAGAAAAAGACATAATACTGACTTAGTGTAAGTTAAATTGGTGCATTGTCGATGTCGTTGTTGTGTAGAGGTTTTTATTAACAACAATACTGCCGAAATATTCAACCTGAAAATTATTCCGAAACAGAAAACAATATCATTTGCCGACCCTAACATGTATGCAAAAATTGTCAGAGAAGCTAAAGTCGCTATCTCCTTAAACACGTCTTAATATGTCCCAGGCACGTAGCCAGACTTCTAACTTGGGGGGGGGGGGGGCAAGGCATTTTTAGGGGGTGGCAAGGCATTTTTAGGGGGGGGGAGGCATTTTTAGGGGGGGGGCAAAACTAATATTGATATTCTAATATGGGTGACGTTTTGGTTCAGTGTGTGTGTGTACTGATATATAAATATAAATAAGTAGATACAAAATTTCAATTTCTTTTATATAATCTAAATATATTGTTGTGTATTTCGGTAGGTACATGTAAATAACAACATCAGCATAGTAAAGCACATAAAGCATAGTAAACACAGTAATAATAACATAAAGTTCGTAAAATAAGGTAGCTACTTGCTAGCTCTACAGAATTCTATTATAATCTTCTATTTGTACGTGGGGTTTATACCCTACCAATGCTGGTTTTTTTCAACTTCATCTCGGGTGAAATCTGGGATTTCTTTCTATGTTACTTTCAAAAATGTTGTATGTAACATTCACAATTTTTTAAATTAATAGTTGCAACTGACAACAAAAAAGAAAAAAACGTATTTGAGATTCGTGATAAAATACAAAAATAATTTTTTAAACTAATTCCCACTTTCATTTGAAAATAATTTAGCTTGCTAGTATTAATTTCTATCTCTTGAATGAAGACAACACTTTCTTTTATAAATTAAAAAAATATCTTTAAAAGAAGCTGGCAGAACAACAACGTGAATTCATTTTGTGTTTATATTACATCATTTGAATTATAATTATGAGATTGATAATTTATGATATTAAATAGTGTGAATTAACAATATTTAAAAGTATATATTTGGTAAGTTGACAAAAAAGACAGATACACTGGCAATCTCTTTCATCAAGCAGGAAACAGGTGAAAAGCATCGAGGCTTTGTTTCCCTCACCACTTGATCTGAAACTAGCGAAGTTATGTTTGAGTTTGAGAACACGTACATTTTAATTTTTTTCTTTTTACAAGGTAACATAAATTTAAATCATATTTAGATGTTATTATGGTCAATAGATTTATTTTAACTAGTAGTTTAAAATCCGTAAATATTTATTATGGTATCATTAGTACCAGGAATGGAAAATTAAGTTTTAAACAAAATAAAATCCAAAGAAGCGTTTTTGAAATCGGAAATTATGTTAAAAATTGGTGGGAGGTCCTCTCTTGGTGGTTGGCCCAGGGCTCCAGCCCCTTGGCTCCTTAACCCGGCCCTGCTGTAAAATATATTACACAAAAGTAAATACTGGTTCATAATGAAGAAGTATAGTTGACTAGGAAATATAAGAGTATTTATATTTATAATATTTTTTGGATCACAAATTTCAGGGGGTGCAAATGTAATTGTAATGGGGGGCCTTGCCCCCCTGGCACCCCCTGGGTACGTGGGGGATATGTCCTAACACGTCCTAACATGTCCTACACGTCCTAACATGATAGTGGAGGTAGTTAATAATTTATTTGTCGACGTTATCATAAGGAAAGACGTTCTGTGCAAATACAAACAAAGTAACCTTCAAATTTGATGGACCGGAGGACAAACTTATTGGAACAGTCACCAAAAATAATTGTTTTCCATTCATAGATGTTTCCCCCCCTTCACTATTTTCTCATCCCTCAATGAACACAACTCCTATCAGCACCAAGTCGCACAGCCACACTATCGCTGATAGTTAATTCATAAGAATATAGACTGCTAAGGAAAACACAATAGAACCCTGAATTTTACCTTGGAGAGCACATGTTCTAGCATGATACTCGATTAAAGCGACACCGTCAACAGATTCACGGAAGTAGATTCTTATCCTATGCTTAATATATCTAAAATGGTCGTAGAAGATGTAAAGTAAAGGTCAGCAGAACCTTTGTTTGAGAGAAGCCTGCCATTGGCTAATTAAAACATTAACCCTTGATTTTACATCTTCTTATCATCAAATCCTTATCAGTAACGAGGATCGCAAGTTTACAGCATTCGAGGTAGGTGATAGATTATACCAGTTTACTCGCCTGTCATTCTGTGTTACGATTGGAGTAAGCGCGTTCCAAAGAAGCATTGACCTCGTCTTGAGATGCCACCTCCTCTAAATCCTAAATCACACAGACGAATTATTGGAATGTTCTATTATTATGGCAAATTTATTCAGAACTTTTCAGACAAAATACTAATACTAAACCATAATAAAGAATTTCCATTATCTCCTTTGGTATTAGACCCCTTTCAAAGGGTTCTCAAACCGATTTGAAAGATGCTTCACTGGTAACTCTTGACTTGACGCTCCTATGCCTATCCTATTTTTTGTTAACACTGGATTTTCCTATATCATGTTTCCTTTGTTTTGTCAATACAGTGGGCGAATTTATTTTAACACGTGGTTTATTGTATTTCTATTTTAGGTTTTAAATTTTAACTTGTTCAGTTTTTTATTTATTTATTTATTTATTTATTTAATTTTTTTAATTATTTATTTTTCTTTGTTTTTTATTTTTAATTTTGTTGTAATTATTGGTGTCCTATTTTTTATATTTAATTACGGTATTATGGTAACCACTATTTTTTAGAGCTGTATTGTAAATGTTGATTGATTTTTAAAAAATGCTTTCGTTGCTAGAATTGTTGATAAGTCTACTTTCGATCGAATTCGGGATATGTTTTATGATTGATGGGGGTGATTAGACTTTGGGTGTACGTATATTGGGTTGGCGTTATCTTTTAGGTATGGTTCGTAGGTGTTTTTACTTAAGTTTAATGTGACGTCTAGAAAGTTCGTTGTTTTTATGTTAGCAATTACTTCTACTTTTAGGCCTAGTTTTTTAATTTCCATATGTATAATTTTCTTGAAGTTTTCTCCCTTGACTTTGTTGGAGTCTCTTATTATCGCTAACCCATCATCTCTATAATGGCTGATATCCGTATTATCGAATATATTTGTGAGTGTATATAAAATGAATAACCCCACAAGATCAGATGCCTCCGCAGAGTCAAGGGCACCCATGGCCAAATCAAAGGAGTTTGTCATATTCGTTTTAATCCATTGGTCCTCGTTGTTGATTAAAACTGATCTCCTACATTTTTTAAAGATGTGAATTTCATCCTTGGATATATCGGTATATATCTCGACGAATTCTAGGGCGATATTGAAGAGTTCTTCTGATATGAATGGGTAGAAGTCCACTATGTCGAATTGTAAGAAGGTACAATTGTTCTTATTTTCTATACTGTTAAACCAAGTGATTGCGTCGGAAGTATTCACCCATTGGTTTAATTCTAGGTCTTTTCTTATTTGTTTGTTAATTCTAGATAGAATTGTTTGGCTGATTCTTCCTATTTCTGGTTTAGTCGTATTAATTAAGCGAGTGCTGGGGTTATTGTTAAAGTTACTTTTGTGGTCATTAAATAAGATATAGGCTTCCTTAGGTTTTAACTTACTAACTTTGTTGCTAATTTTTAGTTTATCTGTGATTTGTTTACTTTCAGTATTTATTATATCTATGTAGTTATGTTCGCTTGTATCTAGTTTTTTGTAGTTTTTTGTAATATTTTCTGTTAGTAGTTTGTTATACTCTTGTTTATCTATTTTGTAAAAATTTCTAGTTTTGTCCGCTTTTACGAATATTTTGTTAGAGTTGTTTATGTTTTTAACGATGGTGTGTAATTGTTTTTGGAAATTATTCTGTTGTTTGTGAAATTCTAAGTTTTTAATAACATTTAAGAGGTCATTTTCAAAGCTAGTCATGAGATCTATTGGTTTAGCGTTTTTTAGGCTTTTGAATCCGTAGGATTCTTTTGTATCTACGTGTTTATCTTTATTGTTAATGAAGAAGTGTGCTCGCCATCGCATTCGGCGTATTAGTTCGTTCGTTTTTTAAATTAATTTAATAATGTATCCATGCTTGCTAGGTGTTGGGATATTCTTAAGTGATGTTTCTAAGTTAATTTTTTCCATATTATTTTTTTTTTGTGTGGTGAAATAAATTCTTGTGAGAGTGCTCAACTGTTTGAGGAGCTAGATATTAGTACTGCATGTATCCACATAAGATATTATAAGGAGATATAATTTTTTATGTGTCAGTTTTCAGTATTTACTTCAACAGTGCTCGATACGTAAGTAGAGCTAGGTAGTAAGCAATGAAAATATATATAGCAATCAAGATACACAGAGGCTCCCGTGTTTCATCCCCCGGGGGGGGGGAATCGTCAGGCTAAATGCATGGAGTTATTTTTGTCAGGTGTTTTTATATACATGGCTTGCTAGTTAACCAATCAGATTCTTTGTTGTTCCCTCAGCCAATCGTTGGGCTTCCCGCGAACAACGGCTTTGTTGGTGACGCTCCTATGCCTAGCACTAGCTAACCATTATTAGGGAGCTCAAAGAAAATAGACACTCACCAATAATTGAATGGAAAATAGTAGGACAGGCCAGTACATGTAGAAACTTAGACGACCCGTGTAGATTATGCTTGAATGAAAAATATGAAATCCTAAATTTTGAAGATCCCCGAAACCTATTAGACTCTAGAAGTGAAATAGCAAACAGCTGTTTACACAGAAATAAATTTACCTTAGGATGATATAAAATAAATAAAAAATAAAAAATAAATAAATAAATAAATAAATAAAATAAAAATAAATAAATAAATGAATAAATAAATAATTAAATAAATAAATAAATAAATAAAAAACTGAACAAGTTAAAATTTAAAACCTAAAATAGAAATACAAGAAACCACGTGTTAAAATAAATTCGCCCACTGTATTGACAAAACAAAGGAAACAGGATATAGGAAAATCCAGTGTTAACAAAAAATAGGATAGGCATGGGAGCATCACAACAAAGCCTTTGTTCGCGGGAAGCCCAACGATTGGCTGAGAGAACAACAAAGAATCTGATTGGTTAACTAGCAAGCCATGTATATAAAAACACCTGACAAAAATAACTCCATGCATTTAGCCTGGGATGAAACACGTGAGCCTCTGTGTAGCTTGATTGCCATATATATTTTCATTGCTTACTATATATATATATATATATATATATATATATATATATATATATATATATATATATATATATATATATATATATGAAGTATGAAGGTGAGAATTCTGAGGCAGGAGCAATGCAATGTTGAATAACCGGAAGGTGGAAAAAGGGAAGAACAAAAAATAAATGACAGGAGACGGTATGAGTGTATAAATCTTAGATAAATTTATTTATATTTCAAAACTCTTCTTTTTTTAAATATAAAGATAGTAAATTGTAAAATGGGGGACTTACTGCTAAATATTTAAAGGTTTGGAGTGGTGAAAACTTTAATCATTTTGAGAGTAACAACCTCTCTTTTTCAAAAAAGAAAACAAAACATTAAACCGGACGGGTCGGGTCAGTAAAACCAAGATGGACGCCGCTATTCAAACCATGAACTTCGCAGAAAGTCAGAGAAGGTTCGCAGACAATTGTGACAGGGAGAAAAAAAAAGAAAGATGAAATGCAATCGTTAAGTATGCTATAAATTACCAAGATTAATTAATTTAGTTAATCTTTAAAATTTAATATTTAGATTTTTTATTTTATTTTATTTTATTTTTCATTCAATATTTAGGTTTAAGTGTTACTATTGTAAACATAGGTTCGAATCAACAGATGATGAGAAGGGAAAAGCGAAGTCAAAATAATGATTAAAAGGGGATAATTAGGATGGTTAAGAGATCAGCTTAAATATGGCTGGATTTAGTGACGGTCAAAGGGAGATAATTATGTAAAAGTTAATTAATGTATGGTCAGATAGAATTAGTTTACCCAATTCCTTCTTCTTATTCTATTTCACTTAAAGACATGTAGTGTGGGAACAGAAAGTTGTTTAAAAGAGAAAGAAAAGGGAAAAGATTTATATATAATTAAAAACATTTAATTACAAGGTTATTTAATATATTATTGCATAGTGAACGAAACTAATTAAGTGTACGTGTAATATATGGAAACTATGTCATTATGCTCTTAGTGTGGATGGCTTAGTCTGTGTATAGGAAGTTTTAGGAGTTGTGGGGAAGTGTACCAACAAGAAAGGTGCATAAGGAAATATACGTAGCGGAAGATGGGCGTCGGATAGAGAGGAAAGGTGCCTGGATGAAAAGACATAAGAAAAATAAGGAAAAACGGAAAATAAGAGCGTGGATCTAGTGGGTTAAGGCAAATAAATGGTTGGGATCATTGGGATCGGGTAGAGACAAAGGAGCAAAGAGTATAAGCATGGTCCAAGGCTAGTGGAGATGAGATAAGGTAGGAGGAAGAATGAGCTTAAAGAATGAAGGGGGAACAAAGTTCGGCTCTGTTATTAATCGAGGGTCTGTGTTTAGAGATCAGAATGGCCTCAGATGTTCTTAAGTTATATTACCGTATTTCTAACCGAGGCAAGGATACGGACATGGATAATGCGTTGTGTGTTGCCACATGATAATATGTGTGTGTATGTGTGTGTGCATGGCCTAAGTTTACTTTAAGGGATACAGCGGATTTAAAGTGGATTAAAAGTTTTCTGCGGGCAGGTTTTCTGTAAAAGGAAGTGGGTATGGATCTATCCTCAGTGATGCTAAGATTGAATTCTAGGAGTGAGAGTGAGCTTGAGGTTTTGGGTGTTCAATCGTAAACTGTAGGTGGGGATCAGTATTGTTAAATGTGTTGAAAATAGTGGTGGCTTCTTCACGAGATGATGTGAGGATAAGAATATCGTCAATGTATTTCGTGAAGAATATGTAGGAGTGGCAGGTGCTTAGAGCTTGTTGCTCAAGTCGGTCCATGTAAGAGATGGCTAGGAGTCCGGAAAGACTGGAGCTCATGGGTAAGCCAGATACTTGTTTGTATGTGTTTTGATGGAACGTGAAATAGGTATTGTCGACAATGATATGTAGGAGTTGGTGTACATCTATCGAGGTAATCCGAATCAGTCGAGGTTATTAGAGGAGATGTGGTCGGTGATGAGGTTGATAGCGGGGTGTGCGGGTATGGAAGTGTAAAGGGATACAACGTCAAGGCTAAAATGTAATTGTTGAGACGTAGCTGTTGGGGGTTGAAGTAAGTTCAATCTATTTACCACTTGGTCAGAGCTGCTGACATGTGCAGGAAAGGTAGAGAGTAGGGGTTTGAGTAACTGTGAGAGCAGCAAGAGATCTTGTAAAGGGGTCACTCAGTACTGGAGACGATGGGTCGGATCTGCGCGTGGTCGCTAGTTTTGTGCGTTTTAATTAGGTGATAAAATGTGGAGAGTCTGCCGTTCTTCGTAGTAAAGTTGAGTCTATATTTTGGGCGAAGATTCCATCTGACACAAATTTGGGGCCAATCACTATTGATAGAAGTTTGTATTTGGGTAGCTGAGGCGTTATTAGCGAGTGTGTATAGGGTGATATTGCTAAGGTGTTCAAAGGCGAGAGTGTTGTAAGATTCTTGGGAGATGATACAAAACTCCTTGCCTTTGTGAGAGGGTAGGTAGACTAGGGTTTTTTTTCCTTAACAGTTTTCAGAGTGAGGCGTTGGGAACGGGAGATGTGAGGTGTAATGCGGTGTTGTTCACGTTGGAGAATGGAGAAAATCCTCAGTTTGAGTCTTAGAAGTTTTTGGTCAAGTATGTGGTTGTTGGGTGGCGGGTGTAAGGGGTGGTCTAGTTAGTAAACAGGAAAGGAGTTGTTGGAAAAATTGGTGTCATTCTGACGGTCCTGGGTAGGTAGTTCGAAGATCTGATAACTATTTCAAATGATATGTCGTTCTGCAGAACTGCTTTTCCAGATTGAGACGAGTGTGCTCATTCAGTTATTTGGTGGTGATGAATTTGGGACCGAGGGTGAAGAGGTCAGTCTCGGCTGTTGAGAGAGTCAGTTAGGTCGGTGATGAGTGGTTGGGTTGTGGGTGGATGATTGGGAATATGGCTGTGTACAGTATGTGACTGCAAGTCTTTCTGATAAAGACAAGTGAATTTCAGTTTAAGTCTGTTTTCCTCGGCATGGAAACAGTGGTGGTAGGCTTGGTTAATGGCTGCGGTGATTTGGGGTAGAAAACGTTCGAGGGATGTATGGAAAGCACATTTGATTTCTGCGAGAGAGTTCATGTGTCGGTGTAGCATGCAGTGGACGTGTTTGATGACTTGTTTGATACAAAACGTACGTAAGAAATTACGTACATGAAGTGTGGGGAGGCTGAATCATGCTGATAAATGGATGTTTTTGTATTGTGTTGGGTACAATGCCATGTCTGCGGCATCTATTCAGGAAGTTGATTTGGCAGCTAGTTCTGGCTTGCTTCTCCGAGAGCCGGAACATCTTTTTGGTGTATGCAAACTATGTCTGGCCGAGACTAAAGGATAAACCCCGTCTAGGACGAGTAAATTACATTTTCCGAATAGTTTTGCACCATTTTCATGTCTCCTTACGAAGGTTAACATCAAGATATAGTGAATCACTGAATAATTTTAGATTGATTCTATCTAAAGTTATATAGTGAATCACTAAATAATTTTAGATTGATTCTATCTAAAATTATATAGTGAATCACTAAATAATTTTAGATTGATTCTATCTAAAATTATATAGTGAATCACTAAATAATTTTAGATTGATTCTATCTAAAATTATATAGTGAATCACTAAATAATTTTAGATTGATTCTATCTAAAATTATATAGTGAATCACTAAATAATTTTAGATAGAATCTATTTAAAATTCTTATTCTAAATTTGATCAAAATTCATTACATAATTTGGATTCTAAAAAATGTTTAAAATTAAAAGCTTATGCTTAAGAGGTATTAAGAAGAAATTAAAATTCAAGGATTCTTGTTTGATGAGTGTCTAATGGTTATGGATTTTCAACTATGGGGGTGTGCCCATATTATTCCCCCTAAAAAGGGAATAATATTGGCACAATCCCATATTTTAAATTTCGAATAAAACACCACCAAAACGTAAATTTGGGGAAGAATTTATTAATTGATATCTAATACCTATTGTTTAAATTTAATAAAAATCAAAAATATCTCAATTTTTACGAAAGGTTTCCACCTCATTTTATTCCCTTTACATGAAACTAAATTAAACTAAATATAGCCCAGATTACCCACTCTTACGCATAGCAATTGTTTTTTTTTTAATTCATAATGCTCGGGTAATTTGTTTAGGGCCGAATTCTGAATTACAAATATATAAATATATACACAATACTAACTTTATATACATACACGAATTATTTATTTAAAAACTATATGCTACACTATTTGCATCTCTCCCGAGAAAGAAAGGCAAAAATTCAGAATAAGCGCCACTGTGGAACGCATCGTGGAATGATGGACAGCTATCAGTGTGAGGGTAACAGAATCTTTCATGCAAATACGCAATTGCATGAATGGATCTCATCCTCTTTAGTTAGTAATAAAAAAGTCCTTTCTATAACTATAACCTGCATTTTGGCTGTTATTTTGGGTGGGTGGGGGGGACTGGAAATTCTTTTTAGGGTGGTGGTGTTGGTGGTGGTGGTGGGGCTCTTCTAAAAAATATCCGAGAAAAGAATCAGAAGAGAATATCTTAAACGCTTACACTAGCGTCTGCCTTTCTTCAACGCTTACACTAGCGTCTGCCTTTCTCTCACTCGGCCCCTCCCCCACCCCCAATAGAGAGAGATAGAGAGAGAGAGAGAGAGAGAGAGAGAGAGAGAGAGAGAGATAGAGAGAGAGAGAGAGAGAGAGGCAGAAGCTATCCATCGTGCCCCCATCGAAGGAGTAGTACCACAGTATAATGGCGAACCGGGGGATGAAGTCGTCGATAGACACAGCATGTGGCAGCCATCTCGGAGGAAAGAGGACCAAAATCTGGCAGCCGGCCACCGAATTCGACAATTAAAAGCTATGCTTGCTTTTACAACAAGCGTCGAAAAATTGCAGCATTTCCCATTGGATGAGATGTAGGTTATTGGCAGGAGTCTTGCTATACAGGAAGAAGGGACGGGAGAAGAGATATCGATTCGTTATTGAGCGTGTTGCACACGACCGGTCACGAACAGAAAAAGAAAAAGCATCTCATCTGACTAGTGTTAACCTCGGGTGGGTGTAAATATCCGCACAGTTCACAGACATCTTACCAAGTTAAGCTCCACAAGAAACACAAATAAGTAATTAACTAAAGCTATTTCATCAATGGAAAACATTATGTAAAGTGACCTGGCACAGGCTAGGAAGTAAGTGTAGTATCTGTTCCGATGGATACTGCACCCCTATAGACGGGTGTCGTCTTGTCCTTCGGGACTTGATTCCACCTGTCTGTGGGTTTGTCCTGTGCGGTTCTAGGAGGTCCACCCTCCCAGGCTTCGCCTCCCCTCTTTGGGGAGGAGTAAGTTAATTGCTTACTGTCTGAGGCGCCCCTACCGGGGAATGCCGACGGGGCTACACAGGCAATTTTTAATGGCCAGAGTGCTCACTTTCTCGGGCGCTGGCTTTTCAAACCCCACTTACTCGACCCAAGCTGTGGTCACATCTTACTTGTGGGAGTAAGATAAAACTGGCCTTGTGCCTAACTCCTGCAGAGGAGTAAATAAATAAATATGTAAAGTGAAACTAATTTCTTCAACATTTTTGTCAGGTTTTCTTTATTTATTTGGTATTCTAATATATAAAGTCAAGTCAGTCTCTGTATCGTTTCTTTGTCATCGATAGCATTTGGTCTACAAAATCAATATTTAATTTTGCTTCGTCAATTTCTCTTGTAGATCGATCCAGCATGTTGTTAAAACGGATAAGATGTAATTCGATTTAATTCCTTTCGGAAAATACTTAGTTCGGGTCGGAATTATTTTCAAATGACCGCCATTTAAAAAAAGGGACATAACTCTTTATTCGTCCATATATAGTTATTTTCCGTTGATTGAAATTTAAAAAAAAATACAAACTTTGAAACCAATAGAATATTCTCATTTTGACATGTTTTTAGTTTTATGTTCCGGTATTTTTTTAGATGAGGATTGATAATTTTGACTATTTGGATTATTCGGACTACTATTCTCATTATGGATCTTATTCTTACAGCGTTTCGGACTATTTGACCTTCTTCAGTTGCGTCTTGTAGAACTCGGGAATCTTTATGTCGAACTCTGGAATCTATACGGAATTTACTTAATCCAAGGGGGTAGATTGTTCTCATTTCGTCAGCCATGACAGATTAGAACTTGTAAGCAATATTTTATATTATATTCTTAGTATTGAACCTTCAACACCCATAAGACTGTAACTTAGAACTGATTATACTTAGCACTTTATCCGTTGCGCCACGACTCACGTGGACAATTCTAGTATGGATCTTGGGAACTTTAAACCTATTCATGTTTTTAGACGTGTAGTGTTACTACGTATTACTACTTATTACTATATATATAAAAACCTCATCAGTCTTATAAATATAAAAACATATAAATATACCTAACTTATATATATATATATATATATATATATATATATATATATATATATATATATATATATATATATATATATATAGTAAGCAATGAAAATATATATGGTAATTAAGCTACACAGAGGCTCCCGCGTTTCATCCCCGGGGGGAATCTTCAGGCTAAATGCATTTAGCCTGAAGATCCCACACCCCCCGGATGAAACGCGGGAGAATCTATGTAGCTTAATTGCCATATATATTTTCATTGCTTTACTACCTAGCTCTACTTACGTATCGAGCACTGTTGAAGTAAATACTGAAAACTTATACATAAAAATTATATCTCCTTATAATATTTTATGTGGATACATTAAGTACTAATATATATATATATATATATATATATATATATATATATATATATATATAAAGTTAGGTATGTTTATATTTTTAGATGTTTATATATTTATATGGATGACGAGAAAATTGCGTCCTTTTCTTTTAAAGATGGCAACTATTTGAACATAATTCTGATCCTGAAAAAGTATTTTCTGAGCGGTATTAAATCGAATTACATTCCCTTTTTCTTAATATTATGCTGCAAAGATCTACAAGAAAAACTGACCGAGCAAAATCAAATATTGATTCTGTAGAAAGAAAGTTATCGATGACATAGAAGCGATAAAATGACAAAACGACTCGCTTTATATTGATTATTTGGACTTCTGGTCTCTCCTTTGATGTTATTTCCACAATCTTTCGGTCGATGCAACATATATATATATATATATATATATATATATATATATATATATATATATATATATATATATATATATATATATAAGTAAGAAAAGGAAGTCAATATCTTAGAAGCACGGATCATAATTTATTAAAGTGAAATATTTTGAAAATCAAACAATCGTGCAATTTTAAATGAAAAATTCATTTATTTAATTTTTTTTTCGCGAATTTTCGAGACTGTCTTATAGTGTTATGTCCTTCTTCTTTTCTTCCTCCTCATATTGGTGGTATTAATCCTCAGGATTAGTACCACCAATATGAGGAGGAAGAAAACAAGAAAAAAAACACTATAAGACAGTCTCGCTTGAGAAAGTTGTATTTACAACGAAAATTCGCGAAAAAAAATTAAATAAATGAATTTTTCATTTAAAATTGCACGATTGTTTGATTTTAAAATTTTTTTACTTTAATAAATTATAATCCATGCTTCTAAGATGTTGACTTCCTTTCCTTACTTACAAAAAGCGCCAAATCAGCGTATACAACATCGCCAGGACTAAAAAAAAAAATAACGTCGTAAGATCGTGACGTGTTTTCGACCCCGCAGGAATAATACCACCAATATGAGGAGGAAGAAAAGGAGAAGAAAAAAACACTATAAGACAGTCTCGCTTGAGAAAGTTGTATTTACAACGAAAATTCGCGAAAAAAAATTAAATAAATTAATTTTTCATTTAAAATTGCACGATTGTTTGATTTTCAAAATATTTCACTTTAATATATATATATATATATATATATATATATATATATATATATATATATATACAAAAGATCAAAACAACATCGGTACCGTCGGTTTCAAATCCAAACAATGGGGACCTATAATTGGTATCCTGTACCGGACTCTCTTCAGTCTCTGTTTATGTTTGCCTCTTTGGAAAATGGCGGCTCGCGCGTTGTGTGGATATTTGACGATATTTCGATTCTCTGTTTTATTTTTATTTTTACTAATTAAGAATCCAGCTGAAAGTTCTGCCGATATCTGCGTCGTGGGTAAGTTAAAAGAGTTTTTTTTTTTATTGATCTGTAAATTAAAGCCGAGGTCATGAAAGTATTGGAAATTATTTATAGGTGCTAATATACTACGATAAATTATGGAAAAAAAAACTACCTCTTAATAAGTAAACAAAACCCGTCAAGCTTATTTCTCTGCTTAAAAATAATTGTACGGTATAAGGGGGATTACTCTTCATTACTGGATTAAGAAAAAAAAAAACGAAAAACGTGAAAAAATGAAAAACATCTAGTTGTGTTGAGAATTAAAAATAAAATCAAGGGAGGCGCAAGAGCGCTCTATCCCTTAATAGACACACGAATGTCATATGGTAGAAATCTCATTTCTTTGATCAATCATAACTAAAAAACCAATAAACCAAATTAGTTAAAACTTTGCACAAAATTTTTATTTGATAGGTTCTATAAGTGTGTAGAATTTCAGCATCATTAGTCAAGGCAACCCAGAGATCCAGAAAGTTCAATCATGAAATCATGTTATCTGTGTGTACGTACGTACGTACGTATGTGCCACCCTGTATCTCATCAACTATTTGATGGATTCAGCTGATTTTTGACAGAGATAGAGGTTACTTGTCTATATAATTGATCTATCTCGTTTATCGAGCATCAATTCTTTCATGATAGGTTCTTCTTTAAAGGTATACATTATATCTTTATTTTCTTGTATATATATATATATATATATATATATATATATATATATATATATATATATATATATAATTATAAAGTGTAGAGAAGATTATTCATACGGGTGTGTGTTTGTGTAAATGTGCGTTTGTGTGCGTTCACTGCAAAAGCCATGATTGTCCGCTCGTGGTGCTGGGCCAAAGTCGCAGTGTCAATATGGTCTCAGTGCTGTAACAGAAGTATTATCCTACCTAATAAAATCACAACTCCAGTTTAAAACAAGTAACAAAGGTTAATTTTCAGGGAGATGAGAATGATGCTCGTTTTCTCTACTGAACAATAGACTTGTAAATGAGAATTCGTAGCTCGGCCAAATCAAAACACAAGTCCAATAGCTCAACGCCCAAGGGCCCATCTTTCTATGAGAGGCACACAAACCTAACTGACTGAGAGACGCCCAGACGGCAAACTATCTCCCCTTGTCCAAAGACTACCCTGATATCCACTTGAAAAAAAAATAGGCAGCCTTATTTATGATCATCAAAAACCTAATGCCTAGAGGGTCCCGTATCTAGCCGGCCATTATTTTTTGGCAAAACTCAAGTAGGTCAAAACCACAGCAGAAAATCTCGTATCTAAAATAACATCATTTTTCAAGTGGACAAATCAAATTCTGGGTGGCCAAATTCAAAATCAAAGATATTTTCCATCTCTTTTGTGATTTCTCTTTTCTTAGTTAAATATCTCTCACTTGCAGCAAGTGTGTTATTCGCATGCATTGCAACTATGCAACTAAATAAGCATGCTGCCTTGTGCATACGTACATATCTAAATAAATAAATGTGAAAGTTTTTTCATTTATCCTACCTATGTTGGATAATGGCCCTGTGGGTACGGACACATCGTGAGGTGGGCATATGTGTTGGAAATCGTTTGGTTTGGCTTGCGCGATTTAGTGCGGGTGGACCCGTACAGTCGAGTGCAGAATGGGGCTTTTCTCACGGTTGGAGCTCACAAACATAACAGGGCCACCGCGTTGACGATACCTCAGATCAAGGGTCAATGTGCATCTACGACAGGGGATCTGTGATGTCACGGGCTTTTGTGTGGGAAGCTGTGTTTTGACAGTTTGGGTTTTGGAAGCAAGCCGAACGGACGTGTTTCACTATGTAGTCTTCAACATGATTAGGGGATTTAAATTCCCCAAGAGAATACAGGCACAGATTTCTTCTTTCCCCTCTCCTCGAATGGCTAATGACTTAATTAAGGAATTAACTACGATAGAGTAGTAATTTGGTCTCTCTCTCTCTCTCTCTCTCTCTCTCTCTCTCTCTCTCTCTCTCTAAACGTTGGTGAGGCATCTCCAAGCGACAAAAATCTGACGCCTGAAATAAAACAGAATTAAGAGTTTAAAAGATTGTTTGTCTCGTGAGTCGGTCATGCTGGTTTTACTGCAGACCACAGCGGGCGGCGATGTTCACGGCAGTACAGAAACGAAGAAAGAATTCAACCACTAGACGACACCGAGACGGCCCCCCTCCCCGACGAAGAAGTAAAGGTACGAGAAATTAAAGGTATGCGACGTCTACATTTTTGGTGTTAAAAATGACCAGTTGTTTAAGCGAGAACTGCCACGGCCCATTCCGGGACGGGTATACAAAACGAGAACTCCCACAGCCCATTCCTAGGAGGTATGCAACACCTATAGTAATATCAAAACAGCTTAGCTCTACTTAATTCAATAATACACTAAAATATTTTCACATTCTGTATGTAAACTCACAGAAAACCTTACTAAACACGCTAAACGCTACAAATTATTTGTATATTCATTTTTTAAACATTGTCTAATAAATTCATATTCAGTACTATTAACTTATAATTTGATTCTGCTATTTT
>OY744540.1:22001960-22146960 GCA_963556195.1 Sepiola atlantica | reverse complement strand
GAGAGTTGATCCTATATTATGCCCCCCCCCCTAAAACCCTTCAAAATAGTCCAAAGAAACTGACATTTGGGGAATATTTATTAATTAATGTCTAATAACTATTTATTAATTAATGTTTAATAACTATTGTTAACATTTCGCAAAAATCGGAGGTATCTGCATTTTCAGGAAGAGCTTCTACCTTGTTTTGAACCCCTTTACATAAAACTAAATTAAACAAAATATAGCTCACATTTGGACCTTTACGCTAGCAGTTGTGTTTCACAATTCATAATGATCGGTTAATTAGTTTCGGAGTGAATCCTGAACATACAAATACATAAACATACAAATACATAAACATACAAATACATAAACATACAAATACATAAACATACAAATACATAAACATACAAATACATAAACATACAAATACATAAACATACAAATACATAAACATACAAATACATAAACATACAAATACATAAACATACAAATACATAAACATACAAATACATAAACATACAAATACATAAACATACAAATACATAAACATACAAATACATAAACATACAAATACATAAACATACAAATACATAAACATACAAATACATAAACATACAAATACATAAACATACAAATACATAAACATACAAATACATAAACATACAAATACATAAACATACAAATACATAAACATACAAATACATAAACATACAAATACATAAACATACAAATACATAAACATACAAATACATAAACATACAAATACATAAACATACAAATACATAAACATACAAATACATAAACATACAAATACATAAACATACAAATACATAAACATACAAATACATAAACATACAAATACATAAACATACAAATACATAAACATACAAATACATAAACATACAAATACATAAACATACAAACTACCAAACAATGAAGAACGTGGCACGCGGCGGTGCAAATTGAATTAGAAATGGTATTGTTCTTGATTAGAAAGCATTGTTTATATGGTAATATGAATTACCGCCACGTGCAACGTTCTTGACTAAAGAGACCCTCATCCCACATTCGCTTCAACAACAGAAGAATCGAAAACCTAAAAAAACGATGAGAAAAAAGAAGGTATTTTTATATATCTTTTTTTAAAATTCTGATGACGAAGTACATTTTCGAAAATTTAATTGAAAAAAAAAAAACTTTAAAAAAACTTAATAAAATTAAAATGCAAAGTATGACGTTCTTATTTTTAATAATTCATCATACCAAACAATATTTTTAAATAAATGACGTAGAGAAACGCGCAGAGAACGCATTTGCATTGTTCCTGGAAATACGTTGACGATTTAAATTCAGCGACACCGGAGTTGCATCACAGAATAAAATCGCATTACGTTAAGCATTTAAATAATTCTCTTCTTTATCCAGCTTTTTTGTTCATTTGCTTTTGACACCTGAGGATGATTCGACGAAGAATCGAAAACGATCGTGAAACCTATGGAACATTTAAACAGACGAATTCTCTCTCTCTCTCTCTCTCTCTCTCTCTCTCTCTCTATATATATATATATATATATATATATATATATATATATATATATATATATATATATATATATATATGCTTATACTTTTGACAAGGGTGTATTTCACCGAAAGTACTCAAGTTTTGAAAGTAAATAAATAATTTATTTAAAAATCATAAATAAATTGCGTTGTCCAGGTTTTCAAAACATTTTTTCAAAATATTCTCCTCATTATTGCCATTTCACCAACGTTTCCATGTGTGACTTTTCAATCTACCTTATTCACGTAACCGCGTGCTACACACAGCGGCATATCAACATTAATCGTCATCAAGACGAATTTCAACTTGACTGCGATAAATATGTCTCAATCAAGGAGGATCAAACGAAAAAAGAAGAGAAAAAATGCTTATACTTTTGACAAGAGTGTATTTCACCGAAAGTACTCAAGTTTTTAAGGTAAATAAATAAATTATTTTAAAAAACATAAATAAATTGCGTTGTTCAGGTTTTCACATTTTTTTCTCCAAATATTCTCCTTATTATTGCCATTTCACCAGCGCTTCCATGTGTGACTTTTCAATCTAATATATATATATATATATATATATATATATATATATATATATATATATATATATATATATATATACATAATTCGTCTATTTAATTATAACTTTTATAACAGAACAGAACAGTTAGGACGTTATGGGAAAATCACAAACATCAACTACAACAAATTATATTTTAATATTTTACCTACATACGACGTCGTTTCGAGCTTTCGGCTTTCATCAGTGCAGGGAATGGCAATCTCAGACGGTCACGAGGCGCGAACCCGGTTCACAGAGACACCTTGAATCTGTAAGCGTTCTGCCTTTGATAAGATGCGGTAATACGCATTGAAACGTTGGTGGATTGACGTAAGGCTGCAATATTGTTTATGTAATTATATATATATATATATATATATATATATATATATATATTGGAGAGCCATGCATATAACTATCCTGTTTTTAAATCTCCGAAACAGTTACATGGTAAACAGCTGATGATCCCCGTGTTAATATTAGATGCTTACGTTAAGGTCTCCTGCTTTTGTTTCACTGTTAGATACTTAATCCCCCTTTTTATTTTATTTACTTACTATTATATATTATTTATTTATGAATTTTCCAACAAATGTTAAGTCTACACTATTTTGGATTTAGTTAGTTTCTCTGGGAATTTAAACTGCATTTTCCTTTTTTTGTCTTTTTGTTTAAAATAACTCAAAGCTTCTTTAGACTATATATATATATATATATATATATATATATATATATATATATATAGTCTCGGAAGTTTCTCAACCATTAAAACTATATAAAATAAAACTTAAAAAAAAAAAAAAAAAAAAAACCTTATAGTCTCAAGTCTTCCAGTGGAAAATCACTCATGTAAGTCAATTTATTTTTTACAGTTATTATATTAGTTAGTTTCTAATACTATTTTTAGGGATCATTAGTTGTTTACCATCAAAAACTATATCCCCGTCTCGCTCTTTCAATAATTTTTTTTTTTTATATATAATTTAGTAGTTTTTCTACGTATTCAGGTTACAGGGTTGCCCCTAGATCGGACTGTTGAGCATAGCATGGTTGAGACTCTGCTTGGCCTTTTGGCTAAGATCAAAGTGTAGTATCTGTTCCGATGGATACTGCACGCCTGTCCTGTGCAGTTCTAGGAGGTCCACCCTCCCAGGCTTCGCCTCCCCTCTTTGGGGAGGAGTAAGTTTATTGCTTACTGTCTGAGGCGCCCTTACCGGGGAATGCCGATGGGGCTGCCCAGGCAATTTTTAAATGGCCAGAGTGCTCACCTCTCGAGCGCTGGCTTTTCAAACCCACTTTATCGACCCGATCTTGGGTCACATCTTACTTGTGGGAGTAGGATAAAATTGGCCTTGTGCCTAACTCCTGGAGAGGAGTAAATAAAACTCTGCTTATCTTCATTGCAATTGTACTCAGCTGAGCTGGCGTTGCCTCATCTTCCCATACTCTTATCGGAAACGCAACTCGCCCGTGTGCAAGCAATTAAGCTGAACCCACCCGTAACGGGGAAGCCTGCTGGGCGGGGGGGGGAACGATTTGCTCACATATATCCTTTCCTAATAGACGTCACCCCCTCCCCCTCCTTCAAAAAAGAAGCAAAACAACAACAACAATAAAAGAACACGAAGAAAACGAGTAGCTTGCTCCACGTGTCCCCGCCAAAGGAGGTCACCCTCCATCTTTGAATCGGCCCATCAAGTTCGATTATCAACCCGTTTATTACAAGTCTTATGCATTAACATTTCATACGCGAATCATAATTAATGATTTAATGTGAGCGCCAATTAATCCGCTGAATTTTCCATTTCTTTTATGGTCAAATGCTGACGTCACGAAAACCATTTCACTCCAACCATTCCGGTCCGACCATTCTGGTCACTACTCAATGTCAAGCGAAGCATACAGCGACCAGTAATTTCTCCTGCACTCAATACTGCATCTCCGTCCAAGCATGACATCGCTTGCCAACAACGTGATCATTATTATATTGACCGACATTTTATAATCGATGGCAAAAGCGAGCAATAACAGTCTACGTTTGTGGTACATTCAGTGTATGAAGTCGTCGGGCGCATGCATGAAAAATACAAGAGAACAAAAATGTTTGACAAAGAAGATGGTCCAGAATTGATAGAAAGAATGATGCTCCTTGTTTTGATAAGCTCCTGAGACTAACTTTAGCTGCAAACCTGAAATGGAAGATTTATCGATTTTACTTTTTATGCCCGTCAGCCCGTCAGTCCGTCAGCCCGACTGCTGCTGCTGATACTCTAACACCCATCAGCATGTCAGCCGGTCGACCATGCCTTGCGGTATTATTTGAAATACACTTAACCAGTGTTGCCAACTAAGATTTTCAAAACCCGGCAGATCAAAAAACAAAATTCACCTGAAAACCGCTAAATTTTCGTACCCTATATAAAAAATATTACGTAATATGCATATTATTTAATGTTTTCTATACATATATTTTATTTTAATGTCATACTGTTGCCACATCTGGGGAGGTGCTGCTCGGAGCACTCTCTCCTGCCTTGATTGAGTACAACATCGACTTCGGAATCTGATGGGGGATGTCCTATTCTTTTCCTTTCTCACAGAAGAGACGTCGCTAGTCTTTCTCTGCTCTATCATTGTTTTCGTGGTGAGTGATCGATTGGGCTCTAATATCTGGTTCCGTCCTGTAAAACATTCACAACAAAAACTCGTCTAGCTACAACCATCTCCTATATAAAGGGCAGTTGTCTGTATGTTTGTTTGTCTGTTTGTTTGTCTGTTTGTATGTCCAGATACTCCTCCGAGAGGACCCAACAAACAGTCACACGGTTGACATCATTATAACCGGCCAGCCCCGGGACGTATAATATCTCAGAACCGGAAAAAAAAATGGACTCTTCGAGGGTCGACTGAGCACTTTTCTCCAATGGGGGGGGGGGGTGGGTGGGTGGTGCCTTTTTCCTCGATTTTCAACGTTGTTTAGTACTAATTTGAGAAAAAAAACAAAGAATTTGAGAAATAATGCACCGTCATGATTTTAACAGGAAATGACGTCAGAGGAAATCCCTAACGGCTCTTTTTTGAACATGAGTTTATAGTGAAGCAAGTGTTGCTTAATCAATAACGGCACTTTTTGAACATGAGTCCATAGTGATGCAAGGGTTGCTTAACTCCTAACGGCACTTTTTGATACATGCGTTTATAGTGACGCAAGTGTTGTTTAATCAATAACGGCACTTTTTTTAACATGAGTTCATAGTGAAGCAAGGGTTGCTTAATCCTAACCACATTTTTTCTGTTGACATGATAACATCCTCCTAGGTATTACCTCCTCCTTTTTGAGAGGTGTGAAGTTAGTGTAGTATCAGTAAAATTAAAGTAATAAATAATTATGCTCCCCCACTGTTTTCACTAATATTTGTATGCTCCCCCATTGTTTTCACTAATATTTCTATACATATTGTATACATATTGAAAACTTGGGGTGGGTGTGGGGGGTGTCGGCATTCGCCGGTGTGAGCGCCTCAGGAGAAATTTGGGGAAGAGGGGGGGGTATCGGCATTCGGCGGTGGGGCGCCTCAGGCCAAATCTGGGGAGGGTGAGTGTCGGCATTCGGCGGTGGGGCGCCTCAGGCGAAATTCGGGGAGGAGTGTCGGCATTCGCCAGTATGAGCGCCTCAGGCCGAATTTGGGGGAGTGTCGGCATTCGCCGGTGGTGCGCCTCAGGACAAATTTGGAGATAGGGGATTGTCGGCATAATGCAAAGTCACGATTTTAGCAGGAAATGACGTCAGAGGAAATCCCTAACGGCACTTTTTTTGAACATGAGTTTATAGTGAAGCACGGGTTGCCTTATCCCAACGAAACATAAGTTTTTATTGAAGCAACTGTTGCTTAATCCCTAACGCCATTTTTTTTAACATGAGTCCATAGTGAAGCAAGGGTTGCTTAATTCCTAACGGCACTTTTTGAACATGAATCCACAGTGAAGCCAGGGTTGCTTAATCAATAACGGCACTTTTTTGAACACGAGTTTGTAGTGAAGCCAGGGTTGCTTAATCCTAACTGCATTTCTTCTGTTGACATGATACCATCCTCCCAGGTATAACCTCCTTCTTTTTGAGAGGTGTGAAGTTAGTGTAGTATCAGTAAAATTAAAGTAATAAATAATTATGCTCCACCATTGTTTTCACTAATATTTGTATACATATTAAATAACGTCTCAATAAGTAAAGTAAGAAGAAAAATAATTATGCTCCACCACTGTTTTCACTAATATTTGTATACATATTAAATAACGTCTCAATAAGTAAAGTAAGAAGAAAAATAATTATGCTCCACCATTGTTTTCACTAATATTTGTATACATATGATATAACGTCTAAATAAGTAAAGTCAGAAGAAAAATAATTATGCTCCACCACTGTTTTCACTAAAATGTGTATACATATTAAATAACGTCTCAATATGTAAAGTAAGACGAAATATAACTATGCTTCGCCATTGTTTTCACTAATATTTGAATACATGTTAAATAACGTCTCAATAAGTAAAGTAAAAAGAGTAATAATTATGCTCCGCCACTGTTTTCACTAATATTTGTATACATATTAAATAACGTCTCCATAAGTAAAGAAAGAAGAAAAATAATTATGGTCCACCACTGTTTTCACTAATATTTGTATACATATTAAATAACGTCTCAATAAGTAAAGTAAGAAGAAAAATAATTATGCTCCACCATTGTTTTCACTAATATTTGTATACATATGATATAACGTCTAAATAAGTAAAGTCAGAAGTAAAATAATTATGCTCCACCACTGTTTTCACTAAAATGTGTATACATATTAAATAACGTCTCAATATGTACAGTAAGAAGAAATATAACTATGCTCCGCCATTGTTTTCACTAATATTTGAATACATGTTAAATAACGTCTCAATAAGTAAAGTAAAAAGAGAAATAATTATGCTCCGCCACTGTTTTCACTAATATTTGTATACATATTAAATAACGTCTCAATAAGTAAAGAAAGAAGAAAAATAATTATGCTCCACCATTGTTTTCACTTATATTTTTATACATGTTAAATAACGTCTCAATAAGTAAAGTAAAAAGAGAAATAATTATGCTCCGCCATTGTTTTCACTAATATTTGTATACATGTTAAATAACATTTTTTTTTTTGAACTCAAAATATTTCTCAGGGTTGGGGAGAATGAAAAAATAAGAAGCTAGAGATATTGAAGGGTCGGGGAAAATTTTAGGGGTCAGGACGAACTTTTTAGGGGTCAGGCCAAATTTTCTTCTTTTTTTTTGTTTTGAAGTCAAAATATTTCTCAGGGTTGGGGGAGAGTGAAAAATTAGGGGGCTGGAAAGATTTAGGGGTCGGGGAAAATTTTAGGGGTCAGGACGAACTTTTTAGGGGTCAGGCCAATTTTTTTTATGTTTTTTTGGTTTTGAACTCAAAATATTTCTCATGGTTGGGGGAGAGTGAAAAATTAGGGGGCTGGAGAGATTTAGGGGTCGAGGAAAATTTTAGGGGTCAGCACGAACTTTTTAGGGGTCAGGCCAAATTTTTTTGTTTTTTTTTGTTTTGAAGTCAAAATATTTCTCATGGTTGGGGGAGAGTGAAAAATTAGGGGTCTAGAGAGATTTAGGGGTCGGGGAAAATTTTAGGGGCCAGGACGAACTTTTTAGGGGTCAGGCCAAATTTTCTTCTTTTTTTTTGTTTTGAAGTCAAAATATATCTCAGGGTTGGGGGAGAGTGAAAAATTAGGGGGCTGGAGAGATTTAGGGGTCGGGGAAAATTTTAGGGGTCAGGACGCACTTTTTAGGGGTCAGGCCAAATTTTTTTGTTTTGTTTGGTTTTGAACTCAAAATATTTCTCAGGGTTGGGGGAGAGTGAAAAATTAGGGGGCTGGAGAGATTTAGGGTCGGGGAAAATTTTAGGGGTCAGGACGAACTTTTGAGGGGTCAGGCCAAAATTCTTTCTTTTTTTTGGTTATGAACTGAAAATATTTCTCAGGGTTGGGGGAGAGTGAAAAATTAGGGGGCTGGAGAGATTTAGTGGTCCGGGAAAATTTTAGGGGTCAGGCCAAATTTTTAGGGGTCAGGCAAATTTTTTTTTTTTTTTTTTTTTGAACTTAAAATATTGCTCAGGGTTGTGGGACACTGACAAAAATAGTTGGGGGGGGGGTGCTGGAGAGATTAGGGGATCGGGTAAAATTTTAGGGGTCAGGCCAAATTTTTTAGGGGTCCGGCCAAATTTTTTTGTTTTTTTTTGTTTTGAAGTCAAAATATCTCAGGGTTGGGGGAGAGTGAAACATTAGGGGGCTGGAGAGATTAAGGGGTCGGGGAAAATTTTAGGGGTCAGGACGAACTTTTTAGGGGTTAGGCCAAATTTTTTTGTTTTTTTTGTTTTTTTTTGTTTTGAAGTCAAAATATTTCCTAGGGTTGGGGGAGAGTGAAAAATTAGGGGGCTGGAGAGATTTAGGGGTCGGGGAAAATTTTAGGGGTCAGGACGAACTTTTTAGGGGTCAGGCCAAATTTTTTTGTTTTTTTTTTGTTTTGAAGTCAAAATATTTCTCATGGTTGGGGGAGAGTGAAAAATTAGGGGGCTAGAGAGATTTAGGGGTCGGGGAAAATTTTAGGGATCAGGACGAACTTTTTAGGGGTCAGGCAAATTTTTTTTCTTTTTTTTGGTTTTGAACTCAAAATATTTCTCAGGGTTGGGGGAGAGTTAACAATTAGGGGGCTGGAGAGATTTAGGGGTCGGGGAAAATTTTAGGGGTCAGGCGGAACTTTTTAAGGGGTCAGGCCAAATTTTTTTGTTTTTTTTTGTTTTGAAGTCAAAATATTTCTCATGGTTGGGGGAGAGTGAAACATTAGGGGGCTGGAGAGATTTAGGGGTCGGGGAAAATTTAAGGGGTCAGGACGAACTTTTTAGGGGTCAGGCCAAATTTTTTTGTTTTATTTTGTTTTTTTTTCTTTTGAAGTCAAAATATTTCTCAGGGTTGGGGGAGAGTGAAAAATTAGGGGGCTGGAGAGATTTAGGGGTCGGGGAAAATTTTAGGGGTCAGGACGAACTTTTTAGGGGTCAGGACAAATTTTTTTGTTTTTTTTTGTTTTGAAGTCAAAATATTTCTCAGGGTTAGAGGAGAGTGAAAAATTAGGGGGCTGGAGATTTAGGGGTCGGGGAAAATTTTAGGGCTTCAGGACGAACTTTTTAGGGGTCAGGCCAAATTTTTTTGTTTTTTTTTTGTTTTGAAGTCAAAATATATCTCATGGTTGGGGGAGAGTGAAAAATTAGGTGGCTGGAGAGATTTAGGGGTCGGGGACAATTTTAGGGGTCAGGACGAACTTTTTAGGGGTCAGGCCAAATTTTTTTGTTTTTTTTTGGTTTTGAAGTCAAAATATTTCTCATGGTTGGGGGAGAGTGAAAAATTAGGGGGCTAGAGAGATTTAGGGGTCGGGGAAAATTTTAGGGGTCAGGACGAACTTTTTAGGGGTCAAGCAAATTTTTTTTCTTTTTTTTGGTTTTGAACTCAAAATATTTCTCAGGGTTGGGGGAGAGTTAACAATTAGGGGGCTGGAAAGATTTAGGGGTCGGGGAAAATTTTAGGGGTCAGGACGAACTTTTTAGGGGTCAGGCCAAATTTTTTTGTTTTTTTTTGTTTTGAAGTCAAAATATTTCTCAGGGTTGGAGGAGAGTGAAAAATTAGGGGGCTGGAGAGATTTAGGGGTCGGGGAAAATTTTAGGGGTCAGGACGAACTTTTTAGGGGTCAGGCAAAATTTTTTTTTTTTTTTTGTTTTTTTTTCTTTTGAAGTCAAAATATTTCTCAGGGTTGGGGGAGAGTGAAAAATTAGGGGGCTGGAGAGATTTAGGGGTCGGGGAAAATTTTAGGGGTCAGGACGAACTTTGTAGGGGTCAGGCCAAATTTTTTTGTTTTTTTTTGTTTTGAAGTCAAAATATTTCTCAGGGTTGGAGGAGAGTGAAAAATTAGGGGGCTGGAGAGATTTAGGGGTCGGGGAAAATTTTAGGGGTCAGGCCAAATTTTTTTGTTTTTTTTTGTTTTGAAGTCAAAATATATCTCATGGTTGTGGGAGAGTTAAAAATTAGGGTGCTGGAGAGATTTAGGGGTCGGGGAAAATTTTAGGGGTCAGGACGAACTTTTAAGGGGTCAGGCCAAATTTTTTTGTTTTTTTTTGTTTTGAACTGAAAATATTTCTCATGGTTGGGGGAGAGTGAAAAATTAGGGGGCTGGAGAGATTTAGGGGTCGGGGAAAATTTTAAGGGTCAGGCCGAACTTTTTAGGGTCTGCCCAAATTTAGGGGTGGCGATATGTACGTATTTAGCTTCCACACCGGGGCGGCGATAGGTACTTATTTAGCATTCAGCGGTGGTGATAGGTACTTATATAGCATGTGCACATGGGCGGTAATAAGTACGTATATAGTATGCACACCGGGGCAGTGATAGGTATGTATTTAGCATGCGCACTGAGGCAGCGATCGGTTCATATGTAGCACGCGCACCGGGGCGGCGATAGGTACGTATATAGCACGCGCACAGGGGTGGCGAAAGGTACATATTTAAAATTCACACTGGGCGGCGAAAGGTACATATTTAAAATTCACACCGGGGCGGCGATAGGTACGTATTTAGCATTCACGCCGGGGCGGTGATAGGTATGTATTTAGCATTCACACCGGGGCAGCGATAGGTATCTATTTAGCATTCACACCGGGGCAGCGATAGGTATGTATTAAGCATTCGCACCGGGGCAGCGATATGTACGTATTTAGCTTCCGCACCGGGGCGGCGATAGGCACGTATTTAGAATTCACACCGGGGCGGCAATAGGTACGTATTTAGAATTCACACCGGGGCGGCGATAGGTATGTATTTAGCATTCGCACCGGGGCGGCGATATGTACATATTTAGTTTCCACACCAGGGCGGCGATAGGTACGTATTCAGAATTCAGGGGTGGCGATAGCTACGTATATAGCATGTACACATGGGCAGCAATAAGTACGTACATAGCATGCGCTCTGCGGCGGCGATCAGTACATATATTGCACGCGCACTGGGGCGGCGAAAGGTATGTATTTCGCATTCGCACCGTAGTGGTGATAGGTACGTATTTAGCATTCGCACTGGGGCGGCTATAGGTACGTATTTAGCATTCGCACCAGGGCGGCTATCGGTACGTATTTAGCATTCGCACTGGGCCGGCGATAGGTACGTATTTAGCATTCACACCAAAGCGGCAATATGTACATATTAATTATCTGCACTAGGGCAGCGATAGGTACTTATGCAGCATGCACACCGGGGCGCAATTGGTATGTCTTTAGTATTCGCACTAGGGCAGCGATAGGTACTTATGTAGCATGCACACCGGGGCGCAATAGGTATTTATTTAGTATTCACACCGGGGCAACGATAGGTACTATTTAGCATTCGCAATGGGGCGGCGATAGGTACTTAAATAGTATCTGCACCGGGGCGGCGATAGGTACGTATATAGTATGTGCAGTGGGGCGGCGATAGGTATGTATATAGTATGCGCACTGGGGTGATGATAGATACGTATATAGTATAAACACCGGGGTGGAGATAAGTACCTATATAGAAGGCGCAGATAGAAATATGTCATACTATTACCCTGGGCAATAGGAGAAATGGTGGGGAAGAAACAGCTTTTGCAAAAGGCAAAATTAGAAAGTAGCGGCGAAATGGGGCGACCAGGGAAGAGAAAGGTAGCAGATAAAGAGACGGCTATAGAGAGAGGGGGCGGACATAGAAGTTTGAATATAAAGATGTTACACACACGATCTTTCTTCAAATATATGTTTTTATGACCCCGAGCAACGCCGGGTAGCCCCGCTAGTCTATTATATAAATCCCACCTGTCTGTATGTATGTATGTATGTATGTAAAGCTTCTCCTCCGAAAGTACCCAACACACGGTCACACGGGTGACATCATTCCGACCGGCCAGCCCAGGCGCGTCTAATATCTCGGAACCGGAAAAAAAAATTGACTCTTCCGGGGTCGACTGAGCACTTTTCTCCAATGGGGGGTGGCTTTTAACTCCATTTTTCAACGTTATTTATACTAATTTGAGAAGAAAAATAATGCACGATAAACTAGATATGACGTCAGAGTAAGGGAGTGGCGGGTAGAAATTCACTCACACTACAACCATTTTTTTTCTTTCTTTCTTCTTCCCCTCTCACTCCCACACTTTCTTTCTTAATTATTAATAGACGCTAATATTCCTTCCCCCCTCCTTCCTCACTATGGCCGTTCTGTTATCCTGATATAATACTTCCAGGCATTACCTCCTCCTTCCAGGCCAAATAGGGGGGTGGGAATGTCGGCATTCACCGATGTGAGTGCCACAGGCCAAATCTGGGGAGAGGGAGTGTCGGCATTCGGCGGTGGGGCGCCTCAGGCCAAATCTGAGGAGGGGGAATGTCGGCATTCGCTGGTATGAGCGCCTCAGGCCAAATTTGGGGGAGGGGGAGTGTCGGCATTCGGGCACCTCAGTCCAAATTTGGGGGAGGGTCGGCATTCGCCGTTATGAGCGCCTCAGGCCAAATTTGGGGAGGGGGAGTGTCGACATTCGTCGGTGTGAGCGCCTCAGGCGAAATTTGGGGGCGGGGGAGTGTCGGCATTCGGCGGTATGAGCGCTTAAAGCGAAATTTGGGGGAGTGTCGGCATTCGGTGGTGGGGCGCCTCAGGCCAAATCTGGGGAGGGGGAATGTCGGCATTCGCCGGTATGAGAGCCTCAGGCGAAATTTGGGGAGTGGGAGCGTCGGCATTAAGGCCGAATTTGGGGAGGAGGAATGTCGCCGGTATGAGCGCCTCAGGCGAAATCTGGGGAGGGGGAATGTCAGCAGTCGGGCCCCTCAGGCCGAATTTAGGGAGTGGGAATGTCGGAATTCGCAGGTATGAGCGCCTCAGGCGAAATCTGGGGAGGGGGAATGTGGGCATTCGCCGGTATGAGCGCCTCAGTCCAAATCTGGGGATGGGGGAATGTCGGCATTCGCGGTATGAGCGGCTCAGGCGAAATTTTGGGGAGTTTGAGTATTAGTCGGCGTGAGAGAGATCCCTACCGTGGGCGCGATCAGCCGTACTTTAGGGGAGAGGAAGTGCACCAAAGGAAAAGGGATTAAAAAATAATAAAATGATAATCTGATTTTTGATTCGAGAGTGTAAGATCGACACCTATCGGATAGGACTAGATAATACACTTGATCTCAAGGCAAAAATGCCGAGAACAGATACTACACTTTGATCTTAGCCAAAAGGCCGACGAAGCTTAAAAGGTATTTACTCCTCCCCAGGAGTTAGGCACAAGGCCAGTTTTATCCTACTCCCACAAGTAGGATGTGACCACAGATTGGGTCGAGAAAGTGGGGTTAAAAGCCAGCGCTCGAGAGGTGAGCACTCTGGCCATTTAAAAATTGCCTGGGCAGCCCCGTCGGCATTCCCCGGTAGGGGCGCCTCAGACAGTAAGCAATAAACTTACTCCTCCCCAAAGAGGGGAGGCGAAGCCTGGGAGGGTGGACCTCCTAGAACTGCACAGGACAATCCCATAGACCGGCGTAAATCAAGCCCCTGAGGCCAAGACAATACCAGTCTATGGGAACAGATACTACACTTTGATCTTAGCCAAAAGACCAAGGAAGCATCCGAAGCTTAAAAAGTTTGATGCGATTTACTGGATTATTTATAACAAATCTACTGCAGTACAGCAGCCTATCCACTATACACTGTTCAAATTACTTTAATAAATTAACAAGTAATAATAACTATGATTTTCTTTCAACAAACATTGTACAATACTATTTAACAAATTATTACATGAGTTTTAAATATCAACACAATTTTTTAGACTCCTCTAGGCCGTTTTTCTCTAATTCAACATAGCTTTTATACGCCATTATTCGAAATAATCTAATGTATTTCACCTCTCGGGCGCTGGCTTTTCAACCCCCACTTTCCGACCCGAGCTTGGGTCACATCTTACTGGTGGGAGTAGGATAAAAACTGGCCTTGTGCCTAACTCCTGGAGAGGAGTAAATTACTCTAATGTATTTGTGTACTAATCCGATAAAAATGCAGAGTCATTGTAAACATCCCATAATCCCTTGCCGGATGTACCCGGTCTTGCCCTAAATTGTGTCCGGTTGTATCAGATCATCCAATAACTTCTGTCCGGATGCATCAATAACAACATAGGAATCCTATGTTAAGTGTGTGTAGTGAAACAAGGGTTGCTCAATCACATCCGCACCTGTCCCATAATCCCTTGCCGGATGTACCCGGTCTTGCTCTAAATTGTGTCCGGTTATATCAGGTCATCATGACGTCAGAGAGTGGCAGATAATTTGAAAAATAATGCAAAGTGTCAGGAAGAAATTCACTCACACTACAACCTTTTAATAGACGCTAATATTCCTCCCCCTCCCTTCCGTTATCATGATAGGCATTACCTCCTCCTTTCATGCCAAATTGGGAGGGGGTGACGGCATTCGCCGGTGTGAGCGCCTCAGGCCAATTTTTTTCTTGGGGGGGGGGGGATATTAAGAAAATCTATAATAAAGACCAATGTGCATTTAATTGTATCTATAATAAAGACCAATGTGCATTTATTTGTATCTATAATAAAGACCAATGTGCATTTATTTGTATCTATAATAAAGACCAATGTGCATTTATATTTATCTATAATAAAGACCAATGTGCATTTATATTTCATCGGGGGGGGGGGGCTTTTCATTTATTTTTGATGATATTTTATAGTAATTTGAAATTGCTGAGTCATATTGTAATTTAATTACGTAATACCTCAAGTTCATAAACCAATTAATGTTTTTTAATGAAATTTATTTTTTAGAGGGTAGCTAAGGAAGTGCGTTAACTCACGTTTAAAACACACAATTAAGGTGTTTAAAACAAGGTTAGAGAATATATACATAACATATAAAAGTGTATTCTTATGTAAAATTCACAGAGTAAGATGATGAGAGTATTCTCGAATCTATTAACCCAGTCCTTAGGGGTCCATGGGGAATATTTCATCGGGGGGGGGGGGCTTTTCATTTATTTTTCATTATATTTTATAGTAATTTGAAATTGCTGAGTCATATTGTAATTTAATTACGTAATACCTCAAGTTCATAAACCAATTAATGTTTTTTAATGAAATTTATTTTTTAGAGGGTAGCTAAGGAAGTGCGTTAACTCACGTTTAAAACACACAATTAAGGTGTTTAAAACAAGGTTAGAGAATATATACATAACATATAAAAGTGTATTCTTATGTAAAATTCACAGAGTAAGATGATGAGAGTATTCTCGAGTCTATTAACCTAGCCCTTAGGGGTCCATGGGGAATATTTCATCGAGGGGGGGGGGGAATTTTCATTTATTTTTCATTATATTTTATAGTAATTTAAAATTGCTGAGTCATATTGTAATTTAATTACGTAATACCTCAAGTTCATAAACCAATTAATGTTTTTTAATGAAATTTATTTTTAGAGGGTAGCTAAGGAAGTGCGTTAACTCACGTTTAAAAACAAAATTAAGGTGTTTAAAACAAGGTTAGAGAATATATACATACCATATAAAAGTGTATTCTTATGTAAAATTCACAGAGTAAGATGATGAGAGTATTCTCGAATCTATTAACCCAGCCCTTAGGGGTCCATGGGGAATATTTCATTGGGGGGGGGGGGCTTTTCATTTATTTTTCATTATATTTTATAGTAATTTGAAATTGCTGAGTCATATTGTAATTTAATTACGTAATACCTCAAGTTCATAAACCAATTAATGTTTTTTAATGAAATTTATTTGTTAGAGGATAGCTAAGGAAGTGCGTTAACTCACGTTTAAAAACACAATTAAATTTTAGGGGTCAGGACAAATTTTTTAGGGGTCAGGCCAAATTTTTTATTTTATTTTTTTTTAACTTAAAATATTTCTCAGGGTTGTGGGACACTGAAAAAAAAAGTTGGTGGGGGGGCTGGAGAGATTAGGGGGTCGGGGAAAATTTAAGGGTCAGGCCAAATTCTTTAGGGGTCCGGCCAAATTTTTTTTTTTCTTTTTTTGAACTTAAAATATTCCTCAGGGGAAGAGTGAAAAAAAGTTGGAGGAGGGGGGGGGCTGGAGAGATTAGGGGGTCGGGGAAAATTTTAGGGATCAGGCCAAATTTTTTTTTTTTCTTTGAACTCAAAATATTTCTCATGTTTGGGAGAGTAAAAGAAATTGATGGGGGCTGGAGAGATTGGGGGGGTCGGAGAAATTTTCAGGGGTCAGGACAAACTTTTAAGTGGTCGGGCCGAATTTTTTTATTTTTTGAACAAAAATATTACTCAGGGTGGGCGAGAGTAAAAAAACTGTGGGGGGGGGGCTGGAGAAATTGGGGGGGTCGGGGAAATTTTTAGGGGTCAGGACAAACTTTTTATAGGTCGAGCCAAATTTTTTTTGTTTTTTTATTTTTTTAACTAACAATATTTCTTAGGATTGGGAGAGAATAATAAAAAAGTTGGGGGCGTTCTGAAGAGATTGGGGGCTCGGGGAAATGTTTAGAGGTCAGGACAAACTTTTTAGGGGTCGGGCCAAATTTTTTTATTTTTGGAACTAAAAATATTACTCAGGGTTGGGCGAGAGTAAAAAAAAGTTGGGGGGCCTGGAGAGATTGGTGGTCGTGGAAATTTTTAGCGGCGATATAAACGTATTTACCATTCGCACCGGGGCGGCGATAGGTACCTATTTAGCATTCGCACCGAGGAGACTATAGGTACGTATTTAGCATTCAGCGGTGGCGATAGGAACGTATATAGCATGTGCACATGGGATGCCATAAGTACGAATATAGCATGCGCACCGGGAGTGTAAAAAAAAATTGGGGTGGGGGGCAACATTTTTTTCCTTTTCTTTTATCTTTTTCATTGACAATATTTATATGTATGGGGCAGGATGAAAAAAAAAATTTTCGGGGCGGGGGAGCTAAAAAAATTTTTTTTTTCTTTTTTTAAACTAAAAATATTTCTATGTATGGGGGGAACATAAAATTTTTGGGGCGGGTCAAAAAATTTTCATTTCTTTTTTATTTCTTTTAAATTAAAAATATTTCTAAGTATGTGGGAGGATTGAAAAAAAATGTTCGTGGGGGGAGGCAAAAACATTTCTTTTTTTCTGTTTTTAACTAAAATTATTTATATTTATGATAGTGACAATACATGAATGAACACTATTTTGTTTTTCAAACACGACAGGGGTGCACTAATATGAGTTCTTACGTGTGCGAACTGGGCTGGAGATAGGTACATATATAGTATGTGCACCCTTGCAGAGATAGGTAAGTATGTAGTATGCACACCAGAGCCGCGATAGGTACGAATATATTATGCGCACCAGGCCGGCGATAGGTTTATATATAGTATATGCACTGGGGTGGCATAGGTACGTATATAGTAGTGTATAGGGGTGGCGATAGTTACGTATTTAGCATTCGCCCTGGGGTTGCGATAGGTACGTATTCAGCATTCGCACAGGGGCGGCGATATGTACATATTTAGTATTCACACTGGGGCAGTGATAGGTACATATGGTGTATGCACACCGGGGCGGCAATATGTACGTATTTAGCATTCACCCCTGGGCGGAGATAGGTACTTATTTAGCATTCAGCGGTGACGATAAGTACGTATATAACATGTGCACATCGACGGCAATAAGTATGTATATAGTATGTGCACCGGGGCGGTGATAGGCATGTATTTAGCATGTGCACTGGGGCAGCGATCGGTTCATATATAGCACGTGCACCAGGGCGCTGATAGGTACGTATATAGCACGCGCACCGGGGCGGCGAAAGGTACGTATTTATAATTCACACCGGGGCGGCGATAGGTACGTATATAGCACGCGCACCGGGGCGGCGAACGGTACGTACTTAAAATTCACACCGGAGCGGCGATAGGAACGTATTTAGCATTCACACCGGGGCGGCGATAGGTATGTATTTAGCATTCACACCGGGGCGGCGATAGGTATGTATTTAGCATTCACACCGGGGTGGCGATAGGTACGTATTTAGCATTCACACCAGGGTGGCGATAGGTATGTATTTAGCATTCACACCGGGGCGGCGATAGGTATGTATTTAGCATTCGCACCAGGGTGGCGATATGTACGTATTTAGCTTCCGACCCGGGGCAGCGATAGGTACGTATTTAGAATTCACACCGGGGCGGTGATAGGTACGTATTTAGAATTCACACCGGGGCGGCGATAGGTATGTATTTAGCATTCGCACCGGGGCAGCAATTAGTACCTATTTAGCTTCCACACCAGGGCGGCTATAGGTACGTATTCAGAATTTAGGGGTGGCGATAGCTACGTATATAACATTTACACATGGGCAGCAATAAGTACGTACATAGCATGCGCTCTGCGGCGGCAGTCAGTACATATATAGCACGCGCACCGGGGCGGCGATATGGACGTATATAGCACGTGCACCGGGGCGGCGATAGGTACGTATATAGCACATGCACCGGAACGGCGAAAGGTATGTATTTCGCATTCGCACCGGGGCGGCTATAGGTACGTATTTAGCATTCGCACCGGGCCGGCGATAGGTACGTATTTAGCATTCGCACCAAAGCGGCGATAGGTACGTATTTAGCATTCGCACCAAAGCGGCAATATGTACATATTAATTATTCGCACTAGGGCAGCGATAGGTACTTATGTAGCATGCACACCGGGACGGCGATAGGTACTATTTAGCATTCGCACCGAGGCGGCGATAGGTACTTAAATAGTATCTGCACTGGGGCGGCAATAGGTACATATATAGTATGTGCACTGGGGCGGCGATAAGTACGTATATAGTATGCGCACCGGGGTGATGATAGATACGTATATAGTATGAACACCGGGGCGGAGATAAGTTCTTATATAGAAGGCGCAGATAGAGGTGTTACTTTTTATAGAAATATGATATACTATTGCCCTGGCCAACGTAGGAGAAATGGTGGGGAAGAAACAGCTTTCGCAAAAGGCCAAATTAGAAAGTAGCGCTGAAATGGGGTGACCAGGGAAGAGAAAGGTAGAAAGATAAAGAGACGGCTATAGAGAAAGGGGGGGGGGGAGAAATAGAAGTTTGTATATAAAGATGTTACACACACGATTTTTCTTCAATTATATGTTTTTATGACCCCGAGCAACGCCGGGTAGCCCCGCTAGTCTCCTATATAAAGGGCAGTTGTCTGTATGTCTGTTTGTCTGTTTGTTTGTATGGCCAGCTACTCCTCAAAAACTACGCGGCGACATGTCAAAAAGTTTACATCTTTAGGACCGCACATATCCTGGGATCATAATATCTCAAAATTACAAAAAAAAAAAATGTCCCCGGGGGTCAACGGGGCCAGTTTTCGGGGGCGGGTCTGGTTTTTTGAAACTTTTTCAACGTTATTTACTGGTGATTTTGAAATCAGCCAATGTATTCATGTAACAACTTAATAAAAATGCACTGTCCGGTTGTATCAAGTCATCCCATAACTTCTGTCCGGATGTATCGATAACAGTGAAACAAGGGTTGCTCAATCACATCCGCACCTAGAAACCTAAACTTATATCTTTTAAAATAAAAATAGTTCTTTGGGGGGGGGGGGGGGAGAATATTTGGGACGCGGGTGGGGTGGGGGGAATTATCAACATCTTCATCCTGTGGGGTGCATATACAATATAGGACCCGGGTGCTTCTGCAGAATAGGGACCATGGGTTCTTATGCAGTATAGGGATCAGGGGTACTTCTACAGTATAGGGACCAGGGGTGCTTCTACAGCATAGGACCCAGTACCGGGGGTGCTTCTACAGAATAGGGACCATGGGTGTTTATGCAGTATAGGCACCGGGGGTGCTTCTACAGTATAGGATCCAGAGGCTTCTGCAGTACAGACACGGGGGGTGCTTCTGCAGTATAGCCACCGGGGCGCTTCTACAGTATAGGACCCAGCACCGGGGGTGCTTTTACAGTATAGGACCCAGCACCGGGGGGGGGGTGCTTCGTCAATTTAGGACCCAGAGGCTTCGGCGTTGTCCGGGAAAAATTTTACTTACGGAGAGGAGAGGAGGAGGAGGGAGAGCCCCGGGCAACGCCGGGTACCCCTGCTAGTTGTAAATAATTTTCCTTTATTCCTCTGTGTACCTGAAAATAAACGGAACTTCCATGAAACTCTTCTTTCCAAGAACTGTCTGTCTGTGAAACATAATACAGCAGGGATGCAACCCGGTTGACGACAGCATGGTCGTTTTCAAGTCCAATGTTAACAAATTCTTGGTGAGGCGTCCCATTAAGTTATCAATTCTAGACTAGATACAAGCAGGGTCTGCCATCTTCAAGGTGTTTGTCTACCCATTCACCTGACACAAACCATTAACCCTTGTCTTCGAGTGGTTTTTGGGTCTTGATGAGCGGTGACTCGCTAGTAAAAATAGTTATATTGTTATTTGTAACTTTAATGCTATTTGTACTGAATTTAGATATTAAAACAAAAACAAAAACAAAAACAAAAAAAAACAAGCAAGGGTCATAATTCACGAACAAGTTGTGTACTTAACCCTAACCCTACCCCTAACCCTAACCCTAACCTAATCGAGAAATGTAAAATTTTACTAAAGATTTATAAAGACGTAGTGAATTAGGGTTTATAGTGTTGGGGGATTCCTCTTGATTTTTTTTAAATATGGAATTTTTTATTGAAATGTACAATTACTACTGTTCTGCCTACATCATTTCACAAAACGTTGCGATATTTTGTAGGACTGAAGTTTTCTCGTTTAATAAAATGTATCCAAGTCCGACATAGTTCCTTATCTTTTGGAAACGCAAAAACATTAACTTTGGGGCCATTTTTACAATTTCCCTCACAATATGGAACGATACACGGAGAAGTCATCTTTATCTTAAAAAAAAACCGGAAGCACTTCCGATTCTTGGACTAAGAACCACTATCAATGACATCAGAAAATCTCGACTCAGTTAAGAGGTCTGAGTTTACGTAGGCCATGGTTAATTTTTTTTTTCTTTTTTGTTTTTTGTTTGAGAGGGAGAGAGACTTACTGGCTTTCGAGTTTGTATCAAAGTTTAGTATTTGTTCTGTCGTCAATCAGAGGGGTAGAAATCCTTTACGACTGGTACAATTCTTATTTGTACCTAATCAAGAGTGATTCTTTATTTGTACCTAATCAAGAGTGATTCTTTATTTGTACCTAATCAAGAGTGATTCTTTATTTGTACCTAATCAAGAGTGATTCTTTATTTGTACCTAATCAAGAGTGATTCTTTATTTGTACCTAATCAAGAGTGATTCTTTATTTGTACCTATTCAAGAGTGATTCTTTATTTGTACCTAATCAAGAGTGATTCTTTATTTGTACCTAATCAAGAGTGATTCTTTATTTGTACCTAATCACGAGTGATTCTTTCCGTGTTTTTCCACATTAAAAACGACTTTGTGTCTAACGTTGCCCGCGTGAGGAGGCGAGTAAATAAGCTCGACTGATAAAAAAGATAAGACGAACAACACCACAAAATATGATACTCTCCCTCTCCACTCCAATAATTCTTCTTGAAAGACGAACGGTAAATAGATAAATAAATAAATAAATAAATAAATAAATAAATGGACAGTTGTAGCCGGACAAGAAATGGCCGGAAAGGAGGGGGACAAAATGAAAGCGACTGGGCGAGACAGTAATCAGTAATTAACCAAGACAAAACGGAGGTGATTACTTATTTAGATGTTGTAAGAAGGACGTGTTAATGACTTCAATAGACTTGACTCTTATTCACGTGATCGTTCAAAAAATCAAGACAACCGAAATCATTGAGTTGAGCTCAAAGCCTAATAGTAGAGTCAACTCTGCTTGAACGATGAGCCATGCAATAAATGAGGTAGACGATGGCCTTTGTTTTTTGTGTATCAAGACTCACGCTAACCAGTAATAGTGAAATTTGGTGATTGGTGAAAGGAGGAATGTGAAAATAAAAAGTAATGAAATACATATTTATCTTCTTCTAAATATATAAAAGTCTACGTCTGTTTGTTTGTATGTTATAGAAATTAATATGCTAATAGTTAAAACATTCAAATAAGTTCCAATAAGGGTTACATATTTTCACAGAATCTAAAGACACCATTGAAATTTTCCTTCGGTTTTATTTGGGGCAACTAAGGATAATTATCGGTTAAGTTCATAAAATAACTGAAACATATTAGAACGTAAAGAAACAAGATTATTTTTTTGAAGTAGATTTTCTTCGTTTCATAAAACAAAAATAAAATTAAACAAAGTATATCTCAGTGAAGAATGGATTAAAAAACGATTTACACATTTAAATAATTATTTTCATTGGTATTTTTTTAAAGATTTAAAATAATTCACTTTTTCAAAAATAATTTGAATTCGTTTCGATTCATTTAATCCATTTGTCGTTTTACAGCTGTTTATAATCAACGTAATTATATATATATATATATATATATATATATATATATATATATATATATATATATATATATATATGGTTATTTTTTTTATTTACACAGACATGTACAAAATCTGCGACACTGGCATGTCGATGTTATCGATCAACAGCTGTTATAATCAGAGATCTTACCAGGGAGAGTTAAACTTAAAATCCGATTATAACCTTAGATCATATTCGGAAAGAATGAAATGGGGAGAAAAGAAAAGAAATTTAAAATTAAAATTTGGAAAGTCACGTGGTTAGAATTTGGACCGTTAAAAAACAAAAAAATATAATATAACATAAAATGAAAAATATATAAAATATAAAATGGAATAAAATGGAATAAAATAAGAGAAATAAATAGAAAGATAAATTAATAAATATATAGAAAGAAAATAAACTAAACTAATATGAGATGAATTAAGAAATAAATTCACTGAGGATATAGAAAAGAAAGGAGAGAAGGAAGTGGATGGTAGAGAGGGGGAGAAGGGCAGCTAATGTCTGAATGTTGATTGCTGGCAGGAGACGCGTCAGTTTTTTATGTGTAACGAGACACAATTTACAGTCTGGTTTTCAGTTCAGGTCGGCAATGATAATGGTGGTGATGGTGTGGGGGTGTTAATAAATTGGGCTCTAATTTTGTTAGTCTTTATTCTTAGTTTTTTATTGTTTTTTATAGTTTTTTTAATTTAATCTAATTGTCATTAATTTATTTTATTTATTTAGCTAACACAGTAAGTGGTAATAATAATAATAATAATAATAATAATAATAATAATAATAATAATAATAATAATAATAATAATAATAATAATAATAATAATAATAATAATAATAATGACAACAATACTCATGGTTATACTACTGCGACTAATAATAACAATGATAATAGTAATAATGATGTTAATAATAAAATGTTAATAATAATGGTAATACTGTCTTTACTGCTACTACTAACAATAATAATTATCATAATAGTAAAAAAAAATATTATTATTAATAATAATAATAATAATAATAATAATAATAATAATAATAATAATAATAATAATAATAATAATAATAAAAGATGATAATTACGATGACGGTGGTAATAATAGTTATAATAATAATGATAAAGAAAATAATAATAATAATAATAATAATAATAATAATAATAATAATAATAATAATAATAATAATAATAATAATAATAATAATAATAATAATAATACAAAAGAAGATAGCAATAATGTTAATCATAATAGTTGTAAATATGATAATAAAAATAATTTTATTAATAATAAAAATAATAATAATAATGATAGCAATAATAATAACAATAATAATAATAATAATAATAATAATAATAATAATAATAATAATAATAATAATAACAATAATAATAATAATAATAATAATAATAATAATAATAATAATAACAATAATAATAATAATAATAATAATAATAATAATAATAATTTGAAATTGGTAATAATATCAATGGTAATAATATTAATGGTTCTGATGGTCATAATTAGTTATGTATTCTAATTAGTTTAATGGAAGATTGAGCATAGTATAAAATATGGTATAAATGGATAATTATGCTGTTTAATTATTGTTTGTGGATAGATAAGTTATTTTTACTAATGGAGGTCCTGGTGTGTCTATGTCTTAGGGGGTAATTGATTCTGGGGTATTTAGTAGATGCTATAGGATGATGGGTTCAGTTAAGGTTAAGAATTATGTTTTTTTTGGTTTTTAATCTATTGTCACATGGCAAAATTTGTTTGAGAGGTTATATGTAAATTACTGAGAAGGTGTGATCTATTGTGCCTACAGTTAATTAAGGTCTCTTGATTTCTGTTTAGGAGTTTACCCTATCACTAAATCTAACTATCTCAAGTTTTTCAGTTAGGCATAAGTAACATGGTGAGTTCAAAGAACTGCATGTAGTTTTCCAAGTCACTCTTGGTGATTGATTATTGCGGGTTAGTTCCCAGTGGTATATAGAGAATGAAGTTCTTTTTTGTTAGACATAATTATTGAATGAGCATGTATGGCCGGTATATGTTTCTTTGAAAGTATTACCATGGTTTTTTTTACTGGGTTGGGTTTTCTTTGGTTGAAATTGTGGCTTGGTATACTATTTGGGTTATTTGGCAATTTTGTTGTAAGGGACATTCTGTTTTGTTTGTGCAGTTGCAAGTCGTAGTTTTTGTTGTTTTTCTTTTAGTAATTTTGTTGCCATTTAAAATTTAATTGTTATGTTTTTAATTATTTTTTCTAAGTTTTCGCCACAACTGTAGCTTAATTTAAGGGTGTTTTTATTAAAGATTTTATGTAGTATGTTATTATGAAGGAAATGTAGGATAATTAAATCTAGGAATCTCTTACTAAGTTCAGTCTTAACCATGTGATTAAATGGGGGTGTAAACCAGACGATTTTCCTACTTCTAATTTTGTGTTTATTGTTTGACGTTGTAGGTTTGAGTGTTTTGTATCAACTCTTTTTAGTGCTTTATTGTAAAAGGCCTTACATGTATTAAAGATTGCTTCATTAGAGGAGTTATTGCTGATTCTTGATTGTATATATATATTATTTAAATTATTTATTTTCCTTTTATATGTACGTACAAATTAATTAATACATGTATATATATATAAAATTAAAAATAATTACACGCCCTATTGAAAAGGGCGACTTAATGCAATCTTCTTTACCGCTTAGGAAGTTGAAAAATACTAAGAAAACAGCTATGTTTCTATCGCCAGTAAAACAATAATAAAAGACTATATATATATATATATATATATATATATATATATATATATATATATATATATATATATTAGTGTTGTTTTTATGAGTGAATTGTTCATTTTGTGAAAATTATCAAACAGTTAAATTGTTTTTCTATATATATAAAAAGGAGAAGAATGAAATAGTGTGTGCAAGCAGAGTATATGTATATAGATATCTGCTTTCTTTTATCATACCTCTGAGAAAGTGTAGCTGCATCCTTTCTTTTGATCGCCATCTCTTGGATAACTACGAGAGACTGTGCCTGTCGGTTCTATTTATCATAAACTTATCGACTTGTGCGGACGTAATTGTACACAGGTCACATAGTTGTTATTTTTTAAATTTTTTAATTGTTTTATCTTTTAACAGGATTCACTTTATCAAATGAAAGTAATAGTTTATTAACCCATTTATTGGCATCCGCTTTATTTGTTGGGGATTTATTATTTACTATGAATGCAATATTTTCCATTTCTAAAAGTACTGAAGATCTGTGATATTTCGAAATGAGACAAAATTCGCAATGTATTTATTACGTTCATAAAAAATTGTAACTGGCGGACAGATGGACAAAATCTCTATTTATATAAGATTATATGGTACTTGTGCAGAATAGCGCACCACGAATATAACGGAGATTCTGTCTCCTTAAACTTAAGAAAACCTTCCCTTAATCTATAGTTGGGAATCTATGTTGGTGCGCTATTTTGCACAAGTACCAATTTCATATAAGTAATATTACTAAACACGCATAATATGTTCTTGGTGATTGTAATATTGTGTGTTAGGCGTCTTCATATTAAAGTTCGATCCCAAATTAAGTATTTGAGTAGCAAAAGGCTAGCACCACAGGTTTCACACTAGAGAAACATGTTTCACTTTATCAAATTGATCTGAAAGAGAAGCACCACAGGTTTCACACATACTTTATCAAATGGCTCTGAAAGCAACATTTTCTTAACCCATTTATTGGTTCACAGAACATTTTGCCTTGATTTACCTTACATTTTATCAACCTTGCCAGTAAAGGATAAGTAAATAATCAACTGACGCAGCAATTATTTGTTTTCGTTCTGTATAAATTTATATGATAAGTTTTACATGATATTCGTTACTTGTGTTTAGTTTTTACGTCTGAGTTTAGAAATTTGTTGTGCAAATGAAACTCTCTAATAAAGTATTATAAATAGAAAGTATGAATTTTATTTAACACTAGTATGAAGGCCCGACATTACTCGGGATTGAATGAGGATTACTACTATGTACTTTTTCACTATGCTCATAACACCATATTACTTTCTTTGTTTTTATTGACCCCTCCTCCCGTTTCGCCCCCTAAATATAGTCGAATGAAGCTGTAAAAGTAATTCGAAAACTCTCTGAATTAGTGTCTTATACGTATGGTTTAAATTCCATTGAAATCAGATACACGTATTTGAAGTTTTCAGGGGGAGTTGTCTCCATGGGTCACTTAGAGGTGAGGACACGTAGATATTCGGCATATAGAGAGTAATGTAGAGATTCGGGACCACTTCCATTGTCTTCCCCGGTGAATTTTATACATATGGTATAACTTTTATAAAAATAGGATATATTTGAAATTTTAAAGGAGGTTCGGTCTCAATACCTTCCTTAGGTTAGGAGATCACTTAGACATTCGGGACTACTTCCATTGTCTTCCCCAGAAAACTTTACAGATAGGATTTAACTCTTAAATGCTTTTTGTTTCAAATATGACACATTCAAAAACAAATGCCTATTTAATATAATATTCAACGAAAATATGTCAAACTGCAACTTGTTTCATATTTGCAACGAGCCTGTTGGCAAGTGTGAGTAGGTATTAGTATGATGTTGCATCAGCACACCCGGTAACTAGGTAATCAGTATCTTCGATGTCACTGGCGAGTATGATCGATATGTCATCTGCCTAATTCAAAAGCCTAAACTTTTAAATCTGGTCATTATAATGGTAACTAAAACATTATTTTATGATTCTCTAGTGTATTATGATTATTTAGATGCATATATTGTAGTGTTTTGTTATACATGTAAAATTTTATGCGATTTGATGCACATTTGCAACATCATTTATTTTTGTTCAATAAATCATTTTATGATTCTCTAGTGTATTATTATTATTTAGATGCATATATTGTAGTGTTTTGTTATACATGTAAACTTTTATGCGATTTGTTGCACATTTACAACATCATTTATTTTTGTTCAATAATTTATTTTTTCCAAAAATCATTTATACTACTTTATATTAGCCTTATGAAACGTTTTTCACTTTTTTCGAAATAATCTAAAAAATAAAGCATTTAAGTGTTAAATTTCATAAGAATAGGATATATTTGAAGTTTTAGGGTGGGTATGTCCTTATAGCCCTATAGTGGTGCACTTAAAGATTCGAAAACACTTCTATTGTCTTCCCCGGTAATTTTACATAAGAATACACTTTTAACCTTTCTTTCTTTACGGAACACACAAAGATAACACACACACATACATACACACAGCATTGAGTTTTTTTTTTATATATAGATTACCGAAAATGTTGAAAAAAATATAAATTTTTCCATATATTTTTCCCACGTGAACTACGGTGAAAATAATATGAGAAAGATATTGTCCATAATTTTGTTTGTAGGGGTTACTTGAAGCCATGTAATTTATTTTAAGGGTTTCGAAAGGGTAAAAAGGTTGAGGAAATCTGCTCTAGGTTATAGGGTTGATCGCTAAGGACAGATTCTCGGTTTGGTAGGTAAAGAGGCTGCACTGCTGATAGACACCCAGAACAGCCTCTTTCCACTGGGAGAAACACATTACAGCACGGAACAGATTTAAGAATCGTATTAATGGCGCCTAAAGTAATGTTTTATGGATTCGTCTGGCGCCGGTGTCTATGCGCGTCTCCATTTTGTTTTCAGAGAGAGAGAGAGAGAGAGAGAGAGAGAGAGAGAGAGAGAGAGAGAGGGGGGGTGCTGAAAAGGACCGTGAAATACCACTCCCTCCGCGCACACTAAATTATTCCTGGGGCTTTCACCTTCCGGAGAAAATCGAGAATTATTAGCACGTCGTTCATAGACCGGAAGTTAAGCTGGTGGATTTGCATCCAGACGACAACATTGCGTTGCCGGCATCCGGTCTATAAATTATTCTATCCGAACGGCGTACACATCATTTCAAGCGAGAATGGTCGGTTAAAGTTGCAACTGTTGACTCATTTTTCCGGCCCTTTTTATTTTTTTTTGAGGGGGGGGGGGTACAAATGCAGTAGCTGTTCAGCCTCAAGAGGCAATCCTCCCAGGCATTACTCCATTTTTTATGAGGGTGATGGGTTTATTGACAGTCGCTTGAGGTCCCCTAGGGAGAGAGAGGGGGAGAGAGAGAGATAACGACAAGAGAGAGAGAGAGAGAGAGAGAGAAAGAGAGAGAGAGAGAGATAACGACAAGAGAGAGAGAACGAGAGAGGGGGGGGAGAGTCGACGAGATAATACAGGTTATTTTTCTTCTCAGTTAAAAATGCCTCATTTGGGGGGGGGGGATAGATTCTCCCCTACTAGCCGGACACACATACGAGCAAACAAACAACTAAATGCCTTTTGTATCAGTTATTATACTAAAGCTGATTAATCAATGTTTGTTTACTGAAGGCTTTTTTGTCTCTATATTTTAATCAGACAAAATACACGTTAAAATATTCCGCAGTTTAGAATTGAGTTATGCTCGAAAAGCATTCCATTTGAATTCGTCTACGTTACCATGATTTTCAAATAACTGATCAAGTGACCCATCACTGTCACCCTCTCCCCTGTATGTTATTTGACCACTACTCTTATTTTGTACACTATCACCACCCTCTGGCTCTCTCGCTCCCCCCTCTCTCTCTCTCTCTCTCTCTCTCGCTCTTTCTTTGTTTATCAGTGGTAAAATAACCAATTTTTCACAGTGGCTGCTTTCGTTGAAACCCCCTCCCTCGTCTACTCCTCTCCTATCTATTTACGAAGACAGACAATGAGAAAAGTTTAGTATTACTACTTAACCTGTAGAATGACAGAGAAGGGGGGAGACAGATATAGAGAGGGGAGAGAGAGAGATTGAATATCTTTCCAACACACGCGGTCGCCATTTTATGTTTTGTGTTATCGTGAATAACACGTGGTGGTCGGAAGAAAGATTACAGTACAATGAAGAAGACACGGTTTAATTTAATGAAGAAGAAACGGTTTAATTTAGTTATCTACCTCCCACAAGGTAAGATGTGACACAAGGTCGGGAAAGTGGGATTCAGAAAAGCCAGCGCTCGAGAGGTGAGCACTCTGGCCATTTAAAAATTGCCTGGGCAGCCCCGTCGGCATTCCCCGGTAGAGGCGCCTCAGACAGTAAGCAATAAACTTACTCCTCCCCAAAGAGGGGAGGCAAAGCCTGGGAGGGTGGACCTCCTAGAACTGCACAGGACCGGCAACCCCCAATAGACCGGCGTAAATCAAGCCCCGAAGGTCAAGACAATACCAGTCTATAGGGTGCAGTATCCATCGGAACAGATACTACACTTTGATCTTAATTTAAACACACATACACACATATTATTCAAATACGCGCAAAGCAAGCACAACACATCGCCCGGACTTGACTTTACTTTAAAGTGTCGTCTTTAACACCTTGACGCGCACCTTTATATATATATATATATATATAAACATACTGGGCTTTATATATATATATATATATATATATATATATATATATATATATATATATATATATATATATATATATATATATATATATATACATACAGGGCTTTACGGAGCCCTCCATAAAGGAACGCGCTCCAGGAGCACACTCCATTTTGCTGGAGCGAAGGAGAAGAGAGCTCATTTTATATTCAGCGGGAGTGGAGCGGAAGCAACTCTATTTGGGACTAAAGAGCGTGGTTTTATCGCACCGCGCTCCTCGCTCCAAAATTATTTCATTTTCATTTTTTTTTAAACATTAGTTTTTTTTATTCAGCAATAAAAAGGAAAAGAAAATGTCTCAACTAAACTATTTGAGTTATTTTTTAAATTATATCTCTGGTAAATGTATATGAGATAGGGAGAGAGAGATAGAGAGAGAGAGAGAGATGAGGGAGAAGAAGGGAGAGATGAAGAGAGAGAGAAGTAGAAACCACGAGAGAGTTACACATGGAAACAGAACACTGAACTTCTCAGGTTTTTTTCACATCTACATATTACATTTTTGATAGGACAGTTTTCTTAAGGCAGGAGACAATTTGGCCACAAATGTCTTCAAATGTGCCAGTGAGTCTATAGATGTTTTTGAAGTTATTTTCTTACAGATTTGAACTGTTTTTGTATTTATAACGAGGATGTTTATTGCTGATTGAATAAATAAGCCAATTTTTCTTTTCATTTTAATTGAACTTTTATGTCACATTTTTACCGTCGTCTGTCGTCTTTTTGGCGACATTTTGTTATTCTTAAATTCACAACTAGTATGTTTTAATCTTTTCATGTTTGCTTTTAAATTCGTTTAATTCCGTTAAAGCTTACTTTTGTAAATAGAATGTTCAATGTTTTTTTTTTTTGTGTGTAATAAAATGTTAAAGCAGTAGTCCAAAGAAAAAATAATAAAAACCAACATGACCGCCAGCGATTAAAACTTGGAATTAAAGTTAGATTCTCAACACTTTAAAAAGTAAATTAGAATTTTATTTCAGGACCAAAAATACAATTAAGACCAACAATCAGTTTCATCCAAAATTTGGGCGAATACCAAGCGAAATGAGCGAAAAACCAGCGGTCCATATTCTACAATTAAACCGATGTTTAAACTTAATTAAATTAAAGAAAATGTCTGAAATTTTAATTTAAAATAGCAAATAATTATAGTTTCTGACTAATTTGTTTTTTTCTAGAACCGAAAGTAGATTAGATGTCTTTCTTTATCTTAAAAAAATCTATTATCGAATATTAAAATTGTAAACAGTTTGTTTTTGTTAGAGATTTCAAATATAGACGTTTTCACCTTTTTTTTTTCAAATTTTAAATTTTAATAAATGTTTTTGCTCGACCTAGGAAAACTTGCTCCAGTTAATTTTTCGGAGGAGGAAAATTCGACCTGATACTTTTTCAACTACCAAGGTCTAGACCAGATATTTTGTATGAAATTTTAAGACATTAAATGAATCTCTGAATTGTTTATTGACAATTTATTGATATTTTTTTGGCCAACTTATGAGAAATATTTTTTTTATTCAATCTTCAAAAAATAAACTTCATTATTTTTTTCTCACTCAATATTGTACCATGGCAAAAAAAATGAATAAATCGATTTGTTTGAAAGTACTTGCGCGTTTCTCTGTGATAAATAATAATATACATTATACAATATAATTACGTTCTTAAAACAAATATTAAACAACAACACAACGTTAATGTTGCCCTAGCTGTCTCTCCTCTCCCAGAAAAAATGTTTTCTTTAAAAAGAAAATAATCACTAATAATGTTTAAAAGTAAAACTTTATTTACTTTAAAAAAATCTAAATTCTTTTACCAAAATAAATAGAAAAAATATCGGGTCAAATGTTCCTCCCCTGGAAAAAATAGGTTGTTATTGTAATGATAATTAAAATTAAAACCATTTTTTTCCAGGGGATTTTTCTATTTCTATTTTATACCTCAGGAAACGAAAATTTACGTATGCTTCGTCCATGTTCTCCTATAACCCTTAGCATATTTCCAAAATATTAGCGAGATTTTGTCAAATATTATCTTACGGTCTTACATTTAAAGTGACATCCCCACCCATATTGACGAGATCCTTTGACGCCCACCCCTATCCTTCGACCACTCATTGGCAGAATATAACGTTTATGAAAGAAGGTACATTTTTATTATGGAGCGCTGAAAAAGAGCCGCTCCTTTTTTATAGGAGTTTGAGCTGGAGCGGCTCCTTTTTGAAAATGGGGAACGTGAGAGGAGCCAGCTCCAATTTCGAGCGTTGGAGCAAGAGCAGGTGCAGGAGTAGCTCCAAAAGTAGTGGAGCGCGTAAAGCCCTGTATATATATATATATATATATATATATATATATATATATATATATATATATATATATATATATATATATAGAGAGAGAGAGAGAGAGAGCGAGAGAGAGAGAGATAGATAGATAGATAGATAGATAGATAGATAGATAGATAGATAGATAGATAGATATAGAGTGAGAGGGAGCGTGAGAGGGCGAGATAGAGAAATAGAGAGAGATACAATTAATAACGTACAAGTAAATATGACTTACTTGGTTGATGGTGCCTGGGAGCAGATACGGCTGTTAGAAAGAAAAGACCATACACAGATGACAAGCTGTTCTGGGAGTCTCGTCTGACTGCGACCAGAAGCAAGGAAGTCTGGAAATGATTGCTACCTGGGTTAGTGAAAGGCTTGTTAAGATTGACAGCATGTCAGATCGCGTCCGATTGCTTGGCCGTCCAAGCCAGAAACAGAAGTATATTCGGTCTTGTAAATTCCAACGTGGGGCAGAATAAATAAATATATTTTCATAGCCTACTATATATATATATATATATATATATATATATATATATATATATATATATATATATATATATATATATTGTTTTCTAAAAATAGGAGAGTGCGTTCTCTCGTTAGCTAGTAATGTTTCAGAGGAGATAACTTTGTCCACCCCCCTGTCTAAATCTGAGAGAGAGAGAGAAAGAGAGAGAGAGAGAGAGTGTGTGTGTGTGTGTGTGTGTGTGAGAGAGAGAGAGAGAGAGAGAGAGAGAGAGAGAGAGAGAGAATCGGTTTGGTTTTCAGCATTGAAGACTAGGCGTGTCTGACCAAATTCCCGGCTAGGCAAGACTTTCGAGATTTCCTTAGACCCAGAATAACTAGTAAACTCAAAAGACATTTCTTTTAAACCTTTTATTATTATTATTATTATTATTATTATTATTATTATTATTATTATTATTATTATTATTATTATTATTATTATTATTATTATTATTATTATTATTATTTAAGAGTATTTTTTGAGAAAGCATATTCTGCTTTTCACTGACTAAATCTGAAATACATTTTCGTATACTGACATTTGTACTCCACTTAAAATATTATTCTATTAATGTATGTTCTTATCATTCACCTATTTGCACACACATGCTTTACTGTCTTTCACCCCTAAATATATATATATATATATATATATATATATATATATATATATATATATATATATATATATATATATATATATATACTTGACCATTACATTAGTTAAATAAATTCAACAATCAAAGCCAATTAACAGAATTCTCTTTATAAATTAATACCAAAGAAAACAGAATTGTCTCCCTTTAACCAGTAAACCGACCAGTCTCCATACCTAAAACAAAGACACGTAAGAGGTAAATTAAAACCAATAAATAAGGATTAAACTTAACCAGGCATAACTAAATTATAATATACTGCACCGACAACAAATGATTAGCTATCGACAGCATATATAAATTCTAATGCCGAAATCAGCCTGTCGACAAACATATATTATAAGTAAAATCAACGTTTTATATACGATAAAAAAAACAAAAAACAAACAAAAACAAAAACAAAAAACAAAAAAACAATAACAATAATAGTAAATATATAAATAATTAAAAAATTAAATAAATATAAACAACATACAATTACATATATATATATATATATATATATATATATATATATATATATATTTAAAAAAAAAAGAATCTATTTAATTTTCCTCCGAATACTTTACCCTGAACACTTCCGGTTTAACCCCCCAGCGCTCCTGGCATTTTCTCGGAATCTGGGATTTTTCTTTTATTTATTTTTGACAAGGAGAGGAAAAAGAAAGAAAAAAAAATCTCTCGAAATATATCAAATTGATTCTTGATAATCCGGATATTACAAACTAACACCCTTGCTGTCTAGAAAAATAAACAAACCTTTTCAATCTATATCCGACTTATTTCGGTTTTGTTTTGTTTTTGTTCTTCACAGCTTCCAGCGATCCGGAACTTCGCATTGCTTTCAACCTTTTTAAAAACTTTTATTATATATATATATATATATATATATATATATATATATATATATATATATATGTACTTTATGTAAACATTTAAACTAGTTTACACAGGTCACTTCATATGTCGGTACTCCTGTAATCAGGTACAGACCACGTGTTAGTATTATAGAAGGTTTTGGCGGGAATTATGTAATAAGTACGAAACTATAGTTAGAACTATAGTTAGATCCTGATTCAGACTATTGAAAGGATCTACCAAAGGATATCTAGACATGAGTTGTCTCTCATATTCAACAATACTTGCCCGCAAGAGAAGATGCTGCATTTATATATATATATATATATATATATATATATATATTAAAAAAGAACATTACTAATTATAAAAAAGGTAATACCTTTATCTTTATTATGAAACAGTTTCACTTTATGAAACTATATATGTATGTATATATATATATATATGTATATATATACATATGTGTATATATACATATATGTGTATATATATACATATATATATATATATATATATATATGTATATATATATATATATATATATATATATGTATATATATATATATATATATATATATATATATATATATATGCAAAAAATAAATAATTTTTATATTTTTATTCTACTCTTCTAACTCGTATTAGAATTCCAAACTGTAGGAAAGTATACGTATTTTTGCTGGTTCTGTTGTCAAATGTAGGGTTCATGAAAACAAAAAAGAATCTTGTATTCCTAATTGAACCTAAATATATAAATTCTTTAATGATGATATTTTTACAAATGTTGTTTTTATATCTTGATGTTTTGGACACGGTATCTCGGTTTTTTCTTTATATGATTTTCACTCATAGAAAATCCAACACATATAACTCTGTATTTTGGATGTCTAAGTGTTAACGAAACGGTCCGTCAAGATATGGATTTTTTTTAGAAATGAATAAACACATAGTTACTGAAATCTAACTTTCTATTATAGATAGAGAGAGATAAACATAAACATAAATATAGATTTTATTTTACCCCGCCTAATAAACCGGTATCGTCCGGGCCTTTGGGTCTGGATTTACGCCGGTCTATTGGGGGTTGCCGGTCCTGTGCAGTTCTAGGACGTCCACCCTCCCAGGCTTTGCCTCCCCTCTTTGGGGAGGAGTAAGTTTATTGCTTACTGTCTGAGGCGCATCTACTGGGGAATGCCGACGGGGCTGCCCAGGCAATTTTTAAATGGCCAGAGTGCTCACCTCTCGAGCGCTGGCTTATCTAATCCCACTTTCCCGACCTTGTGTCACATCTTACCTTGTGGGAGGTAGATGAATAAATAGATATTAACAACAACAATATTACAAAACTATTAAGACTAGCGTAAATTCTTGGAAGCAAACAAATACAGTTATTGTAGGAGATTGATTTACTGATAAGCAAGGACTTAGGACTAAAAATGTTTTGTTTTACTCTCTTCCATATAGTTTTAAACGTTGAAAAACTTCCAAGCATATATATATATATATATATATATATATATATATATATATATATATATATATATATACACTTCATGTATACCATATATGTGCATACATTTTACCCCATGTAAGAATGTTGTTTTGTTAACATATTCTCACGCACACGAGAACATTCTAAATATTTCAATTATACACGCCCGTGTGTCTATAAAAGAACAGAACAACTGATTTTCTAAGAACTAGTTATATTTCCGTTACCCAAATACCACATTTACCTCTGTTGTTATACACTTTATTTCGTTCCATTTTCACCACGAACTTTATTTTGCTCTCTGCATGTTGTCTCTATTTTTTTCTTATCTATGTATCATTTCGACATACTTTTATATATTCCTTAAATAAACTTGGATGACAATACATGGTGCCGCTTTAGCTTATCAAAATATCTACGGGTGCTACTTTGGCTTGATATCTACATTCGTTAAAAACACATTACTGAGCCTTCAGCGACTTCTCGTTGAATAACGGGCTGAAGTGTCCACGATCACTCCTTTGGACGTTAGGGCTAGGGTTAGGGTTTAGGTTGGGGTTCGAAGTTGAGGATTAAGGTTCCAGACTCGGCAACCACACATTATTTTGAAACAAATAAAGAAGTGTTTTCCTTGTTCTTGTACCGTGTTGATTGCAATATAAGGTGTAGATCGCGTAATAAAGTGTAGATATCATACCAAAGTAGATTCATGATACGTAGATATCATACCAAAGTAGATTCATGATATGTAGATAACATACCAAAGTAGCTTCATGATACGTAGATATCATACCAAAGTAGATTCATGATACGTAGATAACATACCAAAGTAGATTCATGATACGTAGATATCATACCAAAGTAGATTCATGATACGTAGATATCATACCAAAGTAGATTCATGATACATAGATATCATACCAAAGTAGATTCATGATACGTAGATATCATACCAAAGTAGATTCATGATACGTAGATATCATACCAAAGTAGATTCATGATACGTAGATATCATACCAAATGTAGATTCATGATACGTAGATATCATACCAAAGTAGATTCATGATAGGTAGATATCATACCAAAGTAGATTCATGATACGTAGATATCATACCAAAGTAAATTCATGATACGTAGATATCATACCAAAGTAGATTCATGATACGTAGATATCATACCAAAGTAGATTCATGATACGTAGATATCATACCAAAGTAGATTCATGATACGTAGATATCATACCAAAGTAGATTCATGATACGTAGATATCATACCAAAGTAGATTCATGATACGTAGATATCATACCAAAGTAGATTCATGATACGTAGATATCATACCAAAGTAGATTCATGATACGTAGATATCATACCAAAGTAGATTCATGATACGTAGATATCATACCAAAGTAGATTCATGATACGTAGATATCTTACCAAAGTAGATTCATGATACGTAGATATCATACCAAAGTAGATTCATGATACGTAGATATCATACCAAAGTAGATTCATGATACGTAGATATCATACCAAAGTAGATTCATGACACGTAGATATCATACCAAAGTAGATTCATGACACGTAGATATCATACCAAAGTAGATTCATAATACGTAGATATCATACCAAAGTAGATTCATGACACGTAGATATCATACCAAAGTAGATTCATGATACGTAGATATCATACCAAAGTAGATTCATGACACGTAGATATCATACCAAAGTAGATTCATAATACGTAGATATCATACCAAAGTAGATTCATGATACGTAGATATCATACCAAAGTAGATTCCTGACACGTAGATATCATACCAAAGTAGATTCATGACACGTAGATATCATACCAAAGTATATCCATGATACGTAGATATCATACCAAAGTAGATTCATGATACGTAGATATCATACCAAAGTAGATTCATGACACGTAGATATCATACCAAAGTAGATTCATGACACGTAGATATCATACCAAAGTCGATTCATGATACGTAGATATCATACCAAAGTAGATTCATGACACGTAAAAATCATACCAAAGTAGATCTATGATACGTAGATATCATACCAAAGTAGATTCATGATACGTAGATATCATACCAAAGTAGATTCATGACACGTAGATATCATACCAAAGTAGATTCATGACACGTAAAAATCATACCAAAGTAGATTCATGATACGTAGATATCTTACCAAAGTAGATTCATGATACGTAGATATCATACCAAAGTAGATTCATGATACGTAGATATCATACCAAAGTAGATTCCTGACACGTAGATATCATACTAAAGTAGATTCATGATACGTAGATATCATACCAAAGTAGATTCATGACACGTAGATATCATACCAAAGAAGATCCATGATACGTAGATATCATACCAAAGTAGATTCATGATACGTAGATATCATACCAAAGTAGATTCATGACACGTAGATATCATACCAAAGTAGATTCATGACACGTAGATATCATACCAAAGTCGATTCATGATACGTAGATATCATACCAAAGTAGATTCATGACACGTAGAAATCATACCAAAGTAGATCTATGATACGTAGATATCATACCAAAGTAGATTCATGATACGTAGATATCATACCAAAGTAGATTCATGACACGTAGATATCATACCAAAGTAGATTCATGATACGTAGATATCATACCAAAGTAGATTCATGATACGTAGATATCTTACCAAAGTAGATTCATGATACGTAGATATCATACCAAAGTAGATTCATGATACGTAAATATCATACCAAAGTAGATTCATGATACGTAGATATCATACCAAAGTAGATTCATGATACGTAGATATCATACCAAAGTAGCTTCATGATACGTAGATATCATACCAAAGTAGATTCATGATACGTAGATATCATACCAAAGTAGATTCATGATACGTAGATATCATACCAAAGTAGATTCATGATACGTAGATATCATACCAAAGTAGATTCATGATACGTAGATATCATACCAAAGTAGATTCATGATACGTAGATATCATACCAATGTAGATTCATGACACGTAGATATCTTACCAATGTAGATTCATGACACGTAGATATCATACCAAAGTAGATTCATGATACGTAGATATCTTACCAAAGTAGATTCATGATACGTAGATATCATACCAAAGTAGATTCATGATACGTAGATATCATACCAAAGTAGATTCATGATACGTAGATATCATACCAAAGTAGATTCATGATACGTAGATATCATACCAAAGTAGATTCATGATGCGTAGATATCATACCAAAGTAGATTCATGATGCGTAGATATCATACCAAAGTAGATTCATGATGCGTAGATATCATACCAAAGTAGATTCATGATACGTAGACAACAAACCAAAGTGGCACCAAATACGCTCCTATTCATTTTAAATACTTTTCAACACGTCTCCCCGTTCTCTTATATATCCTTTGTGTTTGCGGATCACTCCGGTCCGTAACACACGTTCATTTGTTAAAAAAAAAATGAAGCAAAAGTCTTAACTCATCGTTGAAAAGGTAAATGCGCGGATGAGTTGGCTCATTAAGAGATCAACTGCAACCTTATTTTAACGGTTTGATTTTTGGGTACTACTCCAGATGAAGCGTCTAATTTCCGTGACTGCTCGGTGGCAACGATCGGGCAGGTCGCGGAAGCGCCCGAGAGCTGCCGAGACGAAAACGAGGCTGAAGCAAAACTGACCGATCACGTTGCTGCCAATTCATCTGCTCTCAGCACAATTAGACACTTGGTAGGAAGACCTTTCGAACCGGCCGCAAACGTATCCGTAAACCCTGACCCTCGACGAGAAAATATATGAACTCCCCCCCCCTAAAAAATATACAAAAAAACTTGCCTAAATATCCTAAGAAAAATAACACACTTCTTTGTTTTATGTAAAAAAAAGACAAAAAAAAGAAATAGCATTTATTTATTTGATTTATGTAAAAAAAGACAAAAAAAAAATTAAAATGGTTCATTTGGCCCACGAAAAAAAAAAGAAAAGATGTTTATTTATTGTTCTTCAGCTCTGGTTTGTTCATTTTCTTTTTTTTTTGATGTTTTTCAAATATATGTATTTTTTTCTTTTGTATTCTTCGTCTTATACTGTCGTCTGCCACTCTTCCATTTTACGACTTTCAGTTTTGCTCCAGCTTCGTTTTCGTCTCGGCAGCTCTCGGGTGATTCCGCGACCTGCCCGATTGTTGCCGCCGAGCAGTCACGGAAATTAGGCGCTTCATCTGGAGTAGTACCGATTTTTGTCGTTACTTATGTAAACATGCACTGGCCGGTTGCATGTTTAGTGGGCTGCACAGTTGCAATGCATGCGAATAACAGACTTGCTGTGAGTGAGAAATAATTAGCTAAGAGAAAAGAAGCCACACAAGAAAATAGGAAATATCTCTGATTTAGGGTGGACCACCCAGAATTCGATTTGTCCACTTGAAAAAGTTAGTATCTCTTTAAACGGCGGTTCATGCTGAGAGGTGGAGCCCGTGAAAAAATAATGTTTCTATAGATACTAGGTGTCTTCCTGTGGTTATGACTCATTCAAAGTCTTCCAAATTTACTGTCTGTCCAGATATAAAACTCCTGGCAGTAGTTTTTTTATGTTAATAGATAAGGCTGGCTATTATTTTCAAGTGGATATCTAGGTGGTATTTCTTGTGTGGTCCAAGGAATATCTATATATATTCCAGCAGATGGACAAAGGGGATTGGTCGTCTGAGTCTCCTACAGCCAGTTGGGTTTGTGCACCTCCTAGAGATAGATAGGCTTTTGGGCTCTAAGCTATTGGACTTGTGTTTTGATTTGGTCGAGCTGAGAATTCTCATTTGCAAGTTTGTTGTCCAGTAGACAAAAAATAAACCTTTGTTACTTGTTTTAAACTGGAATTGTGATTTTATTTTGAGGGAGAATTCTTCTGTTACAGCACTGACTGAGACAACGTCGACACTGCGGCCAGTGTCGGAATCGAGCCACGACTTATGACCAGCACAACGAACGGACGACTACGGCCTGTGCAGTGAACGCACGCAGACGAACGTTCACACTTAAATATTAAGATCGATCACTGCCATATCACATATCCTTGTCGACGATTGAATATCTTTAAATGTTTCATAAATTGTATGATGTATGGCCTTTTGGCTAAGATCAAAGTGTAGTATCTGTTCCGATGGATACTGCACTTCATAGATCGGTATTGTCTTGGCCTTCGGGGCTTGATTTACGCCGGTCTATGGGTCTGATCTGTTCTGTGCAGTTCTAGGAGGTCCACCCTCCCAGGCTTCGCCTCCCCTCTTTGGGGAGGAGTAAGTTTATTGCTTACTGCCTGAGGCGCCCCTACCGGGGAATGCCGACGGGGCTGCCCAGGCAATTTTTAATGGCCATAGCGCTCACCTTCTCGGGCGCTGGCTTTTCAAATCCCACTTTCCGACCTTGTGTCACATACTCCCATTGTGGGTGGGTGTTAAATAACGCCTTTTGGCTAAGATCAAAGTGTAGTATCTGTTCCGATGGATACTGCACTTCATAGATCGGTATTGTCTTGGCCTTCGGGGCTTGATTTCCGCCGGTCTATGGGTCTGTCCTGTGCAGTTCTAGGAGGTCCACCCTCCCAGGCTTCGCCTCCCCTCTTTGGGGAGGAGTAAGTTTATTGCTTACTGTCTGAGGCGCCCCTACCGGGAAATGCCGACGGGGCTGTCCAGGCAATTTTTAATGGCCAGAGCGCTCACCTTCTCGGGCGCTGGCTTTTCAAATCCCACTTTCCGACCTTGTGTCACATACTCCCATTGTGGGTGGGTGTTAAATAACGCCTTTTGGCTAAGATCAAAGTGTAGTATCTGTTCCGATGGATGCTGCACTTCATAGATTGGTATTGTCTTGGCCTTCGGGGCTTGATTTCCGCCGGTCTATGGGTCTGTCCTGTGCAATTCTAGGAGGTCCATCCTCCCAGGCTTCGCCTCCCCTCTTTGGGGAGGAGTAAGTTTATTGCTTACTGCCTGAGGCGCCCCTACCGGGGAATGCCGACGGGGCTGCCCAGGCAATTTTTAAACCCCACTTTCCCGACCCGACCTTGGGTCACATCTTACTTGTGGGAGTAAGATAAAAACTGGCCTTGTGCCTAACTCCTGGAGAGGAGTAAATCAATACTCATATGTGAGGTATTTGCGTTAAAATCAATTTAATATGTAATAGAAGATATAAGCATGTGAAGCTACCGTTGATAGTAGTTAGTCATTCATCGCATGTGTTTTTTCTTCCGGAAATAAACGCCATATTGGTGTCCTCCATTAATCCAACCACATTTTAAGGGTAACTTCAAACTCTTATATTTTCTATCAAATATTAAATTGTTCTTAACGCAAATACGTCACACTTGAGTATTTATTTATTTCCTCTCCAGGAGGTTAGGCACAAGACCAGTTTTATCTTACTCCCACAAGGTAAGATGTAACCTAAGGTCGGGTCGGGAAAGTGGGACTTAAAAAGCCAGCGCCCGAGAAGGTGAGCACTCTGGCCATTAAAAATTGCCTGGGCAGCCCTGTCGGCATTCCCCTGTATGGGCGCCTCAGGCAGTAAGCAATTAACTTACTCCTCCCCAAAGAGGTGAGGCGAAGGCTGGGAAGGCGGACGTATCCATCGGAACAGATACTACACTTTGATCTTAGCTAAAAGGCCAAGTTGAGTAGGTAAACCAAAATAAATTGTTTGGGACAAAATTCCTTACTATATTTTCTTTAAAATCTTTTATGTCGCATATAGTAACGTTTGCCAGTATCGGATAGAACTGAAATTCCCCTTCACCCTCTCTCTTTCCCTCTCTCTCTCTCTCTCCTCGTCTCCCCCCTCTCTCTTTCTCTCTCTCTCTCCTCGTCTCTCCCCCTCTCTCTCCTCGTCTCTCCCCCCTCTCTCTCTCCTCGTCTATCTCCCCCCTCTCTCTCTCTCTCCCCTTCATTCTTATAAACAAAACGAACACAAATAAAACATCGTATAAGCAAACAAGGTGACGTTCAAATTCCGCACTTGACCTTTTCCTGAAAAAGTCGCGCCCCTTCCCTCAGTCCATTTAAAATACCTGTACCTGCATACATGCTTTGTTCGATTTACCTGTGCTAGTAACGTTCATACTTCACCTTTAATCTAAAAAAGAAAAACAACATCCGGTTTGGAAGACGGACCACTTTATTGATTTTATAAAATGCCAGCAAAGAATTTCCTGTTGCACATTCCTAGTCATAAAACGCGACATTCACTCTTATGTTAAAATAAATGACAGGAATTCGAACGATTTAGACATTAGTCACTTAACGTATCGTCGAATCAGAGTGTTTACAGCACTTTTTAACAGCGTTATTAAACATTGATACCCCAATAAAGTAGCAGATTGATTAATCGGTTGTTTTATTGTTTTCGTTTACGGCATATCAACCCTTTTCGGGTTATTTAATGCCGAATTCAGTCATTTTGAGTAAAGTTTTACGTTTCAAATTTTTAAGATCTAAAAATATGTATTCATGGCATTTGCTTTAGTTGTTTTTGTTTTACGGCATATCAACCCGTCTCACATTATTTGATGATCCTATTTACTTGCCTCCCCACGAGGGCAGAGTTAGACAGAAAGTGGGTTTTTAATGTTGGGAAAATCCAGCTCCACAAAAAGGGGCATTCTGGATTTGGACAAAAAATAAAATTGCCACAGTCTAGGAGATCTCTCCTTCACTCACCGAGGACAAAACAAAAAAAGATGAAGTGTAGTATCAGAACAGATACCACACTATCATTTGTTGGGATTAAAATAATCCTGTAAATAATGTTCAATTCTCGCACATGAGAATGGGGTAACAATGTGCAGATAAATCATCAAAATAGAGATATAGGACGAAAGCCTGAGAGAAGGAACACAAAACACCAGAATGTAGATTCACAGCAATTTTACTAAGAAAGAAGAAGGTGCAGTCATAGAATATTTACAAACAGAGTTTTCAAAGTTCAGTTAGGCATAGTGAATTTGAGAAGGGGGTTTGCGAAAACGTGGTTCGCGAGAACTTATCTGTATAGAGTTCGGGTAACTGCGGGAGGTCATTCTCTGTGACTGCCGTCGTGGGCTGTTGTCACTGAGGATGCCAGCCGATGTATTGCTGACTTGAGCGGAGTCGTCGAAAATCGGGGTGGTAAGCCGTGTGCAAGGGTTTTAAGGGCTGGATCACGTGACACATAAGGGAATAGGGGTTGCAATGCCTGACAGCCAATCCGTGAGGGGGGCTTAAATAAATTCCAACACGTTTTAGTAAAAGTTTTATGCTTCAAATTCTTAATATCTAAAACTAGGTATTCATAATGTATACTTTAGTTGTTTCTATGTTTGTTAATTTGTTTCTTTACTAATGGGTCACCACTTATCAAGGTCCGGGGCCACTCGAGGATAAGGGTTTAATGGATACTCAGTTGGACGATGATCTCCACTATGAGATGATTGGAATCAGTGGGTGGAATGTGCAGAATGTTACTTAAGAGGAATTGACTATCAAAGAGGGTTGCTCAAAAAGTATTTGTTTACATTAGACTTAAAGACGACCATGTTGTAGTCGGTTAAGAAGCAGCCTCGTGGTATTTTACCCACAGATAGGATGTTCTAGGAAATTATTTTCAGCTTTGTTGTCACTTGGTAAAGACAATGTAGGGTCTCGTATAAGCCACACTCGGATACGTTATTTCCTTTGAAGTGTCAAATTAGCATCGTCTAAATTTTGTGTTAGAGAAAGACATGTGAGATTAAAAAGCTTAATAAAGTTAAAAAAAGAGGGATGAAATTTAAAAAATTAAGATTTTAAATTTAAAACTATTTTTTTTAATCCCGTGAGCCAGTTTTTGCTAACGGCTATTTTTATATGTTATTTATTTAGGCGTTATTTGTTTCTAAGCGCAAAATTAGTTTCATCAAAATTATGTGTTTGTTTGTTTGTATATATGTATGTATATATGTATGTATATATGTATGTATATATGTATGTATATATGTATGTATATATGTATGTATGTATATATATGTATATATATATATATATATATATATATATAAAATACTTGTTTTATCAACTTACGTATACGTTTCATCCTTTCAGTAATCGTCAATGTAGAGATGAATTATTCATACCGGTCGCCGGACTCGAACCCTGAAACACAAGCCATGTTTCGAACTGAAATTCCGACGTCTTAGCCCACATTGACGTTATCAACAACCCGGTAAATCAGCGAGAGATTAAACCTATTTGAAGGCAGCCGTCGTCAAAGTGTTCGACTACTTAAACCAACATGCATTGAAGCCACGGTGACAGCTGTGTTAATACTACTTCTCTCTCTCTCTCTCTCTCTCTCTCTCTCTCTCTCTCTCTCTCTCTCTCTCTCTCTCTCTCTCTAAAGAGAGAGAGAGAGAGAAAGAGAGAGAGAAATTTAGGGGATGTCTTGGCGATGTATAAATGAATATCATTTACTTTGATGACATCTGAGAATGTGTAACTGCGACCAGTAAAGAGAGTCTAAAGACAACTGGGGATTTTAATGCCCACCACCGCGACTGGTTGGGATTCTCCAGCCTTACTGGCGCAGCCGGCAACTCTACGTATAATTTCTCCTTAGCTCACTCCCTCTCTCAGACTGTCGATTTTCCGACCCGCATCCCCGATCGAGTAGACCAACAAGCCTCACTTCTAGACCTTTTATTGACCTCAATGACCGAGGCTTGTGTGACGAAAGCTCATAGCCCACTCGGGAATGCTGATCACATTGTGCTAATGATACATATCACCCTAAAAAGTCGTTCAAAAGCTGATGAACCGTTGCTCAAAACAACAAGATACTACAACCAGTGTGCAAACGAATTAACTGAATGGGTCAAAGCAGGAATTGAAGCCTATGTCCCCATGCGAAAATTCTTTAGCAAGCCCCACTCTCCTGAATTGTTCACCTCGGAATGTGCAGCTGCCATTTCTGAGAGGCAACAAGCATTCCGTAAATTCGGCCGTCATAAGTCAGCTACTAATCGACATAAATTTATAGAGTCAAGAAATAATTGCAAGGCCGAGATAGGTGAAGCGAAGAGAAGGTATAATGAGTTAACAAAAAAACGCATCTAGTCACAGAAATTAGGTACTCGTGATTTCTGGAAAATCTACAACAGTGTAGTGAATAATGGTCAATCAACGATTCCCCCACTATCAAACCACAATAATGTCGCTTGCACGGCCACTGATAAGGCTGAACTACTTGCCCAGCGTTTCGCTTCTAACTCTACTTTGGACTCAGATAACCACCCCCTCCCCAAATTCCCTTTGCTGACCGAAGTCACACTTGATAACCTGGTCATCACCCCATCCCAGGTCAGAGACATCATAAAAAACCTTGACACCTCCAAAGCTTGTGGGCCTGATCTTATACCTGTAATAGTAATAAAGAAATTCTCTGCTGAACTGACTCCTGTCATCTCCAAACTCTACAATAAGTGTCTAGCTGAATCTTGCTTCCCCGATAGCTGGAAAATTGCATCTGTGATACCAGTCTACAAGAATTCTGGGAATAGAACCGATCCCCCAGAACTATCGCCCAATCAGTCTGCTGCCGATCTTTGCAAAAATCTTTGAATCCTTAATCAATCTAACGATAGTACGGCACTTAGTTAATGCTAAACTTCTTTCTGACCGCCAGTATGGATTTAGACAAGCACGATCTACTGCAGACATCCTAACGGTCATCTCTGAACGCATGTATCATACACTCGACAAGGCAGGAGAAGCTAGGGCAGTAGCGCTTGATATATATAAGGCCTTTGACAAGGTATGGCATGAAGGGCTTCTCCTGAAAATACGCTCATACGGTATTACTGGGCAATTACTTAATATAATTAGATCCTTCCTAGACAAAAGAAAAATCCAGTTTGTCCTCGATGGCCGTTCATCTAAGCAACATGACATAAATGCTGGTGTACACCAGGGATCTATCCTTGGACCCTTGTTGTTCCTGATCTATATAAACGATCTCCCTGATGGCATAGAGTCTGAGATTGGTTTATTTGCTGATGACACCACCCTTTACTCTCACCATGTTGGCAAAACTGACGCAACCATATCCGAGGCAATGGCTGAATCTTTAGAAAATGACCCCCAGGCTGTAGTGGATTGGGGTCATAAATGGTTGGTAACTTTTAATGCCTCGAAGACAAAGCTCCTTTCCTTCAATAACTACAAGGAACCTTTTCAACCATCGATTGTCATGGCAAATAACACCCTACCTGAGAGTTCATCATTCAAACTCCTCGGCCTAACCTTCACAGGTAACATGAATTGGAACAAATACATTGAAGACATTGCCAAGGCTGCCGCAAAGAAAGTTGTCTCCCTCTGCCGTGCTAGTAAACTTCTCACACCTGACATTATCCTGTATATCTACAAAGCCACCATCCGCCCATGCATGGAGTATTGTTGTCACATCTGGGCTGGTGCATCATCTACTAGTCTCTCCCTCCTTGACAAGGTCCAAAATAGAATCGCCAACCTAATAGGTCCCTCACTGTCAACCAAGCTCCAACCTTTGTCCCATCGCCGCAATTGAGCATCCTTGTGCTTGTTTTACAAATACTTCAATGGATTATGCTCCGATGAATTGGCTACTCTGGTGCCCCCTCAACGTAAATTCACTAGACTAACTCGACAATCAACTAAATCTCATTTATTCACTGTGGATGTCCCCAGATGTTGGAGAGCCTTCTACTTAAATAGCTTCTTTCCTCGTACTGCTGGCCTCTGGAACTCCCTCCCTGCCCCCTTTTTCACCAATAGTACAGATATGCAGAAATTTAAAACTAATGTAAACAGACATCTCGCTGCGCAGATCCCAATCTAGGTTGACCGCCCCCTACTTTCTCCCCTTTTCTTTTTCTCAGTAGCCACTTACGTCTACAGTGGCGGCCTGCCTTGTTTGGGGTGAACTATGTTAAAAAAAACAAAAAAAACTACAAACATATTAAGGGCAATTATTGACCCAAATACAAACTGTTTTAACATGAGGGACGAAATTTTTAAAGGATGTGTCTATAGGAGATAAGCACTTCTTATGTACTGGACTGACCGGTAAACATAAAGGATCTTCGATAATCCCCCCTGCCAAAAAATAGCCTTATTCAATACCAGACTTGCTCTTATATGCGCGCTTTAAATCCCCCCTACTGTTCTTCCCCGAAAAATAATTTTTTTCAAATATAACCTTCCCATTAATATAGTCAACCTAGTATGTTCCATCTCAATACCAAAACTTAAAACTAGTAAAACATATCACGTAAATATAATAAAATTCCAGTTTCATGACACTAAAATAGTAGACTAAAAAATTGTTTAATTCCCAAACAGACTTAATTTTACTTCCTGAATCTTATTCTTAACTCTAAAACAGGCTTAATTACTATTTAATTCATTTCATAATAAATTGATAATCCATTATAAAATTGTATTTTAAATGTTCATATTATACCTTCAATATTAAATTTAATACCGATTTGTAGAGTTTCCCGCCTTAGACCGTTTTTACTGTTAGCCATAACTGTGACTTACAAGATTTTAAAATCATTTTTTTTAAATAATAAAAAATTTAAATTTAAATGTTTTAATGTATTTCTTAATTTTTTATTACTTTTGGGTTCATAAAATTTTTAACCTCACATATATTTCTTCAACACATAATTTTGATGAAACTAATTTTACCCTTCAAAACAAATAACGCCTAAATAAATAACAGATAAAAATAGCCGTTAGCAAAAACTGGCTCACGGGATTAAAAAAATAGTTTTAAATTTAAAATCTTAATTTTTTAAATTTCATCCCTCTTTTTTTAACTTTATTAAGCTTTTTAATCTCACATATCTTTCTCTAACACAAAATTTAGACGATGCTAATTTAACACTTCAAAGGAAATAACGTATCCGATCGTGACTTATACGAGACCAAGTGACAACAAAGCTGAAAATAACCGGGAGGTTAACACGTGAGTTTCTTTTCAACATACCCCGATACATACATATATATATATATATATATATATATATATATATATATATATATATATATATATATATATATATATATATGCTCAAACGTACAATAGTAGACACAAACATTTTTACTGCAGTCACATCACGTGCAGAATTCTCTAAGTTATCGGTAGTATAGAAAATAATGTAAAATGCATGAGCTCTATAATTTTTTCCCCTTATTAATAAAATGTACTGATGTTCATACACAGTAAATTTCCTCAACATTGGAATTTATCAGAAAACACCAGGGCAATCACATGTTTGTTGTTTTTCTCCAAAATTACAAAAAACGTGACATAAAAATGGTGTCTTTCTTTATCCATAAAGAGGCCACAGCTGGGTTAATTGCTGCCCGGAGGGCGAGTAGCTTTTTCGAATATATATATATATATATATATATATATATATATATATATATATATATATATATATATATATATATATATATTTGTGTGTGTGTGTGTGCGTGCGTGCGTGTATGAAAAAAATAACTACAGGAATAAATCATCAAAAAGCAAGAGATCAACGAACTTTTTCTGAAGACGTTCGTTGATCCGAACGAAACCGGTAAATCTCTTGTTTTTTATGATATATTCCTGTAGTTAATTTGTTTTTCCTCTTGCCTTTTTCACACACACACACACACACACACACACACATATATATATATATATATATATATATATATATATATATATATATATGTGTGTGTGTGTGTGTGTGTATATATATATGTATATATATTAGTATTTCATGTATCCACATAAAATTTTATAAGGAAGTATAATTTTTTATGTATCAATTTGCAGTATTTACTTCAACAGTGCTCGATACGTTAGTAGAGCTAGGTAGTAAGTTATGAAAATATATTTATGGCAATTAAGCTACACAACAAAGGAAACAGGATATATGCCAATCTATAGAAAACAGAACAATAGAATATGATATAGGAATTAACACCAACAAGACCTTTGTTCGTGGGAATCCCAAGAGAACAACAAAGAATCTGATTGGTTAACTAGCTAGCCGTGTATATAAAAACACCCGGCAAAAATAACTATTTTAGCCTGAAGATTCCCCCCGGGGATGAAACGCGGGAGCCTCTGTGTAGCGTAATTGCCACAAATATATTTTCATAACTTACTACTTACTATGTATATATATATATATATATATATATATATATATATATATATATATGTGTGTGTATATATGTATATATATGTGTGTATATATATAGCTGTATACATACATATGGGTTCTCTCTCTCCCACTATATATATATATATATATATATATATATATATATATATATATATATATATATATATATACATTCGGGCTGGGCTCTGTAGCAAATATAATAAACACAGCCGTCATCATGGCTGCAATGCAATTTTCCTTTCAAAAGTCGAACTCTTTAAGACAGCTGCCATGCAATTTCATTTCACACTAATTTACCGAGATGTTGACGACGGCCGTGTGGACTAGAACGTTGAAATTTGAGTTTGAAATATAACTCGTACTCCTGCGACCGGTGTGAATAATTCTTCTCTACACTGACTATTCCCGTAAGGATGAAACGTATGTGTATGTAGACAAAAAACAAATATTTATAATTAATTATATATATATATATATATATATATATATATATATATATATATATATATATATATATATAGTGTCTTCTGATACCAAATATACAGTTGTCGCATGTTTTAGACAAACAACAAATACATAAATTCATTACAAATGCATAAAAGACGATATCGGCTTTCTACACACAAACAAAATTGATCGATCACCGCATCGATTTTGTTGATCTATCGATTAGGAGAAAGTAAAGTCGAAGTCCGCGTTTCCTTGACAACGCTGAGAAAAAGCAAAGAATATTATATATCGGCGAAACCTGCACGTGATGTGACGACAGAAGTAAAAGTGTTTGTGTCTACTATTTTACGTTCGAACATTTATTTACATATATATATATATATATATATATATATATATATATATATACAGGGTGTCCCAAAATAATGTATACACCCTTTGAATTGTTATAACTCGTTCAATATACTGATTTTTATTTGCAAGATTGACACACAAACAGAAGAGTAAGAATACACACGTAAAAATACTGACAGTAAAATTAACAAAAACATAGAAACTTAACTTTTAACAAAGATAAAGGCTATTTAGGATAATTTCAGAATGTTCATAAAATGAACCCTCACCCTAACCCCAACTCGTTCTGCCCAATACACTTTCCATATAGTGAAGACGTGAACAATTGTACCTACAAACGTCCTGCAACATTTACTCATTGAGCACATTCTACTACAATTGCTATTCCCATTTGTTTGCAATTGCTTCAGGTTTCTTGCTTTAAACATTGTAGCCTTTACGTTTATTAAAAGTTATTTTTCTATGTTTTTGTTAATTTTAGTGTCAGTATTTTTGAATGTGTATTCTTACTCTTCTACTGTTCTATCAACCTTGTTTGCAAGTCAAAATCAGTAAATTGAACGAGTTTTAACGATTCAAAGAGTGTATACATTATTTTGGGACACCCTGTATATGTATGTAAAATGAAAATGTAATAAAGGATAAGCAAATCAACAACTAGCAAAAATAAACTCAAAAACACATATTGAATAGTTCTACCAAAATATTTCAATTGTTAAAATACAATCATCATCAGTTGATAGCAGAACTTTAATTAAAAACAGAAAAGTTTTCAAATTTATACAAAGAACGCAATTTGGAAAAAAATATAGTCACGTGTAATAAACAGTAGAAAGGGAGAAAAGGAGAAAGAAATGTTTATTTGGTTATCCTTTATTCCATTTTTATTTTTACATTTTGTCTGAAACATTGTTTCTTTTATTCCTCATATATATATATATATATATATATATATATATATATATATATATATATATATATATAAATTATTTACTTAAAAACTATACGTTACATACTTCGGAGACGTACCACGGTTTCATTGAAATAGAATGGCCTTTTATTGTTGTTAAAAAGGTCGCTAGAGCCCATTCAAATCAACAGCAACTCACGAAATGAAAGCAAATCGAACAATAGAGTTCATGAAGAAAGAAGTATGCAACGTATAGCTTTTAAATAAATAATTTATATATTAGCTTTCATATTTCTTCGATCGATCACTCTACTGATTTCTTTTAAACATACCCCGAAACACTATATATATATATATATATATATATATATATATATATGCTCGAACGTACAATAGTAGACATTTTTACTACAGTCACATCACGTGCATAATTCGCCGATAAATAATATAAGGAATAATAGCGTTCTGTAGTGTGAAAAATATGTAAAATACATGAGCTCTATAATTTCTCTTACTGTCGATAGCAGAAACGTTAATATAGGGGTGACATTCCCGACAATGCTGATAACAGCTGAAAGCGATCTGGCGCTCGGGTTTCGATTCTCGGTGGGTAAACACTTGTAATGTATGTGATACGGTGAAACAGATGTTTGAGAATTAAATACTACTCATTCTCTCGCCCTCTGTCTGTCTGTCTGTCTGTCTGTCTGTCTGTCTGTCTCTCTCTCTCTCTCTCTCTCTATATATATATATATATATATATATATATATATATATGTGTGTGTGTGTGTGTGTGTGTGTGTCTACAATTTAAATACGGGAAAAATCACCAGGAGAGAGATTTTACCGGTTTCGTTCGGATCAACGAGCATCTTCAGAAAAAGAAGACGATCATTGATCCGAACGAAACTGGTAAAATCTCTCGTGTCTTGATGATTTTTTCCTATATTTAAACTTGTTTTTCCGTTTGTCCTTTTTCACACATCTTGTCTTTCACGGAATTTCATTTTATGATATATCGTGCATTTTATCTTCATATATATATATATATATATATATATATATATATATATATATATATATATATATATATATATATATATATATATATATATAGTAGCGGCTAGAATAAATTTAAATTATGAAGGAGAAGAAGAGGACATGAGACATGTTTATTTAATCTTTTTAAATTAGCCACTACCAACGTTCTCCCCCACTCCTTCCACAATTATTGTAATATCTTTCCCACTACCCAATGATCTTATAACTGCCACCATCTATTTGTATATCAATATTTTTTTTTCCTAAGCGGCCGCAAATTTTAAGCCCACACTCGCAACCACCTATTTGTTTCAAACATTTCAAACAGTTTTCATTTTCTTCAGACAATCACCATGAGGAAGTCTTGTAATAAAAGGGAAAACGCTGATGAATACATAAATAATATTTTTTTAATTATTTTCCTTTTTCAATTTCCATTACGAGCACTTTTTTCCATTCTTTATATATATATATATATATATATAGGTTAGTGGGAAGGAATTCCATTCTTTATTATATATATATATATATATATATATATATATATATATATATATATATATATATATATATAGGTTAGGGGCAAGGAACTCCAGTAAAGTGCTCGATTATTAAAAAAATAAAAAATAAGAGCGTAATATTTATTAATATATGTATTACAAAAAGTCAGAACAACATCGGTACCGTCGGTTTCAAATTCTAACAAAGGGAACCTATAAAAAGCCTCTTTACCGGACTCTCTTCAGTCTCTGTTTTTGTCTGTCCGTCGACGGTACCGATGTTGTTCTGATCTTCTGTAATATATATATATATATATATATATATATATATATATATATATATATACCTGTGTGCTAGATAGGCTGCTATCGCGGGGAGTCTATATAAAAGCAATGATTGCGTAATCGCCAACCGTGCCTTTCCTGAACCGACATTTTTTGAGTCCAGGGAAAAGTTAACAGAGCCTATATAAGTCAGGTTCATTTTATATTCTAATAACCATGTCTTTTTTTTCACATTTCCAAAAAAATAAAATTTCTGTGAGATGTATTTTTACGGTCCGTTTCTTTTGCCGTGAGCCAAACAATATCTGTATGCCAATATAGTCTCTGCAACACTACAAAATTATCAGAAAACTCCACAAAGAATAAAAAGTTCTTGGATTGAAATGTTTTGAATAAAAAACTACACTATACAGTGGGTCATTTTTTTACGAAAACAAATAAAAATAAACAAAGAATAGAGCAAACTCACATGTTGAGAAAAACTTACTTGTACGCCAGTTTATAATGAAACGGACCGTAAAAAATACATCTCACAGAAATGTTATATTTTTTGGAAATGTGAAAAAAAAACAAATAAAAAAACCCCCAAAAACATGGTTATTGGAATATAAAATGAACCTGATCAATTTTCAGACACTGCTAACATTTTATTAACATGTCATATATCTTAAAATAATAAGTCAGTTTTTTGTTCGTTCTTTTTACTTCAATTCACACCATATAAGGCATACTGCCACTGAAACGTAAGGGGCTACTGTGAATTAGGGGCCAACTTTATAGAGACATCTTAAGTGGGGAGTTGTGCAGCGAAATGTTTGTTCACATTACATTTAAATGTCTGCATGTTAGTACGATAAGGGAAACAGGGAGAAGGGAGGCAATTCCAAAGGCAAACGGTTCAAGGAAAGAAGCTATTAGAGTAAAAAGTATTCCGGCATCTGGAGACTTCTACAGTGAAGAGGTGGGATTTTGCTACATGTCTGGTTGATCGGGGGTATTTACACTGAAGGGGCACAAGTGAAGCAAGTCTGTCGGAGCATATTACGTAGAAGTACTTGTGAAACGAGCACAGGGATGCAACAGTGCGGTGATGGGACAGGGTCTTGAGCTTGGTAAACAGTGTGGGACATAGTAAGTTAGAGACTCTTTAGTGGACCTGTCCAAGAGACTGGGACTGGTGGTTGGTGCAGTATCTTAGATGTGAAAACAATACTCCATGCATGAGCGAATGGTGACTTTATAGAGATATAGGATACTGGCAGGTGTAAGAAGTTTTCTAGCTTGGTAGAGGGAGTCTACCTTCTTTGCAGCAGACTTGGCAGTATATTCTATGTATTTATTCCAATTTATGTTACTTGTGAATTTTAGGCCGAGGAGCTTAAATGATGGGCTCTCGTGAAGAGTGCTATCAGCCATGGAAATCGGTAGTTTGTAAGGTTTCTTTTAATTGTTAAAGAAAAGAAGGGTTGTCTTGGTAGCATTAAATGTACTAATCCAACCTCCAGTCTGTAGTGGAATGGGCGCCTCATTCCATTATAGACTGGGGGTTATTTTCTAAGGGTTCAGCCATTGCTTTGAATATCTGTGCGCGTTTGATTTACTCTCATGTCGAGAACAGAGCGTTGGGTCATCAGCGAATATACCTATCTCAGGTTATTTACCTCCCCGGGAGGTAAGGCACAAGGCCAGTTTTATCTTACTTCCACAAGGTAAGATGTGACCCAAGGTCGGGTCGGGAAAGTGGGACTTGAAAAGCCAGCGCCCGAGAAGGTGAGCATTCTGGCCATTAAAAATTGCCTGGGCAGCCCCGTCGGCATTCCCCGGTAGGAGCGCCTCAGGCAGTAAGTAATAAACTTACTTCTCCCCAAAGAGGGGAGGCAAAGCCTGGGAGGGTGGACCTCCTAGAACTGCACAGGACAAACCCATAGACCGGCGTAAATCAAGCCTCGAAGGCCAAGACAATACCGGTCTATGGGGTGCAGTATCCATCGGAACAGATACTACACTTTGATCTTAGCCAAATCAGGGAGGTTGTTTATGAAAATCAGGAACAACGCCGATGACACAGCCACATTAAAGCGATGTTGCTTAGATATACGACCATCGAGGACGACCTGGATCTTCCTTTTAGCTAAGAAGGATCTGATTTTTTTTTAAATATTCGTCTAGTAATACCGTACGAATTAAGGAGAGAATATCGAATAAATCACAGATTTTAACAGATTCTTTTCAAAGAATACAGATCGAACAAGTAGTTCAAATAAACTTCTTTCATAAAAGTTTTTTTCCCTCTTTTTCAATCGTTATTCTATTTAATTCTCAAATTACAACATCGAGCGATCACATAAGAGTTCCAATTCTAACTTCTCTAGTTTAAATCGACCTTTTAACCAGAGTTAATTAAAACAAAACAAAAATAATGGAGGGTGACGTCATTAAAGTTAAATACGACTTCATAAACATTCTCATAAGTTTTTAGTCGATGCAATATTGTATTTTCTGAATGGTATTATTTCAAGGCGATCTATAATACAGGCTTGTCAAACATGCGACTGGGATTCACAACTGGGCGCGGACATGTGAAGACCAAAATTACTACTAAATAATAATTACCGAGAAAAGTTTTAGAAAGAAATTTCTTAGTAATGCCCAGTAATTAGCAACCATACATATTATTAGGAAGCAGCTTACAATAATTGATTTATTTCCATCCAATCAAATGTAAAAAGTACAAAAATATAAAAAAGAACTAAATTCACAAAAGATCAATTTTTTCACCGTGAATTAGACACATGTTTATATTTAAAAATCATTAGTCAATTTGTTTATATTGACTACTTGATTACAGAAAATATAATTACATAATACAATCAGAAAGCAAATTCAATATTTTACAAAATCAAATACTTTATGAATAAAATAATGTTTGGATAAACAATTTTGATAAGTGTTACAAAATGTTTTATGTTTGTTATATATATAATTTGTTTTTACAGATGATGAAGAAAAAGCTTATTTCTTCATGATACGATGATACATATTATACCCAGTCTTGATAATAAAATCAACTTGTTTTATTTCAGAAAACGGTTCCAGTCCATAACTCCATCGCCATGAAAAAAATTTTTTTAAAATGATTTATGTACCCGTGATGGAAAGAAAATATCGTACACCAAATATCACGTAAATAGATGAAGTATTTTTTTTTTTTTACAAAAGAAAATTTAATTTTATGGCTCAACGACGGTCGTCGATCTATCGACGCCATGTTGTAGAACTAAGGGCGATAACTCCAACAATTCAAAGTTTTTTAGAATCACTCATGTACATAGTCATTATGCCTACTAATTCCCATTAATCGCTTAAAAATTATTTTCTTTATAAAAGAAAACTACTTGATCAATTTTCGTGATTTTTTAGTGTACGATATTTTCTTTACATCATGAAAAATGTTTCTTAGTCTTTTTTTTTTCACGGCAGTGGAGTTACGGATTTGCACCAAGAAAACTATGATTACTTTTGTTTGGGGAAAATACACAAGGGAGATAATTAGTCCTCTCCGGTAGTGATCTTTAGAGACCCCCAAAGCTCACCATAACATTTACTCCCCTCCTATATGTAACACAATGTAACCTTAATATAGGTTTATATTATCAGAATAACTTTTTCACCATTCAAAAGAAGAAACATAAACTACACTGTTGATAATTTGTTAAAAAATTTTCAACGTACGAAAATAATAAAAATGAGAAAATAAAAACGTGTGTACTTTTATTTACGCCTTAAAACAACGTTTCTATGTAGTGACCAATTTTTATGCGCTAACACCCGTGTGTTTAATAAATCTAGCACAAATCAAGTCATGGTCAGATTTTCACGAAATTTTCGATACTTATGCATTATTCGACTAATTTATCTATAAAATGCTTCTTTTTTTTTCGTAAAATATATTAGGGGAAATATTTTTTCTACGTTATGAAACAAGGTGGGGGGCCTTGTTTCATTTTATGAAATCTAAAAAAATATATTCTGATCGATCGAAATTTTAATTTATAAAACGAAACAATCTTAAAAAGCACATCAGATTTACTTTAAAAAAATTTTTTTTATTGGTAAACACTTTTGGATAAAGTAACCGTGAATTCATAAATAAAAAGTGGAAATAAATACGATATTATTATGTTTTGAATTTTTAAAACTTTATTTTCTCGTTAATATACACTCTGATCGAGGTAAGCAAGAGTTTGTTGAATTCCTGACATAATAGACTTTATTAACGTCAACTCGTAAGGAGAAAGTTATCGCTTTAGCAAACGCACATGCGTTAATAATCTTATTCTCTTTACGAGTTTCTTTTTTTGCTGTTGCTTACATTCTATAAGCTGAAAAAAAAACTCTGTCTTTACGACAAAAGTAAGTATTATATACTTTTTATCATTTTCTTTTTTCAAATTTAAAGACTTATTCATTCAAAATTTTCTTTTGAATTTTAATTTTATTCGGCGAAAATACGACGTGACTTAACTTATTTTCACTTTGAAATGGCCTCATTTATTTTTAATTGATGAATAATATTGTTAAGTCATTAACAAACCGCAATATTTTTTAAATTTTCATTTTTAATTTGATTTTTATTATATATAAAATTTAAACCAAACAAAATAATAGCAAAAATCGTTACTTCCATTGGTTCTTTTAAACTATTTTTTTATATTTATTTTGATGAAATTCAACCTTTTTGTCCCTTAAAAGTGTTCACTTTAGTTATATTCTTTTAGTTATTATAATTGTAGTATTAAATTTAAGTAATTTGTTTCCCTTTTGCTCATCCATACATATTTAACATTATTGATGACGTCATTTTATGGTGGACATTGGAGGTCCCTAGTGATCTTCAAAGGCCATTCCACTTTCGGCTCTATCCTGCATTTAACAATTCAATTCTATAACGTTCAAACGGAGATAATTCCTTCGAATGTGTGTTTATAGCTATTTATTTTGTTCTGCTAACAGATAAATAGATTGATGTATACAAGAACAACTACTCCAATACCGCGGGGCTGCTTTCCAGCTGACTACAACATAGTTGTTTTCAAATCCAATGTAAACAAATACTTTTTGAGCCGTCCTCTTAAGTAATCAAATCCTACTCATTCCACCCAATCCTCTCATATTATTTGTCAGCATCCAACTGACAATCTTATCAAACCTTATCCTCGAGTGGCTTTTGCCCTTGGCAAGTGGTGACATTAGCATAAAACGTGCAACAGCAGGTAAATAGTGTCCTTTTTAGTCATCTGTTTTCTTATTTAACATATTTACGGCTATGTTTTGAAATTTTTTGCGATAAGGTATTATTTGTATTATTCGGACTACTGTTCTCATCTTCGATGTTATCCTCACAGCGTTTCAGCCGACCTTCTTGTCAAACTCGGGAATATTTATGTCGAACTGGGGAATCTATACGGGATTTCGAACTGATTAAATAAAGGGAAATGTTCAGTTCGAGATTCCGTATAGATTTCAGAGTACGAGATAAAGATCCCCGAGTTAACTTAGACAAGACCCACTTGAAGAAGGTCGGAGGTTACATCGACCGAAACGTTGTCAGAGTAACACTGAAGATGTAAACAGTAATCCTAATAATCCAAATACTACATATTTACGGTTGCTTGTCTTAGCGTTACTTATTTCCGACTATAATTTATATTCTACGCCTATATTCCGATTGTCACTGCCAGTTTTGTATTGTTAGATTAGACTTGTGTCCCGGAGATATAGAGTCAAATTATAGGTTACTTTGGTCGTCTGTAACTAAAAATCTGATTATCGTAAATAATTGCTTGTCGGCCACCTTGCTTGGGGTAATTCCCGAGGATTTAGCGGTTCGTCCTTGAAGTTGACTTATCGCGTCAAACTAATCGGCCGTGCTGCTTTGCTAACTCACAAGCGACAGCAGATACAATGCGTAGGAGGGGGACGACCGTCGCTTTGTTTCGGATCACGATTCTGTTTGACCTTACTGGCTAAAAAAAGCAACAACAACAACAAAAAAGAGTTGGCAGCAACCATCAGAATTTGTACGTTGTCTTCTCTAATCATCTTTAATTATTTTGAACCGAAGATCCCCGTCCTCATCTATCTCTCTCTTTTTCGTCCATTTTTCTCGCATACACTCCCCCCCCCCCTCTCTCTCTCTCTCTCTCTCTCTCTCTCTCTCTCTTCGTGTCCCATCTTTACTCTATGCTAAGCGGATTTCTTCTTCTTCTTCTTCTTCTTCTTCTTCTTCTTCTTCTTCTTCTTGTCTGTCTGTCTGTCTGTCTCTATCCCCCATCTCTCTCATTTTGCTCGCATACACTCCCCCCCTATCTCTCTCTCTCTCTCTCTCTTCGTGTCTCATCTTTACTCTATGCTAAGCGGATTTCTTCTTCTTCTTCTTCTTCTTCTTCTTCTTCTTCTTCTTCTTGTCTGTCTGTCTGTCTGTCTCTATCCCCCCTCTCTCTCATTTTGCTCGCATACACCCCCCCTATCTCTCTCTCTCTCTCTCTCTCTCTCTCTCTCTCTCTCTCTCTCTCTCTCTCTCTTCGTGTCCCATCTTTACTCTATGCTAAGCGGATTTCTTCTTCTTCTTCTTCTTCTTCTTCTTCTTCTTCTTCTTCTTCTTCTTCTTCTTGTCTGTCTGTCTGTTTGTCTCTGTCTCTGCCTGTCTGTCTGTCTGTATCCTCTCTCTCTCTCTCTCTCTCTCTCTCTCTCTCTCTCTCTCTCTAAAAAAGCTACCCTTTTTCCATTTTTTATCCCTTTCCTTTCTTCTTTCCTTTCTTAAACTCTACTAGCTTGACTCGTGTAAATTCCACGGTAAATCTTACATAAAATCTCAGTGAATGACGTCACTATACGTCACATCATCTAAAAAATATCGATGAATGAATTACAACAGCGGGGTTCGAAATTAATTACAACCCGGAATCAATTACACCCCGGAATTAATTACAACTTGGACTTAATTTATCAATTTTATTTGTTATTCAATTAATAAATCTCATTTTATTTCTTTCATTGGCAAAATTATATTGTACGAATTTAAAAAAAAAGTTTTATTTCATTTTATCATCAAGAATTTATAAAGTCGTATATTAATCATATTTTTTAAAGAAATTTGTAGTATATTTTATCATTTAAGAAAATTCGTAAAGTATATTTATCATATTTTTTAAGCAATTTGTAAAGTATATTTATCATATTTTTTAAAGAAATTTGTAAAGTATATTTATCATATTTTTTAAAGAAATTTGTAAAGTATATTTAGATTTAGATTTGTAATTAATTCTGGTTTGTAATTAATTCCGTCACCCACAACAGCGTCCATCCTAAATGCATGTAAAAAAAACAACAAAACAAGTTTATTTATGTTAAAACTATGTTATAAAAAGTAAAGACGCATTTTTACTCACTATTTTCAGAAATAATCCAACAATCAAAGAAAGTAGATAACAATATTCAAAGTGATTGAAAAATAACGGCAAGTTATGAAATATCTGTGAGTTATCTCCCCTTACTATGTTTGCAGGTATTTGATTTACCAGAAGTGGAGTTCTGTTTGATCCTTTTTTTTATTTCTTAATTCTTATTTTTATACTAATGAGTCACCACTTATCAAGGCTAAAAGCCACTCGAGGATAAAGGTTAATGAGATGAATAGATTGTCAGTTGAATGCTGATGAATATTATAAGAGGATTGAAAATAATAAATGGAATGAACAAAATTTGATTACTTCCGCGTAAGGTTTATGACAAGTATTTGTTGACATTGGATTTGAAGATGACCATGTTGTAACCCGCAAGGAAGTAATCTCGCGGTAACGTGTTCTTGGAAAGAAACTCTGTCCATGGAAATTCCGTTTGATGTTAAGCACATATTATTGAATATATAAAGTAAAGCTAGACTGTTTCTTGAATCTTTGTGCTTAATAGATTTCTTCCTCTAAAATCAATATTTTATTCTGACTTACCATTTTTGTGGAACATTGGCCAATGTTCTTAACAAAAACAATGTATTTCGATTGAATTTCTTTCATGAAAAAATGGTTTTGTTTTTAATAACATGTGAACTTGACCTGCTACCTCAACTGTTCTACAACTAATTTGATTTTGAAAGAATTCATTTTTAAATAAGTAAAGTCGGAATGATTTACTTTAGTGACATCAGATTAATCACCAAACTGATCGGACGATCTCATTTTTTTATGTGTGTGAAAGGTGATAACGTACGTACAAACATGATACTGTCTTAGCGTATTATATTTCTCGAATCGCTGTGGCTAATGGTTTTCTCCCTACAAAATAAATACTTGATTTTGATTTGTCATTTTTATGGAACATTGGTCCATGTTCTTTTAAAAAAAAAAGTCTATTTCGATTCAATTTCTTTCAAAGGAGAATTTATTTGCCTCGGAAGATTTTTTAAATCTTAAATAAATATGTTGAAATTTCTGCTCTACTCCAAAGAGTGACAACAACCATCGATGTACAAAAATATAATGATATACGTATCTTTATTGTCGGTGGCGGTGAACGAGTGCGGGTTAGTGAGGAAGGAGGACGCACAGGAATTTGACTGGGTGGTTTTCTCTGACCCGATCGCCAGTCGACTGACGATCCCAATTCCTGAGATTTCTACGTTCGCTCTCAATGTAGCCACACCCCTAGGACAATTATTAGGCGAGGGGTATTCCCGTCTGTAGCTGACATTTGGATAAGGGGTAACCTTTGTAGATGGTTTCGACTAAATCATCAATAATTCTATTTCCGACAATCCACCGTGTTTGTTTCTTCCAGACAGTTGGTTTCGACTCAATCAGCAATTATTTTATTTTCGACAATCAATCATGTTGTCTCTTCCGGTCAGATGGTTTCGACTCACTCAACAATTATTTTATTTTCGACAATCAATTATGTTGGGGTTTTTTTTTCGGCCAGGTGTGTTCTGGATATACACCGTTTTACACCGCATTTATTTCGACTCGCCTGCGTTTATGTACCGACTTTACAGTAGCAATAACAGGGAAATTTGAGGCGCAAAGACGTAAAAACACGTAGCATTCTCTATTCATTTACATGTTTGTTTTTTACGTACGTCAATAACTTTTAACGGCATACATTTCTCATCAACAGCCCCTCCCCCTAAGAAAGAACACGCCCACACGCGAAGTGTCAAGGGGTGGAAAGGCCAAGGAGGGAGAGCACTAACTGGACCTCCACTGTAAGGACGCGGAGAGTAATGGGACCTGTTGGAGGCTTATTGTCACCCAAATCACAAAGAAGACTAATGGTTGTTGCCAGTGAGAAATCAGTGGTAAGCGGCCGTTGCGATAACGCAAAATTATTTGCAATGGGTATCGAAAGAGGTAGAGAGTACCGGAAATCTGGGGAGACTTGTTATCACTCAGACTCCAAAGAAAACCGCCGATTATTGCCAGTGAGCAATCACCGAGAACCTAATAATAATAATAATAATAATAATAATAATAATAATAATAATAATAATAATAATAATAATAATAATAATAATAATAATAATAATAGTAATAATAATAATAATAATAATAATAATAATAGGAAGAAGAATAAGAAGAAGAAGAAGAAGAAGAATAAGAAGAAGAAGACGAGGAAGAAGAAGAAGAAGAGTTGGAGAAATATATAACCCAGAACACAGAAAACTAATCCCCGCAGCAAGAGACATCGTCCCAATGAACAACTCAGGAAGCACCGAAACCAGAAACAAAAAGACAAGAAAAGAAAAGTAGGAAGATAAACAGCTACATGGACGTTTCATAAGACTGACAAAAGAGACCCACGAAAATAGCTGGACATTGCTTAGAAAAGGACACTTGAACAGAGAAAATGAATCTTGACTGACGGCTGCAGAGAATAATGCGATTAAGACAAACTACATTAAAGCTAAAATAGATAAAACCCAGGAAAACAGTAAATGCAGACTGTGTGGACAAAGAGACGAAACAGTAAATCACATAATAAGTGAATGCAGCAAACAAAAAAAAAAGAATACAAGAACAGACATGACTGTGTAGGAAAAGCAGTACACTGGGAACTATGCAAACGACTGTATTTCGAATACGGGGACAAACGGTATAAACATAAACCAGAGACAGTACTGGAAAACGAAAAACACAAAATCTTCTGGGATATGGATGTACAAACAGATAAATTCACACAAACAAGAAGACTGGATGTCATAATAATCGATAATAAGAAAAAAATCCTGCCAAATCATAGATTTTGCCGTCCCAGCAGATCACAGGGTGAAGATCAAGGAGACAGAAAAACGGAGCAAATACACGGAACTCGCCAAAGAATTGAAAGGGATATAGAGTATGAAGAAAGTCAATATAGTACCAATAATCGTAGGAGCACTAGGAACAATCCCGAAAAACCTGGAAAAAAGACTGGCAGAAATCGGAATCAAAGGGAAGACTGAGGGAAGACCATACAACGAACAACAATGATGAAAACAGCTGAAATCTTAAGAAAAATTCTTGAAACCAACGCACATAAGCTACGAATGAAAACCAGTCACAAAAGCACAGAAAGAACACTACCACATGAAACCAAAGAACAGAAAATGCAAGAAATTCCCCCCCCCCCTAAAAAAAATGATGGAACCAGCCGAGGCTTATACCACACAAAATAGTTGTGAAGGGTCAAGGAGGATGGAAAGACCGAGGAGAGAAAAAGCACTAACCAGACCTCCACTGGATTAGTGTGGAGAGGACTGGAACCTTGGGGAGGCTTAGTGCCATCCAAATCATAGGGAAGTCCAAAGGTCGTTGCCAGCGAGAAATCGATGGTAAGCGTCTGTTGTGATAACACAAAGTCATTTGCAATAATTATCGAAAAAGGTGGAGAGTACCGGAAAACTGGAGAGACTTGTTGTCACTCAGACTCCAGGTACCACCACCGGTGATTTTCAGTCAGCAATCACTGATGATGACCTATGTGAGAACTCCTAGTGAGTACAAATAATAACAACCTTTTTTCGACGAAAACATTCATGGTTTTATGCAATAAGATGTCTTGAAATAGTGCCGAGCCGAATTTTCAAGACCCCCCTAAAGTTTATGTTAACCAAAGTATTTATTTACGTCGCTTATTTATTATTATTAATACATAACCAAAGATGGTAATCACCACGTTTATTTGTTTTGTTAACAAAGGGGTCAGATTATCTGCCCTTGTTACAATTTATTTACGCGCGTATTTGTGGCTGGGTCAAATTCAAAAGAAAATGAATGAGTTGACTTTTTTTTACATTTTGGCTAGGATAAAGTGTAGTATCTGTTCTGATAATATACATCACCTTTTCTGTTCTCGGTCTGTAAAGGAGAAATCCTTCTATACAGAGGCAATTTTTATTTTTTTGTCCCAATCTAAAGTTCAGAATTTTTTTTTTTTCAATTAAAAATCCGAATCAAATAAAATTTAACTTTCTTTAATTTCTGCTAGCTCATATCTTGTGGAAAATGTTTCGCCATATAGATGTTACGTGAACTTAGCTTTCCCACAAGCGATACCCGATTATATAAGACAGTCTCATATATATATATATATATATATATATATATATATATATATATATATATATATATATATATATATATAGTCTCGGAAGTTTCTCAACCATTAAAACTATATTTAAAAAAACAAAAAAACTTATAGTCTCAAGTCTTCCAGTGGAAAATCACTCATGTAAGTCAATTTATTTTTTACAGTTATTATATTAGTTAGTTTCTAACACTATTTTAAGGGATCATCAGTTGTTTACCATGAAAAACTGTTTCGGGAATTTAAAAACAAGACAGTATTTAATTTCATGGCTTCCCAGCAGAGTTGATCAGACCCCATATATATATATATATATATATATATATATATATATATATATATATATATATATATATATATATATATATATATATTAATTCACGTGTATTATTTTATGTACGTAAATTCATTAATAAATATATATAAAAAATAAAAATAATGACACGTCCGATTAATGGCGACTAAATGCAATATTCTGCATATTCTTAACCGCTTAGGAAGTGGAAAAATACTGAAAAACAACACTGTTCTATCGTCAGTAGAAACAACAACAAAACTACGTATATATATATATATATATATATATATATATATATATATATATATATATATATATATATATATATATATATATATTAGATTGAAAAGTCACACATGGAAGCGTTGGTGAAATGGCAATAATAAGGAGAATATTTTGAAAAAATATTTTGAAAACCTGGACAACGCCATTTATTTATGTTTTTTTAAAATAAATTATTTATTTACTTTAAAAACTTGAGTACTTTCCGTGATATACACCCTTGTCAAACGTATAAGCATATTTCTTTCTCTTCTTTTTCATTTAATCCTCCTTGATATATATATATATATATATATATATATATATATATATATATATATATATATATATATATATATATATATGATTATTTTTATTTATACAGACATGTACAAAATCTGCAACACTGGCAGTCAATGTTAGTTAATGTGTTGTAGAAATGGATATGTAAGCAGTTAAAACATAAGTTTCAATAAGTGGGGTCACTAGGGGAATGATCGGTTAGGTCTATTAAGTAACTGAAATATGTTAGAACGTAAACAAACGAAAATTATTTTTTATATACATTTTCTTCGTTTTAAAATACAAAAATAAAATTAAACAAAGAATATCTCAGTCAAGAAAGTATCCTAAAAAGTGTTAAACATTTAATAATTATTTTTAAGATTTGTAAATAATTAAATGAAAACGAATTCATTTCGATTTGTCGAATCCATTTGCCGTTTTACAGCTGTCTATAAGAAACGCAGCGTCTACAAGTAGTTTTTTTTTATTACTTGACCTCATATTGCAAATGTTATTTCAAACTTTTCTTTCAAGGGAAAAATTGTAAACATTTATATAGTTGAAATTATTTCCGACCAACAATATATCGCCACACGGGCAACGCTGGTGAAAATGCTAGTATATATATATATATATATATATATATATATATATATATATATATATATATATATATATATATATATATATATAAATTAAGTTCAAATATTAACAAAATGAACAAAACCAATACTTTTTAAAAGTGCTCAATATATATTAGAGCTTTTATATTAAAATAAACATAGTTTGAGTATCCGACAATTGTTTCAGAACCTCCTCGGCTCCTCCTCAGTGATCCCTGAGGAGGAGCCGAGGAGGTTCTGAAACAATTGTTGGATACTCAAACTATGTTTATTTTGATATATATATATATATATATATATATATATATATATATATATATATATATATATATATATATATATTGTATTTCTATGTAATTATTTTTATAGATGATTTTCAGCTTGTTGTTATTGAGCTTACTATTATTGCAATTGTTTCACTTCCTAAGTGATTAAGATGCAGAAACTACATTATTAGCCGCTCTAAACTTCAAAGGACGTATTTTTCGTTACTATATATATATATATATATATATATATATATATATATATTAATTTCATACGTACATAAAAGTAATCCATGGACACCTGTTTCTGGCTCATAGCCGTCATCAGCATAGTAACTTACACAGAGATGGAACCCTCGATGTTGATGTCTATAGTCCAGCGTTCTACCCCTATATATATATATATATATATATATATATATATATATATATATATATATATATATATATATATATATATATATATATATATAGTCTCGGAAGTTTCTCAACCATTAAAACTATATTAAAAAAAAAACAAAAAAAAAAACTTATAGTCCCAAGTTTTCCAGTGGAAAATCACTCATGTAAGTCAATTTATTTTTTACAGTTATTATATTAGTTTATTTCTAACACTATTTTAAGGGATCATCAGTTGTTTACCATGAAAAACTGTTTCGGGAATTTAATATATATATATATAAACTAAAGTTAGATTTTCCCTTATTGGAGAGACCGGTTTGGCTTCATAAAAAACTATCTACATAACAAAATGTCTGGCTACTATGTTCAGAACACGAAACAATAGATACATTATACCTATTGTTTCGTGCGCTGAACATTTTTTAAAATTTCCAATGAATATTTTAAATTTAATCCGACTAACATTTGCTGTTGTTATTACTAATGTCATAGATGTAGTTGGAGGAAATAACCTTCTTTCACTTCGAAGTCCTCTTCATGCTACCATGATCATCGTGTTCTCTTTTTATAAGTCATTTTCTTATTGATTTACACCTGCTGTCAATCATTTGTCCGGCTATTTTATTGGCTTCAATGTTCGATAACGAAATAGTTACACGACTTCATTTCATTGCAAAATACGAATTCGCAAAAAAACAAAACACAAGTAATAATGCTTTTAAAATAGATAAATTAGAAAACCTGCTTTTCAATTGAATATGTAAAATAAAATAGAAATTATTATATATAGTGAGAGTAATAAACTCAAACATAGAAAGAGATGGATAATTTGGTGAGAAAATGGAAAATTAGGGCTAATTAGAACAATTACAATGGACCCTTTTTTTTTCAAACATAACTGAATCCTAAAACCAAGGAATATTTTAACATGTATTTTGTGTGATTAAAAAGGCTTTAGAAAAACAAACGTTGACTCAGCTTTAGTATAAGAGATAAATAATACAGAAGAGAGAGAGAGAGAGAGGGGAGATAGATAGGGAGGAAGGGAAACGTAGAAAAGGGTAGAGCGGTAGGAAGAAAGAGAGAGATAGAGGGTAGAGAGAGAGGTAGGAGAAGGAACAGAGAGGTAAAGAGAAAGAAAGGGGGAAAGAATACAGAGAGAGAGAGAAAGACAGAGAGAGAGAGAGAGGGAGGGAGAGAGAGACTGATACCGGCGAAAGAGGAAGAATGGGCTCGGAGGATAACGGGGGGGGGGAGAAAGAGAGAGAGAGAGAGAGAAGGTGAGAGTGGGAGAGAAAAGGGAGAAGTGGGGAGTGAGACACAACGTGCAAAAGAGGATACAGGTGATATATATATATATATATATATATATATATGAGAGAGAAAGAGAGAGAGAGAGAGAGAGAGAGAGAGAGAGAGAGAGAGAGAGAGAGAGAGAGAACGTCCTCCTTATAATTTTATGAGCGAGGGCGTTTCTCCGCCGTCTTTTGAAAATTCTCTTCTTTCTCCAGTTTTTTTGTTCATTTGCTTTTGACAGCTGAGAATGATTTGACGAAGAATCGAAAACGTTTGTGACACCTATGGGACATTTATTAAATTTTTTGATTTTAATACAAAAAAGACCACCATAAAAATTGAATAAATAAAGAAACGGTATAATTAAACAGACGCATTCTGTTACTTTTAACAATGTTTGCATAAATGAGAAAATGCTGTCTAAATACACACAGTATATATATATATATATATATATATATATATATATATATATATATATATATATATATATATATATATATATATATATATATGAGAGAGAGAGAGAGAGAGAGAGAGAGAGAACGTCCTCGTTATAATTTTATGAGCGAGGGGGTAAAATTAAACAAGTAATTAATTATCAAAAAAGATGTATTTTCTTTCAAAGCGGAAGGAATCGGAAATCAAGCAAAGGAAGAATTTACGCCAACGCTCGCACAACTGGTGTCGCTAACCCGCAGTGAAATTTTTCGTAAGGTCACACATCGTCAAATTTACAAATCCGGGCCTTTCGCTTGCAGGTCAGTCGCAATAGTTAGTTAAAAGCAAGCCGCCATCTTTTGTGTTCGTGTGTAAAATCATTGATTTGGGGGGGGGGGGGTGTATTTTGGTCTGACGATTCGACACGACGAGATCACTACTAACAGCAACACAATAAGCAGCCGAGTTTTTCTTTTCTTTTTTCAATCACGGGATACGTTGTGGATAAATAAAAAAAGAAAGGTGCTTGTGCATATCAACCCTGACATTGAAATATTTAAAGAATGTATAAACTTTGTTATGTACTTACGTGTTAGCTGAAAATAAGATTGTGCAGAAAAAATTACGCAAATTCATCCAGTAGTTATTAAATTATAAGAAAAAGAAAGAAAAAAAAATGATTTTACGTACATTTTGACATTTTTTTAAACAATGGAGACCCCAAACCCCGAAATCATGAACATATGAGTTATCGTCCTTGACCACTGGAAAATCTAAGATACAAAATGGTGGAAATATCTACCGCGTGATAAAATCGTTTTTTATTTATAATTAAATAAATACTGGGTGAATTTGCATACTTTTTGGTGTACAGTCTTTTTTTCATCTACCACGTAAGTACATAACAAAGTTTATACATTTATTTAGCTATTTCATTTTTAAGAGCGGTCTAACATGTCAGGGTTGATATGCACAAGCACCAAAAAAATACAAGGCATGGATTATCTCCCCCTGCGATCACTACTACTTAAATTATTTAATCACAACTTTTGCTGGATTTGAAGAAAAACTAAACAGCTTATTTTTAGATATTTATGAAAAAAAATCTATTTTTTGCAAATTTGCTAAAATTCAAAAGAATAACGAACATCCTTCCTTCTTGACCTTCGGGCTGGAATCAAAGTGTAGCATCTGTTCTGCCATCGGTTATTCAAGGAGATCCTTCTAGACTGAGTAATTTTTATTTTTGTCACAATCCAGAGTGCTATTTTGGGGGTGCTGGATGTTCCCCACATTAAAAAAACGACCTTGTGTCTAACTCTGTCCCCGTGGGGAGGCAAGTAAATAGAGACTAGCGAAATAACGGACAGTGACAAAAACAAAAGTCTTTTCCGATTAAGGTCACAAATCAAAAATTGTCCCCAGCGTAAGCGTTACGTTAATTCTGTGTGCCCGGATATAACGTAACGTTAACAGTGTGTATCCAGCAAAAGTGTTATTTAAACGCTCTCTACCCAGCGGAAGTGTTACGTAAACACCTTGTTTCCAGCGGAAATGTCATGTTAATACTGTGCACCCAGCGAAAATGTTAGGTTAACACTGTGCACCCAGCGAAAATGTTAGGTTAACATTGTGCACCCAGCGAAAATGTTAGGTTAACATTGTGCACCCAGCGAAAATGTTAAGTTAACATAAAACTGTGCACCGAGCGAAAATGTTAGGTTAACACTGTGCACCAAGCGAAAATGTTTAGTTAACACTATGCACCCAGCGAAAATGTTAGGTTAACATTGTGCACCCAGCGAAAATGTTAAGTTAACATAAAACTGTGTACCCAGCGAAAATGTTAGGTTAACATAACACTGTGCACCGAGCGAAAATGTTAGGTTAACACTGTGCACCAAGCGAAAATGTTTAGTTAACACTATGCACCAAGCGAAAATGTTAGGTTAACACTGTGCACCCAGCGAAAATGTTAGGTTAACACTGTGCACCAAGCGAAAATGTTTAGTTAACACTGTGCACCAAGCGAAAATGTTTAGTTAACACTGTGCACCAAGCGAAAATGTTAGGTTAACACTGTGCACCCAGCGAAAATGTTAGGTTAACACTGTGCACCCAGCGAAAATGTTAGGTTAACACTGTGCACCAAGCGAAAATGTTTAGTTAACACTGTGCACCAAGCGAAAATGTTAGGTTAACACTGTGCACCAAGCGAAAATGTTTAGTTAACACTATGCACCAAGCGAAAATGTTAGGTTAACACTGTGCACCCAGCGAAAATGTTAGGTTAACACTGTGCACCAAGCGAAAATGTTAGGTTAACACTGTGCACCAAGCAAAAATGTTAGGTTAACACTGTGCACCAAGCGAAAATGTTTAGTTAACACTGTGCACAAAGCGAAAATGTTATGTTAACACTGTGCACCAAGCGAAAATGTTTAGTTAACACTGTGCACCCAGCGAAAATGTTAGGTTAACACTGTGTATCTAGCGAAAATGTTAGGTTAACACTATGTATCCAGCGAAAATGTTAGGTTAACACTGTGTATCTAGCGAAAATGTTAGGTTAACACTATGTATCCAGCGAAAATGTTAGGTTAACACTGTGTATCTAGCGAAAATGTTAGGTTAACACTGTGCACCCAGCGAAAATGTTAGGTTAACACTGTGCACCAAGCGAAAATGTTAGGTTAACACTATGTATCCAGCGAAAATGTTAGGTTAACACTGTGCACCAAGCGAAAATGTTAGGTTAACACTGTGCACCCAGCGAAAATGTTAGGTTAACACTATGTATCCAGCGAAAATGTTAGGTTAACACTGTGCACCAAGCGAAAATGTTAGGTTAACACTGTGCACCCAGCGAAAATGTTAGGTTAACACTGTGTATCTAGCGAAAATGTTAGGTTAACACTGTGTATCCAGCGAAAATGTTAGGTTAACACTGTGTATCCAGCGAAAATGTTAGGTTAACACTGTGTATCCAGCGAAAATGTTAGGTTAACACTGTGTATCCAGCGAAAATGTTAGGTTAACACTGTGTATCCAGCGAAAATGTTAGGTTAACACTGTGCACCCAGCGAAAATGTTACGTTAACACTGTGTACCCAGAACACTGTGTACTCAGCGAAAATGTCAGGTTAACACTGTGTAACCAGCGAAAATATTAAGTTAATTCTGTTTACCCAAAGTTATTGTTAGAATCAATACGCATTCATCACCTCCCCCTATAAAAAATTCTACCTTTATTAATACATGCATTTTAAGTTATAGAGGCGAATGTCTATATGGATATAAAATTGTAATGAATAAAAATCCAGCGAAAGTGTTATTTAAACGCTTTGTACCCAGCAGAAATATTACGTTAACACTGTGTACCCAGCGAAAGTGTTATGTTAACACTGTGTACTCAGCGAAAATGTCAGGTTAATACTATGTAACCAGCGAAAATATTAAGTTATCACTGTGTACCCAACGTCATTGTTAGAGTCAAGACGTATTCATCACCTCCTCCTTTAAAATATACCCCTATTAATACATGCATTTTAAGTTATAAAAGCGAATGCCTATATCGATATAAGATTGCAATGATTAAAAATCTATTAAACCGTGCAAAGCTCATCTCTTCAACCAAAAAATTCTTTAACGAATTATAAAACATTAAGCAAGTCCTAATTAATAATCAATTTTCCAATTATATTGTAGACGAACAAATAAAATTAATGATTAGAAACTTAGACAGTACTAATAATAATCAACTAAATAATTCCCACTACATATATTTATTCTACTGTAACCAAATGCATCCGAACTTTAAATTGGATGAAAACGCTTTTTAAAATATAATACATCGCTACATAACCCCCATCAACTCTAATAATAAAATAAGATTCATCATTTATTATGAAAAAATGAAACATTAAACCATGTAGTTAAAAATAACACTTCTCATACCCTAAATAGCTAAAGAAGAACCAATGTAATATATCAGTTTCAATGGCCCATTGGGAGAATGTATTTCCGACAATAATAATAAAACTAATTGTTACATCGATTTCACTACGACAACACTTTCCCGAAGACTCACCTTACATCTCTCCGACACTAGCTCCTTTTTTACAACATCTAAAATAATGTGGGTGCCTCCTTCTCAATTGATATACACACATTCTAGTTAACAATACTAAAATAATACACCACGATACCAACATCAAAAGATTAAAAATTCTTGAAGCCCTCTACATAAAAACTAAACATGCCACAATCAATAATGTGAATTACGAAACTAGTCACAACATTTTAAAGTGTCTAGCATAGTAATTAACGTTACCAAATTCTTAGTCGTTAAGCAATCGTACTTTTGAATCTTGCACGTGCTTAGAACATAATAGTGTTCGCATGTAACATTCAATATTATATAAGTTTTTCTTAAAGTTGTAAATTACTGGCTGTTTAAAAAACTCAACAATAAAGATATATTTGTAAAGACACTAAGACTAACACCACCTGAAGATGATTTTATGAATCAAATCGAAAGTACTCGTGAAAACGGAAAGAAAAGGGAACAAGAAACACACAGAACTTACATACACCAATTTGACCGATACTAAATGAACTATTCGAAAATTGCAAAAATAAAAAAGTCTTATAAAGCAAAAACACTACGTGTTATTTAATAATGTTTGCCTAAATGAAAATATGCTCACACACACACAATATATATATATATATATATATATATATATATATATATATATATATATATTTATATATATATATATATATATACATAGATGTATAAACAACATTTTGTTACATTCCAAAGATCAATATTTTATTCGCCTTACCAATCATTTTATTTTCAAAACAAAAACTTTGGTACAATTACGATCTGTTTCGTTCACAGAACCACAACCGTTATTTGTATATTAATCCCGGATTTTTCTTCCATGGACAGAAAAACATAAAGTTCTCAATCAGAAAAAATACATAACAACAGAATTCAAAAAGCAAACAATTCACATCGAATTCATCGCCGTTGTCTACTCCTATCTACGTATTCAAAAATGGCTTAACCGCGCCCAAGACACGGATTTTCTTCCTCAAAGTCAATAACACCAGACTATGAAACGAAAGAAAAAAAAAAGAAAAAAACTCTCTGACGAGGAATATTTTATATTCGAAAGCTCAGTTTAAGATAAATAAATGTTATTTATTTATTTTCTACATATTACATTGTTATGGTTTTTCAAAAAATGTTTATACCTTTACGAAACAATGGTTTATAATAATGTGTCTACTCCTATCTACGTATTCAAAAATGGCTTAACCGCGCCCAAGACACGGATTTTCTTCCTCAAAGTAAATAACACCAGACTATGAAACGAAAGAAAAAAAAAAGAAAAAAACTCTCTGACGAGGAATATTTTATATTCGAAAGCTCAGTTTAAGATAAATAAATGTTATTTATTTATTTTCTACATATTACATTGTTATGGTTTTTCAAAAAATGTTTATACCTTTACGAAACAATGGTTTATAATAATGTGTCTACTCCTATCTACGTATTCAAAAATGGCTTAACCGCGCCCAAGACACGGATTTTCTTCCTCAAAGTCAATAACACCAGACTATGAAACGAAAGAAAAAAAAAAGAAAAAAACTCTCTGACGAAGAATATTTTATATTCGAAAGCTCAGTTTAAGATAAATAAATGTTATTTATTTATTTTCTACATATTACATTGTTATGGTTTTTCAAAAAATGTTTATACCTTTACGAAACAATGGTTTATAATAATGTGTCTACTCCTATCTACGTATTCAAAAATGGCTTAACCGCGCCCAAGACACGGATTTTCTTCCTCAAAGTCAATAACACCAGACTATGAAACGAAAGAAAAAAAAAAGAAAAAAACTCTCTGACGAGGAATATTTTATATTCGAAAGCTCAGTTTAAGATAAATAAATGTTATTTATTTATTTTCTACATATTACATTGTTATGGTTTTTCAAAAAATGTTTATACCTTTACGAAACAATGGTTTATAATAATGTGTCTACTCCTATCTACGTATTCAAAAATGGCTTAACCGCGCCCAAGACACGGATTTTCTTCCTCAAAGTCAATAACACCAGACTATGAAACGAAAGAAAAAAAAAAGAAAAAAACTCTCTGACGAGGAATATTTTATATTCGAAAGCTCAGTTTAAGATAAATAAATGTTATTTATTTATTTTCTACATATTACATTGTTATGGTTTTTTCAAAAATGTTTATACCTTTACGAAACAATGGTTTATAATAATGTGTCTACTCCTATCTACGTATTCAAAAATGGCTTAACCGCGCCCAAGACACGGATTTTCTTCCTCAAAGTCAATAACACCAGACTATGAAACGAAAGAAAAAAAAAAGAAAAAAACTCTCTGACGAGGAATATTTTATATTCGAAAGCTCAGTTTAAGATAAATAAATGTTATTTATTTATTTTCTACATATTACATTGTTATGGTTTTTCAAAAAATGTTTATACCTTTACGAAACAATGGTTTATAATAATGTGTCTACTCCTATCTACGTATTCAAAAATGGCTTAACCGCGCCCAAGACACGGATTTTCTTCCTCAAAGTCAATAACACCAGACTATGAAACGAAAGAAAAAAAAAAGAAAAAAACTCTCTGACGAAGAATATTTTATATTCGAAAGCTCAGTTTAAGATAAATAAATGTTATTTATTTATTTTCTACATATTACATTGTTATGGTTTTTCAAAAAATGTTTATACCTTTACGAAACAATGGTTTATAATAATGTGTCTACTCCTATCTACGTATTCAAAAATGGCTTAACCGCGCCCAAGACACGGATTTTCTTCCTCAAAGTCAATAACACCAGACTATGAAACGAAAGAAAAAAAAAAGAAAAAAACTCTCTGACGAGGAATATTTTATATTCGAAAGCTCAGTTTAAGATAAATAAATGTTATTTATTTATTTTCTACATATTACATTGTTATGGTTTTTCAAAAAATGTTTATACCTTTACGAAACAATGGTTTATAATAATGTGTCTACTCCTATCTACGTATTCATATATGTATATATATATTTCATGTATCCACATACCATTTTATAAGGAGATATAATGTTTTATCTATCAATTTTCAGTATTTACTTCAACAGTGCTCGATACGTAAGTAGAGCTAGGTAGTAAGCTATGAAAATATATTTATGGCAATTAAGCCAGACAGAAGCTCCTGCGTTTCATCCTCGGGGGGAATCTTCAGGCTAAAAGCTTAATTGCCAAAATTATATTTTCATAGCTTACTATATATATATATATATATATATATATATATATATATATATATATATATATATATATATGCAATGCTTCGACTCTGTCGTTGAGTACTATCGAATGTTTAGATATTTATGCTCGCCGCTTTTAGTGCAAATATCATTTAATTTCTCCGTTATTACGTGACAATCTCTCGTGGCCTAATGGGACTAGGTGAACGCTTAGAGATTAAAAATGTCTCTGTGAACGGGGTTTGCGCCCCATGGCCGTCTGATATTGTTATTTCCCTGTGCTGATGAGAACCATCAGCTCGAAAGGACGTCATACGTAGGTAAAATATTCAAAAATAATCTTAATGTAATATATATATATATATATATATATATATATATATATATATATATATATATATATACAAATAATATATATATATATATATACAAATAATATAAATATATATATATATATACAAATAATATAAATATATATATATATATACAAATAATATATATATATATATATACAAATAATATATATATATATATATACAAATAATATAAATATATATATATACAAATAATATAAATATATATATATACAAATAATATAAATATATATATACAAATAATATAAATATATATATACAAATAATATAAATATATATATATATACAAATAATATAAATATATATATATACAAATAATATAAATATATATATACAAATAATATAAATATATATATACAAATAATATAAATATAAATATATACAAATAATATAAATATATATATACAAATAATATATATATATGTATATATATATATATATATATATATATATATATATACAAATAATAATAGTTTTATAAGATACGTAGTTTAGTGTTATATTGGAGAGAGTCATTTAAAAATATAGATGTGCAGAAACTACATGCAACTAATTATCACGAATATATATATATATATATATATATATATATATATATATATATATATATATATATAATTACAATAGATTTTCTATCACCCTCCCAACAAAGACAATTTATAAATTAAGTTGATTATTGTAAATAATATTTGTCGTATTATTCATAATTAACAATTATCTCTTCCTATTTATCATAATAATTTGCTGGTCCTAATTCCGTGAGAATGGTAGACTAACTAACAACCCAAGCTCACACCCCGCATATCTACCCTCAGACCTATATCTTCAAATGTAATTCGTCTAATAACCCCTACCTACCCTAACCAACTTACAGCATAACCGTAACCCTAACTCTAATTAACCTACAGCATAACACTAACCCTAACCAACCAACAGAATAACCCAAACCTTAACCCTAATACACCTAAGCATAACCCTAACCCAAACCTACCTAAGCATAACCCAAACCCTAAACCACCTAAGCATAACCCTAACTCTAGCTCACCTAAAGCATAACCCTAACCCTAACCCACCTACAGAATAACCCTAACTCTAACCCTAACCCTAACCCACCTACAGCATAATCCAAACCCTAATCCACCTACAGCATAACACTAACCCTAACCCACCTACAGCATAACCCTAACCCTAATCCACCTACAGCATAATCCTAACCCATATCCACCTACTGCATAACCCTAACCCTCACCCACCTACAGCATAACCTTAATCCTAACCCACCTAAGCATAACCCTAACTCTAATCCACCTACAGCATAACCCTAACCCATATCCAGTTACAGCATAACCCTAACCCTCACCCACCTACAGCATAACCTTAATCCTAACCCACCTAAGCATAACCCTAACTCTAATCCACCTACGGCATAACCCTAACCCTAACCCACCTAAGCATAACCATAACCCTTACCCTAACCCACTTACAGCATACCCCTAACCATTACCCTAACCCACCTACGGCATAACCCTAACCCTAACCCACCTAAGCATAACCATAACCCTAACCCTAACACACCTACAGCATAACCCTAACCTGCCTACAGCATAACCCAAACCCTAACCCTAACCTACCTACAGCATAACGCTAACCCTAACTCCCCTACAGCATAACCCTAACCCTAACTCACTAACAGCATAACCCTACCCCTAACACACCTAAGCATAACCCTAACTATAAACCACCTACAGCATAACCCTAACTCTAATCTACTTACAGCATAACGCTAACTCTAATCTACCTACAGCATAACCCTAACTCTAACCCACCTACAGCATAACCCTAACCCTAACCCACCTACAGAATAACCCTAACCCTAACCCACCTACAGCATACCCCTTACCCTAACCTACCTACAGCATATCCCTTACCCTAACCTTAACCCACCTACAGCATAACCCTAACTCTAATCCAGCTACAGCATAACCCTACCCCTAACATACCTAAGAATAACCCATAACTCTAACCCACATACAGCATAACCGTAACCCTAAACCCTTACCCACCTACAGCATAACCCTAACCCTAACCCTTACCCATCTACAGCATAACCGAACTCTAACCATAACCCAGCTAAGCATAGCCCTAACCCTAACCTACATAAGCATAATCCTGACCCTACCCATCTAAGCATAACCCTAACCCTAACCCTAACCCACCTACAGCATAACCCTACCCCTAACCCATCTAAGTATAACTATAACTCTAACCCACCTACAGCATAACCCTAACCCTAACCCACCTACAGCATAACCCTAACTCTAACCCACCTACAGCATAACCCTACCTTAACCCACCTACAGCATAACCCTAACCCTAACTCACCTACAGCATAACCCTAACTCTAACTCACCTACAGCATAACCCTAACCCAAACCCACATACAGCATAACCCTAACCCAAACCCACATACAGCATAACCCTAACCCTAACCCACCTAAGCATAACCCTAACTCTAACCCACCTACAGCATAACCCTAACTCAAACCCACCTACAGCATAACGCTAATCCTAACCCACTTACAGTATAACCCTAACCCTAACCCACCAAAGCATAACCCTTCCCTTAACCCACCTAAGCATAACCCTAACCCTAACCCTTACCCACCTAAGCATTACTCTAACCCTAACTTTAACCCACCTACAGCATAACCCTATCCTTAACCCACCTTAACATAACCCTAACCCTAACTATTACCCACCTACAGCATAACCCTAATTTTAACACCCTGTACAGTATAACGCTAACTCTAACTCACGTACAGCATAACCCTAACCCTAATCCACGTCGTACCGAACTCACGTGCACATAAGTTTGCACAACCTCTCATTCGTGCTGAATTCTACTTCTCTTATTCACACACTTATATCACACACACGAGTTTATATACACACACTATCACTAACAAAACATAGCTATGCTAATATACATGCAAACATCTACAATGCCTATCCCTATTTATACATATTGTCACATGTAAACCCGGTCCCAGTCGTGACAAACATAGCTACTCACTTTCTTACACACTAAATCGTAATTCTTTTCACTTGGAACGTTCTAAGACTCTCTTGACTCTCATTCATATCCAACACTTCTGGTTGTTTTTAAAAGTTTCCAACAATAACATAAATCAGTCGTGAGACTGCATACTTCCACCTGACAATGTAAGGATGGGTCGAAGTCTTATCTGGGCCTTTACTTCTCAATATTGTGTGAAGTATTCCCAAAGTTGTGCTATAGAAACGTTGATAACTCATAGACTATTGATCTGAACAGACTGAAATGGTTACTGTTATCAAACAGCATCAGATCCATACTCCAAATTAGGAAAACTCGAAAGTTGAAATTCAGCCAAAATTTTGACCATGATCGAACTTTTCAATCTCAATGTTAAATGTCGAGGCCACGGTCATATAAGATGCGAGACTTCATTGGCTACAATATGGGTCAAGTAGCGAGTCTCTACGATAAACAGAGCCGAAGTTATCACAAAAAAAATGTGACGTTCACCTTTTCTGTGACCTTGATCTTGATTTTTGACCTAGCTCTCCCAAAATTAAATTAGTTCTAAGTTAAACTATGACCGAGATATTAAACAAGTTTGGTAACGATTGGTCAAGCGATGTGGACAATAGGCTGTACACAAACAAACAAACAAATACAGTGACAAACTCGAACAAAAACATAATATCCACGGCGAAAGTAATAAAAAATAATTATTTTTATGATGGATAGAATTTGCCATTCTTTTTTTTATATTGCCTTTCCATTTCCAGGTTATATTTACTTTAATTATAAAAAGTTCAACTGATGTAAGGGAGACAGACCCGATTCGTAATTTCGTTTCTTAAAAAATACTTCACACTTACATTGAAGTATTTATTGGCAAAAAACAAAAAACACGCCAAACAAATGCGCTGCTGGTCGTCAGCAAAAGACATTTTTCTTACGTTTATTTATTGTATGAGAAACACAAAAGCGTCTTATTCTTTTGTTTCTTTGCCAAATTAATCAATGTTCTTGACTCCCAAACAATTACAACAGTCATGCATGGATGCATTCAGGTGTGTCAGTGTCCGCCTGACTATTGTGCAAACGCGATTCTCCGGACTTGTGTACCCCCCCCCTCTCTCTCTCTTTTTATTTATCTGTTGTTTTCCCCGTTTTTATAAAACAAACGTCTACGTCAGCCATACGTCAATGTTCTTGTCGATACGATATTTTAAATTTAAATTACTTGATCCTCTTTCAGAAGTATTTGAGTAATTCGTTATATCATTGACCATTGCCCAATGATTGACGTCATGCGAAATGAATTCTCACGCAAGACATTCCGTTTTTACCATTTCTCCAACCTACTATGCTTACAAACAATCTTTCGATTTTATTTTTCATTATATAGATTTCAGTCGAGGTGCCTTCATCCATGAGCAAAGTTTATTTCTAAGAACTACCTGTCTATACAACACAATACCATGGGGCTGCTTCTCAGCTGACTACAACATGGTTATTTTCAAGTCCAATGTTACCAAATTCTGTCCAGTTTCAACCACTGTTACCAATCCCCTACGCTGTTATCTCATCCACCTGAAAAACTCATTAAACAGTCCATCTCTTGCTTTATCTCATCTATTTATAATGGAGATTTGGTATCTGTCTGTCTGAAACCGAAACTATACAATTACTATCTTTTAATAATGGAGATTTGGTATCTATCTGTCTGAAATGAAAACTATACTATTACTATCTATTAATAATGGAAATTTGGTATGTGTCTGTCTAAACCGTAACTATACTATTACTATCTATTAATAATGGAGTTTTTGTATCTGTCAGTCTGAAACCAAAACTATACTATTACTATCTATTAATAATGGCGATTTGGTATCTGTCCGTGTGAAATCGAAACTATACTATTACTATCTATTAATAATGGAGATTTGGTATCTGTCTGTCTGAAACCGAAACTATACTATTACTATCTTTTAATAATGGAGTTTTTGTATCTGTCAGTCTGAAACCAAAACTATACTATTACTATCTATTAATAATGGAAATTTGGTATCTGTCTGTCTGAAACCGAAACTATACTATTACTATCTATTAATAATGGAGATTTGGTATCTGTCTGTCTGAAACCGAAACAATACTATTACTATCTTTAAAAAATGGAAATTTGGTATCTGTCTGTCTGAAACCGAAACTATACTATTACTATCTATTACTAATGGAGATTTGGTATCTGTCTGTCTGAAACCGAAACTATAGTATTACTATCTATTAATAATGGAGATTTGGTATCTGTCTGTCTGAACCGTAACTATACTATTACTATCTATTAATAATGGAGATTTGGTATCTGTCTGTCTGAAACCGAAACAATACTATTACTATCTTTAAATAATGTAGGTTTGGTATCTGTCAGTCTGAAACCGAAACTATACTATTACTATCTATTAATAATTGAGATTTGGTATCTGTCTGTCTAGAACCGAAACAATACTATTACTATCTTTAAATAATGGAGTTTTGTTATCTGTCTGTCTGAAACCGAAACAATACTATTACTATCTTTAAATAATGGAGGTTTGGTATCTGTCTGTCTGAAACCGAAACTATACTATTACTATCTATTAATAATGGAGATTTGGTATCTGTCTGTCTGAAACCGAAAAAAAAACTATTACTATCTTTAAATAATGGAGTATTTGTATCTGTCTGTCTGAAACCGAAACTATACTATTACTATCAATTAATAATGGTAATTTGGTATCTGTCTGTCTGAAACCGAAACTATACTATTACTATCTTTTAATAATGGAGGTTTTGTATCTGTCTGTCTGAAACCGAAACTATACTATTACTATCAATTAATAATGGAGATTTGGTATCTGTCTGTCTGAAACCGAAACAACACTATTACTATCTATTAATAATGGAGATTTGGTATCTGTCTGTCTGAAACCGAAACTATACTATTACTATCTATTAATAATGGAGATTTGGTATCTGTCTGTCTGAAACCGAAACTATACTATTACTATCTTTTAATAGTGGAGTTATTGTATCTGTCAGTCTGAAACCGAAACTATACTATTACTATCTATTAATAATGGAGATTTGGTATCTGTCTGTCTAAACCGTAACTATACTATTACTATCTATTAATAATGGAGTTTTTGTATCTGTCAGTCTGAAACCAAAACTATACTATTACTATCTATTAATAATGGCGATTTGGTATCTGTCCGTGTGAAATCGAAACTATACTATTACTATCTATTAATAATGGAGATTTGGTATCTGTCTGTCTGAAACCGAAACTATACTATTACTATCTTTTAATAATGGAGTTTTTGTATCTGTCAGTCTGAAACCAAAACTATACTATTACTATCTATTAATAATTGAAAATTTTGTATCTGTCTGTCTAAACCGTAACTATACTATTACTATCTATTAATAATGGAGATTTGGTATATGTCCGTGTGAAATCGAAACTATACTATTACTATCTATTGATAATGGAGATTTGGTATCTGTCTGTCTGAAACCGAAACTATACTATTACTATCTATTAATAATGGCGATTTGGTATCTGTCAGTCTGAAACCGAAACAATACTATTACTATCTATTAATAATGGAGATTTGGTATCTGTCTGTCTGAAACCGAAACTATAGTATTACTATCTATTAATAATGGAGATTTGGTATCTGTCTGTCTGAAACCGAAACTATACTATTACTATCTATTAATAATGGAGATTTGGTATCTGTCTGTCTGAAACCGAAACTATACAATTATTATCTTTTAATAATGGAGATTTGGTATCTGTCTGTCTGAAATGAAAACTATACTATTACTATCTATTAATAATGGAAATTTGGTATCTGTCTGTCTAAACCGTAACTATACTATTACTATCTATTAATAATGGAGATTTGGTATCTGTCCGTGTGAAATCGAAACTATACTATTAATATCTATTAATAATGGAGATTTGGTATATGTCTGTCTGAAACCGAAACTATACTATTACTATCTTTTAATAATGGAGTTTTTGTATCTGTCAGTCTGAAACCGAAACTATACTATTACTATCTATTAATAATGGAGATTTGGTATCTGTCTGTCTGAAACCGAAACTATACTATTACTATCTATTAATAATGGAGATTTGGTATCTGTCTGTCTAAAACCGAAACTATACTATTACTATCTTTAAAAAATGGAAATTTTGTATCTGTCTGTCTGAAACCGAAACTATACTATTACTATCTATTACTAATGGAGATTTGGTATCTGTCTGTCTGAAACCGAAACTATAGTATTACTATCTATTAATAATGGAGATTTGGTATCTGTCTGTCTGAACCGTAACTATACTATTACTATCTATTAATAATGGAGATTTGGTATCTGTCTGTCTGAAACCGAAACAATACTATTACTATCTTTAAATAATGGAGGTTTGGTATCTGTCTGTCTGAAACCGAAACTATACTATTACTATCTATTAATAATTGAGATTTGGTTTCTGTCTGTCTGAAACCGAAACAATACTATTACTATCTTTAAATAATGGAGTTTTGTTATCTGTCTGTCTGAAACCGAAACAATACTATTACTATCTTTAAATAATGGAGGTTTGGTATCTGTATGTCTGAAACCGAAACTATACTATTACTATCTAATCATAATGGAGATTTGGTATCTGTCTGTCTGAAACCGAAAAAAAACTATTACTATCTTTAAATAATGGAGTATTTGTATCTGTCTGTCTGAAACCGAAACTATACTATTACTATCAATTAATAATGGTAATTTGGTATCTGTCTGTCTGAAACCGAAACTATACTATTACTATCTTTTAATAATGGAGGTTTTGTATCTGTCTGTCTGAAACCGAAACTATACTATTACTATCAATTAATAATGGAGATTTGGTATCTGTCTGTCTGAAACCGAAACAACACTATTACTATCTATTAATAATGGAGATTTGGTATCTGTCTGTCTGAAACCGAAACTATACTATTACTATCTATTAATAATGGAGATTTGGTATCTGTCTGTCTGAAACCGAAACTATACTATTACTATCTTTTAATAGTGGAGTTATTGTATCTGTCAGTCTGAAACCGAAACTATACTATTACTATCTATTAATAATGGAGATTTGGTATCTGTCTGTCTGAAACCGAAACTATAGTATTACTATCTATTAATAATGGAGATTTGTTATCTGTCTGTCTGAAACCGAAACTATACTATTACTATCTTTTAATAATAGAGATTTGGTATCTGTCTGTCTGAAACCGAAACTATACTATTACTATCTATTAATAATGGAGTTTTGGTATCTGTCTGTCTGAAACCGAAACTATAGTATTACTTCCATTAATAATGGAGTTTTTGTAACTGTCTGTCTGAAACCGAAACTATACTATTACTATCTATTAATAATGGAGATTTGGTATCTGTCTGTCTGAAACCGAAACTATAGTATTACTATCTATTAATAATGGAGATTTGTTATCTGTCTGTCTGAAACCGAAACTATACTATTACTATCTTTTAATAGTGGAGTTATTGTATCTGTCAGTCTGAAACCGAAACTATACTATTACTATCTATTAATAATGGAGATTTGGTATCTGTCTGTCTAAACCGTAACTATACTATTACTATCTATTAATAATGGAGTTTTTGTATCTGTCTGTCTGAAACCGAAACTATACAATTATTATCTTTTAATAATGGAGATTTGGTATCTGTCTGTCTGAAATGAAAACTATACTATTACTATCTATTAATAATGGAAATTTGGTATCTGTCTGTCTAAACCGTAACTATACTATTACTATCTATTAATAATGGAGATTTGGTATCTGTCCGTGTGAAATCGAAACTATACTATTAATATCTATTAATAATGGAGATTTGGTATCTGTCTGTCTGAAACCGAAACTATACTATTACTATCTTTTAATAATGGAGTTTTTGTATCTGTCAGTCTGAAACCGAAACTATACTATTACTATCTATTAATAATGGAGATTTGGTATCTGTCTGTCTGAAACCGAAACTATACTATTACTATCTATTAATAATGGAGATTTGGTATCTGTCTGTCTGAAACCGAAACTATACTATTACTATCTTTAAAAAATGGAAATTTTGTATCTGTCTGTCTGAAACCGAAACTATACTATTACTATCTATTACTAATGGAGATTTGGTATCTGTCTGTCTGAAACCGAAACTATAGTATTACTATCTATTAATAATGGAGATTTGGTATCTGTCTGTCTGAACCGTAACTATACTATTACTATCTATTAATAATGGAGATTTGGTATCTGTCTGTCTGAAACCGAAACAATACTATTACTATCTTTAAATAATGGAGGTTTGGTATCTGTCTGTCTGAAACCGAAACTATACTATTACTATCTATTAATAATTGAGATTTGGTTTCTGTCTGTCTGAAACCGAAACAATACTATTACTATCTTTAAATAATGGAGTTTTGTTATCTGTCTGTCTGAAACCGAAACAATACTATTACTATCTTTAAATAATGGAGGTTTGGTATCTGTATGTCTGAAACCGAAACTATACTATTACTATCTAATCATAATGGAGATTTGGTATCTGTCTGTCTGAAACCGAAAAAAAACTATTACTATCTTTAAATAATGGAGTATTTGTATCTGTCTGTCTGAAACCGAAACTATACTATTACTATCAATTAATAATGGTAATTTGGTATCTGTCTGTCTGAAACCGAAACTATACTATTACTATCTTTTAATAATGGAGGTTTTGTATCTGTCTGTCTGAAAACGAAACTATACTATTACTATCAATTAATAATGGAGATTTGGTATCTGTCTGTCTGAAACCGAAACAACACTATTACTATCTATTAATAATGGAGATTTGGTATCTGTCTGTCTGAAACCGAAACTATACTATTACTATCTATTAATAATGGAGATTTGGTATCTGTCTGTCTGAAACCGAAACTATACTATTACTATCTTTTAATAGTGGAGTTATTGTATCTGTCAGTCTGAAACCGAAACTATACTATTACTATCTATTAATAATGGAGATTTGGTATCTGTCTGTCTGAAACCGAAACTATAGTATTACTATCTATTAATAATGGAGATTTGTTATCTGTCTGTCTGAAACCGAAACTATACTATTACTATCTTTTAATAATAGAGATTTGGTATCTGTCTGTCTGAAACCGAAACTATACTATTACTATCTATTAATAATGGAGTTTTGGTATCTGTCTGTCTGAAACCGAAACTATAGTATTACTTCCATTAATAATGGAGTTTTTGTAACTGTCTGTCTGAAACCGAAACTATACTATTACTATCTATTAATAATGGAGATTTGGTATCTGTCTGTCTGAAACCGAAACTATAGTATTACTATCTATTAATAATGGAGATTTGTTATCTGTCTGTCTGAAACCGAAACTATACTATTACTATCTTTTAATAGTGGAGTTATTGTATCTGTCAGTCTGAAACCGAAACTATACTATTACTATCTATTAATAATGGAGATTTGGTATCTGTCTGTCTAAACCGTAACTATACTATTACTATCTATTAATAATGGAGTTTTTGTATCTGTCAGTCTGAAACCAAAACTATACTATTACTATCTATTAATAATGGCGATTTGGTATCTGTCTGTCTGAAACCGAAACTATACTATTACTATCTATTAATAATGGCGATTTGGTATCTGTCAGTCTGAAACCGAAACAATACTATTACTATCTATTAATAATGGAGATTTGGTATCTGTCTGTCTGAAACCGAAACTATAGTATTACTATCTATTAATAATGGAGATTTGTTATCTGTCTGTCTGAAACCGAAACTATACTATTACTATCTATTAATAATGGAGATTTGGTATCTGTCTGTCTGAAACCGAAACTATACAATTATTATCTTTTAATAATGGAGATTTGGTATCTGTCTGTCTGAAATGAAAACTATACTATTACTATCTATTAATAATGGAAATTTGGTATCTGTCTGTCTAAACCGTAACTATACTATTACTATCTATTAATAATGGAGATTTGGTATCTGTCCGTGTGAAATCGAAACTATACTATTACTATCTATTAATAATTGAGATTTGGTATCTGTCTGTCTAGAACCGAAACAATACTATTACTATCTTTAAATAATGGAGTTTTGTTATCTGTCTGTCTGAAACCGAAACAATACTATTACTATCTTTAAATAATGGAGGTTTGGTATCTGTCTGTCTGAAACCGAAACTATACTATTACTATCTATTAATAATGGAGATTTGGTATCTGTCTGTCTGAAACCGAAAAAAAACTATTACTATCTTTAAATAATGGAGTATTTGTATCTGTCTGTCTGAAACCGAAACTATACTATTACTATCAATTAATAATGGTAATTTGGTATCTGTCTGTCTGAAACCGAAACTATACTATTACTATCTTTTAATAATGGAGGTTTTGTATCTGTCTGTCTGAAACCGAAACTATACTATTACTATCAATTAATAATGGAGATTTGGTATCTGTCTGTCTGAAACCGAAACAACACTATTACTATCTATTAATAATGGAGATTTGGTATCTGTCTGTCTGAAACCGAAACTATACTATTACTATCTATTAATAATGGAGATTTGGTATCTGTCTGTCTGAAACCGAAACTATACTATTACTATCTTTTAATAGTGGAGTTATTGTATCTGTCAGTCTGAAACCGAAACTATACTATTACTATCTATTAATAATGGAGATTTGGTATCTGTCTGTCTGAAACCGAAACTATAGTATTACTATCTATTAATAATGGAGATTTGTTATCTGTCTGTCTGAAACCGAAACTATACTATTACTATCTTTTAATAATAGAGATTTGGTATCTGTCTGTCTGAAACCGAAACTATACTATTACTATCTATTAATAATGGAGTTTTGGTATCTGTCTGTCTGAAACCGAAACTATAGTATTACTTCCATTAATAATGGAGTTTTTGTAACTGTCTGTCTGAAACCGAAACTATACTATTACTATCTATTAATAATGGAGATTTGGTATCTGTCTGTCTGAAACCGAAACTATAGTATTACTATCTATTAATAATGGAGATTTGTTATCTGTCTGTCTGAAACCGAAACTATACTATTACTATCTTTTAATAGTGGAGTTATTGTATCTGTCAGTCTGAAACCGAAACTATACTATTACTATCTATTAATAATGGAGATTTGGTATCTGTCTGTCTAAACCGTAACTATACTATTACTATCTATTAATAATGGAGTTTTTGTATCTGTCAGTCTGAAACCAAAACTATACTATTACTATCTATTAATAATGGCGATTTGGTATCTGTCTGTCTGAAACCGAAACTATACTATTACTATCTATTAATAATGGCGATTTGGTATCTGTCAGTCTGAAACCGAAACAATACTATTACTATCTATTAATAATGGAGATTTGGTATCTGTCTGTCTGAAACCGAAACTATAGTATTACTATCTATTAATAATGGAGATTTGTTATCTGTCTGTCTGAAACCGAAACTATACTATTACTATCTATTAATAATGGAGATTTGGTATCTGTCTGTCTGAAACCGAAACTATACAATTATTATCTTTTAATAATGGAGATTTGGTATCTGTCTGTCTGAAATGAAAACTATACTATTACTATCTATTAATAATGGAAATTTGGTATCTGTCTGTCTAAACCGTAACTATACTATTACTATCTATTAATAATGGAGATTTGGTATCTGTCCGTGTGAAATCGAAACTATACTATTACTATCTATTAATAATTGAGATTTGGTATCTGTCTGTCTAGAACCGAAACAATACTATTACTATCTTTAAATAATGGAGTTTTGTTATCTGTCTGTCTGAAACCGAAACAATACTATTACTATCTTTAAATAATGGAGGTTTGGTATCTGTCTGTCTGAAACCGAAACTATACTATTACTATCTATTAATAATGGAGATTTGGTATCTGTCTGTCTGAAACCGAAAAAAAACTATTACTATCTTTAAATAATGGAGTATTTGTATCTGTCTGTCTGAAACCGAAACTATACTATTACTATCAATTAATAATGGTAATTTGGTATCTGTCTGTCTGAAACCGAAACTATACTATTACTATCTTTTAATAATGGAGGTTTTGTATCTGTCTGTCTGAAACCGAAACTATACTATTACTATCAATTAATAATGGAGATTTGGTATCTGTCTGTCTGAAACCGAAACAACACTATTACTATCTATTAATAATGGAGATTTGGTATCTGTCTGTCTGAAACCGAAACTATACTATTACTATCTATTAATAATGGAGATTTGGTATCTGTCTGTCTGAAACCGAAACTATACTATTACTATCTTTTAATAGTGGAGTTATTGTATCTGTCAGTCTGAAACCGAAACTATACTATTACTATCTATTAATAATGGAGATTTGGTATCTGTCTGTCTAAACCGTAACTATACTATTACTATCTATTAATAATGGAGTTTTTGTATCTGTCAGTCTGAAACCAAAACTATACTATTACTATCTATTAATAATGGCGATTTGGTATCTGTCCGTGTGAAATCGAAACTATACTATTACTATCTATTAATAATGGAGATTTGGTATCTGTCTGTCTGAAACCGAAACTATACTATTACTATCTTTTAATAATGGAGTTTTTGTATCTGTCAGTCTGAAACCAAAACTATACTATTACTATCTATTAATAATTGAAAATTTGGTATCTGTCTGTCTAAACCGTAACTATACTATTACTATCTATTAATAATGGAGATTTGGTATCTGTCCGTGTGAAATCGAAACTATACTATTACTATCTATTGATAATGGAGATTTGGTATCTGTCTGTCTGAAACCGAAACTATACTATTACTATCTATTAATAATGGCGATTTGGTATCTGTCCGTGTGAAATCGAAACTATACTATTACTATCTATTAATAATGGCGATTTGGTATCTGTCAGTCTGAAACCGAAACAATACTATTACTATCTATTAATAATGGAGATTTGGTATCTGTCTGTCTGAAACCGAAACTATAGTATTACTATCTATTAATAATGGAGATTTGGTATCTGTCTGTCTGAAACCGAAACTATAGTATTACTATCTATTAATAATGGAGATTTGGTATCTGTCTGTCTGAAACCGAAACTATACAATTATTATCTTTTAATAATGGAGATTTGGTATCTGTCTGTCTGAAATGAAAACTATACTATTACTATCTATTAATAATGGAAATTTGGTATCTGTCTGTCTAAACCGTAACTATACTATTACTATCTATTAATAATGGAGATTTGGTATCTGTCCGTGTGAAATCGAAACTATACTATTAATATCTATTAATAATGGAGATTTGGTATCTGTCTGTCTGAAACCGAAACTATACTATTACTATCTTTTAATAATGGAGTTTTTGTATCTGTCAGTCTGAAACCGAAACTATACTATTACTATCTATTAATAATGGAGATTTGGTATCTGTCTGTCTGAAACCGAAACTATACTATTACTATCTATTAATAATGGAGATTTGGTATCTGTCTGTCTGAAACCGAAACAATACTATTACTATCTTTAAATAATGGAGGTTTGGTATCTGTCTGTCTGAAACCGAAACTATACTATTACTATCTATTAATAATTGAGATTTGGTTTCTGTCTGTCTGAAACCGAAACAATACTATTACTATCTTTAAATAATGGAGTTTTGTTATCTGTCTGTCTGAAACCGAAACAATACTATTACTATCTTTAAATAATGGAGTTTTGTTATCTGTCTGTCTGAAACCGAAACTATACTATTACTATCTTTAAATAATGGAGTTTTTGTATCTGTCAGTCTGAAACCGAAACTATACTATTACTATCTATTAATAATTGAGATTTGGTATCTGTATGTCTGAAACCGAAACTATACTATTACTATCTAATCATAATGGAGATTTGGTATCTGTCTGTCTGAAACCGAAAAAAAACTATTACTATCTTTAAATAATGGAGTATTTGTATCTGTCTGTCTGAAACCGAAACTGTACTATTACTATCAATTAATAATGGTAATTTGGTATCTGTCTGTCTGAAACCGAAACTATACTATTACTATCTTTTAATAATGGAGGTTTTGTATCTGTCTGTCTGAAACCGAAACTATACTATTACTATCAATTAATAATGGAGATTTGGTATCTGTCTGTCTGAAACCGAAACAACACTATTACTATCTATTAATAATGGAGATTTGGTATCTGTCTGTCTGAAACCGAAACTATACTATTACTATCTATTAATAATGGAGATTTGGTATCTGTCTGTCTGAAACCGAAACTATACTATTACTATCTTTTAATAGTGGAGTTATTGTATCTGTCAGTCTGAAACCGAAACTATACTATTACTATCTATTAATAATGGAGATTTTGTATCTGTCTGTCTGAAACCGAAACTATAGTATTACTATCTATTAATAATGGAGATTTGTTATCTGTCTGTCTGAAACCGAAACTATACTATTACTATCTTTTAATAATGGAGATTTGGTATCTGTCTGTCTGAAACCGAAGCTATACTATTACTATCTATTAATAATGGAGTTTTGGTATCTGTCTGTCTGAAACCGAAACTATAGTATTACTTCCATTAATAATGGAGTTTTTGTAACTGTCTGTCTGAAACCGAAACTATACTATTACTATCTATTAATAATGGAGATTTGGTATCTGTCTGTCTGAAACCGAAACTATACTATTACTATCTATTAATAATGGAGATTTGTTGTCTGTCTGTCTGAAACCGAAACTATACTATTACTATCTTTTAATAGTGGAGTTATTGTATCTGTCAGTCTGAAACCGAAACTATACTATTACTATCTATTAATAATGGAGATTTGGTATCTGTCTGTCTAAACCGTAACTATACTATTACTATCTATTAATAATGGAGTTTTTGTATCTGTCAGTCTGAAACCAAAACTATACTATTACTATCTATTAATAATGGCGATTTGGTATCTGTCCGTGTGAAATCGAAACTATACTATTACTATCTATTAATAATGGAGATTTGGTATCTGTCTGTCTGAAACCGAAACTATACTATTACTATCTTTTAATAATGGAGTTTTTGTATCTGTCAGTCTGAAACCAAAACTATACTATTACTATCTATTAGAAATGGAAATTTGGTATCTGTCTGTCTAAACCGTAACTATACTATTATTATCTATTAATAATGGAGATTTGGTATCTGTCCGTGTGAAATCGAAACTATACTATTACTATCTATTAATAATGGAGATTTGGTATCTGTCTGTCTGAAACCGAAACTATACTATTACTATCTATTAATAATGGCGATTTGGTATCTGTCAGTCTGAAACCGAAACAATACTATTACTATCTATTAATAATGGAGATTTGGTATCTGTCTGTCTGAAACCGAAACTATAGTATTACTATCTATTAATAATGGAGATTTGGTATCTGTCTGTCTGAAACCGAAACTATACTATTACTATCTATTAATAATGGAGATTTGGTATCTGTCTGTCTGAAACCGAAACTATACAATTATTATCTTTTAATAATGGAGATTTGGTATCTGTCTGTCTGAAATGAAAACTATACTATTACTATCTATTAATAATGGAAATTTGGTATCTGTCTGTCTAAACCGTAACTATACTATTACTATCTATTAATAATGGAGATTTGGTATCTGTCCGTGTGAAATCGAAACTATACTATTACTATCTATTAATAATGGAGATTTGGTATCTGTCTGTCTGAAACCGAAACTATACTATTACTATCTTTTAATAATGGAGTTTTTGTATCTGTCAGTCTGAAACCGAAACTATACTATTACTATCTATTAATAATGGAGATTTGGTATCTGTCTGTCTGAAACCGAAACTATACTATTACTATCTATTAATAATGGAGATTTGGTATCTGTCTGTCTGAAACCGAAACAATACTATTACTATCTTTAAAAAATGGAAATTTGGTATCTGTCTGTCTGAAACCGAAACTATACTATTACTATCTATTACTTATGGAGATTTGGTATCTGTCTGTCTGAAACCGAAACTATAGTATTACTATCTATTAATAATGGAGATTTGGTATCTGTCTGTCTGAACCGTAACTATACTATTAATATCTATTAATAATGGAGATTTGGTATCTGTCTGTCTGAAACCGAAACAATACTATTACTAACTTTTAAATAATGGAGATTTGGTATCTGTCTGTCTGAAACCGAAACTATACTATTACTATCTATTAATAATTGAGATTTGGTATCTGTCTGTCTGAAACCGAAACAATACTATTACTATCTTTAAATAATGGAGTTTTGTTATCTGTCTGTCTGAAACCGAAACAATACTATTACTATCTTTAAATAATGGAGGTTTGGTATCTGTCTGTCTGAAACCGAAACTATACTATTACTATCTAATGATAATGGAGATTTGGTATCTGTCTGTCTGAAACCGAAAAAAAACTATTACTATCTTTAAATAATGGAGTATTTGTATCTGTCTGTCTGAAACCGAAACTATACTATTACTATCAATTAATAATGGTAATTTGGTATCTGTCTGTCTGAAACCGAACTATACTATTACTATCTTTTAATAATGGAGGTTTTGTATCTGTCTGTCTGAAACCGAAACTATACTATTACTATCAATTAATAATGGAGATTTGGTATCTGTCTGTCTGAAACCGAAACAACACTATTACTATCTATTAATAATGGAGATTTGGTATCTGTCTGTCTGAAACCGAAACTATACTATTACTATCTATTAATAATGGAGATTTGGTATCTGTCTGTCTGAAACCGAAACTATACTATTACTATCTTTTAATAGTGGAGTTATTGTATCTGTCAGTCTGAAACCGAAACTATACTATTACTATCTATTAATAATGGAGATTTGGTATCTGTCTGTCTGAAACCGAAACTATACTATTACTATCTATTAATAATGGAGATTTGTTATCTGTCTGTCTGAAACCGAAGCTATACTATTACTATCTATTAATAATGGAGTTTTGGTATCTGTCTGTCTGAAACCGAAACTATAGTATTACTTCCATTAATAATGGAGTTTTTGTAACTGTCTGTCTGAAACCGAAACTATACTATTACTATCTTTTAATAATGGAGATTTGGTATCTGTCTGTCTGAAACTGAAACTATACTATTACTATCTTTTAATAATGGAAATTTTGTATCTGTCTGTCTGAAACCGAAACTATACTATTACTATATTTTAATAATGGAGATTTGGTATCTGTCTGTCTGAAACCGAAACTATAGTATTACTTCTATTTATAATAGAGTTTTTGTATCTGTCTGTCTGAAACCGAAACTATACTATTACTATCTTTTAATAATGGAAATTTGGTATCTGTCTGTCTGAAACCGAAACTATAGTATTACTTCTATTAATAATAGAGTTTTTGTATCTGTCTGTCTGAAACCGAAACTATACTATTACTATCTTTTAATAATGGAAATTTGGTATCTGTCTGTCTGAAAACGAAACTATACTATTACTATCTTTAATGCTCAATTCAGTTTACTATACTATTTCATACTAATGTACTAATTTTCATTGCTAAATTAAGTGGGAAGGAGTGTATATCTTTTCTGTTGTCATGAGACCATCCTCCCAGGCATTAACTCCTTCTTTTAAAGCCGTTCAACACATACCAGCATGTAAAACAGACGTTAAACCGAATATGCTTCTGTTGCTGATGATTTGTGGGGTTAGTGTAGTATATGTTCGTTCGTCATGATACCATTCTACCAGGCATTACCTCCTACGCTTTGGGGGAGAGGCAGGATAGTATAGTATTTTTTCTATGGTTATGATATCAGCATTCCAGGGATTACCTTCTTTTTTTTGAAGGGGGGGAGGGTAGTGTAGTATATGTTAATTCACCATGATACTATCCTCCCCGGCATTACTTCCTCTCAGGCATTACCACCTCCTTAGGAGGGGCAATGTAGAATATGTTCATTCGCCATTATACCATCCTCCCAGCCATTACCTCCTTCTTTTCTTTGAGGGAGGGGGTAGTGTAGTATCTGTTCTGTTGTTATGGTATCATCCTCACAGGCATTATGTCCTCTCAAGTATTATCACCTCCTTTGACGGGAGTAGTGTAGTATATATTCATTCATCATGATACCACCCTCCCAGCTATTACCACTTTCTTTTGGGGGAGGGGGGGCAGGGTAGTATCTGTTCTGTTGTCATAGTACCATTCTCCCAGGCATTGCCAACTCCCAGGCATTGCCAACTCTTTTGGGGGGAGGCAGTGTAATATTTATTCGTTTCTCATATCTATTAGCAAGAATAGATAAAATTTTATGGTTCTAAAAATTAAAACACTTTGACGCATCAGTAAAATCCATTGGTTCGTCGATATTGACGGATATATCAACACAAAAAAATGTTCTTCTTTTTCAAGAAACTTTTTCCAAAAATCAATTACACTTTTATGAAATGAAACAAATATATATTATATTTGTCCGGGGATGAAATTGAAAACAAAGCCTTATACCAAGATCCAGCACAACTTTTATCAAAATTTTTACGAGCAATCCAATGGTAGCATTAATTTTTTAAACTTTCGTTCACCCCAAATAAAGCACATTACCACTGAGACGTAAGGTCTACTACGAGTTAGGGACATCCGAAGTGGGAAGTTGTTCAGCAAGATGTATGTTCACATTACATTTAAACTTCTGCATGTTGGATAAGGCAGGGAAACAGGGACCAGGGAGGGAATTCCAAAGGCTAGCCGTTCGAGAAGAGAAGCTATTAAAGTAAAAAGCCCTCTGGCATTTGGGGACCCTTACAGTGAAGGGGTGGGATTTTGCTAAGTGACGGGTTAGTCAAGGGTATTTATGTCGAGGGGACACCAGTGCAGCAAGTTTATCGGAGCACATTCGATTAAAGTACGTGTAAAACAAGCACAGGGATGCAACATTACGATCACGAGACAGAGGGTGGAGCTTGGTAGATAAGGTGGTACCTATTATATTAGAGGCTCTTCTTGTGAACCCTGTCTAAGAGGGAGAGACTAGTGGTTGGTGCACCAGCCTAGCTGGGGTAATAATACTCCATGCATGGGCGAATGATGGCTTTGTATCATTTTCGTTTTACAATAATATCGTGGTGTCTGCATTCACGCCGGACATCTAGAAACAACAATATATTTTATTTTATTTATGAATTAAAAAATAAAAATAAAAATAAAAATGGTAATATGGTTTCAAACCTGAAGGCAGAGTTACACATGGGTACGTAATCGTTCCTGGGCAACGCTGGGAGGGTCTGCTAGTATATGGATGTAAAATTTGGTACTACTCCAGATGAAGCGCCTAATTTCCGTGACTGCTCGGCGGCAACGATCGGGCAGGTCGCGGAAGCGCCCGAGAGCTGCCGAGACGAAAACGAGGCTGAAGCAAACCTGAAAGTCGTAAAAATGGAAGAGTGGCAGACGACAGTATAAGACGAAGAATACAAAAGAAAAAAATACATATATTTGAAAAAAAAAACAAAAAAACCATAGCTGAAGAACTATAAATAAACTTAAAAAAAAATTTTTTTTCGTTGAGTAGTACCTACAATTTAACTAATACTACTTAAAAAATATATTTCTTACCTTTTGCTGAGAATGTCTCTATATTAATAAAATTAGATTACTACTTCTCGTGTGTCTGTATGTGCATATGTTTCTCGCCCCTATGTGACTTATGCATTATTATTTTTTTTCATTTACTATCAATCGATTATTAGTTGAAATAAAAAATCAAATAGCATGAAATACGAAAACGAATATTTTAAAAATCCTATTTTTTAAAATAATTTGAGTACGAAATTTAATCTACTAGTATGCCTTTTGGTTTCTTCGTAAATGAATAAAACATTTTCATTTTTTTTTTTATTAATAGTGAATAAAAGAATGAATTACTTCATTATCCTTTGAAATTCGAAAGGAATTTGGAAGCATTTAAACTGCTGAATAGAAAGTCATTTAAACTGACTTCAAAATTCTTAGCAAATCCTCATGTATTAAAAGATTGAAAGTTTTGGAAGCCATTGACATCCAATCATTTTATAAATTGAGATTTAAAGAACATTGCCTTAACAAAATTAGTTATAGTTTTATAACAATTTGATTCAATTAATAATTTAATGACCAAATTATACCATAATAATTGTGTGTAACTTTCAAAATCTTATTTTAAAAATAATAATAACAATTAAAATGAAAAGAAGGCATAGTTTTAAAAAAGTTCCAAGTTGTTGCAGATGCTAATGAATAGTTGTATGGTTTGAGGACAGCTTCATTGCCAGTTCTTCAACTGATACTGCAGAGTTTTATTTGTAAGTGATGCTACAAGATGCTCTTCACCAAACTCAACTGGTTGTTTTCTTTTATGGCATATCAACACTTTTTGAGTTATTTAATACCAAATCCGGTCATTTTGGTAAAAAGTTTTATGATTCAAGTTTTTTATATCTTCAAATATTTATTCATGGTGTTTCGTTTGGTTTGGTTTGGTTGTTTTGTTTTGTTTTATGGCATATCAACCCTTTTCAGGTTATTTAATACAAAATCCGGTCATTTTGGTAAAAAAAAAAATTATGATTCAAGTTCTTTATATCTTCAAATAATTTATTCATGGTGTTTGGTTTGGTTGTTTTGTTTTATGACATATCAACTCTTTTCGGATTATTTAATACCAAATCGGGTCATTTTTGTAAAAAAAATTATGCTTCAAGTTCTTTATATCTTCAAATATTTATTCATGGTGTTTCGTTTCGTTTGGTTTGGTTGTTTTGTTTTATAGCATATCAACCCTTTTCAGGTTATTTAATACAAAATCCGGTCATTTTGGTAAAAAAAAAATGATGCTTCAAGTTTTTTATATCTTCAAATATTTATTCATGATGTTTGGTTTGGTTTGGTTGTTTTGTAGAGGAAGAATGTTGTTTTTGCTTTTAACTTTGCAGAACATGATTGAGTTTTGCAAAGAGAACGGATAAAAACAATAACACCAATGTTTAGTGTATTTTAGGTCAAGAAGCTAATATCTTCAGACAGCCTGATCTGGTAGCATAAGAGGAACTCAACTGGACTCCCTGATCGGTCTTCATGTTCAATGAGAGAAATTCCTATTTCCAAATGTTGTAAACCATCTTGTTCACACTCTTTGAGGCAGCCATTCAACTTCTTCATAAGTTGAGTGAATATTTTGAGTCGTTTCGGCTGCAGAGTTAACTTTTTTGAAAAAACTTATAAAGCATTAAAAGCAGTTGTCGCGTCAAATCATTCCTTCTCCCTTTTTTCTGACTGCTGGACACTCACAGTAAGCTTGACATTTTCTTTCTCTCTTTTCAATTACACGCGCACACACGCACACACACGCACACACACACACGTGCGTTCTTTTTTCTCCATACAAAACTTATTTAAAGAGACATTGTTTTAAATAACAAAAAAACACTTATTTCTTTCAAGCCGTCAAAGAGACATTTATTCAAAAGACGCTAAAAGACCTTCGCAAAACATGGAATATAATTTTATGTGTGAAAATGCAAAATAAATTGTTTTTGTTAATGTAAATGTTTGAATATTGAATATTTTATTTCCCCTTCATTTGTGTGGAATGTTGACGTTTTCTTGCTCGTTTTTCTACCATATTTAAGAGGAATAGAATGCGTTAGCATCCCCCACACAGTCACAAAAAGCCAGTTGTCTGATAATGCTTAACTAACTGCTTACTACAACGCTATTCTATCCAAAGTCTGACTTGAAAGAGAATAATTTTCACCACTTACAATATACCGTAGTCCACCAGCATTATAAACGACTGCTAAATGCCAATAGTTAGAGCATCTAAACTTCACTCCGAATGTATGTCAATGATCTGCCAGATGAATTGATTGAAAAGGTACTACATCTTGTGGACGATGTAAAGCTGGTATCACCTAGAAGCATCAACTTCAAGATAATTTCAACACAATCAGGTCCTGGTCTTCAACCTCAATTCTACCTCTGACCATCGGTTTTCCACCTTGTTGTAAAGTAGTTCCTGTGAGTGGTAATACACAAATATGCAGAAATAAATGGATGGAAACGATTCTATGGAGATAAACAATGTAAAATGATGTATTGAACAATTTACAACTGAAAGAATTACTTTCAAATGAGGAGGTTTTTAATTGTCAGCGCTAAGCCGCTTTCGGTGAGCGTTTGTTCCTCTATTTGAATTTTCCTGTTTGTTGTCGTCTGGTCAAATCAGGAGCAGATAACTCAGGTTTCCAAATTTTTCTTGGCGACGGGAGATAACTTTAGGGTACAAGAGTTATTTCCCTTTAAATATGAAATATTTAAAAATATTATTAGGTGGTAATGTATCCACCTTAACACACTTCAACCACTCAAGATCGTTGCTAATACAAAGGACGTTGGTATAGTTGCGGACAAGTTCTTCAAACCAACATGTAACTTTATTGAACAAAGGCAGACGAGTTCTCTACCTATTCAGAGATCATTTCTAAGCTTAACAGCAGACGCTTTAAACCTTCTGCTACGACCCATTCTTAAGAAGCAAAGGATGCGAGGGGACCTGATTCTTGCATACAGAATCATCAACAGAAATTTAAATCTACTTTTAGAGGAGTTTTCTCCCCAACGCTAAGTCGGGGTCTCCGCGGTCATCCACAGAAGATGCACCATCGTCGTTTTCGTCTCAACAGAAGAAAGGCAGCATTCTCTGTCCGTGTATATGTTCCCTGGAACAGCTTACCAGAGGAGCATCGAAACTGTAATATACCCTCCAAAGAAAATAAAAATATAAAAATTTAAAACTAATTCTATATTTATTGCTTATAGCTGTCCCAGTATGGATATTCTACTACTAGTATATATATATATATATATATATATATATATATATATATATATATATATATATATATATATATATATATATATATATATATATATGAGGTAAGGTACATGATAGTTCATGAAAATGAAATCCCGTGATAGACAAAATGTGTGAAAAATTACAATCTTTGGGTTCTTGCATTCGGTGTATCAATTTCATGCCCACTCCTATTTGTGTTTATCCTGGCTAGTTCCCCTGTCTTCTTCCCTCTTATCGCCTTTTACCCCCTCCACCCACCGCCTCCTCCATACTAGCTCAGTAGGTATGAAAGTAAAAAATTAAAAAAAAAATATATATAAAAAGAAAAATAAGAAATAAAGAAGAATGCGTCACCCACTTGTCATATTTCAATGTCACTTAAAGTCTTCTCATATGGTCCAATCGGATACTCTTTTCCTCCTCCCATGTGTATGCCATCAAAATAAAATTATTTCCAAATCCTCACTTTTTATGAAAATGTTCGCTGACACGAACTAAACCGGTCTAATCTCTTTTTTTTTGTTTTTCTCCTGCACTTTAACCTGTTTTCCGTTTGTCATTTTTCACACACACACACACACACACACACACACACATATATAAAATTAAAATAAAAGCCAAATTAGCAATACAAGATTAATTTATTATTATTTTTTTTTTTTACATTAATCCTATCGATTACGGAATAACATTCCTTCTTCAGGGGTGACCAGTATTGAGTCATTTCTTCTTTTTTTTTTCATCAAAAAACAAGAATAAAGAAACTTATTTCTTTGTTAATTTGATAAACGTATTTGATGGTACGACGTCATCGCCTTGATGTTATGAAATGGCGGGTAGGATTCAAAACCGGTGTCGAACGAGATGCGTTGGCACGCTGTCGAGTAATGTGTGTGTTTTTCGTTCAAGTTTTAAGTATTGCATGGAAAGTTAAAAAAAATTGAAATAAAAGCCAAATTAGCAATACAAGATTAATTTATTATTATTTTTTTTTTTTTTTACATTAATCCTATCGATTACGGAATAACATTCCTTCTTCAGGGGTGACCAGTATTGAGTCATTTTTTTTTTTTCATCAAAAAACAAGAATAAAGAAACTTATTTCTTTGTTAATTTGATAAACGTCTTTGATGGTACGACGTCATCGCCTTGATGTTATGAAATGGCGGGTAGGATTCAAAACCGGTGTCGAACGAGATGCGTTGGCACGCTGTCGAGTAATGTGTGTGTTTTTCGTTCAAGTTTTAAGTATTGCATGGAAAGTTAATAAAATTGAAATAAAAGCCAAATTAGCAATACAAGATTAATTTATTATTATTTTTTTTTTTTTTACATTAATCCTATCGATTACGGAATAACATTCCTTCTTCAGGGGTGACCAGTATTGAGTCATTTTTTTTTTTTTTTTCATCAAAAAACAAGAATAAAGAAACTTATTTCTTTGTTAATTTGATAAACGTCTTTGATGGTACGACGTCATCGCCTTGATGTTATGAAATGGCGGGTAGGATTCAAAACCGGTGTCGAACGAGATGCGTTGGCACGCTGTCGAGTAATGTGTGTGTTTTTCGTTCAAGTTTTAAGTATTGCATGGAAAGTTAATAAAATTGAAATAAAATTGCTAATTTGGCTTTTATTTCAATTTTATTAATATATATATATATATATATATATATATATATATATATATATATATATATATATATATATATATATATATATAAATAAATTACCATCTTTTAGGCTGAATCCCGGAAAACAGTGGGCACTCTATTCTTTAGAAAGGGTTGTTGAGAGGGTCTTACTAACTGGGTTTTTGATTTTTGTTGTCCCACTCTCCACTTCCAATGAATTTATATATATATATATATATATATATATATATATATATATATATATATATATATATATATATATATATATATATAATTGTTACACCGGCCGTTCTTACACAGGAGAAATTACACCGGTTGTCACTATAAATAGTGCGAGTCACCAGAGACACAGAGAAGACAAAGCACAGTCTTGTAACTGTCTAGCCAAGAGCTAGTCACTTTCTTACTTTGTTAATACACTTGTTAAACCAACCCTCGACTTGACTTCCTTTATTTATTATTTACTGTTGGACAACTTCACAACAATAATTGATGAACTCTGATTTTTTTTTCAAAAGACTTCTATATGTAATGTTATAAATATCTGACGAATGACGTTTTTGGTATCATCATAAAAAGTAATGAACAATAAAATATTTCAAAACGTCTTGGAAACGATCGTACGCCGAATGGTAGTTGGTTTTGAATTCTTGGAACAATGTTCAAATTATTTTGATCTCAACAAATATTTTATATATATATATATATATATATATATATATATATATATATATATATATATATATATATATATATATACGTAGATAGGAGTAGACACATTATTATAAACCATTGTTTCGTAAAGGTATAAACATTTTTTTTTTTGAAAAACCATAACAATGTAATTTGTTGAAAATAAATAAACAACATTTATTTATTTTAAACTGAGCTTTCGAATATAAAATATTCCTCGTCAGAGAGTTTTTTTTTTTCTTTCGTTTCATAGTCTGGTGGTATTGACTTTGAGGAAGAAAATCAGTGTCTTGGGCGCGGTTAAGCCATTTTTGAATACGTAGATAGGAGTAGACACATTATTATAAACCATTGTTTCGTATATATATATATATATATATATATATATATATATATATATATATATATATATATATATATATATATATATATGAGAAAGGAAGGATGAAGGTAATCCGACGTAATGGGAAATGAAAAAGGAAAAACCAAAGGGATGTTTTTTTTATATATTAATCAACGTTTCGTCTTTATTTGTAAGACTTCTTCAGGATGATAATATTGAGAAAAATGTCATGTCAACCCAATATTTTCACGTACTTGCATGATATTTTTCTCAGTATTATCATCCTGAAGAAGTCTTACAAATAAAGCGAAACGTTGATGAATATATAAAAAAAACATCCTTTTGGTTTTTCCTTTTTTCCTATATATATATATATATATATATATATATATATATATATATATATATATATATATATATATATATATATATATAATATAATGATTCTAGCTAAGAATAGGATAGACAAATAGAATAGACAAAGACCAACGACCCCCATTTTCCCCATACTTTTGATGGCCTTGTGCTCAATTTTTTCAAAATTTAAATTTAAATTTTTTTTGCAAATAAATAATTTGAAGTGTAGTATCTATTTTGATACTACATTTCATATTTTCTTCTAGACTGAGACAATTTAAATTTTTCTGCCAATCCAAAGAGTCAGAAGCTGAATTTTCCCCACATTAAAAAACGACATTACCATTTACTATTAAATTTTAGCGCGTTAAAATCCGGATAGAACTTATTGGATGACCTGGCATATATTTTTCCTCGAAAACACACACATACGCAAACAAGTAAAAGTACAAGGGAAATAACTCTTTGAATACTGATAAAATATGCAGTTCAAGGGAGGTAACGCGTAACTTTTTTTTATAGAAATAATTCAATACGAATAATTCAATAAATCGTTTTAAACTGTTCGATCAGTTTAGATGCTACAAAAAAACAACAAAAAAAACAACAAAAAAAACACAACAACAACAACAACATTACTTCATTTGTTTGCAAGCACGTTTTCAATAATAAATGCAATAAAACGATAAGCAGGCATAACATCTGAGATTCGCGAGGATCAGTTGAAATATGCAGCTGATCTAGAAGTTGACCTGGGTTCAGTTGTGGATTGGGGTACGAAATGACTTGTTTAGTTTAATCCTGTTAAGACTCACCTCGTGTCTTTCAATCGTAGCCGTGTCCATTTTCTTCCTGAGATTCTCATGGATGGCTCTGCTCTTGAGGTGAAATCGACTCTGAAATTTCTTAGTCTTTCTCTCTCAACAAATCTTTCTTGAAGTTCATACATTGCTCTTTCTGCTTCTCGTAAAGTCAGTTCTCTCTATCGCTCCAAACACTTTTTCACACCTGATGCTAGTCTCTATCTCTACAAATCCACAATCAGACCATGTATGAGGTACTGTTGTCATATTTGGGCTGGTGAATCTCTGTCCTATTTGACAGTTCTTGATAAGTTGCAGAAACTCAAATACTCAAATGAATTTTGTAATTGGAAATTTAGAAAAGTAGTTTTTATTACGAATTAGAATGTTTTCGTTTTTACAAATACTCAAATGAATTTTGTAATTGGAAATTTAGAAAAGTAGTTTTTATTACGAATTAGAATGTTTTCGTTTTTACAAATCCTCAAATGAATTTTGTAATTGGAAATTTAGAAAAGTAGTTTTTATTACGAATTAGAATGTTTTCGTTTTTACAAATCCTCAAATGAATTTTGTAATTGGAAATTTAGAAAAGTAGTTTTTATTACGAATTAGAATGTTTTCGTTTTTACAAATACTCAAATGAATTTTGTAATTGGAAATTTAGAAAAGTAGTTTTTATTACGAATTAGAATGTTTTCGTTTTTACAAATACTCAAATGAATTTTGTAATTGGAAATTTAGAAAAGTAGTTTTTATTACGAATTAGAATGTTTTCGTTTTTACAAATACTCAAATGAATTTTGTAATTGGAAATTTAGTATTTTTTTGTGTTTACAAATAATCAAATATGTTTTTAGTATTTTTATGAAAATATTTCATAATATTGTGTTTACAAAAATAATTTACAATATTTTTTTACATAAATATTTAATAGTAAAAATATTTTTTAATACTTTATTTTTAACATAGTAAAATATTTCTTTATAAATTTAAATAACATAAAATAAAATAAAATAAAATAAATGAAACTTCATAATAAAAACGCATCCAATAAAGAATATTGCTGAAGAATTTTTTTTTCCTATGGCGGTACCAGAGAAATTCTTGGAGCTGACCTTGGAAGTTTTATTGGCTATTCCTCTGCATTGCTCTGAATTTTAATTTACTATAACTCCAGGTTTCTTCCACACGGTTTGTGTTGATTGTAGGGTCATCCGGATCCACAAAGTTGTATTTGCCATTTACCACAAAATTATTTGGTAGGGCATTATAGGCTCGTCATCCATTCATTATAATTCATGTGCCTAACCGAACATAGCGCCGAATAATGGCTAAAAGAGTTTCTGCATCTCTCGTTTCGACTGGCACCATCATTGTCACATTTGTTTCTCACTCGACCATATCAAGAACCCATTGGCCATCTTTAAATATTCTGCAGTTATATTTCTAATGCATAAATTTACTTTGGTCGATTTCTACGGTTCGACCATGACGACCCATCTGCATAGGATTGTCAATCAGTGATATTGCGCAAATATTGCAAATAAAATTAAACCAATCCTGCAAACTTCACCTACATATGCAAGTATCTCTGGTAACGTGGACTTGCGGCTTTTGCAAGCCACACCAATATATAATTTGCAGGATTTGGTTAAGTGTTAAATGGGCACGTTCAATAAAAGAGCTCACTCGTACACTTTGTTTATTTTTTGTATTTTGAGCAAGCCCAATAGTAACAGTCAATGCATTTTTGAACATTTCTGGTTTGTAAATATTTTCGCCATGGCCGTGGACATTTTTTGGCACATTTGCTTATTGCCAATTAAGCCATGTCGTGCCAACCATTTTAATGTTTCCAAATTGGCATCCGTTTCGATAATTAAGACTTTTAACGACATGTTAATAAAATATAAGTTAGCTGCTGTAATTACTTCCTTAACGATTTTATCCATATTTGTCTATTAGCACGAAGAAATTATTGATTAGCAGGAGTAATATACCGGGTACAGATTTTAACCATGCACTTGTTTCTTCTGAACTAATTCTTAAGCGGAAATCGCAAATCTCGTCCATAAAATTTCATTGATATTTGATTTAAAATATACCTAGGCATTTGTTTAGTTATTAAAAAAATATATTAAATGCATTTAAAATAGATTTAAAATAGTGTTTTCTTTCATAGTGGGGGATGATCTCTTCTTGTCCCTACAGCCTCTTTCACACAGGAGAGATGTTGCTAGTCTCTTTCTGCTGCATCGTTATGTTCATGGTAGATGTTCGGCTGAGCTCCTGTGAAACATTCACAGCAGAACTCGTCTAGCTACAACCACAGCAAATAATTTTCCTTTCTTTCTCTCTGTACCAAAAACAAAACAGAACTTCCATGAACAAAGTTTCTTACCTAGAAAATCCTATCTGTTGAACAAGATACCACGAGTCTGCTTCCCAACCGACTACAACATAGTCTTCTTCAAGTCTAATATAACCAAACACTTGTTGAGCCGTATTTTCGGATAATCAATTCCTCTTAAGTAATCGTCTGCCCGTTCCACCCATTGTTTCAAATCCTCTTGTGATGGCAACAATCGTCCAACTTACAATCTCTTTAACCCTTATCCTTGAGTGGTCTCTCGGGCTTTGATAAAGTGGTGACCCATTAGAAAAATAAATTAAAAAGCATAAAAAAAAATTTATAAATTACTAACGCAGGTATTAAATATGATAACATTGGTTTATTCCTATTTCAGTCACCTAAATTATTTAAAGTGAAACAAGTTACTTCCAATGAACAACATTGTTGGGAGATGGCGGTGGTTAAGTGGATAACGACACGGACTGAAGATCTGGGTGTGCCAAGTTCGAATCCAGTCGGTTCCACAGTACCACTGTCACTTAGGGATGTTTGCAATCTTCTTGTGGTCCTTCCCGTAAGTACCCGATGTCTTTCCAGAAAGATTTCTAACTAGAAAAACAGCGGGAAAACTAATGCCAACACTAGACTCATCTGATTCATACGAAACAAGAAGAACAACATTGTTCGTCAAAATAAATTTAATAAAAAAAATAATAACGTGGTTTTTTCTTTTCTCTCTACCAAAATTCAAATGGAACTTCCATGAACAAAGTTTCGTTCCTAGAACATCTCATCTGTGGAACAAAATACCACGGGTCTGCTTTCCAACCGATTACAGCATAGTCGTCTTCAAGTCTAATGTAAACAAATACTTGTTGAACTGTCCTATTGGATAATCAATTTATGTAAAAAAATCTTATGCCCATTCCACCCATTGTTTCCAATCCTGTCGTGGTGGTGGTCCTCGAATGGCCTCCCGGGCTTTGATAAGCGATGACCCCTTAAAATAAATTAAAAAGCGTCTAAAAAAAAATAAATAAAAATGTTGTTTTTTTTTATAAATACTAATGCAGGTATTAAATATGATAACATTGGTTTATTCCTATTTCAGTCACCTAAATTATTTAAGTCGAAATGAGTTTCGGCATTACTTTCAATCAACAACATTGTTCGTAAAAATAAATTTAATTAAAATATTTTAAAAAGTAACGTGTTTTTTACGTTTTCCGGCTACCAGACTCCAGCTATGTAAAGAAATCATATAAAGACGATTTAATTGAAGATCAAGAGGATGACCACAAAAGGGATTGATACTGGTATGCCGCTCCTGATAGCTGAAAGACTGGCCCAACACCGTGATGAAATTGTTCCAAATCATATGGCGAAGCTCTGACGTATGTACATGATCAAACCAATTACTCCCAAATCATATGGCGAAGCTCTGAAATATGCACATAATCAAACCAATTACTCCCAAACATTTACATACGCCATGTTTTTAGTTAAATAGAAAATTCTCACTCCGTTATAGCCGCCATATCTGAAATCGGAAAGTTAAACCGGCGCCCTTCGTCCAACTTACAATCTCGTTAACCCTTATCTTCAGGTGGCCTTCGGGCCTTGATAAGCGGTGGCCCCCATCAGTGATGATTTATCAGTAAAACAAAAAAACGAAGGAAGGGTCGGAGCAGCTGCTGCTGTTGCTGACTGTAATTATATGCAGCCGTACTTATTTTAAATTGATGTGACTTGTTCCATAGTGTTGTCTGTGATGACTTTGTTGGTCGAATTTCCAGGCATTTTTTCGTACTAGATGGGTGTCCGGGAAGGTTTAGTTGCAGCGACGATGCTGGAGAGTTTTAGGAGTCCTTGTAGGGTGATGTTGATGTTTTGCTGAGGATAGCTGTCTAACAAACAGAATTGTGGATCTCAGAAAGCAATACAGATTCATATTGTGAAGTCTCTGTGGCTGTATCAGACGGTTATGTTTAAAGAACAAAGATATTGTCTAACACGGTTTGAATTCAATGTAAATGTAGCACCCTTGATAATACGGTCTGTGCTGAAGGCGGTATTAGCACAGAATGAGACAATAAGGAAAAGCTATATCAGCATATATCGACGAGATATATAGTAATGAGGATGCAGCATATGCGGAATCGGTGCAAAGGTACGTCAAACTATATGAACTGACTAGCAAGGATCCGGAGAGATTGCAGAACGGTGCCAGAGTGCGAAGACTAGAAGTCTGGGGGTAACATGGTTGACTACTATGGCGACGAGGAAGTAGTGTGGTGAGCGGTCCTTCGACCATGACACGGAGAAGCATTTTCAGTATGTGTGGAAAACGGGTGGGTCATTTTCCCATGTGTGGATGGCTCTGAGTGGTTACAATCTTCACCAGGCAGATTTATTGACGAGTTTTCTGCCAGAAATGGCACAAGGACGTGCAGAGGGAAATTGAACCCACACAGCTGGTGTGTGCTGTAGCCATTAGGGGAATATGAGTCCTGCACAGTTAACTAGTTCTTCAACACAGCAGGCATCTAGGAATCAGGCGGACATTGTAGTTTGCATGAAACATGGAATCTGCTAAGGATGGACATCACGCACTACAATGGTTTCCATTTTTTACACTGACCGATTGCGGCCGCACACGGTTTTTGATATGGCAGCAGTTGCTCCGAAAGGACACTGTGCATGTGATCCGTCAATTCGAATCAGCGTCTTTCGAAAGTTGCCCCCTGGCTTAACTCCTGTCCGACAATGATTTGACCTTTTGGCCAGGATCAAAAAGTGTAGTATCTGTTCCGATGGATACTGCACCCCTGTCCTGTGCAGTTCTAGGATGTCCACCCTCCCAGGCTTTGCCTTCTCACCCTTTGAGAAGGGGTTAGTCTATTGCTAATCGCCTAAGGCGCCCCTGCCGGGGAATGCCGACGGGGCTGCCCAGGCAATTTTTAATGACCAGAGTGCTCAACTTCTCGAGCGCTGGTTTTTCTAATCCCACTTTTCCGACCTTGTGTCACATCTTACCTTGTGGGAGGTAGATAAATAAAACTGTCTTCTCCACTCAACAATTCAAAAGTTTGTGGATGACTTGTGCATCCGATTCAGACCGCGCTGTGCCTATAAAACGTCCGAAAATGGCATAGTTGTGAGGTGTCATCAGACAATAAAACGAATTGCTACACATAAGAATTGTTCGAGCATTGAAGCATCACCCATTAAGAATGACGTATCTGCCTTGTCTGCACCCGCCAATATGTTGCATTGGTATCAAATTTGAGTGAAAGAAGTTGATGTACCTGCTCCAGACTACCAAGGGACACCAAAATGGTACAGAGAGAGTGACACAATCTCGGTGGACAGTGCACGTCAACATTTAAAACAGGCTGGTTTACCAGAATAACAAGTCAACAGTCAGTGGTTGTTGACGGCATCCCTCGATACGTGGGAGACGTGCAACCACAGCTCAATTTTGGTCCCCCCTAATGATGGTGATGCATCGTCAGAAAGCTATTAATGGCAAAAACCAGGCTCCAGTTCAAACAGCACTGGCATTTTCTTTAGAAAGCGAGGGAGAGATAGGGACAATTGTTGCTGAATCTGCTTGTTCAGCAGGATCGGATTACGACCCTAGCATATCAGACGATTCGTCTGGGGTGAAGGAAATACCTGTCCTACTACTGAGGAGTATCAGGGTGAAACGGCCAGCCCCCACACTGTCACCTTTGTGATTATCTGATTAGGGGAAGTATAATGATGAATGTTCACAGCATTCATGGTGTCTGGCCGTCATTTGCCAAAGCTCTAAGCCGCATGACTGGGGTAAGGATTTTATGCTGATATATGATTTGCATATTTGGAGACCTTTCTGCTTAAAAGGGGCGACGGAATTAATTACAAACCGGAATTAATTACAAATCTAAATCTAAATATACTTTACAAATTTCTTTAAAAAATATGGTAAATATACTTTACGAATTTTCTTAAATGATAAAATATACTACAAATTTCTTTAAAAAATATGATTAATATACGACTTTATAAATTCTTGATGATAAAATGAAATAAAACTTTTTTTTTTAATTCGTACAATACAATTTTGCAAATGAAAGAAATAAAATGAGATTTATTAGTTGAATAACAAATAAAATTGATAAATTAAGTCCAAGTTGTAATTACTTCCGGGTTGTAATTAATTCCGAACCTCCTTAAAAGGCAGAGTAAGACGACGATTGCTGTCAGAAGCAAGCGCCGAATGACAAAGCAGAAACGTAGTTATTTGGAAGTGGAACTGTTAGAAAATGGAGAAACAAATGGATGACAAACAAGAGTATTTTAATATTTACATAACTAATTATAAGTCATATACAAACGATAGGGTTTTTGTAACCTGATTGAATACAACATCTAAGGGAGGTAACTAGAATAAAATGAAAAAAAAAAAAGAATTTCAAGGGAAGTAACTTCTTAGATCTTAATGACTGATAAGGGAGATAATTCAAATATTTACAGTTGAAATAATGCCCTCTTGCATTTAAACTAGCCATGTTTCTATTTACTTGTTTCTCCACGAGGGCAAAGTTAGACACAATGTGGGGAAAATCCAGCTCCTCCCAAAAAGGTCCTTCTGGTTTGGGACAACAATTTTAATTGCCTCAGTCTAGAAGGATTTCTCCTTCACTGATCGAATACAGAAAAGATGAAGCCTAGTATCAAAACAGATACTGCACTTTGAATTATTTATTTTCTATACGGTAAAATTTTTTACAAGGTAACAAATTAGCCACAAGGCCATCAAAAGTGTGAGGTAAATGGGGGTCGTTGGTCATCCTTGACCCCCCCCCCCCAAAAAAAAATGTCTCTCCTACCTTTAACTCGAATCATCTTAATCACCACAATACCACAATTACTCTCAGGGCCATCAACAATTTGGGGATATTTTAATATCCCAAAATTGTTGGCAATTTTATGTTTCATAAATGTACAGAAATTAATTTGAGTGAAATGAGGAGTCTTTGATCTTAGCCAAAGTCCTCTGGGGTGAGGATGCAACAGGCCTGTCCAAGATTGCCGTTCAGGTGTTACCTGCCTCGACATGGGACGTAAGCTTTAAATTTCTATAGGAAAAGGGATGAACATATATGGGGACCCTTCCTTCGCACATCACTGCAATTTTCATTAGAGAGAGTGCTCCTCCGTCACGAGCTTCAGATCTGGTATACCCCTCCCCCCTCCCTTCCTCCTTTGTGGTTGTCATCATTCACTGCATACACTTTGTCCGGCCGCATTGCTTTGACCGTAACCGAGAAAATGTAATTCCACCAATGGCCGTAAGTTCTCTTAACCTACGTCCACCCTCTCTCCCAATAGAATTTAGTCAAAGAACAAAGAAAAAAAAGAAATGTGTCTCATCTCAATGTCCTTCTTCCCTGCCATGGTTAATGTTCTCAATCGTCCCCTCCCCATCTCTGTCGTGTTTGGATTTTTTGGTCTGTAGATAACCAAAAAAATGTAATTCCACCCCTGGCTGTAGGTTCTCCTAACTTACGTCCGCCGAAACCAACTAGCTAGCGAGCGCCTGGGGAGGGGGTCCTTAATCGGCACAATTCACACCTGTGTCATATCCAACCTCCCAACCTAGAGGGAAGACAACACTTTTCCCGATGAGGCCAGATACAGCGGTGCCGATTCCACAATATTGGTGATCGTTTATCAATTCTTATTTTTCCCGACCAACGTCTGGTCTATACATTAATCTCTACTTTGCTACAACAGTGACAATCTAAGCTGAAATTCTAGCCAGATCGATGCTGCTGTCCACCCCCATCAACCTTTGGTCTTAATGAAGACATCCATGCCTTTCCTTGTTAATTCATACTAGCGCGATACCCTGATCGCCGGCCTTCGTAGGCCCACTTCTAGTTCATACTAGTGTGTATTTTGACTCCATCTTCCATAGGGCCGCTCAACATTGTCATAATGCTACCATCTGTAAGTATAAATAATTTAATATTTATTTATAAATATTTTAATAAGCCCCTTTAAGAAATTAAAGTCGAGCACTCTCGGGGATGTTAAAAATAGACTGTCAAAAAAGCTCTAATGCAAAGTTCCGAATACGTTCGTCGAATACTGTTGAAAAGTCTTCTATCTGTGCCCGCTTCTAGGTACATATAGATCTTAATTTCCCTTAATTACATGACAGTTTTCAGGTGGCCGAGTGGATATGAGGACTGCGTGCAGATTCTAGGCTGACCTTGTGAACCAGGTTCGCGCCTCAAGACCGTTTGAAATTATTACTTTCCTGCACTGATGAGAGCAATAAGCTTGAAACACTAGCGTCTTATATATATATATATATATATATATATATATATATATATATATATATATATATATATATATATAAAGTAATCCAACAAAAGATATAAGCGTCAACTAATATCTTATAATTAGTGAAACATCCGGATAAAAACTGAAGCTCAATATACTGGATAGAGCATTAATATTATAATATAAAATGAAGTAATAAAATAAGGTGTCAATCAAATTTTATTAGAATTCAAAGTTCAAGCAAAGTATCCTTAAGTCCTTAGCTCATGAGTTTTCAAAGATAATTCTTCTCTTCAGAGGACCATTACCGCAGTTATACTACTACAGGTAATAAAATTACGCTTTGAAAATATATAAAATTATATACACAAATACACAAAAATACATAACATCAAAACATATCAACCCCAAAACATACTTTTTGTTGAATCCATATAGTCCATCCAGGTCATACATATTGAGAAGCATAATCAGGAAAGACAATTACTCCAAGTTACAAACAGCAGTCCAAATACGTGTAATTGAATGTGCCGACAAAGTTATCCAGTCCCGAAATGTGTCTGCTTGTATCGCTGGTGAGAGAAGATTACTTATTTTTCGTTCTGCTAGCAAGATGAGATTGGGATGCAGTCTTTTTTTGCTCAATTCGGATTTAACAGGTTTTCTAATTAAACAACGAACTTTGATTTGACTTGGGTTGCACATTTCGGGATTTTGGAACTTTGATTGGACTTTCTATATTATTTGATTTATTTATCATTAACATTGAATATTGACACATTTCGGGACTGGAGTAATTGTCTTTCCTGATTATGCTTCTCAATATGTATGACCTGGATGGACTATATGGATTCAACAAAAATTATGTTTTTGGGTTGATATGTTTTGATGTTATGTATTTTTGTGTATTTGTGTATATAATTTTATATATTTTCAAAGCGTAATTTTATTACCTGTAGTAGTATAACTGCGGTAATGGTCCTCTGAAGAGAAGAATTATCTTTGAAAACTCATGAGCTAAGGACTTAAGGATACTTTGCTTGAACTTTGAATTCTAATAAAATTTGATTGACACCTTATTTTATTACTTCATTTTATATTATAATATATATATATATATATATATATATATATATATATATATATATATATATATATATATATATATATATTAATTTTATACGTAAATAAAAGTTAGCCATGCTTATGACGGCTGATAGTCAGAAACACGTGTCCATGGATTACTTTTATGTATGTATAAATATATATAAATATCAACGAAAAAATGTCCTATAAAGTTAAGGTCGACTAAAAATGCAATCTTCTGCATTACTCTTTATAACTTAGACAGTAAAAATAGAAAAGAAAACAAAGATGAATGCTACTATAACCAATAAAAACAATTACAAAAATACATAACATATATATATATATATATATATATATATATATATATATATATATATATATATATATATATATATATGTGTGTTATAATGGAATAATTCCAGGAGGAAATCTGGGTATGAGAGCTCAATGTAGTAAACAGAGCAAGAATAACATAAAATATAATAACACGAAATCACATAATTGTCGATGCAATAATTTATTTCAACCGTGCGGTTTTTTCAAGCATCACTTCAGACAATTACATTTTTGAGTCTCAAAAATGTAATTGTCTGAAGTGATGCTTGAAAAAACCGCACGGTTGAAATAAATTATTGCATCGACAATTATGTGATTTCGTGTTATTATATTTTATGTTATATATATATATATATATATATATATATATATAGGAGGTGGTGATTGATAAGTTGACAGATAAGAACAGTCAATATTGGAGGAGGTGGTGCTTGATATTTTGGATTTACCAATTACATTTGAACCCCATACCACTTGGATTTCCGTTTTTGGTGACTTTCATTTACATTGAGACAAACCCGTTTGAACTTTTAAAACTTAAAAAAAAAAACTTTTTTCAAATTTCTAATATTGACTGCCCTTATCTGTCAACTTATCAATCACCACCTCCTCTGATGATAAGATTTTAATCTTTGAAAAGCCTGGCTTAAGGAATGAAATTGAAAGAGAAGAAGAAGAAATATTTTTATTTACTAAATGCTCCTTGTTCTGAACAACTGAAGATATTGATTTGCTTCCATTTGCAGGTCTAACTATTTTTCATTGATTCATCATATATATATATATACAGGGTGATTCGTAAGTAACTTAGCTATTTATTTTTGAAATTCTAAAGTTAAAAAATACGGTAATACAAAACAGAAAGTTTATTCAACAAATTCATTTATGGGAGTTTGAAATTACAGCAAATTTTTAAAATTTCCACCTTCGTTCTGCATGCATAGCTCCATTCTTTTTGCAAGGAATTTACGACTCTTTGTAGCATATTTGATTGATTATGAAATATATATATATATAGAAACAAATATATAAACGAACAAATTTAAAATAACACATAGCAGTAATTAGAGAGTAAGATAACAATTATCAAAAGTTCATAGTATGTTTGTGCTTCATATGGTAATCATTTTAAATAGCTAAGTGAAGTGACTTATGAATCATCCTTATATATATATATATATATATATATATATATATATATATATATATATATATATATATATATATATATATATAGCCTGACGATTCCCCCCGGGGATGAAACACGGGAGCCTCTGTGTAGCTTGATTGCCATATATATTTTCATTGCTTACTATATATATATATATATATATATATATATATATATATATATATATATATATATATATATAAGATGACATGAATAATTATTTGGCCGTGACGACTTATTGAATTCCGTTGTAAGAGTACAATGAGAAGCTGTTAATGAGTCATTCGTTTCTGTTTGATTTGTTAAAAGCAATAATAGTTACGACTTCGCTGTTGCTGTTACGAAATCCACAGGTGCTGGAAGGAATAGCCTAAAAACAGGTAGATTTTTTCTTTTCTTTGTTGTTGTTGTTGTTGTTGTTGTTGTTGAAAAGACAACCGTTAAAAATGAAATACGAAGAACTCATTGAGAACGTTGGCGGCTGTGGATTGTACCAAAAGCTTATTCTCTCTTTATTGTACGCGATCCCGGTGCTCGATGGACTACAGATCGGCAGTTTTGTTTTTATCGTACCAGAAATAAAACATAGGTAAGTACACTAGTAATTTACTCGTTCTTAGCAGGGCCGAAGGCGGTGCTTCGCAATAGAGATAGCATTACTTCTTTTCTTTCTTGTTTTTATTAATTACCCCCCCCACACACACACACACACCTTTAAAAATACAGTAGTCGCCTATTTACACGTGTAAAATTCGAATGTTTATGATTATGATTTACGGAACAAACCGGAAATGGCCAAGCCGCCGAACCGTCGATTAGTACTTTTTTTCATTTTTTTAATTTTTTTTTTTACTTAAGGTCAATTACCCCCCCCCCCCCGCGTGTTAAAAATGGGTTTAATAATGTTCTTCAAATCAATAAGTAAATCAACTTTATTTCCTTTATATATATATACATATATATATATATATATAAATTTATTTAGATACTGTATATTACATATTCCAGCAATGTACCGCGGTTTCATCCAAAAGGGCAGATTTAGACATGTCTAAACCTGCCCTTTTGGATGAAACCGCGGTACATTGCTGAATTATGTAATATACAGTATCTAAATAAATTATATTAGCTCTTATATGATCGATCACTTTATTTGATTTCTTTTCATATACAACCTGACACACTCTTTCTCTCTCTCTCTCTCACTCTCTCTCTCTCTCTCTCTCTCTCTCTCTCTATATATATATATATATATATATATATATATATATATATATATATATATATATATATATATATATAATCTGCGGTATTGTCTGTAAACTTCAGAATATTTGGTTATATTTTATAATTTTCCTTTTTGTGTTTGTTTTTCATTTTTAGCGAAGTGACACGAGTATTTAAAAAAGTTTGTTTTTTTGCAAAATAAACAAACTTTTTCATTTTTACTTTTTGTTTTTTTCTGTGTTTGTTCTTCATTTTTAGCGAAGTATTTGTGTTTGTTTTCAATTTTGCGATACGCCTGGCCCCCCGCATAAGTGAACTCCAGAATATTCACACAAAAAAGGCCAAACGGAATTTTCGATGGCCAAAACACACCAAACTCGTGACATTTGGCCATAAAAAGGCCAAACTGGTTTTGCTCACGGCCCACTAGCGTTTTGTCAGTTGTTTCCCATTTTTTGTGGCTTCCGGTTGTACTCGACAGTTAATGACGCGTCGTATAATATATTGATGACCAGAAATGATTAAAAAAAAATGTTTCTTATTAATTTAAGACTTGTCTATCATCATATAATAATTTAAATGTTTCGAATGGTTTAATGTATTAATAAACAAATAATATTTACATTGAAGAAACACATTTTATTAACAACTAGCCGGGTCCGTCGCCCGGCGTTGCCCGGGCGAAATATAAAAGAATGAATACGGATTTGTCAACATCCAAAAGAACGCAAATAGGTCACATCGGTTGTATGAGTCTTTCTGCCCATCCAATAGTATCGGTATTTCCCCAGAATTTTTCTTTTTGATTAAACACCTGCTTGGTATATGATAATGGCCATTTTTTAAATTAAAGAGGCCTACAGAGCCCTATTAACCCCCCTCGTTATCTTTGTTTAGAAATTCCTTTTTTTGCGAGGAAAGAAATAAGAAAAATGAGCACTACTGAACACACACAAATATAATTAAGGTGGCCTGCAGAGCACTAATAAACCATGTGTGTTCGAATAGAAATGATGATATTCGCAATAGTTAAAGTATTACGTATTACATTGATTTAATAGTTAAAGTATTACGCATTACATTGATTTAATAGTTAAAGTATTACGTATTACATTGATTTAATAGTTAAAGTATTACGTATTACATTGATTTAATAGTTAAAGTATTACGTATTGCATTGATTTAATAGTTAAAGTATTACGCATTACATTGATTTAATAGTTAAAGTATTACGCATTACATTGATTTAATAGTTAAAGTATTACGTATTACATTGATTTAATAGTTAAAGTATTACGTATTACATTGATTTAATAGTTAAAGTATTACGATTTACATTGATTTAATAGTTAAAGTATTACGTATTGCATTGATTTAATAGTTAAAGTATTACGTATTACATTGATTTAATAGTTAAAGTATTACGTATTACATTGATTTAATAGTTAAAGTATTACGTATTACATTGATTTAATAGTTAAAGTATTACGATTTACATTGATTTAATAGTTAAAGTATTACGTATTGCATTGATTTAATAGTTAAAGTATTACGTATTACATTGATTTAATAGTTAAAGTATTACGTATTACATTGATTTAATAGTTAAAGTATTACGTATTACATTGATTTAATAGTTAAAGTATTACGTATTACATTGATTTAATAGTTAAAGTATTACGTATTACATTGATTTAATAGTTAAAGTATTACGTATTACATTGATTTAATAGTTAAAGTATTACGTATTACATTGATTTAATAGTTAAAGTATTACGTATTACATTGATTTAATAGTTAAAGTACTTTGTATTGAATTGATTTGTTTTTAAATAATAACTAGAATTTAAGAAACACGACCATTAGTCTTTTCTTCCCCCCCCCTCATCCCGCGTTGACGAAAGTTTAACAATGTAAAAAAAATTTTTTTAAATTGTGAGAGGCGACTGAGATTGAACTCTAAACCTATCGGTCTTTGATCTGCGTTCGTAAACAATACACTATGAAAGCGAGTAGGAAATATATTGAAAAATAGGTCAAATAAACGAAGCCTGTAAGCTGGCATACGTTTTATATTACAATACGCCAGAAGACTACTAAATGTCGGGTCCACCAGGGACACGTTTTGGGTCATTTCTATACAAAGAGATCGATGTTGTTTTTTTTAAATTTTTTGGATATTATGCATGTGAAAGGTGTAGGATTCAGAAAATTCCAACTTTATATATCTGTCGAGTATCTTTGCGGATGATGACTTAATTTGGAAGTCGAGTCGCTGAAGAAATTGTAGCCACCATGTTGAATGAAGAAATACTGCAAGGATCTATGTTCGTTAATTGCATTCTCTAAAAATCGGAATGAGTATAAATGTATACGTAATAGGTAGAAATAAAGTAATCCGATATTCTCGAAAGTCAGCGGAATTAGCGGGAGCGTCAATTAAATGTGTGCGTAATGTTTTGTTTTATGTAGTAAATTAATAGCAGACAAATAGGAAATATTAAGGGACTATTTTTTTTTAAAGTGGACGTTATTTATTACTTCCCGGTGTTGATGGGGGGTGTCAGTACTGAAGTGTTAGGGTGAAAATTTTTGCTACCACCTATATGGAATATGTTTTGAGGAGAGTCGAATATGATGGGCCAAAAGTAATATAACAAATTTGCTAAAACACGCTCGAGTGAATAAGTGTAATGTAATGGTGAGTTTAGTAGCCGGTGATGCATGTGGTTATTTTCCTATTCTTCAAAAAGGTACAGGGGAAAATCGTCTTAACTTTATATATTAGAAGAAGATGTAAGCGTTTGAAATAAAGCAAAATATATGCTATCATAATACATTTCATGGACGGCGGCACAGCCCCCTCACATTTTACTTACCCCCCCCCCCCCACTTTACGGTCATTAATAAATAAGTTGATATGCATGAGTTTAATTTTATCTAATTAGCTTAATGGAAATGGGTGAGTTTTTGTTAAAAGTCCCTATTCTATAGGTATATTTACGGACTTTCATTTTCTTCTCCAAAAAAATCGACACCTCGAAGCAAAACACGTGAAACTTGAATGAAACTGATTTTGGCATTTCTTTAGTTTAGCTGTGAATCACAATTTATTTGCTTTCCTTTTTTGAAAACAGCGGCAGACAATCAACCGGAATAACAGAATTAGGAGTTTTTATACAAAATCTTCTTTTTTTTTTATCATATATAAAGTAGAGAGGATTTTTCCTCTGTACTTATTTTCTTAATAGGAAAATAACTCCATCCATCACAGGCTACTAAACTCACCAATTCATTACGCTTATTCACTCGAGCGTGTTATAGTAAATTTTCATTATTTTTCACCAACAAACACTAAATATTACATTTGGCCCACCATCTACGACTCTCCGCCAAGCCGATTCCATATAGGTGGTAGCAAAAACTTTTCTCCTGACAATTCTGTACTGTCACTCCACTCATCGACACCGGGAACTAATAAACACAGTTTAATTTTCACAAAATACTCTGTTCTTATTTATTATTTGCCTGGCATTAATTTACTACATAATATAAAGTAATATGCAAAGACTTAATGACCGCTCCCGTTTACTCCGATGATTTTCTTGCGAATATCAGATTACGTTATTTCTATTTCTATGATTTGAGAGCAACTTAAAGTCGGCCTTTTTTGTAAACCGGTCAGTTAATCTTTTTTTCCGGTATTTAAGTAAAATTTCGCCGAAAATGGTCAATTTTCAAACCTTCACTATTTTTTTTCAGAAACAAGATGGAAAAAATCTGTTTCCATCTATCTGAAAGCATTTTTTATCCCTTTTCTGAATATGTAGAAAGAAAAAGCCTGTGATTGCATTCAATTTTGAAAAATTTAACTTGAAGTCGGGTATTCAGAACACATAATTCCCGTCAATTTTCCCCAAATTTTTCAGACAAATCATAATTTTTTGAAAACGTTCTCATAATTTCTCGCTGTTGGAACCTGGTGTACTACAAAATAGATTTTATACACATTATTATTAAAAAGAGACCAATCAAAAGGTATTAAGGAGTCAAACACAGTATTTTCTCGAAAATTCTTTATTTTTCAAGGAAAATTGAAATTTTCCGGTATTTAAGTAAAATTTTGCTGAAAATGTTCAATGAACGAACAAACAAAAGTAAACTTGTCAATAATACAATGAATCTATTTGAGCTTGTTTCATAGTTGAAACAGTCGACTTGGTATGGCTAATTGACCTTGCTGTGTGTCCAGTTTCATCACAAATATTACAGTAAGGTCGGGGATGTCTTGAAGCAATTTCAGGGTGAGACATTATTAACATTCGTCGAAGTATATCATGAATATTGTCCTTGATGGACAGTTGCTGAGACAATGCAGCTGGACCACTTAGTAAAGACCGAACGTGCTTGTTCCAAGACTCTACTGGACTTTCACTCCATTTTGCTATCGAGTTACCGTTATTCCACTTGAACTATGGGCACACATTTGATGGTAGCTCGGGATTATCATAATCCATGGTTTAGCCTTCTCATCGACGAAGGCAATTCTGAGATGAAGCATTATCTCGATGCCCAAGGTTTTCAATGCTTCCACATGCACACATTTGTTTGTGACAGACTGGGTGATATCAAGATGATGTTGGTGTTACTCATGAACGTTTCAAAATTTTCGCGATCAACGCTGTTACAGATGAGAGAACATACGTAAAAGCGATTTTGAGGGCTGAAAAATCTGTTGCAAAGCGGACCATTATTTGTATTTCCTCCACTCGCATATAGTGCATCCATTAACATACCGGTGATTTTTCGGATTGCATCGATACATTCTTTTTTCACATTGTTGAGGATCCGCATAATATCCAAAGTTATTCATTCCATCCTCTCTCCAGTCCTTCTGTACACAGAACAACCGATATAGTATCTTTTGAGCAAAGTCCAATGAACGCAATTTGAAGTGAAGAACAGAGAAACAATGCAAATCTGCCTTCCAACGAGCTATTCCAATTCCAATACATACATTTATACTTTTATACTTAATACATTTAAACTTTTATACTTTTTGCTTTTGTACTTTTATATGCACCTTGTCAGTTAATACTTTTAACTTTTTGTATTCTCTATATTTGATAAACCAATTGATTCTTGAATTTTGTCATTTTTACTAGAAGCGCCTTGCTGATATGTTTCAAATGAGCCATCAAGCAGTGTCAGAAAATCATTTTATGTCTAGATTAAGTCAAAAAAGATGTATTTGGCCCAAAATGACTAAATATGGTCATTTGGGCCCAGGCCCCCCAAAATTTAAATATCTGTTTGTTCTTTTTTTCACCAGAAGCGATTTGCTAATATGCTTCCAACAAGACCTCAACCACTATCAGAAGATCATTTCATGTCTAAATGTTGTCAAAAAAGGTATTTTTGGTCTAAAATACCCTAATATGGTAGTTTGGGCCCAGACACCAAAAAATTGAATTTTTTAAATGTTTTTTCATCTATCACCAAGAGTATTCCATTCCGCTTCTAACGAGCCATCAACCACTACCAGACGATCATTTTAAACCAAAATATGCCCCAAACAGTGATTTCTCCCCAATTTGCCCAAATAAGGTAATTTGAGCCTAGACGCGAAAAAATTGAAATATTTTGAATTTTTCTTTTTCTATCACCAAGAGAATTCTATTGTGCTTTTAACGAGCTCTCAACCACTATCGGACGATCATTTTTAGTCAAGATATTAAATTTATTCCCATATTTGGCATTCTGAGCGCAATGTGTCCCCCCCACACACACACACTTTTATAACTGCATTTTATTACTTTTTCTATGTTTTAACAAATTTTATTTTTTGATTTAATCTTAAGAAACGAATTATCAATCGAAATTTCTTTTTTTTTTGTGTGTGCTTATACAGTTTACAAACCGGATCAGGCTATTTTGTAGATAGAATTTGGTAATTTGTGACATTTCTATTCCTTTCCAGCTTCCGGTTCCACTCTGCAGCAAATGGCGCTTCATATCATATACGGATGACCAAATGTGATAAAAAAAACTTTCTCCATAATTCATGCCAATTTCAGACTTGTCCATTGTCATATTATTTCACAAATAATTTTATTTCGTAATAAACAAATAATTAACAGAATACCGAATCCATTTTTTAAATCATTTTGTATGGAAGGTAGCTGGAGTCTGTGCAAGTGAAAATTTAGGTGTAAAAAAAGACAATTTTTAATGCAAATATTATGTCTTCATTAATAATTTAAAACAAAAAACAATTTTTGAAAACATTAAAAAAACAACAATATTATGTCTTCATTAATAATTTAAAACAAAAAACAATTTTTGAAAACATTAAAAAAACAACAATATTATGTCTTCATTAATAATTTCAAACAAAAAACAATTTTTGAAAACATTAAAAAAACAACAATATTATGTCTGTATTAAGAATTTTAAATCAAAAACAATTTTTGAAAACAATAAAAAAGTTTTGAAAACAATAAAATGAAAAACAAATAAAGAGTGGAACCGAAAGCCGGAAAGAAATCGAAATGTCACGAATTACAGAATAATTGATAAAGTTCACTCCCCCCCATGTTAAGAATGGCTTTCTAAATAATAACGTTATTATTTTAACTCGGTTCGTAAACTGCATAAGTACTTCTTTTTTTTTAATGTTTTCACAAATTGTTTTTTTGTTTAATGTCTTAGTAAACAAATTAAAACAAAATTATTTACTTTGAAATGTTTTTTTACAGATAGTCAAATGAACCGAATGCATTTTTTATATTAAACTTCATAAAAACAACCAATAGAACAAAATATGCATAATCATAAACTTATTTATTGTAAAGCATGTAAAACAGACGTTAAATCAAGTCTCAAATTAATATAAATTAAAAAAAAAACAAAAACATTTTTTTTTATCATTTCTGGTCATCCGTACATGACATGAAGCATCATTTATTGCAGAGTACAACCGAAAGCCACAAAAAGGGGAGATCTTGGAAACAACCGCTTTTAAAAATTTGTTTTAACTTTACTTATTTTTTTATGGGGAGGGGGTAAATTAAAAAAAAAACAAATGTAATCGAAACTCTAACCCTAACTCTAACCCTAACCCTAACTCTAACCCTAATCCTAACCCTAACCCTAATCCTTACCCTAACCCTAACCCTAACTCTAACCCTAACCCTAACTCTAACTCTAACTCTAACTCTAACCCTAATCCTAACCCTAACTCTAACCCTAACCCTAACTCTAACCCTAATCCTAATCCTAATCCTAACCCTAACCCTAATCCTTACCCTAACCCTAACCCTAACCCTAACTCTAACCCTAACCCTAACTCTAACTCTAACTCTAACTCTAACTCTAACCCTAATCCTAACCCTAACTCTAACCCTAACCCTAACTCTAACCCTAATCCTAACCCTAATCCTAACCCTAACCCTAATCCTTACCCTAACCCTAACCCTAACTCTAACCCTAACCCTAACTCTAACTCTAACTCTAACTCTAACTCTAACCCTAACTCTAACCCTAACCCTAATCCTAACCCTAATCCTTACCCTAACCCTAACCCTAACTCTAACCCTAACCCTAACCCTAACTCTAACCCTTACCCTAACTCTAACCCTAACCCTAACCCTAACCCTAACTCTAACCCTAACCAAAAGAGGGCCTTTCTGTTTGCATTTGTTGCATTTTAGTTATTTGTGTTGTTTGGCTTCTCTTTTTTTCATGGCTTTCACATTTATTATTGTGTAAAACTATTGTACAAGTTACAATGTTATGTTAGATGAGAAAAAAACAAACAAACAAACAATAAGGCTTGAAACAATTGTCAGAGAAAGAAAGAGAGAGTCAACAGATGACGATTAGATATCAGATATCTTAAAAGGAAAAATAATTCAACATAATTTTGGCTGAATTATCAAGAAAAAGAAAAAGGTCTGAATTTTTTTTTATATGAAGATTATTTATTTTGATTTCTTTTAAAATGTTGAATTTTGTAAATGCATTTTTGACGCCAAAAAATTGAAAATGCAGCACATGTTATTTTTATGTAAAATTGAAATCCAGCAAAATTTCACGATTATATAAAAAAAATCAAATAATAATTCGTTTTTATTAATTTATTTACAGACTTATTTAAACCAAAACCTCTGAATTTATTTAGTGAATATTTTGAACATTCTTGAAAATATTTATGGCATTTGTGCAGCCAAGAAATTGGGAGAAAACAAAATATACAACAAATAACTGTTACCAAACGCAACAAAATGTAACTTTCTTACCGACCTGCATAGGTTAAAGTATGGAAGCGGATCGTATAATTTATTATCTCTGTGATGTACATACGTCCAGAGCATATATAGACTGTCAAAACGCCGGGGACATCGGCCACAAAAACACCGGGCACTTCCGGCGAGGCTGACTCGGCGTTCTCACACGCTTGTAAATAATGTGAGTCACAATAAATTGTTGAATCAACACTTTTACTTTGTTCTTCTTGTGAGAAACACCACAATCACTGAATATGTTATCGTCACTTTCACTTAGCCAAACACGAGTAAATAAAAAGTGGCGGTCGACTTTGTTTGGAGATGGTCACTAATTTCAGGCTTAAAAGATAGTTAATAAAAATGAAAAAAGGGTTCCCTAATCCGACTGGCAACCACCCCCTGACTTAGGGTTAGTGGTACTGTAAGCCTATATACATTTTTTTACTATCTTTTACGCTTGAAATTAGCCATCATCTAAAAAAGCAAAAAAAGAAACACCATCTTTAATTGACTCACATTTGGCCAAGTGAAAGTAACAAAACAAATTTTGGAATAACAAAACTTACGAACAGTTTCAGAACTTTAAACCTATACAGGTCGGTAGAAAATTAACTTTTAACGCGTTTGGTAAAAGTTGTTTGTTGTATATTTTGTTTACTTTCGATTTCTCGGCGGTTAACTATACTACATGATTGCCCTATTTATTATGTGAAAGAGGCAGCTATTTATTTTTGCTTTTGTTAAAATGTATTAGTCAAAATAAATAAAAAGTATGAACATTTTATTTATTTTTTGATGTAAAAACGATAATTAAAAATAGAACCGCAGATTTTTATTATACTGAACACTTTAATATAATTATACGGAACACTTTAATATAATTATACGGAACACTTTAATATAATTATACAGAACACTTTAATATAATTATACAGAACACTTTAATATAATTATACAGAACACTTTAATATAATTATATGAAACACTTTAATATAATTATATGAAACACTTTAATATAATTATATGGAACACTTTAATATAATTATACGGAACACTTTAATATAATTATACGGAACACTTTAATATAATTATATGAAACACTTTAATATAATTATACGGAACACTTTAATATAATTATACAGAACACTTTAATATAATTATATGGAACACTTTAATATAATTATACAGAACACTTTAATATAATTATACAATACACTTTAATATAATTATACTGAACACTTTAATATAATTATACAGAACGCTTTAATATAATTATACAGAACACTTTAATATAATTATACAGAAGACTTTAATATAATTATACAGAACACTTTAATATAATTATACAGAACACTTTAATATAATTATACAGAACACTTTAATATAATTATATGGAACACTTTAATATAATTATACGGAACACTTTAATATAATTATACGGAACACTTTAATATAATTATACAGAACACTTTAATATAATTATACAGAACACTTTAATATAATTATATGAAACACTTTAATATAATTATATGAAACACTTTAATATAATTATATGGAACACTTTAATATAATTATACGGAACACTTTAATATAATTATACGGAACACTTTAATATAATTATATGAAACACTTTAATATAATTATACGGAACACTTTAATATAATTATATGAAACACTTTAATATAATTATATGGAACACTTTAATATAATTATACAGAACACTTTAATATAATTATATGAAACACTTTAATATAATTATACGGAACACTTTAATATAATTATATGAAACACTTTAATATAATTATATGGAACACTTTAATATAATTATACAGAACACTTTAATATAATTATACGGGACACTTTAATATAATTATACAGAACACTTTAATATAATTATACGGGACACTTTAATATAATTATACGGAACACTTTAATATAATTATACAGAACACTTTAATATAATTATACGGAACACTTTAATATAATTATATGGAACACTTAAATATAATTATACAGAACACTTTAATATAATTATACGGGACACTTTAATATAATTATACGGGACACTTTAATATAATTATACAGAAGACTTTAATATAATTATACAGAACACTTTAATATAATTATACAGAACACTTTAATATAATTATACAGAACACTTTAATATAATTATACGGGACACTTTAATATAATTATACAGAACACTTTAATATAATTATACAGAACACTTTAATATAATTATACAGAACACTTTAATATAATTATACAGAAGACTTTAATATAATTATACAGAACACTTTAATATAATTATACAGTACACTTTAATATAATTATACAGAACACTTTAATATAATTATATGGAACACTTTAATATAATTATACGGAACACTTTAATATAATTATATGGAACACTTTAATATAATTATACAGAACACTTTAATATAATTATATGGAACACTTTAATATAATTATACAGAACACTTTAATATGATTATACAGAACACTTTAATATGATTATACAGAACACTTTAATATAATTATATGGAACACTTTAATATAATTATACAGAAGACTTTAATATAATTATACAGAACACTTTAATATAATTATATGGAACACTTTAATATAATTATACAGAACACTTTAATATAATTATATGGAACACTTTAATATAATTATACAGAACACTTTAATATAATTATATGAAACACTTTAATATAATTATATGAAACACTTTAATATAATTATATGGAACACTTTAATATAATTATACGGAACACTTTAATATAATTATACGGAACACTTTAATATAATTATATGAAACACTTTAATATAATTATACGGAACACTTTAATATAATTATATGAAACACTTTAATATAATTATATGGAACACTTTAATATAATTATACAGAACACTTTAATATAATTATATGAAACACTTTAATATAATTATACGGAACACTTTAATATAATTATATGAAACACTTTAATATTATTATATGGAACACTTTAATATAATTATACAGAACACTTTAATATAATTATACGGGACACTTTAATATAATTATACAGAACACTTTAATATAATTATACGGGACACTTTAATATAATTATACGGAACACTTTAATATAATTATACAGAACACTTTAATATAATTATACGGAACACTTTAATATAATTATATGGAACACTTAAATATAATTATACAGAACACTTTAATATAATTATACGGGACACTTTAATATAATTATACGGGACACTTTAATATAATTATACAGAACACTTTAATATAATTATATGGAACACTTTAATATAATTATACAGAACACTTTAATATAATTATATGGAACACTTTAATATAATTATACAGAACACTTTAATATAATTATACAATACACTTTAATATAATTATACTGAACACTTTAATATAATTATACGGAACGCTTTAATATAATTATACAGAACACTTTAATATAATTATACAGAAGACTTTAATATAATTATACAGAACACTTTAATATAATTATACAGGACACTTTAATATAATTATACGGAACACTTTAATATAATTATACGGAACACTTTAATATAATTATACAGTACACTTTAATATAATTATACAGAACACTTTAATATAATTATATGGAACACTTTAATATAATTATACGGAAAACTTTAATATAATTATATGGAACACTTTAATATAATTATACAGAACACTTTAATATAATTATATGGAACACTTTAATATAATTATACTGAACACTTTAATATAATTATACGGAACGCTTTAATATAATTATACAGAACACTTTAATATAATTATACAGAAGACTTTAATATAATTATACAGAACACTTTAATATAATTATACAGAACACTTTAATATAATAATATGGAACACTTTAATATAATTATACGGAACACTTTAATATAATTATAAAGAACACTTTAATATAATTATATGGAACACTTTAATATAATTATACAGAACACTTTAATATAATTATATTGAACACTTTAATATAATTATACAGAACACTTTAATATAATTATACGGAACACTTTAATATAATTATATGGAACACTTTAATATAATTATATGGAACACTTTAATATAATTATACGGAACACTTTAATATAATTATACGGGATACTTTAATATAATTATATGGAACACTTTAATATAATTATACAGAACACTTTAATATAATTATATAGAACACTTAAATATAATTATACAGAACACTTTAATATAATTATACGGGACACTTTAATATAATTATACAGGACACTTTAATATAATTATACAGAACACTTTAATATAATTATATGGAACACTTTAATATAATTATACAAAACACTTTAATATAATTATATGGAACACTTTAATATAATTATACAGAACACTTTAATATAATTATACAATACACTTTAATATAATTATACTGAACACTTTAATATAATTATATGAAACACTTTAATATAATTATATGAAACACTTTAATATAATTATACGGAACACTTTAATATAATTATACAGAACACTTTAATATAATTATACGGAACACTTTAATATAATTATACGGAACACTTTAATATAATTATATGGAACACTTTAATATAATTATACAGAACACTTTAATATAATTATATAGAACACTTTAATATAATTATACAGAACACTTTAATATAATTATACAGAACACTTTAATATAATTATACAGAAGACTTTAATATAATTATACGGAACACTTTAATATAATTATATGGAACACTTTAATATAATTATACAGAACACTTTAATATAATTATACAGAAGACTTTAATATAATTATACGGAACACTTTAATATAATTATATGAAACACTTTAATATAATTATACAGAAGACTTTAATATAATTATACGGAACACTATAATATAATTATACGGGACACTTTAATATAATTATACAGAAGACTTTAATATAATTATACGGAACACTTTAATATAATTATACAGAAGACTTTAATATAATTATACGGAACGCTTTAATATAATTATACAGAACACTTTAATATAATTATACGGAACGCTTTAATATAATTATACAGAACACTTTAATATAATTATACAGAAGACTTTAATATAATTATACAGAACACTTTAATATAATTATACAGAACACTTTAATATAATTATACAGAACACTTTAATATAATTATACGGGACACTTTAATATAATTATACGGAACACTTTAATATAATTATACGGAACACTTTAATATAATTATACAGAACACTTTAATATAATTATACAGAAGACTTTAATATAATTATACAGAACACTTTAATATAGTTATACGGGACACTTTAATATAATTATACGGAACACTTTAATATAATTATATGGAAGACTTTAATATAATTATATGGAACACTTTAATATAATTATACAGAACACTTTAATATAATTATATGGAACACTTTAATATAATTATACAGAACACTTTAATATAATTATACAGAAGACTTTAATATAATTATATGGAACACTTTAATATAATTATACGGAACACTTTAATATAATTATACAGAACACTTTAATATAATTATACAGAACACTTTAATACAATTATATGGAACACTTTAATATAATTATACGGAACACTTTAATATAATTATATGGAACATTTTAATATGATTATACAGAACACTTTAATATAATTATATGGAACACTTTAATATAATTATACAGAACACTTGAATATAATTATACGGAACACTTTAATATAATTATACGGAACACTTTAATATAATTATACAGAACACTTTAATATAATTATACAGAACACATTAATATAATTATACAGAACACTTTAATATAATTATACAGAAGACTTTAATATAATTATACAGAACACTTTAATATAATTATACGGGACACTTTAATATAATTATACAGAAGACTTTAATATAATTATACGGAACGCTTTAATATAATTATACAGAACACTTTAATATAATTATACGGAACGCTTTAATATAATTATACAGAACACTTTAATATAATTATACAGAACACTTTAATATAATTATACAGAACACTTTAATATAATTATACGGAACACTTTAATATAATTATATGGAACGCTTTAATATAATTATACAGAACACTTTAATATAATTATACGGAACGCTTTAATATAATTATACAGAACACTTTAATATAATTATACAGAACGCTTTAATATAATTATACAGAACGCTTTAATATAATTATACGGAACACTTTAATATAATTATATGGAACACTTTAATATAATTATACGGAACACTTTAATATGATTATACGGAACACTTTAATATAATTATACAGAACACATTAATATAATTATACAGAACACTTTAATATAATTATACAGAACACTTTAATATAATTATATGAAACACTTTAATATAATTATACAGAAGACTTTAATATAATTATACGGAACACTTTAATATAATTATACGGGACACTTTAATATAATTATACAGAAGACTTTAATATAATTATACGGAACGCTTTAATATAATTATACAGAACACTTTAATATAATTATACGGAACGCTTTAATATAATTATACAGAACACTTTAATATAATTATACGGAACACTTTAATATAATTATACAGAAGACTTTAATATAATTATACAGAACACTTTAATATAATTATACAGAACACTTTAATATAATTATACAGAACACTTTAATATAATTATACGGGACACTTTAATATAATTATACGGAACACTTTAATATAATTATACGGAACACTTTAATATAATTATACGGAACACTTTAATATAATTATACAGAAGACTTTAATATAATTATACAGAACACTTTAATATAATTATACGGGACACTTTAATATAATTATACGGAACACTTTAATATAATTATATGGAACACTTTAATATAATTATACGGAACACTTTAATATAATTATATGGAACACTTTAATATAATTATACAGAACACTTTAATATAATTATATGGAACACTTTAATATAATTATACAGAACACTTTAATATAATTATACAGAAGACTTTAATATAATTATATGGAACACTTTAATATAATTATACGGAACACTTTAATATAATTATACAGAACACTTTAATATAATTATACAGAACACTTTAATATAATTATACGGAACACTTTAATATAATTATACGGAACACTTTAATATAATTATATGGAACACTTTAATATAATTATACGGAACACTTTAATATAATTATACAGAACACTTTAATATAATTATACAGAACACTTTAATATAATTATACGGAACACTTTAATATAATTATACGGAACACTTTAATATAATTATATGGAACACTTTAATATAATTATACAGAACACTTTAATATAATTATATGGAACACTTTAATATAATTATACAGAACACTTTAATATAATTATACAGAAGACTTTAATATAATTATACGGAACACTTTAATATAATTATATAGAACACTTTAATATAATTATATGGAACACTTTAATATAATTATACAGAACACTTTAATATAATTATACGGAACACTTTAATATAATTATATGGAACACTTTAATATAATTATACGGAACACTTTAATATGATTATACGGAACACTTTAATATAATTATACAGAACACTTTAATATAATTATACAGAAGACTTTAATATAATTATACGGAACACTTTAATATAATTATACAGAACACTTCAATATAATTATACGGGACACTTTAATATAATTATACGGAACACTTTAATATAATTATACAGAACACTTTAATATAATTATACAGAAGACTTTAATATAATTATACAGAACACTTTAATATAATTATATGGGACACTTTAATATAATTATACGGAACACTTTAATATAATTATACAGAACACTTTAATATAATTATACAGAACACTTTAATATAATTATACGGAACACTTTAATATAATTATACGGAACACTTTAATATAATTATACGGAACACTTTAATATAATTATACGGAACACTTTAATATAATTATACAGAACACTTTAATATAATTATACGGAACACTTTAATATAATTATATGGAACACTTTAATATAATTATACGGAACACTTTAATATAATTATACGGGACACTTTAATATAATTATACGGAACACTTTAATATAATTATACGGAACACTTTAATATAATTATACGGAACACTTTAATATAATTATACAGAACACTTTAATATAATTATACGGAACACTTTAATATAATTATATGGAACACTTTAATATAATTATACAGAACACTTTAATATAATTATACGGAACACTTTAATATAACAAATTTTTTTACGGATTTTGTACGAGTGGACATAAAATGCTTCTCATCGTAGATTTTGATTTTATTTTATTTGACTAAATGTGAGTTTATCAACGTCTATTTCCCCAAAGCTTTTGGTACTTATGCAGATTAGGACCCAAGCTAAAATCGACTTCGCGTCGGTAGTTTCTGGATGTTTACCTAGACGGTCGCAAAATGCCGAAGCGCTTATCCAATCAGAATGCGAGAAAATAAGCAGACAACAAGTTAACATTTTAATTGATTGAATCGCGAAATTCACTAATTGGAAATTGTGGCGCGAGGTGTCTACCGAACGCCATGTGTACCAATACGGCAAAGTTGCTAGACTACAGCAGGCAAAGGTCTTTTAGGAATTAAAAATGGAGGAAGGCATCATTAATTAACAAACAATTTATAAAACCACAATTTTACAAGAATATAAAGGTTAGTTTTGGTGAAGAAATGTTCATTGTAAAGTTTATACAACTTGTGTTCTTTGTTAGAAATTGTTCAGTCAATAAGCATGACACGAGGGCTAAAGGTGTGTATGTCTCTTTGTTGGTGCGTGTAAGCGGTAATGTGATACTGTGTGTGTGAGTCATTGCGGTTTGCGTCTATTCACCTAACTTCTTGTCTGTGTGTGTGAGTAGGAAAGCTTGTACGTAAGTCTTTGTCCTGTTTTTCTTGTCGCCCCCCCCCCCCCCGCCCCCCCCCCTCCCCGGTCAAAACGGCCGGGGCTGGAGTGGAAGATGTACTTCTTGTGTGTTCCTTCATGGTGCGTCTCATGGGTCTGTCTGGCGAACTCTGATTATTTCTTCGTTCTTATAGGGGTTATGGGGTTCGCGTTGGTTTATTACTTTGGTATCGACTTGTTAGCTTTTGATTGGTTAGAATTCCTCGGTCAAAACGTTTCTGCTACGAACCCTTGCTTCTAGTGAGTGAAAAGAAAAGCATATCCAAACGGAGCAGAGAAAGAGAGGGGTAGCAATTTGAGCCATTTGCGTTTTGGCGTTCGTTCAGATCGCGTCTCGTCCACCACAAAATAAAAATTGATCAAACCGATAATGAATTTGAACAAGTTAGCAGAGGTTATTATGTCTCCCAAAGGAGTGATTCAATTTGATCAGGAAAAAAAAAACCTGATAGCTAAAGAAAAAAATTAGGTAAAATACAAACTTTTCATGCAGAAAAAAACATTTCATAACACTAACCTGGTACTTATCCAGATTAGGACCCAAGTTAACCCTAACATAAGTCTATTTTGATTTGGGTCCTAATTTGGATAAGTATCCCCTAACTATAACCCCTAACACCGTTTTTACACTTGTTCAGTGATATTTTTCTTCAGAAAAAAATTTAACGTGTAAAAAAAAACATCCAGCCTCGTTTTGGAATTTTTGGATGCACGCAACTGACTCTTCATTCGGATTTTTCCGGACGTTTACGTAAACATCCGGAAACTCCCAACACCAAGTCGATTTTAGCTTGGGTCCTAATCTGTATAAGTACCAGACTTTTTTATATATACTTTAAAAACACAAAATGCATGCTAAAATATACTTTAGTTCTGGGATTGAGTTATGTTTGAAAAGAAAATATGTTTTAATTTTTCTTATTAGCCGTAATTTCTAATTTTTATTACTTTGGTAAACAAGGAATGTTTCCACTGAAACATAAGGGGCTACTGTGATTAAGGGCAAGATTTTTAGGGGCATCCTAAGTGGGAAGTTGTGCAGCAAGATATTTGTTCACATTACATTTAAATTTCTGCATGTGGGTACAGTCGGGGAAACAGGGAACACGGAGAGAATTCCAAAGGCAAGCGGTCCGCGGAAAGAAACTATTCGAGTAGAAAGTCTTCCCGCACCTGGGACCTCTACAGTGAAGGGGTGGGATTTTGCTGCTGATCACGGGAATTTAAGTTGAGGGGTTACAAGTGCAGTAAGTTTATCGGCGCGCATTCAGTGGAAGTACTTGTAAAAATAAGCACAGGGATGCCACATTGCAGCGATGGGACAAGAGCTGAAGCTTGGTGGACATTGCAGGACCTGTTAGGTTAGAGACCTCTTTTTTTTTTTCACCCTGTCCCAGATGGAGAGGCTAGTGCTTGGAACGCTAGCCCAGATGTTGGTACAATACTCCATACATAGACGAATGATGGTTTTAAATTTATAATTAACTGAACAAGTCAGCCATATCTCTTTTAGCTATTTATGTATTCGTCTCGCTCCTTCTCAATGTAAGTTTATTCAACCATTCTTCTAATATTTCTTAGTGTCTCTGTGAGCATTTAGAGAAAGAGTGACTCTCTTTTTTCAGCATTGCCATCTAGTTTACATACGTGCGTCTGTAAGCACCACAAACATGCATGTACATTCTAGCTAAACGAGTTCTTGCTGTGAATGTTTTACAGGGGATACCAGAGAAGGAGGCTCAGCCAAGCACCTACAATGAAAAAAATGATAGAGTAGAGAAAGACTAGCAACGTCTTCTCTGTGAGAAAGGGGTTGTAGGGAAGTTTGCAAAGTAAATTTTGTACTCTGTCTAGGTAATTTGGTTAAGCTTGGGTTAGGGTTAAAATCAGTATAGTAAGAAAATTTCCTCAAAATATTTTTTAAATTCATAAAAGTGCAGTCGGATTTATGAAAAATATGAAATTCGCCATTTTTTTGAATAAGTTAACTAAAATTGTAAATTCTAAAAATAAAAAATATACAACAAAAAATCGTCAAAACAAATAAAATATTGATAACTTTATAGTTAAATTATAAGTAAACTGACATATAATATGAAATGTTATTACTGAGAAGAAACAAAACAAAAAACAATAATGTTTGACGTTACAGCATTTTTGCTTATATTTCCAATATATTCTGTAGTTTGAAATTCTTGGGTGTTATTGAATATAAAACAAATCAAGAAACTCATAATAGAAATGTTATTACTACAGTGCCCTTAAAACTAACCTCTAACCCTAACCCTAACCATTAACACTAACCTCTAACCTTAACTAACCCTAACCCTAACCATTAACACTAACCTCTAACCTTAACTAACCCTAACCATTAAAACTAACCTCTAACCTTAACTAACCCTAACCCTAACCATTAACACTAACCTCTAACCTTAACTAACCCTAACCCTAACCATAACTAACCATTAACACTAACATCTAACCTTAACTAACCCTAACCCTTAACACTAACCTCTAACCTTAACTAATCCTAACCCTAACCCTTAACACTAACCTCTAACCTTAACTAACCTTAACTAACCCTAACCCCTAACCCTTAACACTTACCCCTTAACCTTAACTAACCTTAACTAACCTTAACTAACCCTAACCCTTAACACTAACCTCTAACCTTAACTAACCCTAACCCTTAACACTAACCTCTAACTTTAACTAACCTTAACTAACCCTAACCCTTAACCCTTAACACTAACCTCTAACCTTAACTAACCCTAACCCTTAACACTAACCTTAACTAACCCTAACCCTTAACACTAACCTCTAACCTTAACTAACCCTAACCCTAACCCTTAACACTAACCTCTAACCTTAACTAACCTTAACTAACCCTAACCCCTAACACTAACCTCTAACCATAACTAACCCTAACCTTAACACTAACCTCTAATCTTAACTAACCTTAACTAACCTTAACCCCTAACCCGTAACCCTAACCTCTAACCTTTAATCCTAACTAACCCAAATGGCCTTGACTAAAAAATCGACTTCTCAAACTAATCAGAAATGGTCTATTCTTTTTTTTTCTTTATGGAAGTTGCTTCAGACAAGGCATGAAGTTTTTAGGGAATATTAAATTCACTAACGGTCCCCAGTCGCATGTATATTGCGGTCAGAGGAGATGACGACGTTAGGTTTTGCAGCTCTCGCAGGGAGGTGTTAATGTCCTCCCACATACAGCACCTGGTATTCACAAATGATCACCCATATGATACTGACCGGGTTCAATGTTGCTTATATGGACCTTAGTCTTGAAAAGACCAAAACTATAGGTTATGGGAAAACAGTCAGCAGGAAGAGAGTTTCACAAGACTGCAGTTCTTGGAAAGAATCTATAGGAATAGAAAGATGTATTACAACGAGATATCGAAACAGCGAATTGATGAAGACCACTAGACCAACGAGTCAAACGAGCTTGGACAAAGGAAGCAGGGAATAAATCAGACAATTCTGAAGAACACGTCTCATAATAGTAATATTCTCTTTCCTACAACCCCTTTCTCAAAGAAGAGATATTGCTAGTCTTTCTCTACTCTATCATTATTTTCGTTGTAGATACTCGACTGAGCTCCAATCTCTAGTTCCCCTGTAAAACTTTCACAGCAAAAACTCGTCTAGCTACAACCACTGTAAAGAATTTTCCTTTCTTCCCCTGTGTACCTAAAAACCCAATGAAACTTCCATGAACAAAGTTTCTTTTCTAGAACTTCCTATCTGTGGAACACAATCCCACGGGGCTGCTTCCTGTCTGACTACAACATGGCTATTTCCATGCCCAATGTTAACAAATACTTTTTGAGTCGTCCTTTTAACTAATCAAATTCTGCTCATCCTACCCATCATTCCAATCCTCTCATGGTGTTGTTCATCGTCCAACTGACAATCTCTGGCCTTGATAAGTAATGACCCATTAGTATGTAAAACCTAACCCTAATCCTAGCTCCCCCAAAGTAGGAAGTACTACCTTGGAGGATGGTATCATGACAAACAAACAGATACTACGTGGAAAATATCACGTGGCGAACATTAAACTGTAAAGACCCCAGATCATTTTTATATAAATCTTTGTTACTACCTTCCCCTCCTCCTCACTCCTCGCCATAGTTAACCCTAACCCTTGTCCTTCTCAAAGGAGGAGGTAATGCTTGATGACAACAGAACAGATACTCCAATACACTCTCTCAAAAAAGAGGTAATGCTTGGGAGGATGATATCATAAGGAACAAACATACAGGGTCTTCAAAATGATGACCTTTGAAGACCCTGTATGTTCGTTCGTTATGATATCATTCTTCCAAGCATTACCTATTTTTTGAGAGAGTGTATTGGAATATCTGTTCTGTTGTCATCAAAATCTTTAACAATTTTAATAACATCAAAACTGTATTTCTTATAATTATAAACTAAAAGAGAAATAAAACTAAAAAAATTGTTTTACTGCATCATTTTTATTACGCCATCTTGTACTACACCATCTTGTTTTACACCATCTTGTACGACGCCATTTTGTTTAACTTTTCTTGAGCATTGGAGAGGACAAAATGCATGCTCACCGGACTTGTCGCCTCCATATTTTTTCTTGTGTGGATTCTAAAAAATTTTTTTAAAAACACAAACAATTGATTGATTAAAGTCATTTATTGAAGAAGACAGTTTTAAAATAACTCCGGAAATTTTGCAAAATAGGATGCTATCGTTTGTGAGTCGTTTGCAGAAATGTGTGGCAAGTAGGAGGCATTTGCTTCAAGACATACATTTTTTTAATATATACCGTTCATAGGACAGAAATACAGTTTTGATATAAAAAAAAAGAGATGATTATTTTTTGAAGACCCTGTATTATTAATATAAAATCACAAGAACTATGTCGGAAATTTAATTAATTGTTTTGTTTTTAAAAGTACGTGAGTAAAACAGGTTATACATGAACATTTAAATTAATGACGTAATTCTGTGGTTTTATATGATTATTTTGAGAACGTTTGAGAATAACTGCTGAAATTTTGGAAAATATGATGTAATCATTTGTGAGCCGTTTGCAGAAATGTGTGGCAAGTAGGGGACATCAAGTTGAATGACATTCATTTTGAATACACATTATTTATTGTGTATAAGTTTTGTTATAATCAGAAATGCAGTTTTGATGCTATTAAGATTTTCATATAGATGTTGACTTTTTGAAGACACTATATAATACACTGCCATCCTCAAGAAGTAGGCACTGCCTTGGAGGATAGTATCATGACCGAACGAACATATACTACACCACGCTCCCCCAAAGGTGGAGGCACTGCCTTGGAAGATAGTATCATGACCGAACGAACATATACTACACCACGCTCCCCCAAAGGTGGAGGCACTGCCTTGGAAGATAGTATCATGACCGAACGAACATATACTACACCACGCTCCCCCAAAGGTGGAGGCACTGCCTTGGAGGATAGTATCATGACCGAACGAACATATACTACACCACGCTCCCCCAAAGGTGGAGGCACTGCCTTGGAGGATAGTATCATGACCGAACGAACATATACTACACCACGCTCCCCCAAAGGTGGAGGCACTTCCTTGGAGGATAGTATCATGACCGAACGAACATATACTACACCACGCTCCCCCAAAGGTGGAGGCACTGCCTTGGAGGATAGTATCATGACCGAACGAACATATACTACACCACGCTCCCCCAAAGGTGGAGGCACTGCCTTGGAGGATAGTATCATGACCGAACGAACATATACTACACCACGCTCCCCCAAAAGTGGAGGCACTGCCTTGGAGGATAGTATCATGACCGAACGAACATATACTACACCACGCTCCCCCAAACGTGGAGGCACTGCCTTGGAGGATAGTATCATGACCGAACGAACATATACTACACCACGCTCCCCCAAAGGTGGAGGCACTGCCTTGGAGGATAGTATCATGACCGAACGAACATATACTACACCACGCTCCCCCAAAGGTGGAGGCACTGCCTTGGAGGATAGTATCATGACCGAACGAACATATACTACACCACGCTCCCCCAAAGGTGGAGGCACTGCCTTGGAGGATAGTATCATGACCGAACGAACATATACTACACCACGCTCCCCCAAAGGTGGAGGCACTGCCTTGGAGGATAGTATCATGACCGAACGAACATATACTACACCACGCTCCCCCAAAGGTGGAGGCACTGCCTTGGAGGATAGTATCATGACCGAACGAACATATACTACACCACGCTCCCCAAAAGGTGGAGGCACTGCCTTGGAGGATAGTATCATGACCGAACGAACATATACTACACCACGCTCCCCCAAAGGTGGAGGCACTTCCTTGGAGGATAGTATCATGACCGAACGAACATATACTACACTATGCTCCCCCAAAGGATGAGGCACTGCCTTGGAGCATGGTATCATGACCGAACGAAAGAACAGATATTACGGAGAAAATATCACATGGCCGGCATTAAACAGAAATGACGTCACATTACTTTTTTATGTTAGACATTTTATCCAGCTTTTCTTGATAATACAGCAAACTTAATTTTAATTATTTCTATTTTATGAGTTTTAAACTTTTTTTATGAGGGTTACGCAAATTGTGGCCATTCCTAGCAATTAAACTTCAATAACAAAAAGGCCACATTTTAGTCTTGAGAGACAATGGCCAATCCCTGTAAGGTAGTCAGGGCGGGGTGGGTCTATAGTGAAGCAATACTTATGTGAGGGTTTTTATCTCCAAAATAAAGTTCAATTCTCATTTGAAGATTAGCACTGAAAGTTGAACTGAGAGCAACAGCTTTTGAAGAAAAGGAACAACAAACGTGTATATAAATTGAACAATTTTATTTAGGCAACTAATAAAGGATGATATACAATGTCATATTTAGGCTGGTGAATCTGTTGTTATATTTGTCCCTTTTCTTCCTGAGATTTTCATGGATAGCTCTGTTTTTGAGGAGAAATCGACTCTAACACTTCTTAGCCTGTCTCATCAAATCTTTCTTAGAGTTCATACATTAGATCCATTGCTTTTTCTGCTTCTCGTAAAGTCGGTCCTCGATTGCTCCAAATACTTTCTCACACCTGCGTCTATTCTCTATCTCTACAAATCTACTATCAGCCCACCTATGAAATACTGTTGTCATATTTGGGCCGGTGATTCTCTATCCCATTTTAGGGTTCTTAATAAGATTCAGAAGCGTATCTGTAACTTCGTTGGCCCCGCCCTTTCTTCTTCTCTGCACCCTCTCTCTTTCACGCACAGACCTGATGTTGCTAGTCTCAGTCTTTTCTATAAATACTAGTATGGCATGTGTTCTTCAGGATTGTCTGATCTATTACCTGTTCCTTTGTTCCAGCTCGTTTTGAGTGGTCTAGTGGTCTTCACCAATTTACTGTTTTTATACCTTGTTATAATACAGCTTCTTATTCCAGTAGCTTCTTTCCAAGAACTGCAGGCTCGTGGAACTCTCTTCCTGCTGACTGTTTTCCTCTTACCTATAGCCTTGGTCTTTTCAAGACTAAGATCAATAGGCATCTTCTGTCTTTGCGACAGGTGGCTTCATGACTTGTCTTGTACGATTTCCTAAAAAAAAAATGATGATGTATATAAGAGGACAAAATACACGATATATCATAAAATGAAAAGTCGTGGACGTAGAATGTATAAAAGGCAGAAAGAAAAACAATTAAACACAGGAAGAAATAAAAACAAACGAGAGATTTTACCGGTTTTCTCGGATTCAGCGAACGTCTTCAAAAACCGTTCTGAAGACGTTCGTTCGTTGATACTAACAAAATCATTAAGATATCTCGTTTGTTTGTTTTATTAATGCATATAACTATATACACATACCTCACATCATATATGCAGAGAGATATTAGAGAGATATTAGAGAGATATTAGAGAGATATTAGACATCTGTTCAAGAGATTACATTAATATTTATCTGGTATCTTATATCAGTTTGTTAAAGATAACCGGTTACATAGATTGAATACGTTGAATTCGTTGCTTGTTTGTGTCTTAAAAGCAATCGTAGTAACGACATCGCCGTTACTGGACCGCACACGGAAAAAGAAAATAACCAGATTTTAAACGAGACAACCGTTGAAAATGAAATATGAAGAACTCATTGAGAATGTTGGCGGTTGTGGATTGTACCAAATCATTATTCTCTCTTTATTGTACGCGATCCCAGTGCTCGATGGACTACAGATCGCCAGTTTTGTTTTTATCGTACCAGAAATAAAACATAGGTAAGAACTAGTAATTTGCTCTTTCTTAGCAGGGCCAATGACGATGCTTCGGAATAGAGGCCGCGTCGTTCTTTTAATAATAACTAGCATATATTCACCCGGCGTTGCCCGTCTGGAGATATTTTGCTGGCCGGAAATAATTTCAAATATAGTCATGTTTACAAGTTTTGCCGTAAAAATTACATTTGGAATATGAGGTCGAGTAATAAAAAAAACTGTTAGCGTGATGGTGTTTTCTTTAAAAACATATTTGTTTACGCTTCGTTTCTGTAAAAAAAAAAACGGCGATACTTTTACAGTTTACGGACTATGCTGAAATAATAACGTTATTATTTAGAAACCCAATATTAACACGGGAGGAGGGCATTGTTAACTATCCTGTATTCTCACCTAATAATTTAACAATCTGTGGTGGATCGAGATGCGATTTGAGCGGACGCCCAAAAGCGAATGGCTTGAATAGCTACCCTCTTACTTTCTCCGGTTAGTTTCGATACGCTCCCATTTTTACTTCCAAAAAAGCAAGTTAGTTTTCACAGCTAATGAATATAGTTTCAAACTTAAAATCTAACACGCCTATGTCAAATTAACAAGCCGATGTGAACTGAGAAACCCCTATAAGAGATGGGGAAATAGACAGGCAAGACCGTCTAACTCGGACGCCTCGAAAGGACCCACAAGAACGTACCCTCCCCAAGCCTTTGGCTGAGGAGGCGAGAAGGAAAGGACATGCCAAAAACCCACGTACAAGTACCCCCACCTCGCGAACATCTACACACGCACTGACAAGAGGTCAGCCGAACAGAAGCAACTTCCTACCTACTTGCACGCACTAACAGAACAAGGTAGATCATTCAAACTCCTCGGCCTAACATTCACAGGTAACATAAATTGGAACATACATAAAACACATTGCCAAGGCTGCTGAAAGGAAAGTGGGTTCCCTCTACCGCGTTAGATAACTCCCTTCACCTGCTAATATCCTATATCTCTACAAGGTCACCATCCGCAACTAGGACGGCACTGCACATCCGCGACTAGGACGGCACTGCACAAATCTGCTGGGCACACTACGTGCTGACCTGAAGCAGGCGGGACTAGGACCACTACGTACAGCGAAACAACTTCATTGCCTACGACAACTTGCGCATGACAAGGCCAGATGGCCTGGGACTAGCATGGAGGACTGATTGCAGCTACGGGATGTCATTTGACTACCGTAGCCGCAGAACACAGTTTTAATAATAATAAATCACCATCCGCATATGCATAGAGTATTGTTGTCACATCTAATCTGGTGCACCATCCACTAGTCTCTCCTTCTTACAGGGTCCAAAAATGAGTCTCTAATCTAATAGGTTCCTCACTAGTCACTATCCACCAAGCTCCAGCCCTTGCCCAATCGGCGAAATGATGCATCCATGTGCTTGTTTTACAAGTACTACAATGGAATGTGCTCCGACGAACTTGCTGCTCTCCTGCCCTCTCGACGTAAATACACCCGACCAACTCCACAATCAGTTAAATCCCATCCGTCCACTGTGGAGGTCCCCAGATGCCGGAGAGCTTTCTACTCTAATAGCTATTTCCTCGAACTGACAGCTTTTGGAACTCTCTCCCTGCTCCCTGTTTCCCTGACTGTACCGACATGCAGAAATTTAAACATAATGTAAACAAACATCACACTGCACAACTCCTCACTTAGGGTACCCCCATTAATTTCTGGCCACTAATCCACATTAGCCCC
>OY744540.1:21974460-21991960 GCA_963556195.1 Sepiola atlantica | reverse complement strand
TCGGCTTCACTTTACTGTCATCCCAATATAATAAACTACTCATTTCTTATAAAATCCCTTGTGTCACTGTTGTTTCTTCAGGCTGTTTGTTTTTGACATCTTCTCTTAAACCAAAAGTGGAATTCGGGAACACATAACCATTTTTAAAATTTTTCTTTTGTTCTCATTAAAATATTTCTGCTGATAACGCATTTTCTTGTGTAACGCATCACAGTCGGTTCATAGCAGTATATATATATATATATATATATATATATATATATATATATATATATATATATATATATATAATATTTGTTATTGTTTATTATCTATGTACGTATACGTTTCGTCCTTTTTCAATCGGGACTCATCAGCATAGAGATATGACTATTCACTACCGGTCATGCGATTCGAAACCTCGGACCTCAAGTATTTTTCAACTCCAGTCCGACGTCGCTAATCACTGGGCCAATTGTAAACAGCGAATAAACTATGATAATTTTAACACTTTAACGCCGACTTTGACGTCAAGGCATTCTACTTCTATTAAGGGAAGGAATGATGCATTATAAGCAAGTATATATATATATATATATATATATATATATATATATATATATATATATATATATATATCAATAAATAAATGCGAAAATTGGACCAATTTCTCCCACTAACAGTAAAGCCAGAACGTTCTATTTCAAGTCAATTCAACTTGACTCAATATACAGACCATTTTTTTTTATATACCGGTTATGTATCTATGATATTAATCGTTAATTTAACTAATTTGCATATTGGCTTTGAAAAATGACATTTTATTAATTAACTATCATTTGTTATTGCTTTTTTTAATTCAATGATTGTTCTGATTTTTACATAACAAATAGTTTTGTTTTGCAAATTGTTTCATGTCCTGGACAAATATTTAGTATTTGTGTTCAAATCTTCCTTTCTTTAGAGGGACTGACCTGATTTTAAACAAGTTGCAAGTGAACAGATTAATTGATTTCTTTTTCCATCAGACACATTTAAAAGATAAACAAATTTTTACCGAAATGGCAAAAATGTTAATGTTTATCTATAAGAATAAATGAGAACGGTTTTGTTTCGTGTTTCCAACAAAGTTGATGATGTACGGTTTTCATTTGATAACCATCTCTGATGACGGGAGATTTTTGTTTACGGCCTCAATTTTTTCAAGTATGTTTGGAATTCTCATAGAAACATGTGTTTGCTTTTCTTTGCTTCGAAACTGACGTTAAATCACAACATGATACAACTTTTATCTGTCAATTTATGTATCTATAGGTGTGTGTGTGTGTGAGGATAAAATGCATGATATAACATAAAATAAAATGCCATGAACGACAAGAAAAAGACAATATCAAGGGAGGCGCGAGAGCGCTCTATCCCTTAATAGACTACACGAATGGCCTATGCTGGAAATTTCATTTCTTTGATCAATCATAACTAAAAAACCAATGAACCAAATTAGTTAAAACTTTGCACGCAATTTTTATTTGATAGGTTCCATAAGTGTGTAGAATTTCAGCATCATTGGCCAAGGCAACCCAGAGATCCAGAAAGTTCAATCATGAAATCATGTTATCTGTGTGTACGTACGTACGTATGTGCCACCCTGTATCTCATCAACTATTTGATGGATTCAGCTGATGTTTGGCAGAGATAGAGGTTCTAGAGTCTAGTTGATGGCATTTTAATTTCAGTTTACCATATACCTTAGTTTTCCAGAAAATTCCAAAAAACCTTAAAAATGACCAATATTCATACACTTTATTCTATATCTTATCGACCATTTGATGGATTCAGCTGATTTTGGACAAAGATAAAGGTTCTAGTGTCTAGTTGATGGCATTTTAATTTCAGTTTACCATATACCTTGATTAGTCAAACTACCAACTATATCAGTTATGAGAAGGCATTGTATTGAGGCATAGCCTTTACAAAAGTAGTGACACTCCATGAAAAATGCCAGTATACTGAAATCATATGCCCTTAATAGGGTTAAGATGAAAATTCATATACACTAAATGTACAAAAGCAAGGAAATTCTCAAATGTTTACACTTTTATTGTCATTAAGGGTATGCGAGCACAACAGGGCTATGTATTTTACTGGTAAGAATTTTTCTTCAGCGCACCTCACACACTTCATCCACTCATGCATAGAGATTTATACTGTAGTGATGTGATAATGAAATGGTTTGGTTGATATGTAGTCATACCCTTAATGACAATAAAAGTGTAAAAATTTGGGAATTTCATATGATTTCATTATACTGGCATTTTTCATGGAATATATGTATATTTTAAATATTAAAGTGACTTTCACCTACAGACGACGTACTAGCACATATGATGATTGACTACAAATTGCTCAGTTGGTTGCAGTCCCATCACATTTCTCCACGTTCATCTCTTCCACCGTGACTGGGTAAGTGGCTTTTTTGACCAGCAGTAGATCTGCATGAGCTGATAGATGCAGAAATGTGACATATGGTTGGCAGGTGAGATCGCAGAGAGACAAATGCACATCATTGGATTATAGTGGCAAACCCTTTTACAACATGAATATCACTCTCCGAGTCTCCATGATTATAAGCCCTGACATGCCAAGGCAAGATGACCGATAATCACTTTAGCCGCACGTTTTACATCAGTTTCCTGTATCAAGATGAGTTTCCACTGTACTGATTGAGGAGTCCCTTCCACCAAAGTCGTTATTATCGGGATGGCTGCTGAGGAAAACTCTCCTCAGCTGTTCAACAATCCCAAACGGTAGCATATCAAAGAATTTTTGACAACTAAGCACGTGATCTTCTTATCGCGAAAAGAAAATCTTTGGAACAGACAGGCGAGACGCGTCCTTTTTCCTTGAAATCTCACCAGCTAAGGTAGGGAAAAGCTTCGCCCGGAAATCACATGGTTTCCTGATTTCTGTCTGCTGTCACCTTTGACCCTTAAACTCAAAACAACCGGCCCTCGCTGTGTAGCACAAATGTTCCGTCTTTAAGAAACAATTCAGTTAATAAAAATAGTTTAATTATATATTTGCGCTATTTACGTTCTGTTCTTATGGACTTACTTTTTTTACTTTTCGTATATTTGTCGTGTGTTGTAAACTATTTAATTTGTATCTAATGGAGATATGGTATGTGTCTGTCTGAAGTCGAAACTATGCTATCATTTCTATTGAGATTTGATCTCTGTCTGAAGTCGAAACTATAGTATTACTTCTATTAATAATAGAGATTTGGTATCTGTCTGTCTGAAGCCGAAACTATAGTATTACTTCTATTAATAATGGAGATTTGGTATCTGTCTGTCTGAAGCCAAAACTATAGTATTACTTCTATTAATAATGGAGATTTGGTATCTGTCTGTCTGAAGCCGAAACTATAGTATTACTTCTATTGATAATGGAGATTTGGTATCTGTCTGTCTGAAGCCGAAACTATAGTATTACTTCTATTAATAATGGAGATTTGGTATCTGTCTGTCTGAAGCCGAAACTATAGTATTACTTCTATTAATAATGGAGATTTGGTATCTGTCTGTCTGAAGTCGAAACTATACTATTACTTCTATTAATAATAGAGATTTGGTATCTGTCTGTCTGAAGTCGAAACTATACTATTACTTCTATTAATAATGGAGATTTGGTATCTGTCTGTCTGAAGCCGAAACTATAGTATTACTTCTATTAATATTGGAGATTTGGTATCTGTCTGTCTGAAGCCGAAACTATAGTATTACTTCTATTAATAATGGAGATTTGGTATCTGTCTGTCTGAAGCCGAAACTATAGTATTACTTCTATTAATAATGGAGATTTGGTATCTGTCTGTCTGAAGCCGAAACTATAGTATTATTTCTATTAATAATGGAGATTTGGTATCTGTCTGTCTGAAGCCGAAACTATAGTATTACTTCTATTAATAATGGAGATTTGGTTTGGTATGGTATGGTTTGGTAGTTTTGTTTTACGGCATATCAACCCTTTTTGGGTTATTTAATGCCGAATCTGGTCTTGTTTTCTTCTCTTTTTTGTTTCCTTCCCCTTTTAATATCTGTTTCTATTTAACCCATAGTTGGGACCCTAACAGGTACTACCACTCCGGGTCAGGGTGGACCTGGGAGCAATGGTAATTAAGAGGAGGCTCCACATTCCCCAAAGTCCGTAAGCCGGATCTCACCATCGGATGTAGTTTAAGGTCATATCCAGGACCGGGAGTAGGGTAGGAAAAATAAAAATAAAAAAGGGGAGGGAGAAAGGGAGAGGGGCTGTTGTTTTTGTTTTGGGTTTTGTAGAACATAATTAAGTTTTACAAAAAAAAAACAAAAAAAAAAACAAACGTCAATGTAGGTGAATTTCGTCTCAGGGAGCCACAGGACAGTCTGATCTGGTATCACCAGGGAGATTTCGTATCTGTCTGTCTGAAGCCGAAACTATAGTATTAATTCTATTAATTGTACTATCTTTCAATGCTCAATTCAGGGAGGGGTTAGTGTAGTATCTGTTGTATTGTCATAAGAGCATTCCCTTAGGTATTACCTCATCTATTGGGGCCAGTGTAATATATGTTCGTACGTCATGATACCATCCTCCCAGGCATTAGTTTCTCCTTTTTGCATGTGTGTGGGGTAATCTAGTGTCTGTTCTGTTATCATAAGACCATCCTTCCAGTGTTTACCTCCTCCTTTCAAAGGTGCTGTGTAGTATATGTTCGGTGATCATATATAATAGTAAAAATATGCTCCCCTCCTGGTCGCATATCATTGCTAATCTATTATTAATGGAGGTTTGGTATGTGTTTGCCTGAAACAGAAACTATATTATTACTATATTTTAATGTTCAATTTTTTATTTTTTTTTTATTTTTTAACATAGTTCACCCCAAACAAGGCAGGCCGCCACTGTAGACGTAAGGGGCTACTGAGAAAAAGAAAAGGAGAGAAGGTAGGGGGTGGTCAATCTAGATTGGGATCAGCGCAGCGAGGTGTCTGTTTACATTAGTTTTCGAGCCTCAAGGGAAGGTGGGGGTAGTGTAGTATCTGTTCTCTTGTCATGATACCATATTCCCAGGCATCACCACTTTAGTTTTGTTTGGAGGTGAGGTAGTGTATTCTGTTGTCATGAGACCATTTTGTTTGGGGGGGGGGCAGTGTTATATGGTCGTTCGTCATAATATTATCCTCCCAAGCATGATCTCTTTGGTGTTATGTAGTATCTGTTCTGTGATCATGAGACTATCGACCCAGATATTACTTCCTTCATTTGGGTGCAGTTCGTTCGTCATATTTACTTGCGAGTTTTAATACAATATATTTGTCTAGATCTCTGACGAGGCTTGTTGTACCAAAGCAAAATTATTAGATAAAAAAGTCAAGATGAAAAAAAAAAAAATATTATTTTGATTTTAATAAAAATATCTGCTCTAACACATGTTTTTTTGAAGGCATTTTGCCTCTTTCTTTTAAAATTTTAAAGATGCTTAAAAAATGAACTTTCCTAAATTTATACCTACCAGCGACCATGCGCGATTTAAGTTCAAATTTAAAAGAGACATTTACACCGTTAAGTCCACACAACATCGGACGTCACTTCTACAAGACCAGGAAGGATTGTTACGAAAAAAAAATAAGGTTAATACTTTTAATTTGTCTAGATCTTTGCCGAGGCTTGTTGTACCAAGCGAAATTATTAGAAAAAAACGTCAAAGATGAAATATATATATATATATATATATATATATATATATATATATTATTTTGATTTTAATAAAAAGTATCTGCATCTAACACATGTTTTTTTGAAGGCATTTTGCCTCTTTCTTTAAGTTTAAAATTTTAAAGATGCTTAAAAGAATGAACTTTCCCACATTTATATATATATATATATATATATATATATATATATATATATATATATATATATATATATATATATATAGCACCTCTCCCTAGCCAGGGATTGAACCTTCAACCATCTATTTGATAGTTCTATCCATTTGCCAAGAAGCGCCTGCAAATGCTATCTCCAGTATCTATTTATATAAACACCGACCGCTGCTTCCACCGTGCTCAATTTGTTTATTTACAAAGAGCTTTGCATTACGCTAAGAAGCAGCAGGAGACATCACTCAACGGCAAGGGAAGGGGGGGGGCTTATGTAGTCATTACAGACGGACTGTTTCACTGTATCACAGCTCATCAATGCGGCTAGATTAGCACCTCTCCCTTGCCAGAGAAACGAACCATAAACCTTCTAGTTCTATCTATTAAGGCCAACGTAAGAAGTGCTCGTAAATGTTATCTTCAATGTCTACTTATCACGAGACAATTAAAAGTCAAATTAAAAAATCACAAAATAAATCCATAATAGTAACTGGTATATCTTTATGAGATTCTGTAAAGAATGTGGCAAAGTTAGACATCGGGAAGATATTTTATTCTCTAAACAAAAACGGAATGTCTGAATATAATAGAGAAATAAAATACAGTGATACGGGATTTGCTTATTAATAGACTAATATATATATATATATATAGTTCATGTATCCACATGAAATTTTATAAGGAATAAATTTCATAATAAATAAATAAACAAATAAGTAAAAAAAACTAAACTAAACAAAAACCCAACAATTTAAAAATTAAAACCTAAAATAGAAATACAAGGAACCACGTGTTAAAATAAATTCAGCCATTATATTGATACAACAAAGGAAACAGGATATAGGCCAATCTATAGAAAACAGAACAATAGAACAGGATATAGGAAGTAACACTAACCACACCTTTGTTCGTGGGAAGCCCAACGATTGGCTGAGAGAACAACAAAGAATCTGATTGGTTAACTAGCTAGCCGTGTATATAAAAAAAAAAACACCCGGCAAAATAACTCCATGCATTTTAGCCTGAAGATCCCCCCGGGGCTGAAACGCATATATAGTCATCCACATACAGACGTATCACAGTTCTTCAGTGCAGCTAAACCAGCTAGTGCCTTAAGCCGGGATTGAAACTCGACAGTCGAACTAACAGTCAGCGCCTCAACCCCTGCACTATCATACGACACTGATTGAATGTAAATGATATCTCAATATAAACATTGTCAAGTGCTGGCAGCTTGAATTAGTTTTACGCAATGAGCTATGCCTTAAAGCTAATATTATAATAAATATTTTTTACATTATTATCCACATAGATATATGTTTCATCTTTTTGGGGAATCGTCAGTGTGGAGATAACTGTTCAACTGGTTGCACAGTTTGAAACCCTAACACAAGTCACCTTTTAATAAAAGCCTGAATTCTTTGTTCATGCAGCCAACCCAACATCTATGTGGAAAGCAGAGAATTAAAGTCTATTTATGTCTGTACAAGCGAACATCTAGTAAGCTCTCACACAATGTTCGACATCACCAAAAGACGAAACTGGCATCTACGTATTCATTTGGCAGCTATTTTAATTCCGTTAAATGGCATTATTACACAACGAGCTTCATTAACAACTGAAGCACAAGATCAAGTGACACCATGTCGTTAAAACAAAAGAGGAAGAAAAAAAATTGTTTGTATTATCCTGATGTTTATTTTTAAAAAAAGTCTGTGCATTTTTACTGGTTTCCAAAACCGTTTCAAATTACAAATTTAAATGCATTTGATACAGTGGAACTATTTTACTAATACTTATAACGCGCGACCAGGGCACACCACTTGGGGACATTATTACACAACAAGCTTCGTTAACAACTGAAATACAAGATCATGCGACACCATGTCGTTAAAAAAGAGGAAGAAAATAAAATTGTCTATTATCCTGATGAAGATTCCTGTGTGAATCGAAAATTTGAATTACAAATAAATAATATGTTTATTTTTTTTTTTTTAAGTCTGCATTTTTACTGGTTTCTTAAACATTTTCAAATTACAAATTTAAATGCATTCTATACAGTGGAAGTATTTTACTAATATATATATATATATATATATATATATATATATATATATATATATATATATATATATATATATATATATATATATATATATATAATTAATCAAGTTCAGATGTATTTCTTAAATACACTTGAAACCAATATTTTTAAAAAAATTCTCAATACTAGGTAGAATCTTATAAATATTTATTATATAAACATTCGTGTGGCTTACACAACTGCAATCGTGTTTCGGCGAGATCGCATCATCGGAGCCTAAATAATTATCTTGCTCCACATCAAATTGTGAGTTATATTATGTAATACATTTTAACATTTTAATCGGACTTGGGCGATTAATTGTAGATAATTATTTTGGCTTTATATATATATATATATATATATATATATATATATATATATATACCTTATTTTTTAATTCCCAATCTATTCAGCCAATAAATAATAGTCATTTATATTTAATTGTAATAATATAAAATAATTACTCCTAACGAAGAAAGCTATTTTATTTATATATTTTATTTTATACTCACTAACAATTATATATATATATATATATATATATATATATATATATATATATATATATATATATATATATATATATATATAGCTTTCTTCGTTAAGAGTAATTATTTTATATTGTTACAATTAAATATAAATGACTATTATTTATTGGCTGAATAGATTCAGTTGTAAATGTACAATTTATGAAAAGCCGTTAGCGACGCAGTTGTTCCGATTCATATCTTAAAATAATAATAGTGACGAGATCGCTGTTCTTATTCCGAACAAGACACGGGAAAGGAATAGCCTGAAATTAGCCAGTTTTTTTAAGAAACAATCGTGAAAATGAAATATGAAGACCTACTTGAGAACGTTGGCGGCTGTGGATTGTACCAAAAGCTTATGCTCTCTTTATTGTACGCGATCCCGGTGCTCGATGGACTACAGATCAGCAGTTTTGTTTTTACCGTACCAGAAGTAAGACATAGGTAAGTACTAGTAATTTGCTCGTTGTTTGTAGGATCGAGAGCGGTGCTTTGGAATAGAGGCTGCGTCGTTTTTTTTTATAATAATTTGAAAAAAATAGAAATCATATCCCCAAAAACTTCAAATGATTACAACGTTTAAAGCACGTTTATTGAGAAAAGTGCACAATAATTACTTTTAGTGGCAATATATATATATATATATATATATATATATATATATATAAATTTTTTTTAGCTTTTAGTCGTATTCAATCACTTCCACGTTTTACTCTGATGAGTGTGGACGAAAACCGGTTCAGTACATTAATTAATTTCTTTTTAATCGTTTTCTCTCGTTTTTATATTTGTTTAATCTCATTCGACCCTCCAAAAAAATGTCCCAAACGTCCGTATTCCTATCCGTTATCAAATTTTGTACCACGAAAAAAATTTATTTAAATATATATATATATATATATATATATATATATATATATATATATATATATATATATATATATATATATATATATATATATATATATATAAAGCAAAGTAATATAATTACTGTAAAAATTAAATTGACTTACATGAGTGATTTTCCACTGAACGACTTGGGACTTAAGGTGTTTTTTTTGTTTATATATATATTTTTTTATATAGTTTTAATGGTTGAGAAACTTTCGAGACTATATATATATATATATATATATATATATATATATATATATATAGAGAGAGAGAGAGAGAGAGAGAGATGTGAGTATTGTTTTGTATTTTTCCTCTAGACACAACATAAAATTTCTTTCAGTTTATACTTCAGACCTGTTTGGGTGGATGTTTTTGTCTTTTGTTCCATGCATACTTAGGCAGACTTGTGCTATTTGTGTGCGCTTTTTGTGTATTATAAATTACATCATTCTTGCATAACCCTTTGCATGATTACCTGCCCTTGCAAATTATCTGCCCTTGACTTCTGTCCAACTGTAGCAAATGGAAGCATAGTCATCGAAGTGACTTGTACGATACGGAAAATGTAAAAATATTTGTAATTAAAGTTCTACTGGATAATTTTTCCTAATTTTTTTTTAACATTGAACAATAAAATACCAGTGAGTAAGTACATAATATTATTTTCACACATAAATAAGTTTTCCGTTAGGCCGAAACTGCGTAACAAGCACCGATTTATGTTATACCGGTTATGAAATAAGTATTAGCTACCAGCCAAGGGAAATAATAAACCGGTATTGTCCGGGCCTTTGGGTCTGGATTTACGCCGGTCTATTGGGGGTTGTCTGGTCCTGTGCAGTTCTAGGAGGTGCACCCTTCCAGGATTCGCCTCCCCTCTTTGGGGAGGAGTAAGTTTATTGCTTACTGTCTGAGGCGCCCCTACCGGGGAATGCCGACGGGGCTACCCAGGCAATTTTTAAATGGCCAGAGTGCTCACCTCTCGAGCGCTGGCTTATCTAATCTCACTTTCCCGACCTTATGTCACATCTTACCTTGTGGGAGGTAGATAAATAAACTAGCCAAGGGAAATAATTCCTGCTCGAGAAATGTGGAGTTGTCTGCCTGTCGGGAGAGGGAGTTTCGCAAATAATCAAAATAAAAACAAGTTTCGTTTATTTAATCGTTTTTCTTCTTTTATTGTATCCGTATTCCTTGTTAGTCAAAAAACATCAGCTGACAACAGTAAGTACCTATTATTATGCAATCGTTATATAACATAGAACCATGTAAATACCTTTACATGGTCAATTTATGTTTCCAGAAGTCAACAAACAATAGAATAGTGTACGATCGTTTCAAAGCCCATGTATTTTTATTATTATAATCTGCATTCATCGTCAGCACCGGGTATACACACTAAACTAAAGGCATATAGACAGCATCAATGGAATCGCATACCAACATCCTCATTTACACAGCAAGTTAGAAAGAGAAGGAGGAGTTGGTGCATGCATTCTGTTGTATATTTGAATGAAAAAACGTACGACTTACCTCGTGTGGGGAGCCGGGCACAAAGAGGGGAAAGAAAGAGAAGGAGCAATGCGTTTTATGGGAAGGAAGTACTTCCGGCGAAAACGGAAGTACTTCCGTCAGAAACGGAAGTGCTTCCGGCGGAGACGGATTGTGGGAAGGAGGCTGAACTATAAGAGCAGTCAATGTTTGGGTAAGGGGGTGAGCAGTTTGCCTGAGCAACAGGTGGTCTAAAGTGATAGAAGGAAGAAGAGAGAGAACGAAAGGGAAGGAGAGAAAGAGGAGTTTATTTTTATTTTTATTTCGGGTTGCTACCTACTGCCCGAGACTTAAGAACACATTCCTCAAATTATAGCAGACACATTGAAACATAGTTTGAAAATGTATATAAGGGTTCAAAGTTAAAGAAAGTCGATGCCATATTAAATGTAGGGGGTGGTACACCTTAGGAAACAGAAAAAACATTTATCAAATCATACAAAACATAAAAGTTACTAAAAGGAAAATTCATCTTCATCCATGATTTTACAATGAGAAAAAGGTTATAAGGGCACTGAAGTTTATTATCAGTGGTAGAGCAATTATTACTAAAAGAAAAATTAACTAAGAAGCGGTAGAAAAGAAAATCACAGAATTAACTAAAGGATAAAGTATATGGTAAAATTATCCACGGAAATAGTTAATAAAATTAACTAAAAATATTGTGTCACGAAGTTGAAAAACTTACAAAAAAGGAGAGTAGAAAGTGGACTTTGAGTTTACTTCCGGCAGCCTCGTAACTCTCGATTTCCTTATTTTGTCCTTTAGTCCTCAAATTCCATCAGCTATGTTTCTGACAAAGGGGGAAGAATTGCTGTTTTCTGGGTCAGAATCTATCCATAACACTTATCAGCTAGTTTTTGACTTTGTAGTAGTATTTTCTTTTTTAGCTCCTTACATCAAGTGGCTTCATGTCTTGTCTGGGGCGATTTCCATATAAAGAAAACAAAAAAACTAAGAATTAAAGTTATACTTTTAATACGCTTTTGGAAATTAAGTCTCGGTGTGAAGGCAGGATCAGTGATAGACCCTCCAAATAAAACATTCACCAATAATAATAATGATATGCTGAGTATTTATTTATCTCCTCTCCAGGAGGTTAGGCACAAGGCCAGTTTTATCTTACTCCCACAAGGTAAGATGTGACCCAAGGTCGAGTCGGGAAAGTGGGACTTGAAAAGCCAGCACCCGAGAAGGTGAGCACTCTGGCCATTAAAAATTGCCTGGGCAGCCCCGTCGGCATTCCCCGGTAGGGGCGCCTCAGGCAATAAGCAATAAACTTACTCCTCCCCAAAGAGGGGAGGCGAAGCCTGGGAGGGTGGACCTCCTAGAACTGCACAGGACAGACCCATAGACCGGCGTAAATCAAGCCCCGAAGGCCAAGACAATATCAGTCTATGGGGTGCAGTATCCATCGGAACAGATACTACACTTTGATCTTAGCCAAAAGGCCAAGAAAAAGTGAGCAATATTGATTTACTCCTTTCCAAGAGTTAGGCACAAGGCCAGTTTTTATCTTACTCCCACAAGTAAGATGTGACTCACGGTCGGGTTGGGAAAGTGAGACTTGAAAAGCCAGCACCCGAGAAGGTGAGCACTCAGGACAGACCCATAGACTGGCATAAATCAAGCCCCGAAGGCCAAAACAATACCAGTCTATGGGGTGCAGTATTCATCGGAACAGATACTACACTTTGATCTTGGCCAAAAGGCCAAGAAAAAGTGAGCAATAGAGACAAAACAATCAGTTTTATTTATCTACCTCCCACAAGGTAAGATGTGACACAAGGTCGGGAAAGTGGGATTAGATAAGCCAGCGCTCGAGAGGTGAGCACTCTGGCTTTTTAAAAATTGCCTGGGCAGCCCCGTCGGCATTCCCCGGCAGGGGCGCCTTAGACAGCAAGCAATAAACCTACTCCCCCCCCCAAAGAGGGGAGGCAAAGCCTGGGAGGCTGCACCTCCTAGAACTGCACAGGACAGCATGCAGCATCCATCAGAACAGATACCACACTTTGATCTTAGCCAAAAGGCCAAGAAAAGTGAGCAATAGAGACAAAACAAGCAGTAAGACAGTAAATATATTATTCATGCTGGTAGCAAGTTTAATTAAAACTGAAGATAAAATTTAATTAGGGAATATTTATTGAGTATAAACGAAGATTCTTTCATTCTTTTTCTACATAGATGTGGCATCCCCGGTTTGTCAAATGACACCTATGAAGTTCAAGAAGATTCCTACCATGGAGATCTCATCACGGCTTCCATTCCACAACACTTCGAAGATGGAACTTCTCAATATAACAGATGTTATCTTTACGGTAACGAAACATTCGCTGGTAACAAGACGCAATACAAATGCAATTCTTGGGTTTATGACAAATCACAGTATTATACTTCAGCGACGAGTGATGTAAGTATACGCCATTTGCCTGTTTTTGTACCTTTTATTTAGTATTTTAACAGCAGTCTTACCCAGCGTTGCCCGGGTACCAAATCTGTTGATCATAACTTGGACTACTTTGAAAAGGTATGAATCACCCATCCTACCAATTTACGGGTTAAATACTATCACTACAGTTTTAAGAATTTGTTAACAAAAAGGGAACTATTTGTTTAAAAAAATAGTTCCCAGCATCAAATGACTGTAAGGGTTGATATGCCGTTCAATAAAATAATACAATATACATTATACATAGCAGAGATACAGCGTCAGAGTTTGTAAGATTTAATATTTCTGTTAACACTTAAGCTACAAACGTTCTCCAGGAATAGTGGGCTTTGGATTTTTGAGAAGGAGGGATTTTTGAGAAGGAGGGATTTTTTCGAAATATTAAATAATATTGGACACTGCATTATTCACTGAAAACGGTGCAACAGGTAGATAATAAATTGACAATTATTGCATTGTCTTCTTTTGTCTACCATTACCTCGTCTAATTTTCTTTCAACTCACACAGTGTCTTCAACCGTATATCGCATTGTCATAGCCTTCGGTATGCTAAACTTTCTACAAACTATGCAAAATGCTTCAGACAAACTACATTTTTTTTTTCTGTTAACGTTTTTGTTGAATATCCATTTTGGAACCTAATCCTACTTTAAAAAAAAACAAAAACATATTGCATTAAGTGAAGAAAAAACTCCACATCAGTGAACTAATCTTATATATAAAATAAAGTCAGTCGATTGATTGTTTCTTTGACTTAAATAAAACTTTTAATACAAGGTATATACTAAAATCTGTTTGGCCAGTCATTTATGGAAAATATCGATCCGTGTTCTTAAAAACAAAAACCGATTTTAATATTTAATCCGATCGACAGTGTTTTCGATTAGTGATATTATAGCGATAGTTGGAGGAACTAACCCTCCCAAAGTGTAAGTCTTCTATCTGCTACTCATAAACACTTCGAATAAATTTGCTGTTCTCATTAAAGATGGTAAATACCTGCAATCCTTCAGGTTAACGAATAGCTGCGACCAACAAGGGGGACTTCATGCAGACCATACAACCCTGAGGCACGATCTTCGTGAGCTCTATGCAGAAGTCTGACTCGCCTAACAAACAGACAGGCATATTACTGTGACGTCAAAACATGAACATACAGTTTCTGCTATTGCGTTCACATCGACACCGGATTTGAGGATGACAAATACCTTCTTTTTTTTTAATCTAATGTGCATTATATATGAATAGATAAGATTGTTGAATACATAACATTGTTTAATGTCCTATATTGAATATGATATGTTGTTATGATGTCTTAAATATTTTTCGATAAACAGATGAACTTGGTATGCAGTCGTGAAATTTACACCAGCCACGCGAAGACTGCATTCTTTGTCGGAGCTTTTATCATGTTTTTGATTGGCGGTTGGATTTCAGATAGGTAACCAGAACTCAATTATATACCTTTCTCTCTTTGACAAATATTGTGAATTACGTTTGAATCAAATTTCGGTCTTATTTCCCTTTGACTTAGAATACTCTTGGCCTTCGGGTTGGGATCAAAGTGTAATGTCTGTTCTATTCTCAGTCGGAGGAGGAGGAGAAATACTTTTTGACTGGAGCAATTTTTATTTTTGTCCAATCCAGGGTGGCCCTTTTTGAGGAACTGGATATGCTTCACATAATAAAAAACAACCATGTGTGTAACTTTGCCCTCGTGGGGAGGCAAGTAAATAGGGATTGTCTCTTTATTTCCCCTTAATGAAATATTGTTGTAACAAAATGTTTTTGAAGTTACGTGTAAATATTTTCCCAGTTAATAGGTATGATGGAAAGTGCCTTGGTTCAGCTGTAGCCCTGTCATCATCATCATCATCATCATCATCATCACTATCTGCAGTCAATGTGACAATAAAGGCACCATCAGACCATGGTCATACTGCAACCTTGCATAGAGAGTTTTTTTAATCCCCACAAGATGACTCATAATGTTTACGTTGCCAGAAAGCAGTTGAGTTTCTTGTTGACAAGCTATAAGTAGTTGGCTCATTGGATAGTGACGTCTAGTTGTAAAAGTGGTCGTAGCGGTGATGTAGCAGACAACCGTTTCTGTGTCTTCCTCTCTCCTTTTAGCTGCAATAATGCTAAACTAAAGCATAGTATTTCTTCGATCCGTACAGATAGTTCGACAGAAACAACTGTTTGTCTCTCTTACACGCAAGTAGTTGACTCATTGGATAGTGACGTCTAGTTGTAAAGGTGGTCGTAGTGGTGATGTAGCAGCCGAAGTTACTTTCTTTCCTTGTAGCACTAATCAGGTAACAAATACAAGAAAAACGCCATCAACAACACATTTGCTTAATAGCATCATGCTCTTTGCCGTTTTATTCTACTGCACATTACGTGAGCTTCACACCGATCGCTTCCCAGAAAGCCGAACAGAGACAGACCCTCGAAAAACGGCATCTGAAGCCAATCAGTTTACCAATCAATGGGAGAGACGTTTTCTTTCTTCATAGCTACGTATCACTTTGGACTTCCTGTCCATGATGCAACTTCTTGTATGCGTTGTTCTAACTTATCCTCTAATGGAAAATTTCTTTTTTCTTACTTATTCTAACCTTATGTGGAAATTTCCGTTTTTACACTATTTATACACACCCAAGTCCAATATGCTACAATACGTCTTCACGTGGTTCTGTTTTACATATGATTCTGCGAATCGCTGGTGATGATATTTCTTAATTCCAGGTTGGTGATCTTTGTCCTGCCAGGCTACAAACATAATGATTATAATTTACTTATCGTTTATAAATAATTAATATTTACAACCCGGACAATTTGCATATCTTTTTCACGGAACTTTTCTTTTCATTCAATACGTTTTTTTAACAAAAATTATTTTAATAATTTTTAATAATAATTTTCATATTTTTCAAATATTTGAACTTTGGTTTTTTCGAAAGCCAACTTATCCATCTGTATTTTCTCCTCTGATGATAAGATTTCGATCTTTGAAAAGTCTTGGCTTAAGGAAAGAATAATAAACACTAGTTTATTACTGAATACACCTTGCATTGAACAATTGAAATTTGAAATAAATTTGGACAATCGTCGCATATTTATCACTCTTCTTTCTTCTATCTCTCTCTCTCTCTCTCTCTCTCTCTCTCTCTCTATATATATATATATATATATATATATATATATATATATATATATATATTGAAATTTTCTTAAAGTAGAAACTATTTATATTTATGAGGCAGTCCAGTTTTTTTTATATACGTCTTTTTTATGTTATTATAACGGTTATGTTCAACCAGCAGCATAAATCATTAAAAAATAACTGAATAATAATTCGAAACTGCATCTACAAATATGATCTCATCATAATTATATGCGGTCTATCAAAGTTACAATGACTGTTTACTGAAGGCCACCTGAAGACTTTATCTGGTTCTGTCTATCGCTGGTGTTAATATTCTAATCGCGGTACTGATATTCCTCCATTCCAAATAATTTTTCACTGTATCTTTCAATCTTAGGCAAATAAATTATATATATATATATATGGCACAAGACAAATGAAACGGACCGTAAAAAATATATCTCACAGAAATGTTATGTTTTTTGGAAATGTGAAAAAATTAAAATAATAAAATAAAACCATGGTTATTGGAATATAATATGAACTGACTTTATATATATATATATATATATATATATATATATATATATATATATATATATATATATATATATATTAACGAAAGGTCCTATTAAGTTAAGGGCGATTAATAATGCAATATTCTGCATCTTAATTACTTAGAAAGTGAAACAATCGAAATAGTAGTAAGTAACAAAACATCGAACGTTGCAATCAGCAATAAAAATAATTACATAAAAATATATTAAATATTAAGGTGATAAAAATCGTAAATATTTCTAGGCGTCTTAGGACGCTGGACTATAGTCATCGATATCGAAGGTTCGATCTTTGTCTAAGTTAGCCATGCTGATAATGGCTGCGAGTAAAAAACATGCGTACATGGATTACTTTTCTGTACATATAAAATTAATAATA
>OY744540.1:21894460-21971960 GCA_963556195.1 Sepiola atlantica | reverse complement strand
AAAAGAAATATTATAGAAACCTTGTCTTTGGGCAATGGTGTTCTTATGACATAGGATCAGACAGGATTCTGTGAGACGTCGAAGTTTGGTGTCATGAATATGTTTGATAGGGATTGCCTCATGGGTATTGAAGTGGTGTCCGGAAGAGATCATATGAGTGCATAGTGCATTTGAGGTATCGCCGTTTTTTATGGCACGATTATGTTCATATATTCGTTTCTTTAACGGACGTTGTGTCTCGCTGAAATATATTTTTCCACAGTCGGCACAGGGAATAGTATAAATTCCAGCTGTAGTGGGTGATGAAAGGACTTTATTTTTGTTTTTATGCATTTGTAAAATGTTTTGATGGTAAGTGAGGTAGCTTGGATAATTCTAAAACTATGTTGTGAAAGCGAAGAAAAGAGATGTGTGTTACGAGAGTTAGTGGGAAGGAAAACATTCCTTAATATGGATTGTGTAGTATTAGGAGATGTATTAGTATTTTTGATCTTTTTTAGATGTATTTGAAACGCTTTCTTTTTAGCGGAAAGAATTACGTGTTTGGGATATTTTAAAGTAGTGAGAGAGGATTCTATTTAATGATATTCCCGAGAGAGATGTTCAGGGCTGCAAATACGCAGAGCCCTGAGATAAAAACCGAATATCATGCTATTTTTTATATAGTTATTATGATGTGAATAATAATGTAAGTAATCATTTTTATTGGTTGGTTTGCGATGGACTTGAAATGAAAGGCTGTTATTGTTTTTGAGGATGAGAATGTCAAGGAAAGCTAAAGAATTGTTTTGTTCACTTTCGAAAGTGAACTTAATGGAAGGTTCGACTTTGTTGAGTGCTTGTGCTAATGTTTCTATTTTATGACTATCAGGCAGAAAGATTAAAATATCGTCAATATATCTGAAATAGGTAGCATTTTTAGGAGTACGGTAAGAAAAAGGACCGATTTCGAGGAATTCTAAAAACAGACACGCTAATACGGGACTAAGGGGGTTCCCCATAGGTAATCCGAATTTTCTTTCTCTTTTCATAACATTCCTCGCATTCCTTTTTCTCCCCTTTTTTGTTGTTCTCTGCACGTGACATTTTCTTCCAATCGCATTCTCTGTATAAATTTAAAAACTTTTCCGTTTTGAAATAAAGTTTATAAACTGATCGAAAATGGTCGTATCTACGGCCGAAATATCTCGGTGGAACTTTACAACGTGAGTTTTTGAGTTTATTTTTGTTAGTTGTTGAATTGCTTATTCTTTATTCCATTTTTATTTTTACATATTCATATATATATATTCATATATATATATATTCATATATATAAATATATATACATATTCATATATATATATATATATTCATATATATATACATATATATATATTCATATATATACATATTCATATATATATTCATATATATTCATATATATATACATATTCATATATATATATACATATTCATATATATATATATTCATATATATATATTCATATATATATATTCATATATATATATATATTCATATATATATATTCATATATATATATATATTCATATATATATATATTCATATATATATATATATATTCATATATATATATTCATATATATATACATATATATATTCATATATATATATATATTCATATATACATATATATATATTCATATATATATTCATATAAATATACATATATATTCATATATATATATATATTCATATATACATATATATATATATTCATATATATATATATATATTCATATATATATATTCATATATATTATAATATAAAATGAAGTAATAAAATAAGGTGTCAATCAAATTTTATTAGAATTCAAAGTTCATGCAAAGCATCCTTAAGTCCTTAGCTCATGAGTTTTCAAAGATAATTCTTCTCTTCAGAGGACCATTACCGCAGTTATACTACTACAGGCAATAAAATTACGCTTTGAAAATATATAAAATTATATACACAAATATATAAAAATACATAACATCAAACATATCAATCCAAAAACATACTTTTGCACATGTTGGGATCTCGGAACTTTGATTGGACTTTTTGTATTATTTTGATTGATTTATTTATCATTAACATTGAATATGGACACATTTCGCGACTGGATAACCTTGCCGGCCCCTTCAATTTCACATATTTGGACTGCTGTTTGTATCTTGGAGTAATGTCCTTCCTGATTATGCTTCTCAACTTGTATGACCTGGATGGACTGTATGGATTCAACAAAAGTATGTTTTTGGATTGATATGTTTGATGTTATGTATTTTTATATATTTGTGTATATAATTTTATATATTTTCAAAGCGTAATTTTATTGCCTGTAGTAGTATAACTGCGGTAATGGTCCTCTGAAGAGAAGAATTATCTTTGAAAACTCATGAGCTAAGGACTTAAGGATGCTTTGCATGAACTTTGAATTCTAATAAAATTTGATTGACACCTTATTTTATTACTTCATTTTATATTATAATATTAATGCTCTATCCAGTATATTGAGCTTCAGTTTTTTTATCCGGATGTTTCACTAATTATAAGATATTAGTTGACGCTTATATCTTTTGTTGGATTGCTTCATATATATTCATATATATATATATTCATATATATATATATATTCATATATATATGTATTCATATACATATATATATTCATATATATATATATTCATATATATATGTATTCATATACATATATATATATATGTATTCATATACATATATATATATGTATTCATATACATATATATATATATGTATTCATATACATATATATATGTATTCATATATATATGTATTCCTATATATATATATATATATATGTATTCATATATATATATATATATATATATATGTATTCATATATATATATATATATATATATATATATTTATATATATGTATTCATATATATATATATATTTATATATATGTATTCATATATATATATATATATATATTTATATATATGTATTCATATATATATATATATTTATATATATGTATTCATATATATATATATATTTATATATATGTATTCATATATATATATATGTATTCATATATATATATATGTGTATTCATATATATATATATATATATATATATATATATATATATATATATGTGTATTCATATATATATATATATATATATGTGTGTATTCATATATATATATATAATATATGTGTATTCATATATATATATATATATTTATATATATGTATTCATATATATATATGTGTATTCATATATATATATATATATATATGTGTATTCATATATATATATATATGTATTCATATATATATATGTATTCATATATATATATATATATGTATTCATATATATATATATATATGTATTCATATATATATATATATATGTATTCATATATATATATATGTATTCATATATATATATATATATATATGTATTCATATATATATATATATATATGTATTCATATATATATATATATATGTGTGTATTCATATATATATATATATGTATTCATATATATATATATGTATTCATATATATATATATGTATTCATATATATATATGTATTCATATATATATATATATGTATTCATATATATATATATGTATTCATATATATATATATATATATGTATTCATATATATATATGTATTCATATATATATATATATATATATATATATATGTATTCATATATATATATATATGTATTCATATATATATATATATATGTATTCATATATATATATATATATATATGTATTCATATATATATATATATATGTATTCATATATATATATATGTATTCATATATATATGTATTCATATATATATATATATATTCATATATATATGTATTCATATATATATATATTCATATATATATGTATTCATATATATATATATTCATATATATATGTATTCATATATATATATATATTCATATATATATATATATATATTCATATATATATATGTATTCATATATATATATATATGTATTCATATATATATATATATATATATGTATTCATATATATATATATATATATATTCATATATATATATGTATGAATATATATATATATATATATATATATATATATATGTATTCACATATATATATATATATTCATATATATATATATTCATATATATATATATATATACTAGACCACCCGTGACCCGTTGGGTCAGTTTGTTATATTAGCTATGGAATTCATGTATGAGCGTGACACTTGTGGCATAAAGAAAATAGGTTTTTTTTACATAACAGAAGCATTTCTATGAAAGTATATTAAAATGAAAAAAGAATATAGATAGATTTCTATGAGTCGTTCTGTTTATTATAATTGTTTTTTTTTTAAATTACAGTTACTGAATTATAAGTGGTTGGCCATATTTATAGGTAAATATGCACTGAACAGGTACCATAATACTTATTATAGTTAAATTCAAATTTTGATATATCATCTTTTAAATGAAATTGTTAGTTGAAAGTACAGAATAATAAAAAAACACTCTCCACATGTTAATAATGGCTTTTTAAATAGAAAATGAAAATAAAATGTAACTTTTTTCATTTAATTTAAGCAAACATTCAGTACCCATTGTGTAAAATATTTAATTTGTATGTTAATAATAAGGTCAATAAAATTAAGACAATTCTTTTCTATTTACATTTTTTGTACAATTAAAGTTTTTTAAAGAAAACTTTTGTTATCCTTTCGCTTAATTGAGACTTCTTATCAGGTGGCCAGGGCGATTTGAGAAAGGAAGGGGGTTAGCAGGCTTTCTCGCGTACGTAACGAAAACAGAGGGAGTAGGAGTGGTGAAATCTATGATAGGGAAAGTGGGAGGTGGTTTCGTTCACCGACCGCTAGTATGGCTGATATTAATAATGAGTGTTTTTTTTTGTTTGTTTGTTTTTGTTTTTTAAAAGGGAGGAGTTTTTTTTAAACTGCGACAGACTTTACGAAGTCCTCCCGTTGAATGTTTTTAGCCGTGAAGAAAACAAAAATCTATTTGATGAAATTAAATGAAATTGTTTATATTAAAAGCGATATAAAAATTTCCAGAATGAAAAATTTCATGCGTTCGTTAATCATAATAGAGAATAACGGAATTGGAATAACAGATTGAAGACGATGCTATTTACGCATGCGCAACCGGATGTTGAAAACCGGAAAGCTGAAAGCTGATTGCAAACATACAAGATCAATAGACTTTTAGTATTATATATATATATATATATATATATATATATATTCATATATATATATATATATATATATATATATATATATATATATTCATATATATATATTCATATATATATATATATTCATATATATATATATTCATATATATATATATTCATATATATATATTCATATATATATATTCATATATATATTCATATATATATATTCATATATATATATATTCATATATATATATTCATATATATATATTCATATATATATATATATATATATATATATATATTCATATATATATATTCATATATATATATATATATTCATATATATATATATATATTCATATATATATATATTCATATATATATATATTCATATATATATATTCATATATATATATATTCATATATATTTATATATATATATATATATAATATATATAATATTATATATATCATCTCACATTCAATAAATCTAATATATATATATATATATATATTCATATATATATATATTCATATATATATACATTCATATATATATATTCATATATATATATATATATATTCATATATATATATATATATTCATATATATATATTCATATATATATATATATATATATATATATATTCATATATATATATTCATATATATTCCTATATATATATTCCTATATATATATTCATATATATATATTCATATATATATTCATATATATATATATATATATATATATATATATTATATATATATATTTTAGAGGAAGCATTATTTTAATCAATGAAACAGACGAGTGGGAAAAAAAAGGAAAATTGTTAAAAGTACCTTAAACCCTTATCGTCTGACCCTCTGAGAGGAAACGTCAGAATGGTAAATTAAAAACTAAAAGTCGAATGAGATATGAGGGGAAAAACTTATTTCAGTTTGAGGAAACGATTGAGAGAGGGGAAAAAAAAAGAAAAAAAAGGGAAATCTCTCAACGTTATGGTGGCTTTGAATCATTAAAGATCTCCAACTGATGCTTCAAAATCTTTTGTCTACACAGGCTAGGTCGAGAGTTGTTAATAACTAACACCTCAATAATATTGAGATGGAAGTTCGACCTGGCACTATGTAAAACAGAACACCACCCATCGGAATAGTTGTCAGAACAACTATTTGTACTAACGAGGTGATTACCGATGGGAGAATACAAAACTGACTTCAGTTGGGGATGTCCTCTTCTCTTCTCTACAACCTCTTTTTCACAGAAGAGAGAGTCTAGTTCATGCTTACTGGACAGGAAGTGGGTGCTCATTTTACGTTATATTTATATCGGAAAGTGATCCCCACTTTAAAATCTAAAATATTTAAAAAATATTAATTCCTTCTTTGCTGATATTTTTTCAGGCTGCTTACATGTAAACGACCCCAAAAAGTAGAATTTGAATTTTTTGAGAGGGGTAAACTAAACTGGTGTGATAGTAAAAATTTACCCCTCCCTGAACGTTGTAAAAATGTTCTAAAGTTTATCATTTAATGTTATGACCCCAACTTAATTTTGAAAAATAGTATATCTTTAAATGAATATTTGACATTGTGCATATCGTTTATATTGGAGGCATGTGTTTAAATGTATATTATTCAACATAGTAAAAATAAATGGTGGTTGACGCCGACGGACTTTGCTAAATATATATTAAAATAGATCTTATGAAAAGCTAAGCTAGTAAAAAAAAACAAAAAAAAAAACATCAGCACTAAAAAAAATTTTTTTAAAACAATTTACACTTGAAAATTTTAAATGTGCGAAATTCGTAACATACATTCAACACATTACGGGCAAAATTATTTTAATAAAATTGTTTGTACTTCTATTTTTAATATTTTCTTTTATTCCAAAAGATACTTAGAAAATAACTTTTCTCTGTGAATCTCGTTTGTGCTTTTTATTTCTTCTTGTTCTTGTTCTTGTTCTTGTTCTTGTTCTTGTTCTTGTTCTTGTTCTTGTTCTTCTTCATCAACATCATCATACAAATTATTATTATTATTATTATTATTATTATTATTATTATCATCATTATCATTATCATTATCGGGTCTTTATTTTTATTTCACTCCTGATGGAGGAACCCCTCCCTGGTTTCTTTCCATCTTGTTTTATCCCTGGCTAGGCGTGATCAAGTAGGACCTAGTTCACTATCGCCGTCGTTTCTCCACCGGGTTTTTGGTCTTCCTCTAGGTCTTCACCATTGCTCCGGGGTCCATTCTATCGCTCTATATGTCCACCTGTTGTCTGTAAATCTCGAAAGGTGACCTGCCCATCTATTTTTTGCCATTCATATGGTAGTGATGATGTCATTTACTCCAGTTTGCTGTCTGATCCAAGTGTTTTCTTTTTCTATCACATAAACTGATGCCGAGCATAATGCGTTCCATTTTGCATTGTGCCACTCTTAGCTTTTCTATCGCTGCATTATTAAGTGTCCATGTTTCGCTACCATATGTCATAACAGGCATGATGTATTCATTGAACACTTTTTGCTTCTGTTCCGATGGATACTGCGCCCCATACTGGTATTGTCTTGTCCTTCGGGGCTTGACTTACGCCGGTCAATGGGTCGGTCCTGTGCAGTTCTAGGAGGTCCACCCTCCCAGGCTTTGTCTCCCCTCTTTGGGGAGGAGTAAGTTTATTGCTTACTGTCTGAGGCGCCCCTACCGGGGGATGCCGACGGGGCTACCCAGGCAATTTTTAAATGGCCAGAGTGCTCACCTCTCGGGCGCTGGCTTTTCAAACCCCACTTTCCCGACCCGACCTTGGGTCACATCTTACTTGTGGGAGTAGGATAAGAACTGGCCTTGTGCCTAACTCCTGGAGAGGAGTAAATCAATACTCTTCATGACGTTATCTACTTTGGAAAAGGCTGCCCATCCAAGCGCAATTAGCCGTTTGATATCAGACATGATATCAGCATCACTTCTCACCATCTTCCCTATGTAGATGTAGTTGTCAACTTCCTCGACATTTTCAACTTTCACGATGACTGAATTATTATTTCACATCAATGTAAATTTAAAGTAATTATAATGTGCGTATCCTTTATCCTTTATTTGCGACGCACGTGTTTCGTCCACCAGAAAGATTTTTATAAATTAAAACCATGAAAACGAAATCAAAATAAAGCAAGTTTAATCTCTAACTCATTTACTTACTGTTGTGATCGGATACCTGACTCCCCTTAAGACTGATAAGTGTACTCGTCTGTAGTATATATATATATACTATGAACAGTAGTATGTATAGTGGACTGTATTCAAGTGTATTCTGTTAATCCTATTGGATTACCGGAAGTGCTATTGTTTTCTACAAGATATACGTTGTAATAAACCATCCTCTTTTAAAGACCTTACACTCTGGTCATTTTTGTTATTATAACTTCTAACCAAGTTATATCAGTTATGAACTAAATTAAACTTAAATCGGTCACCTAGACTAGTCTTAAACAGGTAATTATTAATGGTCGTTTCTGAAACTTAAAATCCTTTATCTAAGGTATGTCTAAACACCACTCAAGTCCAGGATCTGTCATTCGAATCAGTCACGTAACTCTCACCCACCTTTCACCAAATTCTGCCAGAAAGAGTTTCACCTTCTCAACCATAATGTGGATTTTCAAGCGAAATTTGAAAATTCCCGAAAAGGAACAGTTTTGTGTCACTTTTATGTCCCCTTACGAATATTAAAATCGAGATATAATGCTACTAAACCCTATGTCTAAAATTCGTATTTCAATTCTATTTAATTAAGTTTAATTTAGTTGCATGCTGTTGTGATCGGATACCTGACTCCTCCCATCAAGGCTGATAAGTGTACTCGTCTGTTGTATATATATATACTATGAACAGTAGTATGTATAGTAGACTGTATTCAAGTGTATTCTGTTAATTCTATTGGATTACCGGTAGGGCTATTGTTTTCTACAAGATATACGTTGTAATAAACCATCCTCTTTTAAAGACCTTACACTCTGGTTATTTTTGTTGTTATAACTTCCAACCAAGTTATATCACTTACCTATTCATAAACTGTGACATTAAGACATTCTTCTTGCATAACTAAAAATAATAAGTCTCTTGACTCCTATATTATCCTTATTATTTTTATGATGGTTCACCCGTCAAAAATGATGGAAAAAAATTATGCTTCGCCAGTGTTCGCACTAATATTCCTATAAAACAACGTCTAAATCGGTGAAGTTTAAAAAAGAAATAAGAAAGAAAAAGTTAAAAAAAAAGAAAAACATTGTATGAAATTGGTATAGAAAGAAGAAAGGAAAAAAAGAACACGTCTCATTATAGAAATAGAGTGATGGATTTATTTCCAAATTAATTTCAGACAGCGAACGGAGGGGGGGTGGGGGTAGTCTGATTGGCAATTTGCATCTCCCATCGCCTAAACATTTGAAATCGTTCCGTCTGGTGTGACGGAATGGAGAGAGAAGTACATTTATTTGCATGCCGGGAAGCAATTACATCTTATATATATAAATTTAAATACACATTGGTCTTTATTATAGAGCGGAGGATCATTATTTTGTATTATTATTCTTATATAGATTTATTATTTTGCCGTAATTTTTTACTTTACATATGTGTTTGCGGTGTGTACACACACGTATGTAAATTAGATGACTATGCTGAAAAAAAGAGTCCTCCTTTATCTAGAGTCTCTCAAATCAAGGCGATCCATAATATAGGCCTGGCAAACATGCGACTAGGGTCCACGACTGGGGGCGGACATGTGAAGACCAAAATTACTACTAAATAACTATTACCGAGAAAAATTTTAGTAAGAAATTTCTTAGTAATGTCCAGTAATTAGCAACTATACATATTATTAGGAAGCAGCTTACAATAATTGATTTATTTCCATCAAATCAAATGTAAAAAGTACAAAAATATAAAACAAATTGTATAAGTAACAAACATAACAAATTTTGTAAAAATTATCAAAATTGTTTCTCCAAACATTATTTTGTTCATAAAGTATTTGATTTTGTAAAATGTTGAATTTGCTTTCTGATTGTATTATGTCATTATATTTTCTGTAATCAAGTAGTCAATATAAACAAATTGATTCATGATTTTTTAAATATCAAAAATGTGTCTAATTCATGATGAATAAAATGATTTTTTTTTTGTTCTTTTATATTTTTGTACTTTTTACATTTGATTATTAAATTTCACGCCTTATTGAATTCGCGATTGACAATTATAGTCTGCTGCAATCTGATTAGCTAAGCGTGTTGGCATCTTCCGGCTGTTTACGTAAACTGCCCGAAGATGCCGATGAAAAGCATGGGCCACAAACTGTACCAGTACCGATATGAACATCTGTCATGTTAAAATCGTTTACATAAAGATATTTATTTAGATAAAGATAATGCAGTCTGAACCTGAGCTTTTATGTACTGAGTGTAGATAAGCAAAAAAATACGGGTGTAGGGCAGGGTAAAACTTGTGTCCCATTTTGAAAAAATCAAATGTACTATTCGGCTGACCGACATGATAGTTTTGTCTAGTACAATTAGACTATTTTTACGAGTACTTTATGAACCGATAAGGCTATAGGCACGTTGCCACACAGCTTCACATCGTGAGATCACCAAAGTGAAGCAACGTTGAACCTGTCAGTATTTAGATGGGTGACCATTTGGAAATACCAGGTGTTGTATGTAAAACCCGGTTGTAGGTTTCTTTTTCAACTTTTATTCACTCCAAACAAAGCATATTTCCACTGAAGCGTAAGGGTTACTGTGGTAGACTTAGACTTAGGTACTCCCATGTCCTGAGATATATGAGGCAATCGAAGTGATTGATCGCATTCATAAGATTTATGGCGTATCAATTTAGTTACACGCAGAAGTGTCATACGCCCACGTAGTGAAGAGGCGATGATTACATAATCTGCAAACCAAATTACAATCTAACTGCAAGTCACGTAGACAGATACAAAATAGTTCGGCCATGCAACTGCTACAAACCAAATACATAAAACAAATGGAAAATAGACAGAGACGCACAATAAATATATAACAAACTTTTCATCTCTTCCTGGTGATAATAATTTCCAAGTGCTACTCAAACACTATGTGAACAGAATATGTCACTTTTGTAATACTACAGGGTGGGCAAAAATAAGGGTCCTATTTTTAAAAATTCATAACTTTTTTATTTATTGATTTTTTATTTTTTTTTTTTTTAGAATAAGTAAAGGACCCCTTCCGAAGCAAGCATGAGCCGTATTAGCCCTAAGGAACGTACCCTCATTTAGAAAACATTATTTTTGCTTAAAAAACTCAAAACAGTGTAAAAAACAATACTTTAGTTTTTGTAAGTTTTAAGAAGTGTTTTTCGGCTAAAATTTGTTTTGTTTATTTCAAAAAATCTCGGAAGGGTCAGTCTACACACACATAAAGTTTGGTGAGTTTAACTTTTATTTTGTGGAAGTTATTCAAATTCAAGTTATTCAAATTTAAAGATAGGACACTTATTTTGGCCCACCCTGTAGAAGCACAAAAAGGGAGATAACTATTTGAACAGTTACAAAGTAGGTTCGGAAGAGTGTCAAGACGACCTATCAGATTAGGCATTTGAATAAATAAATCAAATAAAAAAGGGAAATATAAAAGTAGTCTCCTTAATCAGAGTTATTTCCCTTAAAACAAGATTAACGTTGATTCTGCAACATAAACGCGATGCAAATAAACAAGGTCCGCCATCTTGGATCTGAACTCAGATCATGTGCGTTGCTTCGGTCATTTTGGCTAAGATCAAAGTGTAGTATCTGTTCCGATGGATACTGCACGCCTGTCCTGTGCAGTTCTAGGAGGTCCACCCTCCCAGGCTTTGCCTCCCCTCTTTGGGGAGGAGTAAGTTTATTGCTTACTGTCTGAGGCGCCCCTACCGGGGAATGCCGACGGGACTGCCCAGGCAATTTTTAAATGGCCAGAGTGCTCACCTCTCGAGCGCTGGCTTTTCAAACCCCACTTTCTCGACCCGATCTTGGGTCACATCTTACTTGTGGGAGTAAGATAAAACTGGCCTTGTGCCTAACTCCTGGGGAGGAGTAAATAAAATCCCATGTCCTGAGACATATGAGGTAATCAAAGTGATGCATTGCATTCATAAGAATTTGAATTTCGTACACTTTTGACTGTTTTCGAAGCATCAAGAATATTTTAAAGGGACAGGTCGCTAGCCTGAAGCCAAACCACTAACATTTATAAAGAAGACTGAAAGTAGAGAAGTCTCTGGTAGATATTTAATTCCTTGTTTACAAAGTGGAGTGAAAATTCCAAACACGTCTCCATGACGTTGTTGTTGTTGTTTCACGCCGTTTTTGTTGTCGGTAGAGGTCAGATTTATAGGGGGCAATCTGGGTGGGGAGTTGTGCAGCAAGTTGCTTGTTCACATTACATTTAAATTTCTGCATGTTGGTACAGTCGAGGAAACAGGGAACGAGCATATTGCCATCGAAGCATAAGCGGCTACCATGGTAGTGGCCACATTTATAGGGGGGAGGGCAACCTGGGTGGGTAGTTGGGTAGCAAGATATTTGTTCACATTACATTTAAATTTCTGCATGTTGATACTGTTAGAAAAACAGGGAGCACATATCTTGCCATCTTGCCCCACTGTGGTAGGGGCGAGATATATAGGGGGCAACCTAGGTGGGTAGTTGGGTAGCAAGATATTTGTTCACATTACATTTAAATTTCTGCATGTTGGTACTGTCGGGAAAACAGAGAGCAGGAAGGGAATTCCAAAAGCAATCAGAGTAGAAAATCTTCTGGTATCTAGGGACCTCTACAGTGAATAGGTGTGATTTAGCAGCTAGTCGATTTTGGTCGGGGGGGGATTTTCATTTAGTGGGTACAAGTAGCCTTGCAAACCAAGGGCTGGCTACCAACTTGCAACTACCAGGGCCGTCTGTGACCGATTGATTTATAGATTTTAAAGAATTAATGAAAACAAGTGATACTTAGTGATAGCAACTTACACTTACCTCCCCACGAGGGCAGAGTTAGACACAAGGTCAGTTTTTAATGTGAGGAAAACCCAGCTCCCAAAAAGGGGCACTTTGGATTGGAACAAAAATTTAAATTGCCTTAGTCTAAAAGGACTTCTCCTTCACTGACCAAGGACTGAACAGATGACGTGTACTATCAGAACAGATACTACACTGCGCTACTAGCCAAAAGGCCAATCCTGATTTAGAAATACCTAAATGTATCTGCCTAGGTCCGAGCCCAATCTCTATGTGTTCTTAAAAAGCTGGAAAACATTTTTTTTTTTAATTAATTAATTAATTATTTTATTACTTTTAATTTTCAATTAATTATTTATTTACTAACGTAAGGATGTTATGGGGGGGGGTGTCATATTCTTTAAATATTCGCTTAGTCGGAGTATTTTTGGCCTGGAGGTCGGGATATCCGTTGTGATAGTTTGACAGAATTTAGTTATTAAATATTAAGTAAATAAAATTTTATTCCAGGACAAGAAATACAATTTCAAACCAACAATAAATAAACAATCATGGCTGCCATTGTGAAGACAAACCAAAACAAGTCAAATTATTTATAAAACAATAATGTGAGAGAAAGAGAAGCAAAGAGATAGATACAGACATAGGTAGATAGAGAGGGGGAGAGAAAGAAAGAGAGAGTCAACAGATGACGATTAGGACGGAAGTGACGCCGCCGTTACTGACATAGCGTTGCCACGAACGATAGCCAGGGAGATGCGTTGGAAAACATTATATATAGCATTGTCGACGGTTGTGAAGTGGATAACAATAAGGACTGACAAACTGGATGCGCCAAGATCGAATCCTGTCGGTTCCATAGCACCCATCTCACCATGGATGTTGGCAACCTTCATGTGGTTCCTCCTGTATGTTTATTTACCTCCTTTGCAGGTCAGGTAGGTTTTAAAAAGCCAGCGCTCTAAGTAAAGTGCATTTTGGGGCTACAAAAGATGCCCGAGCGGCCCGGTCAGCATTCCCTGGTAGGGGCGCCACAGGCGATTAGCAATAAACTAACTCTTTCTCAGAGAAAAGGTAAAGCCGGAATCTCTTTGGTACCATGCTCATTAATACGAATTTTAAAAAATGGTTGTTCTGTATTATTGGAGCAGATAAAATTTGCGTCTCTAATTTAGAAGAGTCAGTTGAAAGGGGAGATAATTCAAACTGTTTTTTTTTTTGTTTTTTGTTGTAACCATAACCCATAAAAAAATCCAGAGAATTAGTAAGAAAATAAATGTAAAAAAGGGTACTTATGCAGTTTACCAACCGGGCTGAAATAATAACGTTATAATTTAGAAAGCCATTCTTAACATGGGGAGGTGGGGGGGGGGTGATTAACTATTCTGTACTTTCACTTAACAATTTAATAAACAAAAGATACCGTAATAATTGAATTCAACTTGAAAATCCTATCTAAAAAATAGCCCGGTCCGTAAACTGCATAAGATACGTAAAATTATTATTTATCAATCGATCAATCATAGCGCTCGGTGCTATTCGGCAATCAAATAAAACTTCAGAGGATACGTTGAGAAAACAATTTGAATTATCTCCCCTTTCAACTGACTCTTCTAAAATTAAAATTCAAATGTCCTTAATAATACAGAAACACCAAAAATATATAGATTATTGCATTAAGTACTGTGTTCCATCTTTACACCTCTTTCTCTCCAACTACGAGTTAAATAATATTGCTTTTTTATTACCTTCTCTCTCTGTTTATTAACAATCAAGAGAGAGAGAGAGAGAGAGAGAGAGAGAGAGAGAGAGAGAGAGAGACAGAGAGAGGGTAGACAGACAGACGACGACGTATAGAATAAGACCAGGCAGGGAGTCAAACAACATCCAGCGAGAAAGGGTGAAAATGATAGATATAAAGTTGCTAAGAGATATGTCATATCATGAGTTAATTGCAAATTACAGCTAATTAGAACAATTAAAATGGAAGTTTTTCAAACATAACTCAAGCCAAAAACTAAGGCATATTTTGGCATGTATTTCGTGTGATTAAAATATATATAAAAAAAGTCGATTAACTCAGCTTTAGATCTCTGATTTTACATTTTATTCTTCGAAATCAAGATATAAAAACGGTTTTATTTAATTACGTTTTTGAAAATTAAATTAACGTGATTATTTAAATGTATTTCATTGAATTCATACATTCAATTTAAATAATTAGATATTAGACGATCCTAGGGTTTAAATATGTAATTCCAGAGCAATTGTAAATTAAAACAGAAACCGACGCCAACAAGATGTCGTATGAAGCAAATTGGTTTTCATTTTTAAAAAAATCGCAGGTGTTTCTTCATTGCTACACTACTACAACATTCGTAATCACAAAACCTGAATTTTATAGACATGAAAACCGACTTACTGTTGTATGTTTCAACAAAAACACCCGTATCTTTAACTACACGTATTTAAAATAAAAACTCCATAGTCCGCCATCTTTGATTTTTAAAGAGACCACTTCGTTTTCGATAGATTTATTTAATTGCGTTTTTGAAAATAAACTTAACGTGGCCATTTTAATGTATTTCATTTATACATTTATACATTCAAGTTAAATAGTTTTATTGCATTAAAATATGATTAAATAGTTTACGACAAACGGAGAACAATAAAAAAAAGTAAGCGCATAGAAACAGAACGTAAAATAACACAAATATATAATTTAACTATTTTTATTGACTGGATCGACAAACAACCATTGGTCTTTTGGTTAGGAGCAAAGTATAGTATCTGTTCTGATACTACACTTCATCTTTTCTGTTCTCGATCAGTGGAGGAAAAATCCTTCTAGACTGAGGCAAATTTAATTTTTGCCTCAATCCAGAGTGCCCCCTTTTTGGGGAGCTGAATTTTTCCCCACATTAAAAACCGACCATGTGTCTAACTCTGCGCCCGTTGGGGAGGCAAGTAAATAGTGACTGAATCGTTTATTTTATTTATTAAATAAAACAGTAAATTCGAAAGTATTTTTCTTCAAATAATTTTCTAGGATAGTCTTGGAGAATTTTCTAAGATAGTCTTGGAGAATTTTCTAGGATAGTCTTGGAGAATTTTCTAAGATAGTCTTGGAGAATTTTCTAGGATAGCCTTGGAGAATTTTCTAAGATAGTCTTGGAGAATTTTCTAGGATAGTCTTGGAGAATTTTCTAAGATAGTCTTGGAGAATTTTCTAGGATAGTCTTGGAGAATTTTCTAGGATAGCCTTGGAGAATTTCCTAAGATAGTCTTGGAGAATTTTCTAAGATAGTCTTGGAGAATTTTCTAGGATAGCCTTGGAGAATTTTCTAAGATAGTCTTTGAGAATTTTCTAAGATAGTCTTTGAGAATTTTCTAGGATAGCCTTGGAGAATTTTCTAAGATAGTCTTGGAGAATCTTTTAAGATAGTCTTGGAGAATTTTCTAGGATAGTCTTGGAGAACTTTCTAGGATAGTCTTAAAGAATTTTCTAAGATAGTCTCGGAGAATTTTCTAGGATAGCCTTGGAGAATTTTCTAAGATAGTCTTGGAGAATTTTCTAGGATAGTCTTGGAGAATTTTCTAAGATAGTCTTGGAGAATTTTCTAGGATAGTCTTGGAGAATTTTCTAGGATAGCCTTGGAGAATTTCCTAAGATAGTCTTGGAGAATTTTCTAAGATAGTCTTGGAGAATTTTCTAGGATAGCCTTGGAGAATTTTCTAAGATAGTCTTGGAGAATTTTCTAAGATAGTCTTGGAGAATTTTCTAGGATAGTCCTGGAGAATTTTCTAGGATAGTCTTGGAGAATTTTCTAAGATAGTCTTGGAGAATTTTTTAAGATAGTCTTGGAGAATTTTCTAGGATAGTCTTGGAGAACTTTCTAGGATAGTCTTAAAGAATTTTCTAAGATAGTCTTGGAGAATTTTCTGAGGGATATCTGAACAAATTACCCTGGCAAATTTATACACCGAGCAGACATCGCCTTCTCCTTTGTTGGGTTGAAGAAGTTGTAGTATCTGTTCTGTTGTCATGAGACCATCCTCCCATGCATTACCTCTTTCTTTGGGGCAGTATAGTATATGTCGGTTCGTCATCATACTATCCTCATAGGCATTACCTCCTCCTTTTGGGGGAGGAGGGTGTAGTGTAGTATCTGCTCTGTGGCCATGTTACTATCTCCTCATGTTACTATCTCTTTTTGTGAGGGGTAGTGTAGTATATGTTCTGTTGTTATGAGACCACCCGCCCAGGCATTACCTTCTCCGTTGGAGGCAGTGTGATATATGTTCGTTCGTCATATATACTAGCAAAAATATACGAACAGAGGGGGAGCATATTTTTGTTAGTTTTAATACAATAAAACTATCGGAATTGAGTTAAAGGTGACTCGTGTTCCGAGGTTCGAATCGTGTGATCTGTTTGAACAGCTATCTCCACACTGAAGATTCCACAAGGATGAAACGTGTACATACGTGGATAATAATTAAATATTTATTATTGAATAATTATATATATATATATATATATATATATATATATATGTGATTTTTTGAAGGCTTACCAAACCATTCTGTTCAGGAGACCATTCATCACCACAAAAGACCTTTTTCTTCAAAGCGTATTTATTTATCATATATATCCAAATTAAGGAGTTTTTTCCTACACGTGTTTCACTACCAATATATATATATATATATATATATATATATAAATGGAGATATAATAAAGATAAAATTGTATCTTTAAAATAATCCTATCTTGAAAAGTCAATGCTCAATATACAAGATAGAGAATAAAATGAAATGAATGATGAGAATAACAAATTGGAAGAAGATAAAAAAAATTCTGAATTTTTGGATTTTGTATATTTTTATATATTTTCAAATTTGTGCTAACAGTAATATAATATATATAAACTCGAACACCCAAGGCAATTAAAACTAATTAAAAAATCACAAAATAATTCCAAGTATACATTTATGAGATTCTTTAAAGAATGTGGCAACTATATACACTGGGCAGACATGCCGTCCTCTCAGAAACGACGTGTCTGAACATAATAGACCAATAAAACAAGGCGATACCTTAAATGCTTTAGTAATAAATACAACCAACCACCAATCACACGTTTAACACCAAAACTGATAATAAAATGCATAACAAGTTAATCATAGAAGAATGTATAGTAGATAACTCTAATATGATTTCGTATGTAGCTCACCTTTCATTTGATAATATATTTCAATACAAAACAAAATCTCCACTTTTAAAATAACATATCAATGTATCATTTACATACAAACTCTGATACTAAACCACACAAATCACCGCTATAATTTGTTGTCCATCATATAGAACAATATACTTTGCAGTTACATATATATATATATATATATATATATATATATATATATATGAATGATTTTTTATTCAAACATGTACAGAGTCTGCAGTCTTCCTGGACTTCACCGAAAGGGTTGGATCAAGGATTGATAGCTGTAGATCGATAACATCGACATGCCAGTGTAGCAGACTTTGTACATGTTTGAATAAAAAATCATTCATAATACAGCTCTATATTTTTATTGAGAACGATTTTATAATCCCAGTTTGATTCCCTTTGGATTTCTACACTGTGGATTTTTACCCTACCTGGATTACTATATATATATATATATATTTATTTATATATTTATATATATATATATTAAGTGGTGAACTAAAAGCGAACTTTTAGGAAAGGTAAAACCTATTGTGAAAAGTATACAGCTTCATCCTTCTACATATATATATATATATATATATATATATAGTAAGCAATGAAAATATATATGGCAATCAAGCTACACAGAGGCTCCTGTGTTTCATCCCCGGGGGGAATCGTGTAGCTTGATTGCCATATATATTTTCATTGCTTACTACCTAGCTCTACTTACGTATCGAGCACTGTTGAAGTAAATACTGAAAACTGATACATAAAAAATTATATCTCCTTATAATATTTTATGTGGATACATGAAGTACTAATATATGTATATATATATATATATTTCATGTATCCACAAAAAATATTATAAGGAGATATTATATATTATGTATCGATTTTCAGTATTTACTTCAACAGTGCTCGATACGTAAGTAGAGCTAGGTAGTAAGTTATGAAAATATATTTATAGCAATTAAGCTATACAAAGGCTTTCGCGTTCCATAGGGAATCGTCAAGCTAAAATGCATGGAATTCGTGTTACTGGGTATTTTTATAGCTAGACTAAACACCACGTGGATACATAAAAACACCCAGTAACACGAATTCCATGCAATTTAGCCTGAAGGGTTCCTTACAGAGATGAAACACTGAAGCCATCTCAATTATTACCAGGTGTAAAGTCGAGGATAGCTACGTAAGAAGTGTGATGTTGTATGGCAGTGAGTGTTGGGCCCTCACCCAGGCCCTACTTGCCCGACTCCAGAGAAATGACAGGGCATGATTAAGTGGATATGCAGACCAGACCCAGAACATTATGTCAGTCACCCTGTCGTCTTGTCCTTCGGGGCTTGATTCCGTCGTTCTGTGGGTTTGTCCTGTGCTTGGATTTTATAGTATGCACAAGATTTCGGAACTGAATATTTCTGGCGATTAGTTAAAAGAAACTGATGCTTTTGTCCAATAAAGAGGGTTAGGGTAAGGGTTAGGGTTAGGGGATATGTAAAACAACATTCACTGCAGCTGCTATTTCAAACAACTTTCAGGTTCCTGCATCGATTTTCGCATGAAAATCGAAAATGTTCATAACTTCTCTTCTGGAATGATTTACCGACGTCTGTTGACAGATTTTTTTTAAAATTCGAATGTGCTCCATTTGCTGACGAAATTTGAATTTTTGTGGGTTCTAGTTGACCGGATTGAAATTGAAATTTGTTTTTCGTAGATTCTCAGGTAGAGAATATTTCGAAATTGGGATATTTCATAATACTTTTCGATTGAGAGAATTTTGTATTTCATGTTTTTCGTTGTTTTCTCTGGCAGACAAGGTTTAAATCCGAAGGGTTTGTTGTAGAGTTGACGAGTTGATATTATCTTTCTGACAATATGTTGGTTTATTGAGTCGATTTGACGAGCCTGATATTTTGTTCTTGACAATATGTTGAAAAATCGAATTGTGTTCGGAATTAATATGTTTTCAGATGCCTTTTTTTTCTGTCCGGATTTTATGTTTTGCTCAGCTAGTTGCCGTAGAATAATTTAGATTTGATACCAGAGTTGAACTGTTTGGTCAAGTGTTGAGGTATTTGTTTTTCAAAATGTTGTTTAAAACAGGGTGCGGTAATGATTGTATTACATAAACAAACACATCGCATCTGCAGTATGTCTAAGGCAACATCTCAGTGACTTCGGACTGACGTGCAAGGATGCAGAAAGATCAGAGAATTGTATGCCTACAAGAACACAGAAGGCCATTTATTGGAATATACCTGAAGTAGCGGCGAGTTAGATGTGCAGGAAAGTATTTTTATTTTGTGTAAAATTTGTGGGACACTTTCCGGTCTGCGATTTGCTCTTTGTTGCAACTGCCTTCATTAAACACGAAGTAACTAAAGTTACATCCGAATGGGATGATGAAATAAAGGATACCTTTGTGAAAATCATTCAGACATAGCAGAGTATTGATTTACTCCTCTCCAGGAGTTAGACACAAGGCCAGTTTTTATCTTACTTCCACAAGTAAGATGTGACCCTAGGTCGGGTCGGGAAAGTGGGGTTTAAAAATTGCCTGGGCAGCCCCGTCGGCATTCCCCTGTAGGGGCGCCTCAGACAGTAAGCAATAAACTTACTCCTCCCCAAAGAGGGAAGGCGAAGCCTGGGAGGGTGCACCTCCTAGAACTGCACAGGACAGACTCATAGACAGGCGTAAATCAAGGCCCGAAGGCCAAGACAATACCAGTCTATGGAGTGCAGTATCCATCGGAACAGATACTACACTTTGATTTTAGCCAAAAGGCCAAGTTTAGCAGAGTATAATAGACCACTAGTCACATAGCAAGTTAAGCAGATATACACGTATATATATATATATATATATATATGGTGTATAATGCAATGAACATGGTCTCCACTGCCTTTTTAACTAGGAAATCGATATTTCCATGAAATGCTACCTTGTCCAAATTCTGCCGTCTATCTAAGCAGATTACATAACAGGCTTAGTTAGAAATTGTTAGCAACCCTACCAAAAGACACCTTAAGAAGGCCAAAGTGTGGACACAAGCTCGAGGATAAAGGTGTTCCTACTTACTTGCCTCTCCACGAGGGCAGATTTAGACATAAGGCCGGTTTTTAATGTGGGAAAAATCCAGCTCCTCAAAAAGATGCACTCTTGAGTGGAACAAAAAGAAAATTGCTTTAGAATCGATTGTTTCCACCGTTTCATAAATTAACTTCAAATCGATTTGTTTCCTGGTAATGCGTTAATTTTTCAATTTAATGCAGAATAAATAATTGTGTAATGGTTAGCAACCCTACCAAAAGACACCTTAAGAAGGCCGAAGAGTATGCAATGACTTTGTGAATGTAACAAAAAACAAGAAAATAACATGTTCTATAACATTGCAAGCCTTGATTTATAAAGTTGTTCTAAAATATATATTACTCTTGCTCTTGCCATACACATGTTGATTGAAAATAATTTTTAAGGAAAGCAAAAGCCATCTTGTTATGTACAGCAAAAACTGAAGTAGATTATCTGTTGGTAAGGAAAAAAGACAGAAAACGTTTGATTGATGTGAAAGTAATAACTGGTGAAGAAATTGGGGCAGAGCATAAAGAAGTTTTTGTGACTTAAAGTTGAAGAAAGCTCATAAGATCAAGAAAAGGTTCATCCTGGAGGAAAGCCATGAAAGTCGTGAAACAAGAGTTTAGAGACCAAGTGATGGAGTGGTCAGTTACCTGATCTATTTCAGCAAGTGTGGATGAAGAGAAGAAGAAGATAAATGATACACACTTTTTCGATCAGACTTGTGGGTGGATGAAAGGGTGACATATCTTTCATGTGATTACACGTCAACTCCCTGGAATTACTTGGGTAAAATTTAAAAAAGAAATAAAAAGTTTTAGACTTTATAATGGATGTTGACTTTACTATATAAATATAACCTAAAATGATCCAGATTCTTGACCGTTCAGCATAGTTCAGAACAAGTAACCATTTCAGTTACATTGGCTATAAAGTAAGTGCCCATTATGGCTCATTCCTTTTATTTTTTAATTTGTTTTTAATATTCGTTCTTTAAATGTGATTACCGACAATAATCTGAATTCTTTAATAGAAAATGTTTAAAATCATCAAAAGACGAACCAATACCGAAGCATGGCTAACAAATTAATTACAATGTATGGATTGTTATGTCAAAAAGTCGTTCTATGTAAATCTGCCTAAAAGTCAGAATCTACAAACCTTACATCATCAGGTTCAAAGCTTTATTCCCTTGGATTCATCAGAGTCTAAATGACTGCAGGGGTGTCAGAAAGATTTTTCTATTCAGACTTATTTGTAGTTTTTTTTTCAAAAGGCCTTCTTTTCTATTGTATTGAACCAGTTGCTAGAAAGAGAGAGATAATTTTTTTGTTTTACTTATATTCACTCCAAGCAAGGCACATTGCCACTGGGTCGTAAGGGTCGACTGTTGTGAACCTATATGCGTGCGTTCACTGCACTGACCGTGATCGTCCCACTTGTTGTGCCGGTCCAAAGTTGCGGCTCGACTCAGTCAGTGCTGCAACAAAGAATTCTCATTCCAATTAAGGCCACAAGTCCAGTTTATGAACAAGTAACAGGTTTATTTATTGGAGGTTACAAATGAAACTCTTGTTCCTAGGTTGAATGGCAGACTTGTAAATGAGATCTCTCTATCCCAACGAAATGAAAACAAGTCCCACACAGTCCTTTGGCTAAGAACATACCATCTTGCGCATGTTTTCATATATATGTTTTATCTATAGCGTTTTTATTTGAAAATCCTAACCATGAAGACATCATTCCTTTTATCACCAATAATGGATGTAGTGTAGCTGTGAACCTGAATGCGTGCGCTCACTACACTTCTTCTTTCGTGTGAATCAGATGATTCTGGTGTTGGCATTAGTTTCTCCGATGTTTTTCTAGTTAGAAATCTTTCTGGAAAGACATCGGGTACTTACGGGAAGGACCACGAGAAGGTTGCCAACATCCCTAAGTGAAAGTTATACTGTGGAACAGACTGGATTCGAACTTGGAACACCCAGGTCTTCAGTCTGTGTCGTTATCCACTTAACCACCGTCACCTCCCGCTCACTGCACTGGCCGTGACCGTTCCCACTTGTTGTGCCGGTTCAAAGATGTTATGCGATTCAATCAGTGCTGTAACAAAGAATTCTCATCCCAAGTAAAACCATGAGTCCAGTTTATGAAAAAGTAAAGGGTTTATTTATTGGAGGTTACAAATGAAACTCTTGTTCCTAGGTTGAATGGCAGACTTGCAAAATGAGATCCTTTATCCCGATGAAATAAAGTACGTCCGATCCACACAGTCCTTTAGCTAAGAGCCCAAATTGGCACACCTTGTATGAAGAGATACCCAGCTTCAAACTGATTGTCAGCTCTCTCAGAGAACTCAACTTCCTGTGAAGCCCAGGGGTCCTTTGTCCCTGACCGGAAATCTTAGATTCTAGTCTTTCTTACTGGTCACCATTCGACCACCAAGGGCCTGACCACTAGAGATAACTACCAGACAGTCTACTTGGTGGGGGGTATCATGGAGACAATCTAAGAACATTACTTTCTGGTCTAAGCATTACTCTGTTTTTAAGAGGCACTTATTTCATTTCAAAGAGAAATAAGATTCTGTTTGGCTCCAAAATACAAAATCAAAATATATTTTCAAATTCCTCTGTGGCCCTTCCATCCTTTTTCCGTTGACCAAGCATCTAACACCTGCATCGTCTGCCATTCGCATGCACCACTAAAACCTGCAACCTATTGCAGATTTACACTGTAAATAGGGTCAGATTAATAAGGATATCCTAAGTTTTGCAGAGAAGCTTGTTCACATTACATTTAAATTTTTGCATGTTGGTACAGTCGAAGAAACAGGGAGCAGGGAGGGAATTCCAAAATGCAAGCAATTCGAGGAAAGAAGCTGTTAGAGTAGAAAGATTTCCAGCATCTGGGGACCTCTTGCTGATTGTCGAGTTGGACGGGAGTATTTACGTTGAGGGGGCACAAGTGAAGCAAGTTCGTCTAAGTATATTCCGTTGTAGCACTTGTAAAACAAGCACAGGGACGCAAGATTGCGACGATAATGTAATCAGTAGATCATGTTAATCAATATAAAAACAGTAAACAATGTAAGTATGGTTAGGAGATCTTAGTTTAGTAGTCAATGCAGTTTATTTATATAAAGGAATCTATGCTGCGCTAGCTACATACTTGTCAATAGGCAGAGATTATTCAATAACAAGTAAAAAATGAAAACATTATCTTGGCCTTTTGGCTAAGATCAAAGTGTAGTATCTGTTTCGATTGATACTGCACCCCATAGACTGGTATTGTCTTGGCCTTCGGGGCTTGATTTACGCCGGTCTATGCGACAGTCCTGTGCAGTTCTAGGAGGTCCACCCTCCCAGGCTTTGCCTCCTCTCTTTGGGGAGGAGTAAGTTTATTGCTAATCGCCTGAGGCGCCCCTATCAGGGAATACCGATGGGGCTGCCCAGGCAATTTTTAATGGCCAGAGTGCTCACCTCCTGGGCGCTGGCTTTTCAAACCCCACTTTCCCGACCCGACCTTGGGTCACATCTTACTTGTGGGAGTAAGATAAAACTGGCCTTGTGCCTAACTCCTGGAGAGGAGTAAATCAATACAAAAAAAAACAATTGTGCTATTTGAATAAGCAGTCAAAAATGACGAAAGAGTTACACATTAATAAAACAGTTTCTCAAAGTTCACTCCCTTGTCTTTCTAAGTTATTTAATTTCTGTTTACCGAGTCCTTCTTTTCCTCTTTTTTTTTCTCAAATTATACTAATTGTTTCAATAGTTGTCCGCCTTCTTTCTGTATTTCCTCTTGCAAGAATGTTAATCAAACAGTAGCTTTAGATACTGTAAACTAGGAGTGTAATCTTTTAAGTCCGAATTACAAATGTGGCACATGTCTCATGAAGACGATTATTACGGTCAAATTACTTTTCCTTTAAAACTTAATTGTTGCGAACGACTATAACAGAATACAAACTGTACTGAAATAAGATAATTCCATCCATGCTAAACATTTTTGGTACAATAATATCAAGTTTGAAACCGGCACAGATTTTTAGAATAAAGCAGGTAATACAGTCATCAAACTGCTTAACAGTTCACTAAACCAAAATTTTAGAATAAAGCAGGTAATACAGTCATCAAACTGCTTAACAGTTCACTAAACCAAAATTTTTGAATAAAGCAGGTAATACAGTCATCAAAATGCTTAACAGTTCACTAAACCAAAATTTTAGAATAAAGCAGGTAATACAGTCATCAAATTGCTTAACAGTTCACTAAACCAAAATTTTAGAATAAAGCAGGTAATACAGTCATCAAATTGCTTAACAGTTCACTAAACCAAAATTTTAGAATAAAGCAGGTAATACAGTCATCAAACTGCTTAACAGTTCACTAAACCAAAATTTTAAAATAAAGCAGGTAATACAGTCATCAAACTGCTTAACAGTTCACTAAACCAAAATTTTAGAATAAAGCAGGTAATACAGTCATCAAACTGCTTAACAGTTCACTAAACCAAAATTTTAGAATAAAGCAGGTAATACAGTCATCAAACTGCTTAACAGTTCACTAAACCAAAATTTTAGAATAAAGCAGGTAATACAGTCATCAAACTGCTTAACAGTTCAATAAACCAAAATTTTAAAATAAAGCAGGTAATACAGTCATCAAACTGCTTAACAGTTCACTAAACCAAAATTTTAGAATAAAGCAGGTAATACAGTCATCAAATTGCTTAACAGTTCACTAAACCAAAATTTTAAAATAAAGCAGGTAATACAGTCATCAAACTGCTTAACAGTTCACTAAACCAAAATTTTAGAATAAAGCAGGTAATACAGTCATCAAACTGCTTAACAGTTCACTAAACCAAAATTTTAAAATAAAGCAGGTAATACAGTCATCAAACTGCTTAACAGTTCACTAAACCAAAATTTTAGAATAAAGCAGGTAATACAGTCATCAAACTGCTTAACAGTTCACTAAACCAAAATTTTAGAATAAAGCAGGTAATACAGTCATCAAACTGCTTAACAGTTCACTAAACCAAAATTTTAAAATAAAGCAGGTAATACAGTCATCAAACTGCTTAACAGTTCACTAAACCAAAATTTTAGAATAAAGCAGGTAATACAGTCATCAAATTGCTTAACAGTTCACTAAACCAAAATTTTAAAATAAAGCAGGTAATACAGTCATCAAATTGCTTAACAGTTCACTAAACCAAAATTTTAGAATAAAGCAGGTAATACAGTTATCAAATTGCTTAACAGTTCACTAAACCAAAATTTTAGAATAAAGCAGGTAATACAGTCATCAAACTGCTTAACAGTTCACTAAACCAAAATTTTAAAATAAAGCAGGTAATACAGTCATCAAACTGCTTAACAGTTCACTAAACCAAAATTTTAGAATAAAGCAGGTAATACAGTCATCAAACTGCTTAACAGTTCACTAAACCAAAATTTTAGAATAAAGCAGGTAATACAGTCATCAAACTGCTTAACAGTTCACTAAACCAAAATTTTAGAATAAAGCAGGTAATACAGTCATCAAACTGCTTAACAGTTCACTAAACCAAAATTTTAAAATAAAGCAGGTAATACAGTCATCAAACTGCTTAACAGTTCACTAAACCAAAATTTTAGAATAAAGCAGGTAATACAGTCATCAAACTGCTTAACAGTTCACTAAACCAAAATTTTAGAATAAAGCAGGTAATACAGTCATCAAACTGCTTAACAGTTCACTAAACCAAAATTTTAAAATAAAGCAGGTAATACAGTCATCAAATTGCTTAACAGTTCACTAAATCAAAATTTTAGAATAAAGCAGGTAATACAGTCATCAAATTGCTTAACAGTTCACTAAATCAAAATTTTAAAATAAAGCAGGTAATACAGTCATCAAATTGCTTAACAGTTCACTAAATCAAAATTTTAAAATAAAGCAGGTAATACAGTCATCAAACTGCTTGACAGTTCACTAAACCAAAATTTTAGAATAAAGCAGGTAATACAGTCATCAAACTGCTTAACAGTTCACTAAACCAAAATTTTAGAATAAAGCAGGTAATACAGTCATCAAACTGCTTAACAGTTCACTAAACCAAAATTTTAGAATAAAGCAGGTAATACAGTCATCAAACTGCTTAACAGTTCACTAAACCAAAATTTTAAAATAAAGCAGGTAATACAGTCATCAAACTGCTTAACAGTTCACTAAACCAAAATTTTAGAATAAAGCAGGTAATACAGTCATCAAACTGCTTAACAGTTCACTAAACCAAAATTTTAGAATAAAGCAGGTAATACAGTCATCAAATTGCTTAACAGTTCACTAAACCAAAATTTTAGAATAAAGCAGGTAATACAGTCATCAAACTGCTTAACAGTTCACTAAACCAAAATTTTAGAATAAAGCAGGTAATACAGTCATCAAACTGCTTAACAGTTCACTAAACCAAAATTTTAGAATAAAGCAGGTAATACAGTCATTAAACTGCTTAACAGTTCACTAAACCAAAATTTTAGAATAAAGCAGGTAATACAGTCATCAAACTGCTTAACAGTTCACTAAACCAAAATTTTAGAATAAAGCAGGTAATACAGTCATCAAACTGCTTAACAGTTCACTAAACCAAAATTTTAGAATAAAGCAGGTAATACAGTCATCAAATTGCTTAACAGTTCACTAAACCAAAATTTTAGAATAAAGCAGGTAATACAGTCATCAAACTGCTTAACAGTTCACTAAACCAAAATTTTAGAATAAAGCAGGTAATACAGTCATCAAACTGCTTAACAGTTCACTAAACCAAAATTTTAGAATAAAGCAGGTAATACAGTCATTAAACTGCTTAACAGTTCACTAAACCAAAATTTTAGAATAAAGCAGGTAATACAGTCATCAAACTGCTTAACAGTTCACTAAACCAAAATTTTAGAATAAAGCAGGTAATACAGTCATCAAACTGCTTAACAGTTCACTAAACCAAAATTTTAGAATAAAGCAGGTAATACAGTCATCAAACTGCTTAACAGTTCACTAAACCAAAATTTTAGAATAAAGCAGGTAATACAGTCATCAAACTGCTTAACAGTTCACTAAACCAAAATTTTAGAATAAAGCAGGTAATACAGTCATTAAACTGCTTAACAGTTCACTAAACCAAAATTTTAGAATAAAGCAGGTAATACAGTCATCAAACTGCTTAACAGTTCACTAAACCAAAATTTTAGAATAAAGCAGGTAATACAGTCATCAAACTGCTTAACAGTTCACTAAACCAAAATTTTAGAATAAAGCAGGTAATACAGTCATTAAACTGCTTAACAGTTCACTAAACCAAAATTTTAGAATAAAGCAGGTAATACAGTCATCAAACTGCTTAACAGTTCACTAAACCAAAATTTTAGAATAAAGCAGGTAATACAGTCATCAAACTGCTTAACAGTTCACTAAACCAAAATTTTAGAATAAAGCAGGTAATACAGTCATCAAACTGCTTAACAGTTCACTAAACCAAAATTTTAGAATAAAGCAGGTAATACAGTCATCAAACTGCTTAACAGTTCACTAAACCAAAATTTTAGAATAAAGCAGGTAATACAGTCATCAAACTGCTTAACAGTTCACTAAACCAAAATTTTAGAATAAAGCAGGTAATAGTCATCAAACTGCTTAACAGTTCACTAAACCAAAATTTTAGAATGAAGCAGGTAATACAGTCATCAAACTGCTTAACAGTTCACTAAACCAAAATTTTAGAATAAAGCAGGTAATACAGTCATCAAACTGCTTAACAGTTCACTAAACCAAAATTTTAGAATAAAGCAGGTAATACAGTCATCAAACTGCTTAACAGTTCACTAAACCAAAATTTTAGAATAAAGCAGGTAATACAGTCATCAAACTGCTTAACAGTTCACTAAACCAAAATTTTAGAATAAAGCAGGTAATACAGTCATTAAACTGCTTAACAGTTCACTAAACCAAAATTTTAGAATAAAGCAGGTAATACAGTCATCAAACTGCTTAACAGTTCACTAAACCAAAATTTTAGAATAAAGCAGGTAATACAGTCATCAAACTGCTTAACAGTTCACTAAACCAAAATTTTAGAATAAAGCAGGTAATACAGTCATTAAACTGCTTAACAGTTCACTAAACCAAAATTTTAGAATAAAGCAGGTAATACAGTCATCAAACTGCTTAACAGTTCACTAAACCAAAATTTTAGAATAAAGCAGGTAATACAGTCATCAAACTGCTTAACAGTTCACTAAACCAAAATTTTAGAATAAAGCAGGTAATACAGTCATCAAACTGCTTAACAGTTCACTAAACCAAAATTTTAGAATAAAGCAGGTAATACAGTCATCAAACTGCTTAACAGTTCACTAAACCAAAATTTTAGAATAAAGCAGGTAATACAGTCATCAAACTGCTTAACAGTTCACTAAACCAAAATTTTAGAATAAAGCAGGTAATAGTCATCAAACTGCTTAACAGTTCACTAAACCAAAATTTTAGAATGAAGCAGGTAATACAGTCATCAAACTGCTTAACAGTTCACTAAACCAAAATTTTAGTATAAAGCAGGTAATACAGTCATCAAACTGCTTAACAGTTCACTAAACCAAAATTTTAGAATAAAGCAGGTAATACAGTCATCAAACTGCTTAACAGTTCACTAAACCAAAATTTTAGAATAAAGCAGGTAATACAGTCATCAAACTGCTTAACAGTTCACTAAACCAAAATTTTAGAATAAAGCAGGTAATACAGTCATCAAACTGCTTAACAGTTCACTAAACCAAAATTTTAGAATAAAGCAGGTAATACAGTCATCAAACTGCTTAACAGTTCACTAAACCAAAATTTTAGAATAAAGCAGGTAATACAGTCATCAAACTGCTTAACAGTTCACTAAACCAAAATTTTAGAATAAAGCAGGTAATACAGTCATCAAACTGCTTAACAGTTCACTAAACCAAAATTTTAGAATAAAGCAGGTAATACAGTCATCAAACTGCTTAACAGTTCACTAAACCAAAATTTTAGAATAAAGCAGGTAATACAGTCATCAAACTGCTTAACAGTTCACTAAACCAACATTTTAGTATAAAGCAGGTAATACAGTCATCAAACTGCTTAACAGTTCACTAAACCAAAATTTTAGAATAAAGCAGGTAATACAGTCATCAAACTGCTTAACAGTTCACTAAACCAAAATTTTAGTATAAAGCAGGTAATACAGTCATCAAACTGCTTAACAGTTCACTAAACCAAAATTTTTGAATAAAGCAGGTAATACAGTCATCAAACTGCTTAACAGTTCACTAAACCAAAATTTTAGAATAAAGCAGGTAATACAGTCATCAAACTGCTTAACAGTTCACTAAACCAAAATTTTAGAATAAAGCAGGTAATACAGTCATCAAACTGCTTAACAGTTCACTAAACCAAAATTTTAGAATAAAGCAGGTAATACAGTCATCAAACTGCTTAACAGTTCACTAAACCAACATTTTAGTATAAAGCAGGTAATACAGTCATCAAACTGCTTAACAGTTCACTAAACCAAAATTTTAGAATAAAGCAGGTAATACAGTCATCAAACTGCTTAACAGTTCACTAAACCAAAATTTTAGTATAAAGCAGGTAATACAGTCATCAAACTGCTTAACAGTTCACTAAACCAAAATTTTAGAATAAAGCAGGTAATACAGTCATCAAACTGCTTAACAGTTCACTAAACTAAAATTTTAGAATAAAGCAGGTAATACAGTCATCAAACTGCTTAACAGTTCACTAAACCAAAATTTTAGAATAAAGCAGGTAATACAGTCATCAAACTGCTTAACAGTTCACTAAACCAAAATTTTAGAATAAAGCAGGTAATACAGTCATCAAACTGCTTAACAGTTCACTAAACCAAAATTTTAGAATAAAGCAGGTAATACAGTCATCAAACTGCTTAACAGTTCACTAAACCAAAATTTTAGAATAAAGCAGGTAATACAGTCATCAAACTGCTTAACAGTTCACTAAACCAAAATTTTAGAATAAAGCAGGTAATACAGTCATCAAACTGCTTAACAGTTCACTAAACCAAAATTTTAGAATAAAGCAGGTAATACAGTCATCAAACTGCTTAACAGTTCACTAAACCAAAATTTTAGAATAAAGCAGGTAATACAGTCATCAAACTGCTTAACAGTTCACTAAACCAAAATTTTAGAATAAAGCAGGTAATACAGTCATCAAACTGCTTAACAGTTCACTAAACCAAAATTTTAGAATAAAGCAGGTAATACAGTCATCAAACTGCTTAACAGTTCACTAAACCAAAATTTTAGAATGAAGCAGGTAATACAGTCATCAAACTGCTTAACAGTTCACTAAACCAAAATTTTAGAATAAAGCAGGTAATACAGTCATCAAACTGCTTAACAGTTCACTAAACCAAAATTTTAGAATAAAGCAGGTAATACAGTCATCAAACTGCTTAACAGTTCACTAAACCAAAATTTTAGAATAAAGCAGGTAATACAGTCATCAAACTGCTTAACAGTTCACTAAACCAAAATTTTAGAATAAAGCAGGTAATACAGTCATCAAATTGCTTAACAGTTCACTAAACCAAAATTTTAGAATAAAGCAGGTAATACAGTCATCAAACTGCTTAACAGTTCACTAAACCAAAATTTTAGAATAAAGCAGGTAATACAGTCATCAAACTGCTTAACAGTTCACTAAACCAAAATTTTAGAATAAAGCAGGTAATACAGTCATCAAACTGCTTAACAGTTCACTAAACCAAAATTTTAGAATAAAGCAGGTAATACAGTCATCAAACTGCTTAACAGTTCACTAAACCAAAATTTTAGAATGAAGCAGGTAATACAGTCATCAAACTGCTTAACAGTTCACTAAACCAAAATTTTAGAATAAAGCAGGTAATACAGTCATCAAATTGCTTAACAGTTCACTAAACCAAAATTTTAGAATAAAGCAGGTAATACAGTCATCAAACTGCTTAACAGTTCACTAAACCAAAATTTTAGAATGAAGCAGGTAATACAGTCATCAAACTGCTTAACAGTTCACTAAACCAAAATTTTAGAATAAAGCAGGTAATACAGTCATCAAACTGCTTAACAGTTCACTAAACCAAAATTTTAGAATGAAGCAGGTAATACAGTCATCAAACTGCTTAACAGTTCACTAAACCAAAATTTTAGAATAAAGCAGGTAATACAGTCATCAAACTGCTTAACAGTTCACTAAACCAAAATTTTAGAATAAAGCAGGTAATACAGTCATCAAATTGCTTAACAGTTCACTAAACCAAAATTTTAGAATAAAGCAAGTAATACAGTCATCAAACTGCTTAACAGTTCACTAAACCAAAATTTTAGAATAAAGCAGGTAATACAGTCATCAAACTGCTTAACAGTTCACTAAACCAAAATTTTAGAATAAAGCAGGTAATACAGTCATCAAATTGCTTAACAGTTCACTAAACCAAAATTTTAGAATAAAGCAGGTAATACAGTCATCAAACTGCTTAACAGTTCACTAAACCAAAATTTTAGAATAAAGCAGGTAATACAGTCATCAAACTGCTTAACAGTTCACTAAACCAAAATTTTCAAGAATGATGTCACGCAATCTAATACGTCAAGTTGATATTCTTCCTACTGTTAGGAATATAGGAAATTTACGCATCAGCGAAGCCATTCTTATTTAGTCATAAGAAACATACATGTACATGAGAAGTTGTCTCTTAATATAGAGATATGTTATTCAGAATTGTTGATTTAGATTGCAATTTTTTCAATGTTTGATACAACATTGTACATGTTTAATAATTGATGCATTTTTTTATAAATTTTCTATAATTTATTCCAGAATACATTTTTAAACCATTGTAAGAGGTAAAAACTTGAGCATAATGCTTCCCATTGTAAGAGGTAAAAACTTGAGCATAATGCTTCCCATTGTAAGAGGTAAAAACTTGAGCATAATGCTTCCCATTGGTAGCCATATCAATAGAGGGGGAGAAAGTCCAAACTTGATTGGAATCTACTAATGGGGTTTCAGAACTTTTGTAATGATGAGAAGCTTGAAGTTGAAGAGTGTGTGGACGGACATATACTATTCACAAAGAATGCTTGAAAGAAACTCGGGGGTGACTATAAACCGGACGCAAATTTCATGCTATACACGAGACGGAGTATGTGTAAATAAATTTTTTAGATTATTGAAAACGTGTTAAAAAAGTTACAGTTCAATTTTATTTTTACCTAAAACCTGGCTGATAAATAAAGACGGGGATCATTTCATTTGAAAGTTACATAGAAAACTAAAGCTTCCGTCTGAAAGTTGAGCAAGTATTTTTTTTCAAAAAGATTTTGCAAAGGTATAGGAAAGTAAACGTTCTTATAAAATCTTTATTTTAGCGATCAATGCTTTTTAATTACTAAGGATTAAGCAGCAAACTACAAGATCATAAAAAATGCAAAACAATCGTCAGATATGTCCCTTTTTCTACTGTAACTATATTTAATGTGAAGTAGGTTGCGCAAATAGGAGTGAACAGAAAATCACTTTCTGGAAGTAGTATAGTGAGACATGACAAAATGAGTCTCTCTTTCTCTATCTATTTGAATTAGCAACCAAGTTATCCACGAAAACTTCCAAATTGGTATATGGCTTTGATGCAAGACATGCATATAATTACCAAAGTGCTGTACAATGAAATGAGGCCTTCCTTGGCTTTGAAGGAATCTTACATGGAGAAATTCATAACAGAAACAACCGGCTGTTTAATATGTTATGTCAAATATAATCTACTTATAACGAGGACATGCTCTGTCTGTCTGAATGTCTGTCCGTCCGTCCGTCATCCGAAATTTTTCCAAACAGAAGAAACTTAATTTTACATAAATAAACAATAAAGAAACTTGACGCCAGCACTGGGAATCAAAACTGCGAACCTGAGGCCTGCCGTCTTTGTCGTTACTGACTGACCTAACTTACTAAAGTCTTTCAAATTAACACACTTAAACTCTCTCAGTTGAACAAACACACGCACACAATCAGTGTAAGTCCCTCGGCATTCAATTGTACTATCAGCATTATTCGAATATCTTGCTTATTTAGTTTGATTTTCGCACACATTTTGGATGAAATTTATTAATTAGGCAATTGCACAGGAGGAAGAGATGCGGCAGCCTAGCAAAAATATATGATCGTAGGGAGGATATTTTTCTAGTCTCTGTTATATGTAATTAATGAGTTGTGTTAAAAAAACGCATTGCTGGCTATATTTGCAATTCTATTTATATCCTTATCGTTTTTATTTTAATAAAAAAGATGACGACCGTTTCTGGTTTATATATTAAAATGGTTAAAATTCGAAACAAAATTTAGAGTCCCAATTTTTGAAAACAAGTATTTTTCGGTCCATCTTACAAAGTAGTTTTGATGCTATTTCATTAAACAATGATTTAATTGAGAAATGACAGGGCAATGATTAGGTGGATATGTAATGTAAAGCCAGACTAGATCCAAAACATTAGGTCAGAGAAATTGACCATTCCAAAACTTGATGTCCTAATAAGGGCAAATCGTCTTCACAGGTTCAGGCATGTGGAAAGAAGCAAGGGTCATATCAGCACTTCCCGAGACTTAAGGCTGAACATCAAAAAGAAAGTTGGGCGTCCTAGGAAGATATGGAAAGAAAGCATCAGGCAAGATTGTAAACAGTGGTAAATGGACAGTCAATCCCCACAATAGTGAGCACTGGAGACTTAGCATAAGGACAGCCAGACAATGTCAAACCTCTTGTCAAAGGGAACATACCCGATAAACCTGGATAGTGAGTGTGAATGAGTTTGTCGTATTTATATGAACACACAACTTTCTATGCTTAATTGGCAATGAAAACAAAAGCTACCCAAATGTTCAAATATCTTTTATTCCTGAGAAAATAAAGACTTATATATTTTAGAAGAATACAGCATTTTTATGTGAATGTATCATTCAAGTTGATTCATATGTAAAGAAGTGGAGATAGATGCATCAAAGAAATACGGATTCTCTTAAGTGTTTACAAAGAGACATGTTCCTGGGTGTGACGCACTACACAAGAACGTGGCTACACTTCAGTTTGTCCTTATGTGGACTCTCTACTGAATTTTAGTCGCATATCAACAGATAAATTTTAGTTTATCGAAAACAAAGTCCCACACATATAAAAGAAACATGGCTTCTTTTCAGTGGGTGGTCGAATATATTTTAACAAATTGAATTCTGAATGAGGGAAGATCTACATATTTATCAAAAATATCTGTTTTCTTTTTTCTTTCAATTTTCTTATCGTTTTGTTTTTGCTCGGAGTGAGGCATACTACCATTGCCAGACATTCACCCACTATTTAAGACACTTCAGCTGAGAGATTTTTTTCAAGATTCAAACAGTCGCTTTAAGTGCAATTGTTTGTATCTATCTTACACTTGGTTCACCGGGTGTGTTTTCGCAAATGTACAGCTAAACTTGATTTTTGTGCAAAAGAGGAGCTACACACTTTACAAGAATATGGCTCTTTTTCTCCTATGTGTGTTTCCATATGTTTCGAAAAGATATGTGAAACTAACCTGGGTTTATGAGAAAAAGAAGAGGGACATACTGTACAAGAATATGGTTTTTCTCCAGTGTGTGTTCGAATATGTGCAACTAATGAGTATTTGTGAATAAAAGAAAAGCCACAAACTTTACAATCATATGGCTTTTCTCCAGTGTGTGTTCGTATATGTGCAACTAACGTTGCTTTATGCATAAAAGAAGATTCACACACTGTGCAAGAATATGGTTTTTCTCCAGTGTGTGTTCGCATATGTGTAACTAATGTTGGTTTATGACTGAAAGAAGATTCGCATACTGTACAAGAAAATGGCCTTTCTCCAGTGTGTGTTCGCATATGAGAATCTAGCTCTGGTTTACGATTAAAAGAAGAGGCACACACTGTACAACAATGTGGCTTTTCATCAGTGTGTCTTCGCATATGTGTAACTAACGTTGTTTTATGACCAAAAGAAGATTCACACATTGTACAGGCATATGGCTTTTCTCCAGTGTGTTTTCGCATATGAGAAACTAAATACGATTTCCTACTAAAAGAAGAACCACACACTTCACAAGAATATGGCTTTTCTCCTGTGTGTGTTCGCACATGTGTAACTAAACTGTCTTTCTGTCTAAAAGAAGAGCTACACACCTTGCAAGAATATGGTTTTTCATCAGTGTGGGTTTGCATATGTTTAACCAATTTTGATTTTATACTAAAAGAAATGCTACACTCTGTACAAGAATATGGCTTATCTCCAGTGTGATTTTGCATATGTGAAACTAAATATGATTTCATACTAAAAGAAGAACCACACACTTCACAAGAATATGGCTTTTCTCCAGTGTGTGTTCGCACATGTGCAACTAAACTGTTCTTCCGATTAAAAGAAAAGCAACACACGTCACAAGTATATGGCTTTTCTCCAGTCTGTTTCCGCATATCGTTTACTAATGTTACTTTCTGACTAAAAAATGAGCCACACACTGTACAAGAATATGGCTTGTCTCCAGTGTGTTTGCACATGTAGTGACAGTTGTGAGTTACTTGAACCAGAAAAGTCACATAAGCGACAACAATATGGATTCTCCCCTGTATTTTTCCTCACGTGTCCTGCTAAAATTGCCTCATATTTAAAACAGTGCAATAATAGAGTTTCTTTGTTCTGCTATTTGGAGGTTCTTGAAAATTAAGAATCACAGTTTCCTTAAGAATATTACTTTACACTATTGATGTTTAAGTCTTGATTTATCTGAATTCTTTACATAGATAAATGGTTCACGTTCACAAATTCAAATTATGAAAATATTCAATGAAAAGGAAGACATATATACAAAATATGAGAATGTGACCATTATCAACATGACCATGCATGCATCAAAGTTGTATGTCCTTAAGTATGTCCTCCATATTTCACAAGGATGTGTTTTTAGTATTTGATTTTCTCTATGGAATCAAGTGAAAGTAATCAAATTCTGGGAGTATTTTTTTATCTTCTTTTGAGGTAGAATTCTCTTTAGCCACTGACTGGTTTACTTATGTAAACTTATGAAAGGTTAATGGTGACTGTAGAGTGACACAGCCGACATTTACCACTACTCCATGAGGACTAAACATGACACAAGATAGTTCTATTATGGTGAACATCCATCTCCCCCAAAATGGACACTCTGGACTGACACAATATTCTACGAGAGTGACTATAGACGTTAATTGCTACTGTTTCGTTAAAGTTTTCAACAAGTTTATAATCTCGGTATGATTTCGACTATTTTGAACAGCGTTAAAAATAGCCCCAAATTTTCAGTCATTTGAGTTCTGTATTGCAGAAGAGCAAAGGAAGGTGACAGCAATCAATTTTCCACGATCAAAGTGTAGTATCTATTCTGTCCTCAGTCAGGGTAAAATAAATCCCTCTTCTTTGTTGTAGTTCTGTAAAAAAAGAAATTTAAAAAAAAATTAATTTAATTACATGCATTTCAATTAATTTATCATTCTTTCATTTCACAGTAACTAAGAAGAATTCAGCCTAGAAAACAATACAAGATTGTCCTACTGGACACAGCCCCGAAGATAAAGGTGTTGGTTATTATTAATTATTATTAAATTAAAGAGTGAATAATTTTGACAAATTGTGAGTTCATTATCTGGTTAATGAAGTTGAGAAAATAAATAAATTTAATGAAAGCCGTCTATCTAAGCAGATTACATAACAGGCTTAGTTAGAAATTGTTAGCACCCTACCAAAAGACACCTTAAGAAGGCCAAAGTGTCGACACAGGCTCGAGGATAAAGGTGTTCCTACTTACTTGCCTCTCCACGAGGGCAGATTTAGACATAAGGTCGGTTTTTAATGTGGGAAAAATCCAGCTCCTAAAAAAGGGGCACTCTAGAGTGGAACAAAAAGAAAATTGCTTTTGAATCGATTGTTTCCATCGTTTCATGAATTAACTTCAAATCGATTTGTTTCCTGGTAATGCATTAATTTTTCAATTTAATGCAGAATAAATAATTGCAAAATGGTTAGCAACCCTACCAAAAGACACCTTAAGAAGGCCGAAGAGTATGCAATGACTTTGTGAATGTAACAAAAAACAAGAAAATAACATGTTCTATAACATTGCAAGCCTTAATTTATAAAATCGTCCTAAAATATATATTACTCTTGCTTTTGCCATACACATGTTGATTGAAAATAATTTTTAAGGAAAGCAAAAGCCATCTTGTTATATACAGCAAAAACTGAAGTAGATTATCTGTTGGTAAGGAAAAAAGACAGAAAACTTTTGATTGATGTGAAAGTAATAACTGGTGAAGAAATTGGGGCAGAGCATAAAGAAGTTTTTGTGACTTAAAGTTGAAGAGAGCTCATAAGATAAAGAAAAGGTTCATCCTGGAGGAAAGCCATGAAAGTCGTGAAACAAGAGTTTAGAGACCAAGTGATGGAGTGGTCAGTTACCTGATCTATTTCAGCAAGTGGGGATGAAGAGAAGAAGAAGGTAAATGATACACACTTTTTCGATCAGACTTGTGGGTGGATGAAAGGGTGACATGGCAGTTAACTAAGGAGGTAGAGAAATGCATCGAAGAAAAACAAACAATGAAGTGAGCGAGGAAAAAGTTTAGTGAATTGAGATACGTATCTGGTGGCAAAAAGGACAGCAAAAAGAACAATCTACAAAGCCAACGTGGAGGCTGAGTCATCTAGGTTTCTGGATATACTACAAAGGATGACAAGAAGAATTAAGTATTCCTGATAGGTAAACAGATGGCACAGACAAATATGAATATTGGCAGAGTGAAGTGCAGGAATGATAAAATCTAGAAGCTGCAAAAGTAGTTTCTGCTTCAGCTATGAGAACTGAGAGAAAAATGGTGCAGGAAGATGTAAGATGAAGACAAAAGGGTAGAGCCGGGTTGCAGGATTCTCACGCATTTCTGCAGAAATCTGGAAGGCTGCGAGTTAAACAGGCATTGAGATTATCACAGACTTGACACATCAGATCTTAAAAGAGGTTGTTCTGAAAGGATCATAGTACAGGTCCTGAAAGCGGTGAGAGAATGATTGAGTACCAAATAAGAAGTCAGACAAGCATAGAAGAAATGCAGTTTGGTTTTATGTCTTGGCAAAGTACCATTTATGTTATATTTATCCTGGATCAAATACAAGAAGTACCTTTGTAATAAAAACCCGTATTTTGCTTTTGTGGATTTGAAGAACGCTTTTGACAGAGTTCAAAAAGATGTTGTCTGCTGGACTTTGTATGAATTAGGATCAATCGAGTGGTTGGTGAAGCTTGTTCAAGCAATGTACAGAAACGCTTAAAGTCGTGTTAGAATTAACAGCACATTTAGTGAGAGCTTTAATGTTAAAGTGGGAGTACATCAGGGTTCTGTACTGAGTCCGTACTGTACTGAATCATTTTCTTGTACATACAAATATATAAACATATCTAACTTTATATAAATAAGGATTTACATTTAAGTAAAGGTCGTTTCAAGCAATGTACAGAAACGCTCAAAGTCGTGTTAGAATTAACAGCACATTTAAGGCTTTAATGTTAAAGTGGGAGTACATCAGGATTCTGTATAGAGTCTATGCTTGTGAAACAATCGAAGGTCTAATTGATTAGTCGGAGACTTGAACAAATGCTATAGTCAAGTAAAGAACTAAGAGTCAATATTACCAGTAGCAAAGTGATGGTCAGTGGTTGTAACCTTGGAAAGACCCCTATAAAGGATAAATGAAATTAGGGGCAACTCAATTTTTAGTAAGCATTGGGTACACAAGAAGTGTCGTGAAATTACAGGTAGGTTGAGAGATAAACCAGTTTATGTACACAAAGTGTAAAACAATCAGACTTGGAGATGGTATATTTAGAATTCAATTGATTAATAGATCTGGTTTTTTAAATCTGTCTGGACAATAATTTTCAGATCATGGAGAAATATTTTTAACATATCCACTCGTCTCATTCACCCAGTGCAAATTCAATCATTCAATCAGTAGGCAAAGTTATCAGACTTTTAGTATCACATATGCTGGGATAAAGAAATCTGCATTGGTCTTGTCGATGTTTGAATATAGTCCATCAGGAGTGAAATATCCCTGCTCACGCTAGAATCATTAATATGGGGGCATGCAATTTATGCAATAAATGCAATTTATGCAATAAATGCAATTTATATAAGTGATCACACACTTTAAATTATTCTTTTTAGATTTCCACAAATTTTCTAGGCTGTTTATGTATAAACGGCACAAAAGTAGAATCTAGTTTTTTTCATTTTTTTTTCTTTTTACAGAGTTGACAGGAAGAAATAAAATTTCTTTTGAATTTTCTAATGAAAAAATATTTATTTTTAATGTTTTTCTGAAATCAAATCAATTTCAAGATTCTACTGATTTGTTGAGATAATTAAGGCAAAAACAGTTTTGGTGACTATTTTGCTCAAGGAAAACTTAAAGTGAGACCTAAAAGATGTAATTACAAACGCCTAGAAAAGATAGGAATGTAAAACATTCACTGAAATCTCCATTTCAAAGACCCTAAAAACTTATGCACCACAATTCTTCAAAAGGAAAATATTCATGTTTACCCACACAAAAAAGAGAACTCCTTATTATCCCTTATTCATTTTCCCCTGAAAAAAAAAACCCCAAGTGATCAAGAATTCTCAATTTAAATGATCCAGAATTCTCTCCATTGATAATAAGTGCCTGTCTGTTTGTTGTTGGTTCATGAGTGAGGATTTTCTATTGACTATTTTCTTGGCCGGTGGTATATTCTTGAAGAAAATGATAACGACAATGTTATCATTAACCAGATGTTATTTCAGTTAATTAATTGAACTCTATTTCCTTGACGAGGAGTTGTTTCTGGCTGGGTTACTCTCACGGATGTGTGTCTTAGCACCCATGTTTATATGAACCTTACATTATGTGTCAAGTTAGACTAACATTCTGGCAGCAATCAACTTAAATTTCAAATCTCTCCTACGTCATATCTTAACCAATCAACTTTTCATATGGTGTTCTAGCTAACCACAACATCATCCCCTAGCAATCACCTCGGATAACCAAGACACCTGGGATCTATTTTTACACTTGCTACCAAAGAATTCTTGTTAATTAAGACCAATTTGCTTAATACGAGATTTTGTTGTCATCGTAATTTGTTTCAATTTAATGATTATTTTTAAAAAATATTTTTCATTTTTCTGTATTTTTTTGACAATTTAATTTTATCTGTAATTTTGTGGTTACTTCTAACCCTAACTTCTAACTAGAGATTAGTGAGAAGTCTAAAAGTCTACACTTGTTTTCATGGTCTGGTTGTTTCACACACCATTGACGAGAATAAAATGGATGTGATCGTGTCTCGTTATTGAATGATGCTTGAGTGGGTGTAACTCTGAATATGTAATGTGAGTTAATAAACAAAAATATGAGTAAGAATTTGAATGAGAAAACTTAGTATGGTAAAGAATGAATTATTTATTTACTTTTTACAATTGGAAGAGGAGGATTTACTTATTAATTGACATTTATAGTGGGAGCTGAAATGATAACGTCATCACAAAATGTCTGTCTCTTGTTCGAAGCCAAGGGGACATAACTCTCCAAATCGAACGCAAGGAAAGTAACCCTGACAAGTTTATCTCCCTTTAATATGTCCATTCTGAATGTTTCATTATTTTCTAGCAAGAAATGCTTCTATGTTTCCTTTCAGTCAGCTGAAAACCAAAATTATTATTTCTCTCACATTTAAATTATGACTGTTAGGGTGGCTAAGTGGTTAAGAGTGTTGGATTGGAGTTATTCGAGTTAACTGGAGTGTTGAATTAGAGTTATTTGGGTTAACTGGATCGTTGGATTCGAGTTATTTTGCCCAACCGCCGGTAAAGTTATATAAGTAACACTGATGGTGTTAGTGAATAGAAAACATGTTTCAGAATTTTTTAGATGAGGATTGATAATTTGTATTATTTGGTTTATTCAGACTACTGTTCTCATCTTGGATGTTATTCTCACAACGTTTTGGTGTAAGGACATGTGGCATAACAGATATAAGTGCTAAGTAATAATCAGGTCTAAGTGACAATCTTCCGGAGGTTGAAGGTTCAATCCTCAGTGCAGATGATACGAAAATAGAATCACGAATTACTTAAGATTTCTACCCAGTCATGGCTGATGGATCACGAGCAAGCTACCCCCATGGATTAAATAAAGGGTTCTATTCAAAATTCTGTACAGATTTCCGAGTTCAACAAGATTCACCTGAAGGTCGGAGGTTACACTGTTCGAAACGTTGTGAGAATAACATCCTAGATGAGCAGAGCAGTCCGAATAAATAAAATGATACACATTTAAATTTTTTCTTAAACATTTGAAAAGTAAAAAGTGGAAGACCCTGAAAACTTTGCCAATGCAGAAAGGCTTTAAACCGTTTTTTAGAACTGACTCCTATACTGGCCAGATATTTACCCCGATTAAGCAAATCAGTGTCGCCTTTGGCATGTGCCCAACCATTGCTTTAGCAAACAGTAAAATCTTGAATAACTTACAGCTTTTTGTACATTGTGACCCCTATTTTCGTTCACCGCTCTCTGCATAGAGGCCTAAAATGTATCACTGGGGATCCTGGTGAAGACATGCATATCTCAATACGATTTGTTTTTCTTTAATACATATGGAATATTTATTATAAGTATTCGTAATACATATGGAATATTTATTATAAGTATTCGTAATACATATTGAATATTTATTATAAGTATTCGTAATACATATAGAATATTTATTGTAAGTATTCGTAATACATATGGAATATTCATTGTAAGTATTCGTAATACATATGGAATATTCATTGTAAGTATTCGTAATACATATGGAATATTTATTATAAGTATTCGTAATACATATGGAATATTTATTATAAGTATTCGTAATACATATGGAATATTTATTATAAGTATTCGTAATACATATGGAATATTTATTATAAGTATTCGTAATACATATGGAATATTTATTATAAGTATTCGTAATACATATGGAATATTTATTATAAGTATTCGTAATACATATGGAATATTTATTGTAAGTATTCGTAATACATATGGAATATTTATTGTAAGTATTCGTAATACATATGGAATATTTATTATAAGTATTCGTAATACATATGGAATATTTATTATAAGTATTCGTAATACATATGGAATATTTATTATAAGTATTCGTAATACATATGGAATATTTATTATAAGTATTCGTAATACATATGGAATATTTATTATAAGTATTCGTAATACATATGGAATATTTATTATAAGTATTCGTAATACATATGGAATATTTATTGTAAGTATTCGTAATACATATGGAATATTTATTATAAGTATTCGTAATACATATGGAATATTTATTATAAGTATTCGTAATACATATGGAATATTTATTATAAGTATTCGTAATACATATGGGATATTTATTATAAGTATTCGTAATACATATGGAATATTTATTGTAAGTATTCGTAATACATATGGAATATTTATTGTAAGTATTCGTAATACATATGGAATATTTATTGTAAGTATTCGTAATACATATGGAATATTTATTGTAAGTATTCGTAATACATATGGAATATTTATTGTAAGTATTCGTAATACATATGGAATATTTATTGTAAGTATTCGTAATACATATGGAATATTTATTGTAAGTATTCGTAATACATATGGAATATTAATTGTAAGTATTCGTAATACATATGGAATATTTATTGTAAGTATTCGTAATACATATGGAATATTTATTGTAAGTATTCGTAATACATATGGAATATTTATTATAAGTATTCGTAATACATATGGAATATTTATTATGAGTATTCGTAATACATATGGAATATTTATTATGAGTATTCGTAATACATATGGAATATTATAAGTATTCGTAATACATATGGAATATTTATTGTAAGTATTCGTAATACATATGGAATATTTATTATAAGTATTCGTAATACATATGGAATATTTATTATAAGTATTCGTAATACATATGGAATATTTATTATGAGTATACGTAATACATATGGAATATTTATTATAAGTATTCGTAATACATATGGAATATTTATTATAAGTATTCGTAATACATATGGAATATTTATTATAAGTATTCGTAATACATATGGAATATTTATTGTATGTATTCGTAATACATATGGAATATTTATTATAAGTATTCGTAATACATATGGAATATTTATTATAAGTATTTGTAATACATATGGAATATTTATTATGTGTATTCGTAATACATATGGAATATTTATTATGAGTATTCGTAATACATATGGAATATTTATTATGAGTATTCGTAATACATATGGAATATTTATTATGAGTATTCGTAATACATATGGAATATTTATTATAAGTATTCGTAATACATATGGTATATTTATTGTAAGTATTCGTAATACATATGGAATATTTATTGTAAGTATTCGTAATACATATGGAATATTTATTGTAAGTATTCGTAATACATATGGAATATTTATTGTAAGTATTCGTAATACATATGGAATATTTATTATAAGTATTCGTAATACATATGGAATATTTATTATAAGTATTCGTAATACATATGGAATATTTATTATAAGTATTCGTAATACATATGGAATATTTATTGTAAGTATTCGTAATACATATGGAATATTTATTGTAAGTATTCGTAATACATATGGAATATTTATTATAAGTATTCATAATACATATGGAATATTTATTATAAGTATTCGTAATACATATGGAATATTTATTATAAGTATTCGTAATACATATGGAATATTTATTATAAGTATTCGTAATACATATGGAATATTTATTGTAAGTATTCATAATACATATGGAATATTTTTTGCCTCTAGTAACAGCACTAAGCTGGATACTCCACCAGACTAGATGAAATCTTGTCCTGGAATCTGGTAAGACCAAGAAACCACAAAAGAAGATATACTATAACATAGTTAACTAGTCAATTAGGGAGAGGAAAATTAATGTTATTAACTTCTTTACTAACTCAACGATTAAAAGATAAAAGAGAAATTTAATCGAATACTCGAATATCTATGTATCTCATATAGAGATCAAGAGTTAGCCCCAAGAAGGGGCCCCTTGATTTCTGAGAACTTCGATTGAAGTAAAATGAAACAAAAAATAAAATACAGACATATACAGTGTGATTCATAAGTCACTTCATTTAGCTATTTAAAATGATTACCATATGAAGCACAAACATACTAGGAACTTTTGTTATCTTACTCTCTAATTACTGCTATTTGTTATTTTAAATTTGTTCGTTTATATATTTGTTTCTATATATATTTATTTCATAATGAATCAAATATACTACAAAGAGTCGTAAATTCCTTGCAAAAAAGAATGGAGCTATGCATGCAGAACGAAGGTGGAAATTTTGAAAATTTGCTGTAATTTTAAACTCCCATAAATGAATTTGTTGAATAAACTTTCTGTCTTGTATTACCATATTTTTTAACTTTAGAATTTCAAAAATAAATAGCTAAGTGACTTATGAATCACCCTGTATAATACAAATTTAATTGTGAACTAATGAGGTCATTGAGTGAAGAAAATCATACACATGCTTTTCTTTAGCGGATCAGGCGAGATTTCCCATTCCTCTATGAACCCACAGGTATCAATAGCTGATTGAATTTTTATAGTATCATATGTACTAAAACATGTATTACGCTCTTACAGACGTAATTGAGCACTCAGGATTTATTTCTCCCCAAATCTGTAGCACCAGAGATGACGTTAGAAAATGATTACTGTTATTATTAATTGGGTTGTATTGAAGTTTTCAGCTTTGAAATGGCTGCCAAACGTTTGCAATTAGTTTTGTCTCGCAAATGGTGACGGGACTAAATAATACAGAGTATTATTTCGCCCAGTTTGATTTTTTTTGGAGGAGGAGGGGGGGGGGTATTTCTTTTTATTTTCTGATTTTGTGGCTTAAAATATAAAAGATGATTAAATGTTGCTTAACTGTAAGGATAGAAATGAGACGAGTGACAGCGTTCACTGAAGGACGTTTCGAAGCAGATGAAAAGCTAAAACGATTCAGGTGGACTTGAGAATCAGTAGATGTTTACGCCAATACAACCTAAAGATTGGCTAGACTAACAGGATACCTAGGGGAGGGCTGGATCAGACAGCTAAACTAGCTTCCATTGCGGGATTTCAAGATGAGGTAAACAGTTATCTCATGTAAAGAGGATTGACGTCAGCAAACGGATACCATTTACACAGCACTTAGTCAGCAAAAGAATTTGCAAGACTAGGACAGTGGCAGCGAGTGCACAAAGTACTGCAAAATAAGGCTAAAAAAGAATTATCAAGCATTTGGTGCTTTAGATATCGAGGACCACACTTAATTAAAGATTGTGCCGAGCCACCTTGATCCAGACTAATGTGCTACGATTGTGGAAAATTTGGGCACACTGCAAGCTATTGTCCTCAAGCTAAGGGAAACTAGCAAGGGAGAGTTTTTGCGCCAGTTGCTACTCCGGCAACAGAACAAAGGTGCAGTACTGGCCTCTTTCAATGATAGAAGAATGATACAGTAATGACCACCACTTTACGCATTTATGGCATATCAACCCTTTTCGGGTTATTTAATGCAGAGTCCGGTCATTTTGGTAAAAGTTTTTATGCTTCAAGTTCTTTATATGTTCAAGTATTTAGTCATGGTGTTTGGTTGAATTAAAAGGAGGAAGATTGGGTTTTGCAAAGAGAAAAAATAATAAAATATCAATGTTTGGTGCATTTTGAGTCAAGAAGCTGATATCTTCAAACAGTCTGATTGAGTAGCACCAGCAAGACGAGTGGACGACACTGTTACTATATTTCTTCTATGACTTTTTCTTCTGTCAAGCACACTGGTGCCTCCCGAGGATTATTCATTCACTTGAAAACATTTAACCTGTTTCTGTTATTGTGATTATTTTCCCACCAAGCAAAACGGCACTCAACCAACGTTATTCTCAAAATCTAACTTCTATATTCTGTCACCATACATGCAGCAAGAACATTAATTTGAAGATAATAACCAGACGTTTCTATATTTTCAAGGCTGGAATGTTAACTTTTTAAAGGGGCAACAAGTCTCAGGTGCATGCATGGGGGGAAGATTTTTGAGAGCAAGTCATGTCATCAGGGCAAGCGGGCGAAAGCACTTTAAAAGGAGAATCTCTGAGGGAATTCCACTGTTACTATATTCTTTCTTTTTCTTCTGTCAAGCACACGGCTGCACCCCTGTGGATTATTCTTTAACTTGGAGATCTTTAACCTGTTCCTGCGACTTATTTGGCTGTGAAGTAAAACGGACACTGGAGTAGATCACTACACTGAGGACTTTAAAACTTTAACTAATACTCGGTCAATTTTCTATATTAATTTTATGTATGCAATTTACAATTCCTACCGACAAAGGACGGTTTTGTTTTTGCAAAAATGAGGGTTTAACTTGTTAATTTCAACCCACGTCGCCTTCTTCATCAGATTTATTTTTGAACAGGCCTTTGATTAGTCCTCTATAAGAGGGTGAAGCCTGCCTGTCAGTCTTGATCAGTCTTTCACTCCAGGCTTGGCGGTCGCGAGGATCTAAGTTTGTAATTCCCAGGGCTGCATGGTCACGTTTACACAGCTTATCTTAAAGCTTCGGTCTTCCAGCCTACCGACTTGATGCAATGGGCATGTTTCAGACCCGGGAGATCCAGTTGGAGCTTCGCTCGACATGGTCAAGCCATCTCATCTTGCCCAGCTTAAGGACATCAGTTATTTCCCAGATACCAAGCCTAGAGAGAAGTCTCGAAGAGAGTGTTGTCTTCCGCTCTGACATGACAGATGCATCTAATCATGGCTCTTTCGTTATGCTGCAGTCTCTTGATAGTGCTCGCCGATGCAGCCCATGTTTCAGAGCCATAAAGCATAACACTTCTCACACAGCTGGTGTACACCTGTCCTCTAGCTGTGATCGCCAGATGCTTATTTGTCAAGATGAGCAGGAGTTCTCTACAGCCCCTCCAGGCAGACTTGCATCGGGCAGCAACAGCAGTCTCACAACCACCATCGGCTGAAAGGAGCTGTTGGCTATCATAGATTGTGTACACTGTACCCAGTGATGGTAAAACAAATGTTTCTCAGTAAGATTAAATGTTTTTGGAACCTTTAAGGCACAAACTATATCTAATTTTGACGTTTTTTATTTTCGCCTGATTCTTTTTCTGAACTTTTTACATTACAACTAAACATGATAGAGAAGTCATAATTTAATAGACTAAATTTATTTAAAAAAATATAATAGCCACTTTAGTAATATATTTCCTAATGTATTCAATTCTTTGACTCAGTAGAGACCAGACATTGGATTTTGCTCCAGCAGAGAAATCTGTTCGCTGCACAATTACTTATTGTTACCAGACCCTGTTGGGGTGGTCGCTGAAAGAATATTTCCTTTTTGCAACCCCTCAACTGCTGTCGGCCACCTTCTAGGTATCACCCCATAAAATATTTCCAACAAATAACATTTTTTTGTCTGTTTGGTCTTCCATAGTTGCTTCTCTCCACCCTGATTTGCCAATCACTAAACTCTTTTGTTTTGGTACATGTAAGCTAATCCAACAGTTAGTCCACCTTCGTTGGCTTTTTGGCTAGAAACAAAGTGTAACATCTGTTCTTATGCTGCACATAGTCTATTTCATCCTCAATCAATGACAGTGAGTCCTTCTAGACTGAGGTAATTTTAATTTTTGTTCCAATCCAGGTTTCCCCTTTTTTGGGTAGCTAGATTTTCCCCACATTAAAAACCGAGGTAATTCGGAAGAATAACCCAGACCTAATTTGTACGTTTAGCTTTTGTAAGTACGGATGTCCAAAAAGACAATAATCTTGGTTAAAGTCTAAATACATAAATTTTGGACAAAAACACATTTTCTTCATCTAAAAATCCCATGACGTTAATTTTATTAACTTTTAAAAAAAAATATTAATATATAAAAAATTCATATTTTTGAACACATACAATTTACAAAATAAATAAAAATCCATGACGTTAACTTTATTTAATTTTTTTAATATATAAAAAAAAAATGTATGTAAAAAAAAAAGAATTCCATGATGTAATTTCTTAGATTTAATATTACTTAAAAAAAAGTGTGAACATAATTTTTTTAATAAGAAAACATTCAAAGACTTTTTGGTGCTTCTGTATAATTTGGGACAGATGAAGTTTTTATTTTAGAAAAGTCAGTTGAAAGGGGAGATAATTCAAACGGTTTTTTTTTGTTTTGTTGTAACCATAATCCAGAAGGAAAATCCAGAGAATTAGTAAAAAAAATAATTAAAGAAAAGGGTATTTATGCAGTTTACAGATCGGGCTGAAATAATAACGTTATAATTAAGAAAGCCATTCTTAACATGGGAGCGGGGGTAATTAACTATTCTGTACTTTCACCTAACAATTTAATAAACAGAATAGTTAATCAACCCCCACCCCCTCTGCATCTGTGGTCATAACATTTTTTCTCTTCCATTTAATGTATATTCCTATTTTTTCCTTCTTCTTCTTTGATAATCTATTGTAATAAATCAGTTTATTTTCCACTGGTGCCGAATGCGTTGTGATTGTTTTATTCCTAAATTATCCTTTTACGTATACATTGTTTTAACTTTATTTTAGATCTTGTGTCTAACTCTGCCCTCGTGGCGCAACAAATAAATAGGAACACCTTGAAATTAAATGATTTTACTTTTATTTTAAGGTAGGACATATTGTTCTTAAAAATAATATAACTTATACGTAACGTAATAATGAATGAAGAGATTTTTCTTAAATCAAAATGTCTGCGGAATAATTTCTTTTGGGGGAGGGTAAGATTGCATAACACTGCCCCCCCCCCCGGTTGTGCGCCAACAAACGAAAGCACTAATAGAAATCCTGGGTATCTTTTACGAGGCTCAGCAGAGTAAAAACGCTAAAAAAACAAATATACAACAAATAAAAGTAATTGTCGTCGATAAAAGTTAATTTAAAACTGTCCTGTGATATTTGTTTCTATTTTTAAACCGTTCCGACTGCTATTTATTAGAAATCAATAGTTTTATCACACGAACTTGCAAATACAAAATGGCGCTTGCTCGTAAGAGAGTAAGCACAAGACGCCATTTTGTGTAGAAAAAAGTACGAGTTAAAAATGAACAAGAAATTTTTTTTACATCTAATAAAAACCCATTTATAGTACGTAAAAATACAAACAAATATCATAGGTAAGTAGACAAATATCTCTTCTCGACGTAGGTTAAACTCACTTGTTGCATATTTATTTTTATAACCCCGTTCTCGTTAGTTTTTTGGACCCCGTTCGCGCCTCTGCTGAGCGTCGTAACATATACCCGAAATCCTCATCAATTGGAGTATATTTGTGAATATTTGCTTAGAAAATAACACAAAGATGTTTTTACTGCATTAGTAAATAAAATCCACAATTTGTATCCAGTTTAAATTTAGGCGTGTTTTTTTTTTACTTTTATCGATAGACTATTAATTTTTTGCGCTTCCGTTTGTTGGCGCATGCGCACAGCCAGGGGGGCAGTGTTATGCAGTCTTACCAAAAACAAATAAATAACTGTTACCAAACGCAAGAAAATGTACTTTTCTACATACCTGTATAATATACACGTGTGTTTACCGATTGTAAGATTTATTATCTATGTATTTGTTATCGCCACTTATACTTAGCCAACAACGTGTGGTTACCGCCATGGCGGCCAATTTTGATGGGACTTGGACTTAAGGCTTAAAAAATAGTAAAAAAGAAAAATGTGGTTCGTGGAACCGTAAGATTAAGTCCGAGGGTGGTTGCCAATCAGATTGGATAAGTTTGAATTTTTGTTTTTCACCTTTTTTTCTTGTTAACTATACTGTACAATCATCTGAATTTTATATATTAAACAAACAAAAAAAACGTAATTAAATGCTGCAACGAAAAGAAGTGTGAAAAATCTTACCTTTCGCCGGAGGAAATTTAACGGAAAAAAAGTTTTTAAAAAAGCCAAAAAACGGATGATTTCTTTTTGTTTCGTGTTGAAAATAGAAAATTTAGTCGGTTTGTTTGGATTTCTTAGTCTTAAATCGACACAATTGATCTCTTTTGTGTGTCCAATTCATTAAGCAATAAGAGTTGGAAAGAAAATTAAAAGAAGAAATAACACCATTTAAAATTGTTTAACGAAAACATTTCAACTGAATAACTGATAATAAAAAGGAAAGCCGGACCGGTGTAAATCACGAACCCAAACGGTGTAAATCATTATTACATTCCTTGTGTGAAAACGTCCGTTCATTCGTTTTTTTTTCTCTCCTTCTTCTTCTTTAAAAAATGAATCGGTGCTTGTATAATAAAAGGGTGCTTATGCATATCAGCCCTGACATTGAAATATTTAAAGAATGTATAAACTTTATTATGTATTTACGTGTTAGCTGAAAATAAGATTGTGCAGAAAAAATTACGCAAATTCATCCAGTAGTTATTTAATTATAAATAAAAAACGATTTTAACGATTTTATCACTCGGTAGATATTTCCACCATTTTGTATCTTAGATTTTCCAGTGGTCAAGGACGATAACTCATTTTCACGATTTCGGGGTTTGGGGTCTCCATTGTTTACAAAAATGTCAAAATGTACGTAAACTCATTTTCTTTCTTTTTCTTATAATTAAATAACTACTGGATGAATTTGCGTAATTTTTTCTGCACAATCTTATTTTCAGCTAACACGTAAGTACATAATAAAGTTTATACATTCTTTAAATATTTCATTGTCAGGGCTGATATGCATAAGCACCAATAAAAGTCCGGAAAAAAGTTTTTTTTTGTCTTTTACTGTTTGAGAGGTAAATAAGGGGCAGGTAACTCTTACAACGAATTTTAAACACGATTTTCCAGTAATCAAAACTGTTGGCTTTAATTGGCATTGCACATGTGGCTACTGTGCAAGGAGAACGTCGATTAGACATAAAAGGGTTAGGATTAGGGTTTAGGGTTAGGGTTAGAAAAATATTGTTCGAAAGCTAGAGCTGTTGTGAAGAGTTACCTGCCCCTTATTTACCTCTCCAACACTAAAATACAAAAGAAAACTTTTTTTCGGCTTTGTTGGGATTAAAATAATCCTGAAAATAAAGTTCAATTCTCCCACGTGAGAATGGGGTAACAATGTGTAGATAAAATCATCAAAAGAGAGATATAGGACGGAAGTCTGAGATAAGGAACACAAAACACTTGAATGTAATTTCATAGCAATTTTAGTAAGAAAGAGAAAGTTGGAGTCATAGAATATTTACAGTTTTAAAAGTTCATTTAGGCATTGGTAAATTTGAGAGAGGATGGTTTGCGAAAACGTGGTTCGCGTGAACTTATCTGTTTAGAGTTCTGGTAACGGCGGGAGGTCATTCTCTGAGACTGCCGTCTTGGGCTGTTGTCACAAAGAAGACCAGCCGATGTGTTGTTGACTGGAGTGGAGTCGTCGAAAAAGAGTCTGTATAGAGTTCGGGTATCGGCAGGAGGTCATTCTCTGTGATGCCGCCGTGGGCTGTATCACTGAGAAGACCAGCCGATGTGTACAACAAGAATGACAAAGAACAGAACATATATGAAAAAACTTTGGTTTTCTTTATTTGCCATTACCGGATGGTTTACGCCGGCTACGCACACATATCAAACAATCTTTTGACATAATTTTGTCTCATGAAAGTCTTTTTCTTGCTGAGGTCACAGACTTGGTTCGTATATACATCCGATTGGAAAGCAATTTTCTCTGCATTGTCTATCCGAGCGTGAACTGAAGCAATTGTTCTACAAGCGCTTTGGTGAAGTACAAGTCAGGGGATTCCTTCATTCCGCATTTTTAGTCAGCGGACACAAAACTCGCATTCTTCCGGTACATCGATAGTCCGATCACCAAGCGTTTCGGCTCTTCGCGTTTTTGAAACCGCCGTTGTTCAAGTTCCTTTTGCACTGCCGGACCCTTTTCTTTTTAACAGTTATCAAGTCGCCTTTATTTATTTCTCGACGTCCCACCCACAATGGACTCGTCCACGATTCATTTTTGTCACTCTTCATTATCTTACACCTGGATTAAAACGCAAATAAAAATTGCCTCAGTCTAGAAGAACTTTTCCCTCATTGACCGAGGACAGAATAGTCAAAGTGTAGCATCAGAACAGATACTACACTTTGTTTCTAATCTGATATAAATACTGACACCGCAGCGCAGTTCGCCGAAGCTAGAATAAAAAAAGAACAAAACAAATACAGCTCACTATAATCTTCACGGATCAGTTCTCTTCTTAGGTCTTCATATTTCTCTATCTTCTATTGGTGTTTTTTCTATCATAATTCAAACAAGATCAGTTTTACGGTAGAACAATGTCTTGCCGTTAAACCTTTTCACTTATAATCTTGGGATAATTATTGCATCAGCCGAGGAAATCTGCGGCCACTACCCAATCGCCATCCGGTCCAAGAATATTTTGGCTCGGTACTAATAATTGGCCAGCTGTACGCTTAGACTCGATCCACGTCTTCCCTCCTTCTGCAAAAAACTTTGGGATTATCTTATCTGCTGCAGGCTTCATATGTTTGCTTATTGTTGTGGTCAGTTCATCTAGTACCACTCTTGAGCCACCACATATATCGGTCATTAGCGAAAGCAACTCTGCAGAAACTAAGAACATGTTCTATTATTTGGCATTTTTCCTTACATAAAAAAACATGTTAAATCGTCCTCCTTCTTCAATTTGATGAGGTTCGTCATTGACGGAAGCACATCATAAATAAGCATATTATGAAACTCAACCTAAGCGGCGCCATATGCCAAATGTCATTCCATGTAAGGATCTTTCGATAGCTTCTTCCCAGTTCGTCTATTTTTCTTTCTGTGACTCTTGGACTCATTTTACGAGCCTTTTGCTTTTCACCTTGCTTCTTATTTCCTGAATGACCAGGTCTCAGCGATCTTTGACTGAAGCCGTAGACCATCTTTGAATGCTGGTCATTCCCAGTCCAGGTCTCACTGTTTGAGTGAGTCCGATCGCTTCCTTGAGAGCTAGGTTTTCTTTAGCATCATTTGTAGTGTCTCCCTGTCTTAAGAGAGGGTTGAACTGCCTTTATTACTGTGTTCTTGGAATTACCCAGCATCATCTGGAACCTGACTTTTCCAGCTTTGAATACCTCTGTAATAGACTTGAGCGGTAATTTTAGTTTGGCCTGTTTGTCATATAATGTGACGTTTGATAATCCTGGAGGCAAACCCAACCATTTTCTCGTATATCTACTAATCTTTGCTTCTATTGCCTCAACTGTGCTCATAGTGATTTCATATACGAGAAGAGGGCATAACAGAATTAGGATGAGCATATGTTGAAGACACCATACCTTGCAGTGGACAGTGCCTTATCGTTTTTAGACTCTCATCAATTGTTTTTATTGTCACTTTATCCTGCTTGTTGCCTTTCAATATCTCATTATACCATCTACCCAAGCTCTTTATCCATTCTTCTGAGATGGTAGGGATTTCTGACCACCCACTACAAAGTAGATATCTTAATCTATTTCCTCCTTCTTGAGGGAGAGGCTTCTGGACATTTTAGGTTTGAAGGTCATTCTAGACCAGACCATCAGATCATCCGTCATAGTGAGTAACTTGCGTGTATCAGCTTCTTTTGATGTGAGGATCATAGTATCGTCCATAAAAGCCTTCAGTAGTAGCATTTACCATTCTCCCCCTAAGGCAGTCGGGTTTGCATTGCTTTCTGCTGCTTTGAGAAATATCTGCATCACTTAAACGAAAAGTATCGATGACACTGTACATCCCATTGCAATTCCCACCTCGAGTCTCATCCAGTTTGTGGTATAGTTATTTATGGTAAACCGCATATAAAACCCATCAAAATATGTTGCAAGCATTTTGTGTATTCTCTCTGGAATGTGGTGCATCTGAAGGGATATTTGAATCGTTTGATGAAGTACAGCCCCATATGCATTAGCCTTAAATTCTAGACATTTTATTGACTCAAAATCATGTAATGGATTTTGATCAAAATTGGAATAAGGATTCCAGACAACGAATTTAGAAGTTTATATGTTGATTTTAATTTTCAGTAAAGGAACATAAAAGTGTTGCAAAATTGTTCTGTTCGGAGAATTAATTTTATCCTTCCTGGGACGGGTATTCTTCTAGTAGATACATCAAGCAAGAAATGAAAAATAACAACAATCATTAATAACACTACTGAGTAATTGCGTCCGGAAGGCGCATATATTTACTAGTCATCATAACAGATAAAGAATTGTTCTGGCATTCGTTTCGTTTCAGGTTTGGTCGGAAAATAACAATAGTTTCTTGCGTCGTTATCCAAGGCATCAGTTCATTGGCCAGTTCACAAGTCAAGGATATTTACTTACTTCTCATTTTCCGGTGTTTGTCGGCTGTTGGAGGCGCCGGAGGTTTTGGTGCAGTCATTGTATTGGGTAAGCGTCTTTGACTTTTAATATATATTGAGTTGGGAAATAAGTCGTGAACGTTTTTTTTTTTTTCATCAGAAAATCTTTGGGAAGGATTTGACGACTGTGTTAGAACAACAGTTTCTTCTACCATTTACGTAAATTTATGATTTTTGGGTAATTTCATCAATTTTTGGTTATATTTTAGAAGCCTAAAATGCACAAATAAACAAAACTGCTCATTTTCGACACTTTTTGCTTTTTGCATATAATCGAGGAGTTAACGCGAGCAAATTCCGTAGTAGGGTTACTAGCCGTTGCCCGAGTTAGAGTGTAAGTTACTGTTATATACATATATATACATATATATATATACATACATATATACATACATATATACATATATATATACATATATACATACATATACACATATATATACATACATATATACGTAGATATATGTTGTAGACCCGTGCTAGGGGTCACAAAGATAACAACCACAAATTGTGACAGGTTAAAATATACAATGTATTTATTCATAGCAATACAGTAACGCCACTAAATGTGGTAGGAAATGACCGGATTCCTACCATGCGGTAAAACATGAATAGGAATGTCCTCTATATTTAACACCTACCCACTATAGGAGTATGTGACACAAGGTCGGAAAGTGGGGTTTGAAAAGCCAGCGCCCGAGAAGGTGAGCGCTTTAGCCATTAAAAATTGCCTGGACAGCCCCGTCGGCATTCCCCGGTAGGGGCGCCTCAGGCAGTAAGCTATCAACTTACTCCTCCCCAAAGAGGAGAGGCAAAGCCTGGGAGGGTGGACCTCCTAGAACTGCACAGGACAGACCCATAGACCGGCGGAATCATGCCCCGAAGGCCAAGACAACACCGGTCTATAGGGTGTAGTATCCATCGGAACAGATACCACACGTGGACACTCACATGATAGGAATGTCCTCGATATTTAACACCTACCCACTATAGGAGTATGTGACACAAGGTCGGAAAGTGGGATTTGAAAAGCCAGCGCCCGAGAACGTGAGCGCTTTAGCCATTAAAAATTGCCTGGACAGCCCCGTCGGCATTCCCCGGTAGGGGCGCCTCAGGCAGTAAGCTATCAACTTACTCCTCCCCAAAGAGGAGAGGCAAAGCCTGGGAGGGTGGACCTCCTAGAACTGCACAGGACAGACCCATAGACCGGCGGAATCATGCCCCGAAGGCCAAGACAACACCGGTCTATAGGGTGTAGTATCCATCGGAACAGATACCACACGTGGACACTCACATGATAGGAATGTCCTCTGTTTGAGTCTTTGCAACCATGGTATTTATTATAGATGGTTGCTTCCATTAGTTCTTCAATAGGGGTGATTTGTACCCCACAACAGTTACTCATAAGAAAAACCAGATATGCATATTTGAAGTTTTAAGAAGATTGTCCTCATGGGTCATTTAGAGGTGGGGACATGTAGATATTCAGCGCATAGATGGTAACGTAGAAATTCGGAGCCACCTATATAGTCTTTCTCGGATCATTTTATATATATGACATAAACTTCATCAAAATATAATATATTGATGGTTTTTAAAGAGGTTCTGCCCCCATAGCTCCCTAGGGTTAGGAAGGCGCTTAGAGATTTGGCGCCACTTGTGATTTAAATTTTTATAAAAATAGGATATATTTTATGTTTTCAGGAGATTATTCCTTTGTAGCAACCTTAGGGTTCACTTAGATATTCAGGAACACTTCCATGGTCTTCCACTGTATATTTTACATGATAATACACTTTTAGATCTAATGAAGATTCGATAACCTTTCTTTTCATAAGGAACACACAAACATTACACACACATACATGGAATTTAGATAAATACATATATATATATATATATATATATATATATATATATATATATATATATATATAAATATATATGAGAGAGAGAGAGAGAGGTTTAAGAAAAAAAGTTGAAGATATATCTATATATTTGAAGATATATACATATATATATATATATATATATATATAATATATATTTGACTTGTATTATTTCAAATAGACGAAGAAGTAACGACACTTTAAAGATATATCGAAAGGATGAAGTAATAATAAGCTCATCTGAGACCCAGAAATATTGCAGGTGTTAAATCAGCTCTGGCCAACCAAAGCTATTATAATAATAATAATGTAATATATTAATAATATAATATAATAATAATATAATATAATAATAATATAATATAATATAATAATATGATATACTGATCATATAATATAATAATGATATAATATAATCATAATAAAATAATAATATAATAATGATATAATATAATAATAATATAATAATAATATAATATAATAATAATATAATAATAATATAATAATAATATAATATAATAATATAATATAATAATAATATAATACAATAATAATATAATATAATGATAATATAATATAATAATAATATAATATAATAATAATATAATAATAATATAATATAATGATAATATAATATAATAATAATATAATAATATAATATAATAAAAATATAATATAATAATAATATAATATAATAATATAATATAATAATAATATAATATGATAATAATATAATATAATGATAATATAATAATAATAATAATAATAATATAATAATATAATATAATAATCATATAAAATAATAATAATATAATAATAATATAATATAATAATCATATAATATAATAATAATATAATAATAATATAATAATAATATAATATAATAATCATATAATATAATAATAATATAATAATAATATAATATAATAATAATATAATATAATAATAATATAATAATATAATATAATGATAATATAATATAATAATAATATAATATAATATAATATAATGATAATATAATATAATAATAATATAATATAATGATAATATAATATAATAATAATAATAATAATATAATAATAATATAATATAATAATAATATAATATAATGATAATATAATATAATAATAATATAATATGATAATATAATATAATAATAATATAATATAATAATAATATAATATAATGATAATATAATATAATAATATGAGATAATAATGATATAATATAATAATAATAATATAATAATAATATAATATTATAATATGATAATATAATAATAATATAATATAATAATAATATAATATAATGATAATATAATATGATAATATAATATAATAATAATATAATATAATAATAATATAATAATATAATATAATGATAATATAATATAATATAATAATAATATAATATGATATAATTATAATATAATATAATAATAATATAATAATTATATAATATAATGATAATATAATATAATAATAATATAATATAATGATAATATAATATAATAATAATAATAATATAATAATAATATAATATAATAATAATATAATATAATAATAATATAATATAATAATAATATAATAATAATATAATATAATAATAATATAATATAATGATAATATAATAATATAATATAATAATAATAATATAATAATAATATTATATAATAATAATATAATATAATAATAATATAATATAATAATAATATAATATAATAATAATATAATATAATGATAATAATAATATAATATAATAATATAATATAATATTATAATATAATTATAATATAATATAATAATAATATAATATAATATTATAATATAATAATAATATAATATAATAATATAATAATAATATAATATTATGATAATATAATGATAATATAATATAATAATAATATAATATAATAATAATATAATAATGATATAATATAATGATAATATAATATAATGATAATATAATATAATAATAATATTATAGAATGATAATATAATATAATAATCATATAATATAATAATAATATAAGATAAAAATGATATAATATAATAATATAATATAATAATGATATAATATAATATTGATATAATATAATAATATAATAAAAAATAATATAATATAATAATTATATAATATAATAATAATATTATATAATGATAATATGATATAATAATAACATAATATTATAATATGATATAATGATAATAATATATGATCATATATTATAATAATATATGATAATATGATAATTTAGAAATAAACAAAAACTATAACATATTAATTTTTTAGTATATCAGTTCCAAGAATTCAACATCAACAAAAGTTTCTGCGTACGATCATTTCCGAGACGATTATTTGATAAAAGTATATATCATCAGCAGAAATAGCAAAAACACCACAATTATAAGTCAACAAAAATAATCCAAACTTTTGTATTATTCACCAAATACATGGTTAGTAAAGAAAAAGAGGGCGTACACAATATTCATATCTTGTTAAAAATACACATATAAATATATTACAATAACATACACCTTCGAATTATTTACTAAATATATGGTCAGTAGAGAAAAAGGGGGGATATCAACTTTTGAATTTTCCTTACAAAATACATATACAGTAAATTGTTATATATATATATATATATAAATATTTTTATATTTACACACATAAAAGTAATCCGTGTACGCATTTCATAGTTTTACTAATCCTCAGCACGGCTCGACTTTGACAGAGGTTCGAAACCACGACCACGATGCCCGTGGCCTAGCAATTTACATCTGGTCCAGAGACCCTGTCAAATTTTATGTGTTATTTTTAGCATCTTAAATCTAATGTTTTTTTAAAAATTGTTTTTCTTAAGCGCCGTTGAGCGAACAAGTCTCATCTAACCGAGGCATTGTAAACTGCTTATAACAGCCTTCTAGCTATGTCCGCTTGTAAAGACATAAATAGACCTTAATTCTCTTTCTTTTCACCGTGATTGTTGGGTTGGCCGCATGGTTCTAGGGGTTCCGACAGAAGGTAAAATGTTTACTTGGGTCTGAGGTTCGAATCGTGTGTCCGGCAAAACAATCATTCTTCACACGGATGATTCTTGGAAAAGGATGAAACACATGTGTATGTTGGTAATAATTGAAAAAATATTTATCCTAATATTGATTATATATATATATATATATATATATATATATATATATATATATATGTTTAGTGTGTCGGGGTATGTTGAAAAGAAATCAATAAAGTGCTCAATTGCAAAAATGTGAAGACTAAAATACAAATTATTTATTAAAAAGTATATGTTACATATTTCAGAGACGTACCATGGTTTCATTGACATGTATTTACCTTTTACCCTTTAAAAGGCCGTTAGAGTCCATGCAAAGCATCAGCGACTCACAAAATGAAAACAAATCATAGAATGGACTTCAATGACACACACACACACACACACACACACATATATATATATATATATATATATATTGTTATCAAACTTCAGCGGTAAAGCTCAATAGATGTTAATATACATTATTGATATATAATTCCAGAGAATTTATAAATAGAAAATAAAAAATGGATTCTAACTATCATATTTTTACTATCTTCCAAAAAGTTTCATTTTTACAGCTGTTTCATCAATAGTCCAGACAATCAGTTTTTTTTGGGGGGGGGGGGGGGGGTGAACAAATCCGGAACTTTCCAGGCATTAGAAAAGTCGCTACCGGTCAATTAAGAGTCAACATGTGTAGATAGTTATTTGTTCATAGCGATCATCTTTGACAACGCAATGCGACGGAAGTTTGAACATAACAAGAAAGCTTACTCTTCTGAACCCTTTGATGCATGATTTCTTTACAGCAATTCTATGTACCTGATCTGACTTGTTCTTGAACCATGTGCGTTCAAGTTGAGCTGACGTCCGAAAAGGCCCGTAATGACTAATAACGGATGGAAAACGTATCCCTTTCTGTCCCTGATTTTCACAAAAACAAATATAATTGGTGAAATCAAAATTTATTTGTTTTTGTGGCACTACAGTATGCAGGAAAAGGGTTAATGATTCACCACTTATCACGGCTGGTGCTACAAGATCAAGCTGTCTGAAGATACCGGCTTCCTAACTTAAACTGCACCAAACATTGATGTTATTTTTTTTTTCCTTTTTCTTGACAAAACTCAATCATGTTTTGCAAAGCTAAAATCCAAAATATTTTTTCCTCTACAAAACAACCAACCATGAATAAATATCTAAAGATATAAAGAACTTGAAGCATAGAAACTTTTACCAAAATGACTGGATTCGTCATTAAATAACCCGAAAAGGGTTGATATGCCATAAAACAAAAAAAAAAGCAACCCAAAAACAATGGATAAATATTTAAAGATATAAAGAACTTGAAGCGTAAAAACTTTTACCAAAATGACTGAATTCGTCATTAAATAACCCGAAAAGGGTTGATATGCCGTAAAACAAAACAACTAAACCAAACCATAACTTATCGAGGCTAAAAGTCACTCGAGGATGGAATGAATAACATTTTCTGACTTATGAGGGAAGTTTATGACAAGTGTTTATTGACATTAGATTTTGAGGTGACTATGTTGTAGTCCCCAGAGAAGCAATCTTGTGGTAACGTGTTCCGTTAGTCACATGGAAGATGAAAAGACCATTCTTTGTAGTGGTGGTAGCACGACGAGTTCTTGCTGTGAAAGTTTTACAATGGGAACCTAGGGATGGAAGCTCATCGTACACTTTCCATGGAGATAACGATTGAGTAGAGAAAGACTAACAACGCCTCTTCTGTGAAAAGGGAACTGGGCGCTCTTGTATAAGCAGTAACCGATCTGAGGGAGATAACTCTATTTTTCTTAGCCGCTTCTATTCCGAATTCGCTTATACTTTGGCAAGGGAGATAACTTTTCTTTTTATGTTTATATAAAGTGTATACAATTTGTGGCATGTAAATAAAAGTGCTTAGAAGTTATTTTGAATCCATTTCGAACCCATAACATGTTTTTAATTAATTGTTATAAAGTTTATGAACTTTGTTGCATAAAAGTTATTTTCTTTCATGCTGCGATAGGGTTAGGGTTTAGGGTTAGGGTTTATGGTTAGGGTTAGGGTTTTTAACGCATTTCAAAACCATAACATCTTTTTATTAATACACAAGGTTATCTCCCTTGCCAAAGTATAAGCGAATTCGGAATAGCGGCGGCTAAGAAAAATAGAGTTATCTCCCTCAGATCGGTTACTGCTTATACAAGAGCGCCGGGAACTGTAGAGTACAGAAGATGGCGCCCCCCCCCACTAGATTGCAAAGTCGATTTTGAACTCTGTCAAGGCGCTCTAATCATCTCCTCCCCAGATGTCTGTGACTCTCACCAAAAAACAAATTGGTCAAATCAAAATTTATGATAATTTATGACACTTTTTGTTGCTTGTTGACAATTCCTCCGCCATGAAAAATAAAAATTGAAGAAACATTTTTATAATGTACGAACCAGTGTCTGAAAGAAATTATCGTACACCCAAAAATCTCGTAAATTGATCAAGTAGTTTCTTTTTTTACAAACGAAAATATTTTTTTATGCGATTAATGGTAATTCATAGCGATTACCATTATGTACAAGGCTTATTCTAAACTCTAATTCTGAAGAGTTCGCAAAAGTTTTTTTCAAATATTACAAAAGTTTGAGTTATCTCCCTTTTTTCCTGGAAACTATTTCAAACATGTCGTTTCCCCATGAAATTTGATTTTCGTTGATAAAAAAAAACTACTTGATTAATTTACGAGATTTTTGGTGTACGATATCTTCTTTCCATCATTGATACGTACATCATACAAATGTATCTTCTTTTTTTTAATTTTTCATAGCGGAGCAATTGTTAACAAGCACCCAACTTTTCTATTTGTTTTGTGGAACAAGAGTTAATTTTTCGCAAAGAGTTGTGTCCCTTTGTCTGTTAGGTTATACCTCACACTTATTAAGAAGATTTGCCAAAATGACTGGATTCAACGTTAAGTAAACCAAAAAGACGTCATATGCAGTAAAACTAAACACACAATCCTGTGTTTTATTTTATTTTTATCTTTTAGTAACAGAAATCACATCAAAGAAACATCGATCCGGACCATCGCTGTTACTCCAGATTGCCTTTCCTGTCGCCTTCCTCATTATTTCTGCAATCGCGTACTTCATAAGAACATGGAGACTCCTAATGATTGTTATATCTGTGCCCTTATTACCTCTGGCCATGATCCTGCTCTGGTATGTATATAGTTAATTTGTTAGCCTTCCTACCCTAGAACTAAAGGGGTTGAAATTGATAGAACAATAACAGAATTAATAAATATTGGGCTGGTGGATAGATATGGTATCGGCCATAGCTCCATAGAGACGTCAGGATTTTTAGGTGTCGAAGTGGCCTTGTTAAAACCGGTTGCTGAAGTAAGAAGAGAGAGCAGAGTATATGTGTGTATGTATGTGTATGTGTGTGTGTGTATATGTGTGTGTATATCTCTGTCTCCATATTCGGTTCAAAACAACTTAATAAGTTGGTCAGGTGATCTTATCACACACACACACACTATATATATATATATATATATATATATATATATTTTCATATTTCAGCAAATACCTGTATTTCTTCTTCGTCTCACAAAACAAACTTTTTAAATTTATTTTTTCCAAATTTAATATTTTGTCTTATGCGTGTTTCACAGCAAAGTCAAGAGAAATATATTGTTTTTAGTTTAACTTTGCTGATCATCAGAGAAATAGTTAATTTAATGGTAATAGGAAAACATATCCAAAAAACAGGAGAGAAAAAGAAGGAAAAAGTTTAAGAATAAGTCTTGTAAAAATAACGACAAGCCAAAATACAATAAAAAAACTCACTTGAAAAATGGTGACAAAAATCCAGGACTCTTCCAAAAAAATACCTTACTTCGAAATTTGAAACGCCCTTTCAAACCATCACCTATAATCAAACCCAACTGAGCTAGCCTGAATCAACTTCAAGTGCAAAGCCAAATCTCGATGGAACAATCTCCCCTGAAAAAACCTTGAAAAAAACAATTGATAAATTATTATTAATCCTGAAGATAAATAATAGCTGTTAAAAAATTTCAAATCCATATAAAAGCTTAATACGAAAATACAGTTCGTTTAGAATGCTTTTTAATCTAAACAGCAGATTTGCAGAAATATTCTTAAATGTTGACCTACATAACCTAAATTCCAGATATTGATTTTATTTTTTTAATTTTTTAGCGAAAAATAAAATTAAAAATTATAGTTAATTAGATTTAATTTCTAAGTATTTATTTTATATTTTTCTAATTAAATTCCCGAAAAGTGTCTCAAAAGTTTCAATGACTCACAAAGTAATCAAACCCAACTGAGCTTGCCTGAATCAACCTAAAGTACAAAGTTAAACCCCGATAGAAAAATTCCCAGCAAACAACCTTGAAAAACAAACAATTGATCAATTATTATTGATCCTGAAGATAAATAATGCACTTTTAAAATTTTTCAATCTATATAAAAGCTTAATACAAAAATACGGTCAGTTCAGAATACTTTCCAATGTAAACATCAGATTTGAAGAAAAAAGTAGAATTATCCTTAAATGTGGACATACATCACCTAAATTCCAGATAGATAAATGGTTCTGTCATGTATCTTAATGTTTTTATTTATTTTTAGCGATAATAAGATTAAAAGTTATAGTCAATCAGATTCAATTTCTAAATATTTATTTTATATTTTTTTTCTTTAATTAAATTCACGAAAAGTGACTCAGAAATTTACCCGATTCATTAAACATTTTCTTAGCCTATGATACAAGGGACATAATTCATTTGAAAAAAATCACGAGTTATTTTCTCGTAGATCGTTGTTAATTTTGAACTTAAATATTAAAAATGGAGACAAAAACCTATCTTATTCTATATTTAAAATAGGGCAACGGTCTCGTTAAGTGTGTTTAGTAAAATCGACTTCAATCCCCCCCCCCAAAAAAAAAAGACTTGTTTATACTAAAAATTCTTAGAAGTGAAATTACCAACAAAATTTGCAAACTATTCACACCAGAAAGACATATATAATTCCATTACTCTTGCATCTATTAATACATCGGAATAACATTATGTTATACCCATAAACTAGAATCATTGTGTATAGTCACACCGTATCAATTCCTCTTTATATGTCCACATATTGTCAGGAATAGGCATAAAGTCCTGCTCTATAATCTCTATAAGTTGAACATGTTGATACATGTTCCCCCGGACTTAGCTTCATTATGTAATCTCTTAATAGAATCCCATCAGTACTAATGATGATGTATCAGTTAATTCAAAAAATTCTGTCCTATGTAAATAAATTCTAATTTAAAAATTTCCCATTAGTTAGTTTACTGGTTAATAAATACATGTAGCGAATACTACTAAAATTACCTTCCAACATTTTTTGCTAGCAGTGAATTACAAACAAAATTACTATCTATCTCTACTAAAAAGATCTTTAAAATTCATAACCCCTCCCTGTAATTTTATATCAATCTAATCTAATGAATTTACTACTAAAATTACCTTCCAACATTTTTTCTAGCAGTGAATTACAAACAAAATTACTATCTATCTCTACTAAAAAGATCTTTTAAATTCATAACCCCTCCCTGTAATTTTATATCAATCTAATCTAATGAATTTACTACTAAAATTACCGTTCCAAATTTTTTTCTAGCAGTGAATTACATACAAAATTACATACAGAAGTCATTTCAGAAAAAAAAACACTTCAAATTTTAGTATTATTTCAAAACCAACATAAGAACATAATAATGGAGACAAAACCTCCTATTAAGCCACCATATATTACTCCATTTGTAAGTTCAAAGATGATAATAGCAATAAATATATCTTTTTGTTTTGTTTTGTGTGTGCAATTTAGGGTCTTGCCGGAGTCCCCTCGTTGGTTGATTCATGCAAAGAAAGAAAAAGAAGCGGTCAAAATTTTGAACAGAATGGCGAAAATGAACAAGAAAGACTTTATTTACGAACCGGAAGAGGAAGTTGAAGTAGCAGACAAGAAGGATGACAGAAGCGTCAAAATATGGAAAATCTTCACGGTTCCTTCACTCCTGAATAGGACCTTAATTATGATGTTTAACTGGTAAGTATTATAACATACTAGACCCCATAGTGTTATAGATGTTCGTACCCTTTGGGTCACAGGTCGTCTAGATAAAGGATTCCTTCCCCCTCTCTCTGATTTGATGGATAATGCCATCATTTTGTGACGTCATCCACTGTGCAGAGTTTCTTCCTTGTTTTAATTGTGACGTAATCATTTATGATATCATTGCACGGTGACAAAAAAACAATATAACAAAGAAGATAACACACAATATCCTTGCTGACGTCATAATGATGACAAGACAAATTACGTGACCCCTCTATCTCTGTTTGAATGGATGGCGTCATCCTTTATGACTTCATTTATTGTGCACAGGAACAAACAAACAAGATCCAGAAATTTTATATATATATATATATATATATGAGAAAGGAAGGATGAGAGTAATCCGACGTAATGGGAAATGAAAAAGGAAAAAACCAAAAGATATTTTTTTTTATATATTCATCAACGTTTCGTCTTTATTGTAAGACTCTCCTCCAGCGCTCATAGTAGCCACGGCTACTACTTTTTGCTATCAACCCATCATGTCAACCCAATATTTCGATGTACTTGCATGACATTTTTCTTCAAATTATCATCCCGAGGAAGTCTTACAATAAAGACGAAACGTTGATGAATATATAAAAAATATCTCTTGTCTTTTTCTTTTTTCATTTCCCCATATATATATATAGATAATTATTTTATAATTAATATTTAATTATATATATATATATATATATATATATATATATATATATATACAATTAACAATAAGTGAAGTATCGTTAAAGTGATCTATCGTGATAAAGTAAAGCTCAATACGTTGAGTAGAGCAATCAATTTAAAAGGTTAGCAAAATATTAATCTGGAGCAAAAAACTAGATCTGATATCCGGAACGTTTTTGTTTTTGTTTTCTAAGGGAAGTGGTGTCTGATCAACACTGCTGGGGAGCTATAAGATAAAATACTGTTTTGTTTTTAAAGTCACTAAACCGTTTTTCATGGTAAACAACTGATGATCCCTAAAATAATATTAAGACCAGCGTAAATTCTTGGAAGCAAACTAATTTAGTGATTGCAAAGCAAAAGACTAATTGACTTAGAAGCAACAGCGTTTTCCAACGAATGACTTGGGACTAAAAGTGTTTTTCTTTTTGTTTTTTCTTGCATATAGTTGTAATGGTTAAAAAAATTCCAAGGCATATATATATATATATATATATATATATAAATATATATATATATATATATATATATATATATATATATATATATATATATATATATATATATTACGGCAATATAAAGACCATATTTATTTTTAAACATGATTAATTTAAAAAAAAAAGACTGAAAGGACAAGCTGGCCGGTTTCGAACCTTGCTCAACAGAGCTAAATCAAGGTTAAAATTAAGAGAATGAAAGAATATGATATGGAATTATTTGAATCAAATAGAAACTACATTAAGTCCGAGAAGATTTTTGTTCTGCTTACAAAGAGAAGGTCGCAAATACTTAATATAAATAGTTTCTAGAATCTTTGGATGAAAGGGAGAGTGTGACTTAGTGAGAATGGAGAATAAGTCAACACTAATATTAGAGACACAGGAACGATTATTTATAAGATGTTCGGCGATGGAAGACCCGTATGTATTATTCAAAACATCAGTTGGTAAATAATTTTTGTGGGCACGTGTTGTTTTACCCGGATGTCTAATCTTTGCGACGTCCTCCCAATGTAGTGCAAACTGCAACTACATTTAAATAAATAAGTAATAGAATTATTATTTCGTGTGGTGGTGGTGGGGGGAGAACATCTTTTCGAATCGACGTCAAGATGGGTCTGGTGGAAAAAACAACTTGTGTATGCGAGGCAAAGTAACATTGTTGTACAGGCAAAGAGATTTGTTTGGCGAATCTATCACTTATGTTACCTAGCCAAGGTAGGCGAAGGTAAATAGGGCATCTCTCAACAGAAACTGTTTTAGTTTCATAGAAATTCGAAATTTTATTTTTAATAGTAAATTCAACAATGTCTAATAGATAGCCATTGTTACAGAGGGTCTTAGTAATACATTTAATTTCTTTATCCAGCTTGGTCTGAGAACAAATCATTAAGGCCCTATTAGTAAAGGTCTTAATTAAATTAAACTTTTGTTTAGTGGGACAAAATGAGTCCCAACGAGTGTATTATATATATATATATATATATATATATATATATATATATATATATATATATATATATATATATATATATATAATATATATATGATGTTTTGAAGGCTTACCAAAGCATTCCGTTCAGGAGACCAATCATCACCACAAAAGACTTTTTCTTTCAAAGATTATTTATTTATCATATATATTCAAATTAAAGAGTTTTTCCTACACGTGTTTCACTACCAAGTACGTTCTTGCTTAGCAGATCATATATATATATATATATATATATATATATATATATATATATAGAACATGTATTATATTTGTTTCTATAGATGTAAATCCATTGAAACTCCAGTATTTATAAAAAGTGCTCAATAACAAGTAGAGCTGTTTTTATTATAAATTTTATTTATACAACCATTATTGGTTACATATGTGCATACATGTTTCAGTTGTCCTTTCCAATAGTGAGTCAACTTCCTTAGACGATAGAAAAGTGTGATCTTGTTACATGGCTTTGTTATAAATAAAATAAAGTGAAATATTATATTTGCTGTGTATTAATGCCCCATTGCAGACCCCCACAATATTATTATAATACTATGGACTTCCCCTTCCCCCCCCACGCAGCCTTGACTACCGAGAAATGATGAGAAAGTAAAATAAGTGGACCGGCGAATCTATTAAACTCTCCAGACAGGATGACGCTCTGACAGTTGGTGATCAGTTTCTGGGTGGTCAGATAGCGATAAGTTGAAAAGAAAAAGACAGATGTAGTCAGTTGAAGGTGACTGAGAAAAAGACCGGCCGAAAATAGATATATTTAGAAGACGATTAGATTGCTTAAATCAGATGGGGGTAGACCCGAGGAGGCAGTCAGAGTTCGACTTGGAGGAGATTAGATGGGGATGGGGTAGACTCGAGGAGGCAGTCAGAAAAGTTTGTGATTCTAATTAATCTCCATGAAATTTTAATTTTCATATTTTACTAAAGTGGTTTCCCCTTGATTTGTGTGAGAGATATTTCACTAAGAAAAGAGAAAGCGCCCAAGATATTGGAAATATCTCTGATTTTCAATTTGGCCACCCAGAGTTTGATTTAAAAAAAAAAAAAGTTAGTGTGTCTTTTAAACCGGGATTCATGCCGAGAGTAAGGTACTTGCGAAAATAATGGCCGACTAGATACAAGACCCCCTAGACAGTGAGTTTTTTATGTTCATGTTTTTCAAGGGGATGCTGACTAGCCATTATCTCAAGTGGTCAGTTTCTGGGTGGTCAGATAGCGATGGTCTGAGATGTAGTCAGTTCCGGTGACCAGCTGAGAGTGACTCAGAAAAAGACCAGATATCTAGGATTTCCGGACGAAAGTAGACATATTAAGGAGCCGAGTAGATGGCTTAGATTAGATGGGGGGCAGACCCAAGGGGGAAGCCAGATTTCGGCTTAGAAGAGATTAGAGTGGGATAAACTTGAGGAGGCAGTCAGAAAAATGTGTGATTCTAATTAATCTCCATGAAATTTTAATTTTCATATTTTACTAAAGTGGTTTCCCCTTGATTTGTGTGAGAGATATTTCACTAAGAAAAGAGAAAGCGCCCAAGTTATTGGAAATATCTTTGATTTTGAATTTGGCCACCCAGAGTTAGATTTTTCTTTGAAAAAAGTTAGTGTGTCTTTAAACCGGGATTCATGCCGAAGGTAAGGTACTTGAGAAAATAATGGCTGACTAGATACAAGACCCCCTAGACAGTGAGTTTTTTATGTTCACGTGTTTCAAGGGGATGCTGACTAGCCATTATCTCAAGTGGTCAGTTTCTGGGTGGTCAGATAGCGATGGTCTGAAAGGAGAGACAGATGTAGTCAGTTCCGGTGACCAGCTGAGAGTGACTCAGAAAAAGACCAGATATCTAGGATTTCCGGACGAAAGTAGACATATTAAGGAGCCGAGTAGATTGCTTAGATTAGATGGGGGGCAGACCCAAGGGGGAAGCCAGATTTCGGCTTAGAAGAGATTAGAGTGGGATAAACTTGAGGAGGCAGTCAGAAAAATGTGTGATTCTCATTAATCTTCATGAAATTTTAATTTTCATATTTTATTAAAGTGATTTGATTTGTGTGGCTTTCTTTTTGTGGTAAAAAAAAGAGCAACTCTCATTTCTTTTAAAATTTTTAATTAATAATTCTCATATCTTTTTTAAAATTAAAAATTTTGTCATTATAATGTAATTATCTCTTGTGTTTATTTTATTTATTTTTATTTGTTTATTTTCGTATCTTTGTTTATCGAATTATTATTATTTTATTTATCATTTTGTGAGTGTCTGTTGATTTGAAAAGTAAACAAAAGTCATTTGTGGGTCAGTTGACGAATGCACTAAAGACAAACAACTTGCATAATACTGGCTAGCGAATCAAAAAACGCCAGAGCGGATTTTATGACCGGGTAATAAGAACGTCCTCTCACTGGGGCGGGACTCGGAGCCTCCCACAATACATGAAATAGAAGAGTTTGATAAAAGGATGGGGTGGACATTTTAACCTCAAATAAAGTAAGTGATGAAAATTCCTTTTGTGTTTCTCGAGTCTTCATTTGTAAACCAGCCTTACGAACTTTCGGACTTTCGCATGTTCTTCCCAAAAACAATTTAGCGGCCAACATGATACATTTTTTTTTGAATACTATTTAATTTTGAAAATATTGTCTTCACTTTTGGTAGGGCTGCAACGATATTCGTTTACTATGGAGTGACCCTGAACGTCGGCGCCTTAGCGGGTAACGTCTACTTGAACTTAACTCTGAATTCTCTCCTCGAAATCCCGGCTATTCTTTTTGCTGCTATTTTTCTGGATCGATTTGGAAGACGGAGAATTTGCATCGTATTTCTAATCATCTCTGGTGTAAGTGGAATGCTTACCATATTCCCATATCTTTACGCATCGAAAGGTAAATATTTTTCACTATTATTAGTACCAGAAAATTATGCACTTCTATTCTGAAGAAAATAAATTATATATATTTTTTTTTCTGGAAATCGCTCCAGACAAGGCATGAAGCCATTTACTGTAAGGAGCTAAAAAAATACTATTTCAAGGTAAAAAACTAGCCAAGGAGAAGTGTTAGATAGATAGATTCTGACTCAGAAAACAGCAATTCTTCTCCCTTTGTCAGAAATATATATATATATATATATATATATATATATATATATGCAACTTTAATTCATATATAATTTTATTGCTAGCTACCATATTGCAGAATGGTTCTTGGGTGTAGTGTTTAGATAGTATTATTATTATTATTTTTTATTTATTTATTTATTTTATTATTATTGTTATAATTAATGTTATTTGATATGCAAATTATCATATCATACGGTAGTCTTAAGGGTAATATATTATTATTATTATTATTTTATTATTATTATTATTTATTTATGTATATATTAGTGACATTTTAAGCTGAATTATTTCGACACTTGATTATTGGGGAAATGGTAGTATAATCAGTACCATTGGAGAGCCATGAATATTATAACTGTCCTGTTTTTAAATCTCCGAAACAGTTACATGGTAAACAGCTGATGATCCCTGTGTTAATATTAGACGCTTAAGGTCTCCTGTTTTTTTTCACTCTTAGATACTTAACCCCCCCCCCCTTTTTATTTTTTTATTTTTTTATTTACTTATTTTGTTTAAATTAATTTTTCAACGAATATCAAGTCTGCAATATCTTGGATTTAGTTAGTTTCTCTGGGAATTTAAACTGCATTTTACTTTTTTTTTGTTTTTTTGTTGTTTGTTTTTGTTTAAAATGACTCAAAGCTCATTTAGACTATATATATATATATATATATATATATATATATATATAATAAATCTGTGGTGCTACTTTACAGCATCTTCAAGTGAGAATTAATATGGAATCAGATTGAAAATCAGGTTACAAGATGCAAAATCTTTTTCAATTAATGAAACATTTATTTTGTTTATAATAATCATATATTTCGACATAAACATGTCATCTTCAGCGATTACAGACATTTATTTAATTTTTTTCTCTTTCATTGTTGAGATTTCCTGATCGGCAAAGCCTCCGAGAAATTACGACACGCTCCGATAGCAATGGAGTCAGTTTCAGAAAGATGTACTTCCAACACTACAGAAAAGTTTGATTATATATAAATTCAAATGTCAGTGTGAAGCTGACTATGTTGGTTGTACTCTTCAAATATAATATAAGTTCAAATGTCAGTGTGAACCTGACTATGTTGGTTGTACTCTTCAGCGCTTCGAAGTCAGAGTGGCCCAGCATATCCCTGCATGTTTTCGCAGATCACGTGTCGTAAAGAGGAGTATATCGACAGACGCATCCGGGTCTTTACAAAGAACATCCGGGCGTTTACAGAGCACATCCGGGCGCTCACAAGTCCATGAGTCATCCATTGGACAGCACTTGTATGATAATCAAAAGTGCGGTGAGGCGTACTCCGATGGATGTTTTTGCATTGTATACAAATCCCGTTCCAAACACCATCTCAAGGTGTTGGAGGCAGTGAGTGTTACAATGCGAAAACCATCGCTCTGTAGGCAAAAAGAGTTGTCTTACAAATCGGACTTATTTAGAGACTTTTAAAAGGGGTGTAAAAATACTTTGCATATTATGTCCATATATTCCTTTTCGGTTTATAATGGCGATATTCAATATCCCTGTTTTTTTTTGTTGTTTTTTTTTTCTCCACGTTACTCATTTCCCCGTTTTTAAGCAATATTCGCCGACGTTTCCCTTGAAAATGTGTCCGTTGAAAGGTACGTTGGGATTTAGTTTGTTAATTTTAGTCGATCCTTTTTATTCTTTTTAAAAGTTTTTAATCGAATGTCTTCCGACGATTAAATATATTACTATAAATTTCCTCTCTTTTTTTTTCTTGTGATATTGTCCTCGACTCGCTATGACTCCGTTCATCCTATTTAAAACCTTAATAAAATTCTGTACCCCAAAAAAAAAGATTCGTTCAAATATATATGTATGTATATATATAATGTATTTTTATGTAATTATTTTATTGGTGATTGCAGCGTTTGTTGTTTTTTTTTTTGCTTACTATTATTTCGATTGTCTCACTTCCTAAGTGATTAAGATGCAGACAATTGCATTATTAGTCTCCCTTAACTTTATAGGACCTATTTTTCGTTAATATATATATTTTTATTAATTTTATACGTACATAAAAGTAGGGGCTAATCTCCCCCCACACACCATATTTAAAAAAATATATTAAAAAAAAATTATTCTGTTGTTTTAAAGCAAATAAAATCGATTTTTCTAAGTATTTTTTTTTGGGGGGGGGGGAGGGGGGAGTCTCGCCTCTATAGTTTTAATGCTATTTTTACCTGTGCTATTTTTACCTGTGCTATTTTTACTGTGACATTTTTTCCTATTCATCCACTCGTGCCATTTTTACCTAAATTCGTTATTATGATCTAAAAATTGTAGTTTTACTGATAGTTTAAATTTATTATTTCATCATTAGTACCAGCAAAAGAAAATTAAGTTTCAAACAAAAAAACTAAAAATAAATAAATAAATAAATAAAAGAATCGTTAATGGCATCGGAAATTAGGCTAAAATTTTTCTGATTCCGATACCGATTCCGAAACCCCCAAAAGTTCCGATTTTTTCAATTCGCGATCCCGATTCCGAATTACCTTCCCAACACTAATAAGAATGCAGCCTTTTATTGAGGTTGAATAAATTCTCCCATGTGTACTATTTACAATATAATCTTGTCTCCCTTTCAAACCCGTAAATTTTTCTGATTCCGATACCGATACCGATACCGATTCCGAAACCCCAAAAAGTTCTGAGTTTTTCAATTCCCGATTCCGATTCTGAATAATCGTCCCAACGCTAATAAGAACGCAGCATTTTATTGAGGTTGAATAAATTCTCCCCTGTGTACTATTTACAATATAATCTTGTCTCCCTTTCAGACCAGTACTGGACAGCAACGGCGCTGATCACACTAAGCCGACTCACTGTGTCGGGTGCATCTGCAATTATCTATCTCTACACCTGCGAGCTCTACCCGACGTGCATTCGAAACGCGTCGGTTGGATTCTTCGGTGCTTTCGCAAGGTTTGGTGGAATTCTATCACCGTACATCATGAACATTGTACGTATAACAGATTTTTAAACATTTTGATACGCATTTTGATACGCATTTTGATACGCATTTTGATGCGCATTTTGATGCGCATTTTGATGCGCATTTTGATACGCATTTTGATACACATTTTGATACGCATTTTGATACGCATTTTGATGCGCATTTTGATGCACATTTTGATACGCATTTTGATACGCATTTTGATGCGCATTTTGATACGCATTTTGATACGCATTTTGATACGCATTTTGATACGCATTTTGATGCGCATTTTGATGCGCATTTTGATACGCATTTTGATGCGCATTTTGATGCGCATTTTGATGCGCATTTTGATACGCATTTTGATGCGCATTTTGATACGCATTTTGATACGCATTTTGATACGCATTTTGATGCGCATTTTGATGCGCATTTTGATACGCATTTTGATACGCATTTTGATGCGCATTTTGATACGCATTTTGATACGCATTTTGATGCGCATTTTGATGCGCATTTTGATACGCATTTTGATACGCATTTTGATGCGCATTTTGATGCGCATTTTGATACGCATTTTGATACGCATTTTGATGCGCATTTTGATACGCATTTTGATGCGCATTTTGATACGCATTTTGATACGCATTTTGATACGCATTTTGATGCGCATTTTGATGCGCATTTTGATACGCATTTTGATGCGCATTTTGATACGCATTTTGATACGCATTTTGATACGCATTTTGATGCGCATTTTGATGCGCATTTTGATACGCATTTTGATACGCATTTTGATGCGCATTTTGATGCGCATTTTGATACGCATTTTGATACGCATTTTGATACGCATTTTGATACGCATTTTGATACGCATTTTGATGCGCATTTTGATGCGCATTTTGATACGCATTTTGATGCGCATTTTGATGCGCATTTTGATGCGCATTTTGATACGCATTTTGATACGCATTTTGATACGCATACTAGATGACCCCTGACCCGTTGGGCGAACGTTGGTACATTGTACATTATCCGGCTCTTATTATACTAAATGTGAGTTAATCAACGTCTGTTTCCCTAAGGGCTTTTTTCCTATATACTTTAACTAGCATGGCTATCCGGCGTTGCCCGGGAGAATGGACGACAAAATAGAAAAGTTAAAAGGGTGTGTAACATCTTTCTTTTAAAACTTTTTTCTCTCTCTATCTATCTATCTCCCTCTCTCCCCCCCTCTCCATCTATATGAACTTGCTACACTTGTGCACCCTCAACCTAAATGCACCCGATGAACCCAACAATCAGCAAATATGTATATGGTGTGTATTTAGGCAGCATTCTTTCATTTAAGCAAACATTGTTAAACATAACAGAATTCTACTGCTTGATTATACTTTATTTTATTTTTCAAATTTTTATGATATTTTTTGTGTTTAATCAGTAGTGCCCCCCCCTCCCTCCGGTAATTAAATATGGCGATCTGATTAAGCAGCCCATTGGCTGTTTAATCAGTAGTGCCCTCCCTCCCTCCGGTAATTACATATGGCGATCTGATTAAGCAGCCTAATGGCTGTTTAATCAGTAGTGCCCTCCCTCCTTCCGGTAATTACATATGGCGATCTGATTAAGCAGCCTAATGGCTGTTAAATCAGTAGTGCCCTCCCTCCTTCCGGTAATTACATATGGCGATCTGATTAAGCAGCCGATTGGCTGTTTAATCAGTGGTGTCCTCCCTCCCTCCGGTAATTAAATATGGCGATCT